>OZ018339.1:53072977-53672977 GCA_963969495.1 Ceratothoa steindachneri | reverse complement strand
CCACCTTACCCAGAAACTTAAGGCAAACGACCATAGAAAACGCCGTGTGTTTCCTGATTGGGCTCTAGAGCAGATGGAAGTTGCCCCAAATTTCCCCCCAAAAATCATCTTAGGCGATGAGGCCCATTTTTGAAAGAATGGATTTGTGAACAAGCAAAATTGTCGCATTTGAGACGAAAACAATCCACATGAAATACACCAGCACCAATTGCATCTTAACAAAGTCACTGTTTGGTGCGGATTTTCGTCTAACGGAATCATCGGTCCGTATTTTCTTAAGAACTAAGATGGGATTGCCATAACCATCAACGGCGAGACCTACAGATCGATGATAAACAACTTTTTGTGGCCTCAACTGGATTATATGGATACTGACGACATGTGGCTCCAACAGGACAGCGCTAAATGCCACACTGCGCACGCCACAATAGACATTTTGCACCAGCGATTTTAGGGCAGGGTCATCTCGCGCGGAGGCAATGTCAACTGGCCACCGAGATCATGCGATTTAACGCCATTAGACTACTTCCTTTGAGACTACCTTAAATCGCTGGTCTCTGCGAATAATCAGCAAACAGTTGATGTCTTTAAAGTCAACATAACGAACACCATCCAGCAAATTCAGCCAGATTTATGCGACAAAGTCATCGAAAATTGGTCCTCCCGAATACGTTCCACCAAGCAAAGCCGCGGCGGAGATTTGAACGACGTCATATTCCACACCTAATGCCATAGAATGTACTCTCAAATTTAAAATAAATCGAGTGCATATATCACACACAACTTGTTTTATTTGCATTTAAATATCGAGCGACCTTATTGAAAGACCCTTTATATATATATAAACTGTCCAGTATCTCAATTTCTCCTTTGTCCTTTGAATTCCATTATTAAGTTCTCTCTCTCTTTCATTGTCCCGATCGACCTTGCAAAGCGTGTCTTAAAAGCTCGTTTATTCGGAAGGTTTTTTAGTCTTCCGTGTAGCCGAGTGGTCTAAGGGGCGTGTTTAATTGAGATCAAAGCGTGTGCTTGGTTCGAATCCCACCCCTGGACGGAATTTTTCGAATTAGGAAATAACTTTTTCCGGAGAAAATTTATCCTGTTTTTCTGTTTCTTGCGGCTTGTTGGATTTTATATATATATATATATATATATATATATATATATATATATATATATATATATAATCAGCACATTTCATATCACTAGTTGGCATATGCTTCTGTTTTTCCTCTAGTCCTAGATTTTTCCATGTTGCTCTAATCATTGAGCAAATTTCATCATCCCAGGATTTATGAGGTCGTCTTCTGAGTGCCTTTATGAATAAAGTGTTCCTGTTTGGATTTCCTCTCTCCCTCTTCTGTGCTTTTTTATAGCAATGCTCATCTTAACAACTTTTATTAGTTTGCCCATATTTTTCACCCGTGTTTGTGTTCTTATCCATCTATTTAGTTTAGTAGATGAACTATGCATTAAAGCTCCCTTTTGATGAGATTGACTACGATTCAATTTGATTTTATATTCAGGGTAAATATTTCCCAATCTAAAATCTAATGATTATTCCTAATTCGGGTCGAGCCTTTGATAAATTTGAATTTACGATGAGTTACATTGCAAATAGAAATTACTTTCGAGCGTAAAAATCTAAAGACAATGTCCACACTTTTATAATCCTTTTTTAAACAAGAGGATAAATTATTTGTGCCTCGGCGAGTAAATGTAAGCCATTGGCACATCTAAAATGGTCAAAGAAAAGGAACTGACCGAAATTATCCCGAAAAAAATGAAGCATACTGTATTGACTACCAATTTAATCAATAACCTGAAGCTTTACATACAACGAAATAGTTTCGAAAAACTTGTCAGACAAGCACAAGGAAATTATGAATCTTTCCAAGACAAAGATTGCGAAAAGAATCCAAAAGCCTTTTACCAATATCTAAATTAAGGAAATCCAACAAGATTGCATCAGTCTATATGAGAATTCTTGTCGAGATTATCAGGGATCTAAATTTTTCCTGAAATATTTAAAAATCATTTTATCTCATATTTTACCAAAGAAATTTCAATAATGTGACAATTTTTGTATCAAGCTTGGCATTTGATAAGTTATAACACAAAAGAGTTTAACATTCAAAGATTTTTAAATATATATATAAGTAAATCTAGTAAAGTACATAGGTTAGATTAGATGTACGGAAATTATTGTTAGGCCTGTGCCAAAAGATATTGAATAGGTCAGTAGAATAAGGTCATTCATGAACTATTCCAAATAGCTGACGTAACTCTTCCTTTCGAATAAAGTGATCCTCATTGCAAATAAAAAATACAAGGCACCTTTTGCATCTTTGATCATTGAATTACGTTAATCAATCGTCCAAGAGAAAATAGTCGAAGATATCGACGGACATGGACTAATTCGTGACACAATACACGAGTAAGAAAACAACAAATCGTGCTTTACACTCTAAAATATCCCTGTAAAAGTGGCAGTAGCTATTTCTAAATTTTTACAGTAGGATACTGTAAAAGGCAGTTTCAGTGGAGTATTTTGTGCGAAGATTGTATTTGGTAATTTTGCGCTACCCTGTCTCTGCTAGAGATAAAAAAAGGATGTTTACATTTTATTATAGTTTCGAACAGTTTTATAAAAAAATCTTAATTTATATTCAACAATAAAGTTTTACTAAACCTTTCTTCATTTGGGTTATTTTTTTTTAAACTGGTATGTATGTGAGATTATGCAGGTAAGGGGATAGAAAGGATGTGTGAATAGACAGTGGAAAGTAGACCAGTGGTGAAAAGAGAAAGAAGTGTGGTAGGGTGCAAAGTTATGCTAGAGCCTGGTGATCAGGCCTATCACTTTCAATTTTTTATGTTTTGTAGTTCCGTTGTTGTTTATCATTTTGTGTATACATATATATATATATATATATATATATATATATATATATATATATATATATATATATATATATATACATGTATATATAATATATATAATTTGGCGTTCAAGCCATTTGTCTTCATATTTCTAATGTATTTGGATATGCTGTGCGCGTTTGCTGTTGTTTTGGTAAGTCGTTAATTATAACTTACTATGTTTGTTTTAGTGTCTTTGTTTCTTTGTAAATTTGTAGTGTGTGTATTATTATTCTTCTTTGTCATCTTGTTTGGTGAGTTTCATCTTCTTGTGTGGGTTTCCTTCTTCGGTAGTTTTTGTCTTAGTTGATGAGTTTTGTCGATATCAAGGAATTTTTGTCAAAATCGGTTGGTTTCATGGTTGGTATTTAGTCTTGGTTCGGGGCAAAATCAACTCATCTTGCGTAGAACGGCACTTTTGCCCCGCCAGCTAAAATCCCAGCGGAGCTTGGAAATCTGCCGCGACATACTGCTCTTCTATTCTGGTCAATCATTTGTACGATTTCCTCGTCCAACTCTCGATTGACCTTTTCCAGCATATTCCTTATCCGTTCTTCGATGACAACGTTAATGGGGGTTAACCCCACCTCCCGGTGCAGTTCTTCCTGTGTTCTTCTTTCCATTCTGCGTGTGCCTGTAATTAGGTACGCGCATTTGTTCTGCACCCCTTGTAGTCTCCTTTTCTGTGTCTTTGAGACACAAGAGAGGGCGGAGGCGGGGTATAGCAACGTCGATCTTACTAGGGCAGTATAGATCTTCTTTTTGTTGCTTTGACGAAGATTTCTAAACCTATACAGAGTCTTAACTGCAGCAGTGGCCTTGGTGATACGTTCTTGGACGTGCTTTGTGTACCCGGTTAAGGTGATCTTCATGCCGAGTACATTGCATTCATTGGTGTAGGGATATCGTCTATCCCCCACCCTGACGTCATCAAGTAGTCTCCTGCCTATGGGGACTACTTTGAACTTATCCTGGTTGGTTCAGATTTTCCACCGGGTCTCGTAGGTGTTAAGGTTTTCAATTATCTGCTGCTGTCATTCGAGCTTGTAAAGGCGCATTCCTCCATGGACAAGTGATTATCTGGGTGAAATCATCGGCGAATTGTAAGTTGAGGAAAGTGGGGCTTACACGGACTGGGACATCCGTGGTGTAAATCAAGTAGACAGTGGGAGACAGGCACCCCCCTGCGGGAGGCCCGCATTGAGCGGAAACTTTGGCTCGTCCGTGCACCCTAAAGTGATTTACGCCACTCTCTCCATGACATAGTCACAGAGAGTTCTCTCTAAGTTTTCGCTTAGTCCCAGCCGTAAGATCTTGTGTACTGCATTCCCCGTTGCCACACCTTATCGAACGCCTTTGATACGTCCCGACAAACAATGTCCACGTACTCTTTTCCCGTTTTGCATGGGCTAGCTTTTCCGTGAGGACGTTAATCGCTATTTCCGTACTTCGCTTACTCCTAAACCCGAATTGGTGTGGGTTGTAAAGCGAGTTTTCCTCCAGGTGAGACACCAGTATTTTGTTAAGGATCTTCTCAAAGAGCTTCCTACCAAATTAGAGAAGTGAAATTGTCTGGTAGCTCTCCTTCAACTTGGGGTTCTTTCCGTGCTTAGGCAAGAAAAGCATTTTCGCCGTTTTATAAGCGTCTGGAAAGTATCCTGTATTGAGACAGGCGTTAAATATTCTTCTCATTCCTTCGATGACACAGGCTGGTGCCTTTTCAAAGTTAAGCTTTGTAAGCCCGGTTTGGGTTATTGGTCTCACTTATTAAGGACCGAGCTATAATCATTATCCAAGCTTAACTGTTTGAATCTCCACTCAAGGGTTTGTTTAGTAAACGATGCCATCCCTCCATTCCATCGTATAAGAGATTCTTAGACCAGCTAATGAAATTCGATATAAAGTCTTACAACCCCTGGCAAGGCCGAAACCACCCGGGGTTAGTCCTCTTTTTGGGGGGTGGGGAGGGGGTATGTCTGGCATTGTTGCGTTTTAACATCAAACATCGTTCATTGAACTTTCCGAGTGCCACATCATAGGTATGTGGATATGAGTAGCTCTATATGATACACCGGTGCTCCACTTCTACGAATTATTTGATAGTTTATAAAAAAATAGGGCAAAATTGGAATGTTTGGTAACGAACAATTCTTTGTTTTGGATCAACGTGAAAAAGCACCTGCCAATGGAGACCCTGAGCTCAAAAAGGTCAAAATATGGCGAAATTATCTTTATTAGATTCGAGAGTTTGATTGTCGCCATTTTTAGACATGACGATGAGCCAGGCCTTGAGAAAAGATGGAGATCATGGTAGGCCATTCATTTCTTAACAAACATTGTAATGGGCCGATGTTAGTTTTATTTAATTTTCTTATCATATATATAATTATGTCTAGTTTCTACAATTTATTTAGAATAAGTTATTATTAGGTTGGAAACAAAGTTCCCGCACAACCTTTTGCCAAACTATATTTATTTATAGATTTATATTTATCCAAAAGTGTATTATAGATTAATAACAGGGTGCTCAGTGTCCTAGAGAGGTTGACTAGAACACTGCACTTTGAAGCGAGGGCTAGAAAATCCTAGGTCAATACACAGTGATTAGTCGGACACTTTATATCTAAAGTTTAAAAAATTACCTATCGAAGGACTCCCCCGTGAACAGCAACGTACCATTCCATGATCTATCCCATCGTTGGAAAGAGGTGCTCGAAAATGAGGGTGGTTGAAGTGTTCATTGATGTTTCTTTTGCTGCATCGTTTCGTTGTAAATTATTGCCAATAAAAGTTGTGCGAAAACTTTGTTTCCAACCTATTACTTAGAAATCTCGCTGCCATTTTTTTACACCTAAATGGCGCATGAAACGTGTTTTAAACTCGTCCTTTTGATTCCACCTACCTGAAAGATAGTAGGTAATTTTCAAAAGCAGAGCAATATTAATGTACTAGAGCTGTATGAAAACAATAGGTAGGTAATGGATAATAGCGATGTAGTACTCGTATATTTAAAAACCAAAAAAAAACTTGCATAATTTTTCCCCAGAAATTTAATAAAGATAATTTTGTTTAAATACAAGTTCTTCTTAATGACCGAATCCTCGTGGCTAGTTTTAATTAGGCCTCAAAGACCCCACACAAAAATGGGTTTCTGAACCTCCCTATTTACCAATGGCTTAAGATCTGAGTGGAAAACCGCTTCCAAATGCAGCAAAGTTAAGCCACATCGGGCTCGATTATTCACCGGATGGAGCTGCGTTTCATTTTCCTTCTCGGGTGTTTCCATTTGCTGTAGGTAGGTAGGTAGATAGATTGGTAGGTAGGTAGATATGTAGGTACATACGTACGTACGTGGGTAAATAGGTAGGTAACTAGTTACGTAGGTAGGTAGGTAGACCATTGAATTCGCGCGTTACATGGAGGACGAGATCCCAACACTGGATAATGAAATGCACATAAAGATCAGAATGATAATCGCTGATGAACCCGAAGGTACGAGGTGGTGGTTCTGGTTTGGAGGGAAAGGGGGTGGGGGATCTGGGTTGTATTTTGTTTTTTACATAAATCCCTGGGTATCAGGAAGGGAGGGGAAGTCACCCGCTCCTTGTCAAGGGTATTTGGATATGAGTGGCCTTCTATGGTGGGGGAAGGGGCATTAATACCCCATCAGCAATGTTCCTGAATAGAGAGAAGAGTGTGTCTATTGTGCTGTGAAAACGCGATAGGGAAATGATAGCGATGTTATGATTGGCTATGTGCATGATGAAGCGTGTTGAGCTACTTACCCCAGCAAGGGTAAGCATCAGCGTATTCGCCCAATGGGCGATTAGCTTATACCACTGCTGAAAGTTGTGTCCGCGCTCGCTTTGCTAGAACCCCTGCCTTGATATCAGAAATCCAACCCATTGAAGGGATGAGTTTCAATATTTAGTTAGCTGACATCGTGACATCTGGGAACCATGAGCGGACATGATGACATCTGGGAACCATGAGCGAACATGATGACATCTGAGAAACATGAGCGGACATGATGGCATCTGGGAACCATGAGCGGACATGGTGACATCTGGTAACCATCCTTTCAATAGTTGACGAATGACACCATATCTCTAACTTTAGGGCTCAAACACATTTTATTTTAAATCCTCGATTAATTTGATTTAAATTAAATATATAGAGGTTATTTGAAAGGAATTATTACCTACAGTCTTCTACACATTTTTTTAATTATTCGACCAAAATATTATATTCTTCGTCTTTTGTTTCTTTTTAAAACGGTACTAAAGTTTCTCGTTTATGGAAGGAAAAAAATAGTTATAGGTACAAATAATGACAGTAATTTGGAAACATGTGACTAAACTTTTTATTCTTTCTATGATAGGAGATAGATAGATTATACTGTTAACTGTATTTACTCTTATAAGATTTACTAATTACTTTTTGGGCCGAACGCTAAATTTTAGGATAGCGGTAGTCTTAAATCAGAGCTCATTGCTCCTAAGATCCAGCACATGCTCTTCTCATTTCTTTAAGTGCTCTGGCAGTATATTAAGGCGCACGTTATTATTTTTTAATTTTGTATATTTATTAATTGCAGGTTGCCTTGTTTGCACAGATCACACCAGCTTAGGGAACAACAAAAAATACCGGACATTTACCATTCTCCATTCGGACTATTCCCCAAAGTGAGGTATTGCTAGCCGGGAACAATACTCTTTTCAGAGTACTTATTCATTCGGATTCCCTCCCATCAAATGTTAATTTGGTTCTCGGTGAACCCATTATAAGATTTCATAAACACACTCTAAAGTGCTCATTTTGAGGTTTCTTTGAGTCTCTTATTCCATATTGCAATGTGGTCCCTACAGATCATCGTAATATTAAATTATTTTAATCGTTGTGAGTGTCTATAAGAAATAAACCATTGAAAGTGTTTATGTGGGCAATATGTTGAGACAGGATATAGTGTGTAAGGTAACCGTTGTGGGTTAGGGATTCGAGTTTGCGAAATTTTGATGACCGATGCAAAGATAACCCTTCTGGTCATTTTAGACAAGAAATTATTCAAAATCAATGCCTATAACTCCTTGTCACTTTGAATAAAAATCTAGTCAATGACTAGATTACCCCGGTCACTTTGACTGTAACATTTGGGTCATCCTAGGAAGTATGGTAAATCTGAATAACCTTTCTACTCATAATGGTAAACCAAAGTTTTCATTGTTCATTCATTGTTATTGAGATAATCAATGATAAATTAAGGACAGAGGCTGTCATTCGATTTTGTGTAAGCCATTCTTCTAGTGTGTTTATGTATCATAGTGGCTGCTGTGTTAATTTGGGGTTTTTGTGCTATTTTTGAGTAGTGTAAGTATATTTTTTTATCGTGGATTGAGGTTGTGGAATGTCGTGAATAAGTTAAAAAGCAGTGATGATAAGATTTTTAGCCTGGTGATGCCATTATGGAGTGGTAGTATGCGTGATTTATTTGTTTTGTCGTTGTATACATGCCTAATACAAGTGAAAACTTGTCGGAATAGATTTTTTATACTAAGTGGTTAATCTTCTAGCTTAATAGTAGCCATAGATTAAATATCGGTTTAAATTATTAATTTAGTCACAATTATGTGGTGGTCCTGGGCATTTAATTTGTTAGCAGTTCGTTTTATTTTATTTTACCTAAAATATATATTAGTGGCTAGTCTAGAACTAGTTCACAGTAGGATGCTAGTTCTAAATCTCAACTTCGAAATTTGTGTAAACTCGGCATTTTGATATGACCTAGTATTTGCAATAATTGATACACAGGTCGTATTGCAATGCTAATATAAAAATGTAGTCGAACTCTATTAAAATACTAAGCCTGTAAGATTTACCTATATAAGCTTGTATTTATTTATTTAACTTAGTTTGTATAATCTCCCCCTGTAAATCTCGGCAATATAAATTTTGCTTCTGGGAACCCCTTTTTGGTGACTGCCCTTGTTCGCAGTTTAACTTACACCTCTCAAGTCTACACACAAACATGATGGTCTGAACCTCTGAACGGAGAAGATATATTCATTAAAACAGTAGATAAGGGACTTGTGTTCTATTGCTAATGACAGTATTTGCATAAATACGAGCATGTAATCTATCATGAGTCGATCCAAGATAGGCCTCGTATTTATATAGTGAGGAGTTTATTTATAAATAATGCAAAGATTTCCAATTGGTAATTTTGAAAAAAAAATAGTGAAAAATATTAACCATATTTGACACTTTGTTTAAAATATTAGTTAGACTAGAGTACACTGGTCAATTTGACTGATTAATATTTAGGGCATCTTGAAGATGGCAGAGTCAGAGTAGAAGATTGACTGAAGGCTGAACGAATGGAGTGATAGCGTCGTTATATAAATGTAAATGGGAGATAAGTGCATGCAAGAATTACAGGTGCAAAAGTTTGTTGAATATTGTTGGTAAAGTGTATGGACAATTCTGATTGGGTGTATAAGAAGGATAAGAAGAATCGATACGGGATGAACAAATAGGGTTTAGAACGGTAAGGAAGGATTACCATACTTTTTATTTGTCTGGTAATGTCCCGTTTTGAAATGTCTTTCTCGGTTGTATTTAAATGGTCTCAGAATGTCCCGATATTTACTATCTTGGTTTTTAAATTACATTAAAGTTTTAAGTTATATACATACAATTAATTGTCCTCATAAAGTTTATCCTGTTCACCACCAAGCTTTATTTGTTGCATAAAGTTCCACGTCTGTTGTAAACTTTTGCGTCCCTATATATATATATATATATATATATATATATATATATATATATATATATATATATATATATTTATATATATATATATATATATATATATATATATATATATAAATATATATATATATATGTCGTAGAATTGCTCATAGTCTGGTCCAATAATTATTCTAGTCCTTGATCTGGACACACCGTTTTTGTTTAAGTCGATGGTATTGACCCTATGACTCAATTTACGATCATATATATATATATATATATATATATATATATATATATATATATATTAATATATATATATATATATATTAATATATATATATACATATATATATATATATATATATATATATATATATATATATATATATATATATATATATATATATATATATATATATATATATATATATATATAGGTAGGATTTAATGCCTACTGAACATGCGAAAGCTGGTTAGAGGCGGGTTGTGCCGTAGCCAGGATTCTCACTATAAAAGTCCCACTTGTTACTGGGGGGAGGTTTGGGATTGTTGAATTCTAAGAGTGCATAATACAGGTTGAATGAATTAGCCGAAGGGATTCTTAATTAAAGTCTTGCCAAGGGTACATCAAAAAAGAAGAGCCACAAATAAACACACGTACAAAAAAATAAACTTTAATTTACACAAATATAATAATTAGCAATAGTTAAACGGGCAAAATTAAGGATTAAATATTAAACACTAACGTTAAGCGTCTAGATTTATAATGACTCAATGGGAGTATCAATCACTGTTAATTAAATAGGTAATTTAAGAATAGAGGGACACTGGGTTTGCAGATTAACATTAATTGTGATAGATTGGAGAGACGACTACTCAGGCCCAGACGGGGTGGTTCGGGTGGCGTTAACACGAGTTCTCGGGGAGAGGGGGGATAAGACGACGGGTTCGGGGCTGCTGGCTGCAGTTCCGGTTAGTTCCCTCCTAACTGGATGTGACACTAACAAATGGTAACTTCCAGTAACTATTTGAATGTTCATTTTATTTCTCAAGGGCGTATTCATTTAGTCACAGACTCTGCGGGGCGGGATTTACCTCAGGAACACTTTGAGACAGCGACCAAGTTTTCTCGGCGGTGCGTTGACAGTCGATACGTTACGGCAACGACTCTCGTTTAACGTGAGAGTTACGCGTTACGCGAGTTGGTTTGGGACACTGCTCTAGAGGGATGAACGGCGTTGTTATTTATACCACGACTATGTGAAATCGAGAGAGAGATTCCATTCACGACAATTCGCTTATCGCAGCGCCTTCTGGACAATCTCCATGGTGTCATAAAGAAGGCAAATAGAATTTAGGCTTCTCTGTGAGATAGGCCTCTTTTTGTCAGACTTCCTGACGCCTGTTGGGGAAGGCTGGAGGGGAGAGAGAGGAGACAAAGGTCAACTCAAAAGACAAATTTCTTTCGTTCCTACGATTGTCTGGAGGCATGCGAGTATGTACGTTCCATACCCTCACAATATATATATATATATATATATATGAGGAAGGAAGGCGTGTGACCAAAATTCTCTAAAGGGGTACACACTACCGTACGTCAGACAGCCACTATCGGCGCTGCGCTTAGGTACAATTGAATTCGGAAAAAAGGTAAGGACTTTCTACTTAGAGTGCGATATTATTCGGTTGGTTCTATAAATGGAAATAAGTTTGCTGATTTAGTCTCAAGGGTTATTCGAAAGATAAACACCTTTACAAAAATAAACTTTAATACAGATAATAAGAACAAGGATACAGATAAATTTGGAAATCTAAATAATAATCAGTACGACAGCAGAATATTATGACAGGCAAAAATTAAGGAAACTAGGTCCGGGAAAATATATAAGTGATCCAATAAGTTAAATTAAATAAAATATTTAGCAAGTCGATTGGCGCTACACCAAATAGGGAATTCTTCTTAGGACTGGACAACGAAAAGGTGGGACTTACGAGGAAAGGACTCATGGTTACCTCTGGAGGATGAATTGGGGAGGTGGAAGACCAATTGACCACTTTACGGGAGACAAATACTAGGTGCTTGACGGCAAGAAGCTCAGGTTCTCTCTATCTGCTGAGGATTTGCAGACATCACCTTAAATAGGAGCCACAGCCATTGTCGACAGAGGGCTGGGCGCCGCGAGGGTTCCCAGGGAGATATCGGACGCGGCTTAAGCAAACATAAACCTTGATAATTTTGGGCATCGCCTTGCGAACGGGAAATAAAAGATTCCATTCTACCCCAAGAGGGAGAAGATGGACAAGGCTGCCACTTGGAAGTGGGGCAGCGATATCTAACTTGGGAAGATGGTGATAAGAACTTTAAATTAAACACAGCTGCGCTTATCTATCTCGGCCAGAGTAATTCTGTGTGATAACGGCGTTTGAGTTTTATGCTCCTATATGTATATATATATATATTATATATAAATATATATATATATATATATATATATATATATATATATTTATATATATATATATATGTATATATATATATATATATATATATATATATATATATATATATATATATATATATATATATATATATGTCGAGGTATGCATGCCTTTGTAGACTAGCTCGGTGCACAAAGTCGTAGACAAGCACAGGCAGACAGCTGACCAAAGGCCGCTTGAGATATGTTCTGGGGCGATTAATAGAGAGTACGATTAATGGTTGCCCGGGTTTTGACTAATGGCTTGCCAAGTTGCAGTTCAAAAGATATATAAAGACCAGGACCCCAAAATATAATTTTAATATATACTATAAAAGGGGGAAATTTTTATCTATTTATATAAAGGAGGAGAACAAATTACTTAATAAAGGTAGTTAAATGAATTATGTAAAGATTACTAAGGTACTCTGGGGATGAAGTACAAAATTTTCTCTGCTCCAGAGAGAAGTAATCTCAACTCTAGACGATTCTACAGATCGGCAGGGAATCTCAGTCTTGAAAGAATGGAAATCTTGAAGGGATGGTGAAGATGAGAGGGCCGCACAACTCTCCGGGAAGAAGGGGGCTCTATAGCTTTGCTCTGAACAGGGCCCAAAACGCAACGAAGGTAGATCTGCAGGCGAGATCTTCGACAAGGTACGACAAATCAAACACGGGTTACAGGGCTTCACGGGAAAAAGACAGGCAGTCTGAATGGAGTGAATGGCGGGCTTTCAATCTCCTCGAGAAATGTTGAGATTCGGGTTAAATAGCCGGGTGTCTAGTCCGATATATAGCCTCAGGGCCTGGCGGTCCCTAAGTGATTCCCGGTGCTAGAATATGCAAACACACTTCATAATAACGAGTCGGTCCAGACGGCGAAACCTTCCTTGTGATATGGGAGTAGGGTTAATGTGGCTGCCCTCGCGGGGGAATAGACATACCTGCGAAGCATGGGGTAGAGACAGGAGGGCTGCGCACAGTGTTATTACAGGGGAGAAGGGGGGGGGGGGGGAATGGCGTCCGAAAGCGAACACAGCTGTGACGGGTGATTTAGCGAGGGACTGATTCTTTCTCGAACTTTCTAAAATTCTAACGCTAGGCGCACGTGGTCTTGAAAGAAGAGAGGGGTATTTCCAAGGGCGCTTCCTCTCATGGTAGTCCTTCGATGGCATCCCCTCACAATATATATATATATATATATATATATATATATATATATATTATATAATATATTATAATATATATATATATATATATATATATATATATATATATATATATATATATATATATATATATATATCGATGTGGATTGCTTCTAGAGAGCCTAAATTTAATGTTCAACAAAAATCCCAAGGCGAGGAAAATGGCTGGTATCATCCTTTTTATTGACCGGCGACGTTTCGACCACAATACGGTCATCTTCTTAGGCCTTGCCAACGAGCATGTTACGTGCTCCGGCTTTTGGGTCGGCCGGAACACGTAACACGCTCGTTAGCAAGGCCTAAGAAGATGATCGTATTGTTGTCGAAACGTCGCCGGTAATTAAAAAGGATGATACCAGCCATTTTTCTCGCCTTGGGATTTCTGTTGAACATTATATATATATATATATATATATATATATATATATATATATATATATATATATATATATATATATATATATATATATATATATATATATATATATATATATATATATATATATATATATATATATATATATATATATATATATATATATACAAGATTTGTTAAAACTAACAGCGATGTCTGCTTGGTTAAGCTTGTCTTGCAGCCTTTTAACCTTTTCAAAGACTTTCTTTTCAGAAAGCGAAAGGTCGTGGAAAATGGTGGCAAGTGGCATATCTTTATTAGCCGAGACGTCTTTTAACCTTCTCAAAAGTCATTTTCTGGATAAACAATGAACAAATTTACAAAAATGAGTTCTATATATACATTAGTATCTTAACATAAAAATATGTTTTAGGACGAATCAGAAGTGCCAAAAATTATAAAGCTAGACTTATTTTTAGATAAAAAAAGAAAAATGATTTGATCTTGACATAAGATTATTTGTTTTAATCAATCAAATTTGAGATTTTTTTAAGGATTAAATAATGTTTGGATTGGCGAAATAAAGGCGTATACAAAAATTAAATGCAGGACGGTTGTTCAGAATCCACGTTAATCAGCAGGTCCCTCTTTCCCTTTTGGCATGGGTCTTCCCTTTTCATCTTTGACTACCGAGGTTGCTCAATCTGCCTCATCACTAATCTGTTCTCTTTCAACTTCCCAAATTTTCCGTCTCCCAATAAAGACCTCTTCTAAAGCTTGATCCGGACTTCCCACTAATCACTTTCTTATCGGTTTACTTGAACTACGAGTTAGAAGTGTGGGAAGTTTCTTCAGAAGAAAGTCGGTCGCGGGCCTTCTCCTCTTGTGTCTCTCCCGATCGTGGGAGAAGTACAGAAGGGAGGGGGACCTGTGAGACATAATTTTTCTCCCCTAAAAAATAAAATAAAAGATCAGAAAAGGAGGCAAGGTAAATAGAGGAGGGCTATGATGTAATGCGGCCGGAATTGAGACCTCGCGTGGTGGGCAAACTGATTTCTTGCTGGAGGTAAATGCTAATTTGTGGCTTTCGTTTGCATATAGTGACGATCTCAGCCGTGCGCAGTCGCCGTCGATCACTCTCCCGCTTAATGATGGTTGTATTTCTATTTAGCATTTCTCCGGTGAGGGTCGTCCGATGCTTCGAAATGCGGCGTTTGATAGCTCTATCTTGGAGATGCAGTTAGTCGCCAAGACACGGTTGTAGAAGTTATCCCGATGTACGAGGAAGTGCAATGGTCACAGACACCTACGTTGCATTTATATGCATACAATATAATATATATATATATATACATATAGTTTACAGGATGAAGAATATGACGAAAAACAGCTGGTTCATTTATGTTGCAGAATGAGGTCAAAGGGCGACCACGTGCCCTTCTGTACCCACGTGGATCCTGAGATCACCGCATGGAGCTGAGAAAGCATGTCTGATCCAGGGTAAGGATGCAGCCTACTCCGTTATCACACGCCGCAGCTGTATTTGCCTAGGGTCCGATTTCATCGTCCCCCACGGCCACCTCTCTGCAAACATTTTGACCTTTCGCCCGAAGATTGAACTCCAAAGGAGTTTAATCTTCGGAGTCGCCGACTCTCTTCAAAATCGCACGCGCGTCCTGAGGGCCGTCACAGCCACCTCATCAGGCGCCTATATAACCCTTCGACTCAGTTTAGTAAGCAGCACTTATAGACTTCCCACCTACCCCGGCGAACGAGCTGAAGGACGCACGCCTTCCCCCCGCTGCGATTTCAAATCGAGTCGAAGGCTAAATCGATCCGTGAAATCAGCCATAGTCAATTGGCAAGTATCGACATCCGTGAACTCTGCCATAGTCCATCGGAAAGTATCGACATCCGTGAACTCTGCCATAGTCAATCGGCAAATATCTGACGGGGATTCCCAACTCCGAATGGTCTACGAGTGCTCCCTGATCTAAAGCAAGAGGTAACCTGACTTCCGTCGCATTCATCGTACCACAACTGGCCCCTTTTCTGCAACGAGCACGTAAGAAATCGTTACCGTTGCCGTCTGCAAATTGATCTTGAATCTAGCTTACCCCATTGACCCATTATTTGTGTGAACGCCCCGGTTTAAAATCCCCCTTTAAATCACCGGGAATGTAGAGTTGTACAGGTTCCTGAACTGTTGTTTCAAAGTTAGATAACTTAATGGATAATGAAATTTAACAATAATAAATGTAGATAACACTGGAAAACATTTTAGGAAAAAACACTAACCCTTTTGCGAACAGTTGTTAAACGAAGACTGGCGCTGAAAGCGTGAGGGGTGTAGGAAGAATGAAAAATTTAGAGGGTTAGTTTATTTTAGAGAAGAAGTAGTGGGTAGGAAGAGGAATTAGAATTTAAGGTAGGATAATTTTTTTTAGAAACATTGACTCTTGAATACGTAAGGATAATGGGTCAGAGGTGGTCTTTAGGATTTTGAAATCTTCAATTGATACATCATTTTGACATTGAATAGAATTTAGCCGAACAGGTGAAAACTCTCTTTGATAGAACATTTTCGGTGCCGTGGCTAATTCCCATATGAGAACAGAATCTGGGTCGACAAGTTTCTAAATGCGTTGGTTGTAAAATTCTTTGGTTTTGGTGCAAAATCTGAATCCAACTCGTTTTGAACCTCTTCTCTTAAATGCCAACTCAAGACAACTTAAATGGTTTTGTAATTTCCTAAACTAGTCATAACACTTACGTTCCTTAATCCAACACCATTTATTGCATCGTCACTAGTGTCGATGCGTCACCTTCTGCCTCATACCAGTCTAGTAATTCTGACTGAGAGCCAGCCGGTGGTCATTTTGCTCCTGCGTGAGCATACGTGGAGTCCACCTGCCACACAACTTGTTGTACCCCAAGGATTACAACATCGTTTCCAGTGCACCGACACCCACTTCCAACTCTTTAGAGACTTTTTGGTCACACGCCTTCGTCCCTCGACATACATATATGTATATCTATTATTATTATATATCATTGTATTAAAAACTGGTGTCAGGCATAGTTGGGTTATTTTTATTTTTATTTATTTTTTTTCCTTAAAAACCCGTTGAATTTCAATTCTCGCCATTTAATTATTCTTACCGAGTTTGCTCAAGTTAGCTCAAAGTTATTTAAAGATTGTGGAACTAATTATCAACTTTTAAAAAACTATTTAATTGTGTGCTCACGAGTCCATAAGTTTCCTTTTTTTGGTGGTAACCCTCTACTAAATCCTGAACTGGATTATGAGGATGGAAAATTTGGAATCCTATAGGGATTAAATTTTCGCTTTTGTGTTACATATTTCTTTTTTTGGTGTGTATTTACTTTTTTGTGGGTAAATCTGAGTAGAATTTAAAAAAAAGAAAGTGAGAGCCCATAGTCTGTGTCGTGTGTTCCGTGTATGTTCAAGCTGCTTGATGCACACGTACTGTCAAGGATCTCGTCCTTTGATAGATTCCACAAACAAGGTCAAATCTTGCGATTAACAGGCAAAGTCTCAATTTCCTATATCCAGAACGAAGAAAGAAATGAAAGGGAAGAAAGAAGAGAAAGAGAGCAAAGAGAAGCAGAAGAAAGGAAAAAAACCCATCAACATGAGAGAGAGAGCTCAGTCGGATAACGTAGAAACCCTTTCCGTTAGTTCAAGGAATGAGGCCTCTCAAACCCCTTCTGTTAATTTACCCGTATTCAAGGACGGCGAAGACTTCAGTGCCTACCTCACCTACCCCGAAAAGACTTTCGAAGTGAATTTGTGGGACATTCAGGAGGATGGAGTCGCACGCTTACTTCACTTGCTCAACAGTCATCTTGAGAAAATTTCATCTCAGACGAGGTCACCATTAATTATTCAACTCTCAAGACCGAATATCTATCGGCAATCAATATCAATCCTGATTTCTATCATGTAAGTTTCGCCAGGCAAGAATATTACCTGGACAGAGAAGCCTACAATTCTGGCTCGACTCGGCTCAAGTAGGACGCGAATACGAGTCTGTTTGATTTCGTCTTACGTTATCAGTTAATGGCCGCGCTGCCATCTAAGATACGTGCCTTTGTAAAAGATAGACGAGCGTCTACCTTTAAGGAATGCCTGGAAGAGGCAGATATACACGCGTCCAGCCGTAATCTGTATTCGAAGGACCCCAAGAAATCGCATCCCCCATCTCCCAAGAGTAAAAGTAATTTCTCTAAGTCCTCCCATAAAAATTCGCCCCATTTTGTCCAAGTTACTGGTCCCTCCAAACCTAGATACCCTGCCCCGCAAGAACCGAGGAATTTTACCCCCCTCCTAAATAATCCCCCTCCAATCAATTACCCCTGGTGGCTCATCGTATGGTACACGTGCGGCGTAAAAACAAACTGCCCCCAAAGCTCTCACCTTCTCTTTGATCGATCCAGGGCTCAAAGGACGTCTGGACTCAGAATGCTCTTTTTTCCTCATTTACGCTTCCTCATTGTACTTGGCCGTACTTCTGCGGTGGCTCCTTCTATCTCACTTTCTCCGGCTAATAAGCTACAGGGTGACACTATTCTCATACCGACAGCTTCGTCCCACTTCTTTGCAATCGTCCGTAGCTTCCTCTCTCCTTTTTTGATATCTCTTTTTGCTTCTTTGTCAGCTTAGTGTCAACTCTGGCCATATCTCTTCGTCCTCCCTTCTCCCGCTGTTCCTTCAGAAATGTTTTATCTTCCTTGATCTTTATTATCTTTAGTGCATCTTGGTGGGATATGTCGAAATGGTGTAGCAAAATTTCTCTTCGTTTTTCCTCTGTGTTTCATATCTTCGCCCCTTATTCTTCTTCAAGGCTTCTAATTCTGACACAAGTCTTTCGAGCTTCTTCACAGCATGGTGAAAAGGCCGAATAGGAATGCGGACCTTTCCTCAAAAGCTTTGGACCTCCTTCATAGTCTGCACTGCTGCTTCATGATTCACCATTCCTTTTTTGCCCACGCGATGCAGATATACTAGGAGTACGTGGCCTTTGGATGGACGCTTACAACCCCTTCTTGTTTCCCAGCAAATATAATTTGTCCTGTTTCCGCAAAGTAGTCATTTTATATCTGAAATAGACAAATGTTTATGATTTAACCTGATTCCCTATCAGGTTAAATCATAAACATTTTGCTCTACTCTCGCCTAGATAATTTTGACTTTTAACCTTTCATAATTAAAAGGTCTATTAAAACAGCATACCTTGTCCAAATTGCATGTGTGATACAGCTTTGGAAAGAGTTAAAAGATATTTCTGATTATATCTAGGGGAACATTATCAGAAATTGTCAGCCATGTTAAATGTTTTCTATATCATAAATCCATAAAAATATTACTATTTTTTATACCAAAAGTTACAGCTGAATAAACATAGCCCTCCTGAAGATATACATACTTCACAGCAGACACTTCCCATCTACTACGGTAATTGACCAACAAGCTAACTAAATGTATGTTAGCATTAGAGTTCTATGTCGACGCATCTTGGATTAGTGGATTTTTGCCTATGTCTATGTGCTATAAAATGTCTCATTAATGTGCCAAATTGCCCATCTGCAGTAATGTCATAAATAAGATATTTTTTTTAAAACTATATGAGTAGTATACTGTGTGAAAGTACGTAAAATCCTAATCTTATAACATTTAAATCGCGTCTCTGGAGCTCAGGGTTGCCAAGTATTTGAAAAACCGGCAAAAACACGCGGGCATACGGCACGACTGAAATTTACAATGTATTTAAGAGCACCTGTGCTCCTCTGATGATGCGGAATACCCCTTTCTTCCTCTCACCGAAAGGAGAATCTAGGAGATTTTAGACTTCCTCAACTTCAGCAGAAAATTGATGGAAAAGGTCAGAATGAGATGGAAGAATCAGGATTTGACTACGAGTAAAAGTAGAGCGGAAAACCCATGGTCGACGTTCCCACGCCATCAGAACGCCAGAATTTGTCGCTGAAATCCAGGAGCTCATCAACAACGATCTCAGAAAGTCAATGCGTGCCATTGCATGGGAAAAGGTTAGATGAAAAGCTCATCAGACTGGCGATGCATAAGGAAATTTGCTACTTTTCATACAAGATGAGAAAGGGGCAATTTCTGCCAAATGTGATGTAGAAAAAGCAACTCAAGCACACCAATAAGTTAAAAACAAGTTAAATACCCAGTGGAATCAGACATGCTGTGGTTCTTCTCCGACGAGAGAAATTACTGCATGAATATTGAGGGACGAGTGAACGAAATATAAACACACAAAAATCCACTTTTTCGGGTGCGCCCTTACTCTACATATTTACCCTAAACACTAACTTAACACTAATATACCTTTTTGGCATAGTTCCCAACGACCAACGGCGATGGTATAGTTTGCGGATGATATAACCTAGATTATTAAGTTCTACAACAGATCGCCACAACTACTCTCAATATGAAGTTGCTAGGGAATTGATGACAACTAATATGAACGCAAGTGGAAATAAAAATAAAAATAAATTTAATAATTCTAATAAATACCCCCCCCCCCAAAAAAAAATCATCAGGGGCCCTAAAATGCAAATAATCTCTCATGATTATTATTCACATGCGCCTGATAGAATTCACATAGCAAAACAAGAGCACAGAAGACTTTATAGAGTGGAAACTGGTCCTAAGAAACTAAAGGAAAACCTATTTAATACTAACTAGGCAATGGCTACGCTACCAAGATTATTTTAAATCTAAAAAAAAAGCAGCCATGGTTAAATTTTTATAAATTTGCTGAACTTCGCGAATTATAATAATTTACAAAGGAACTCCAAACTCAATTTACCCCCCTTTCAAAATATCAGGTTGCTAAAATATAGAGTTATAAAAGATATATAAAAATAAATATTCTGAACTTAACCATTTGTAATTCTTTGGGTTTTAAAAAATTCACAAAATTTCGATACTTATTTTTATTTCTGAACTTCACCATTTTGATTTTTGATATTATAATAGAATTATTAGATATAACTTTTATAAAGAAAAGTCATAACGTAACTAAGAAGAAATTATTATTCAAATACTCAAAAAATCCAAAATTCCCTTCTTAATAGAGTTAGTGATGATGATGATGATAAGACCAATGTTAGTTAACTTAACAATACCCATGCAATACCCTATTCAAGAAAAGAATGAGCACAAATAATTTTTAAAAAAAACACACTTAGGAAGTAAAATTATCTTAACATAAAAGCATTAAGTTGAAACATAAAATTAAATTAAAAAGAGGAATGCCAAAATAATAATAGAGAAAAATACATGGACCTAAATGAATTTCAATAATTTGAGAAAAAAAAATTAATTAACAAATATATTATCAATAAACAAACATATCAAGCGACCTTACTAGTAATCTTCAAAACTTTCAAACCATTGAAATGTAAAATGCTTACCACCCGACCGACAGTCCAACTGACCAACGGACGGACGGACCGGTCGAGGTGCCAGCATAGTGACTTATAGAGTCGCGTGAATGCGACTAAAAACCAATAGAAAATGGATCATAAAACACAAAACTAAAATTGGAAAGGAAATTTCATTAACTTTATATTAAAATTTACGTAAAAGACTCTCTCATGCTTTTATATTTTTTAACCTTCTTTTCATTTAACTCAGCTACTAAGTTCATGATTCTTAAAACTAAATTCACTCATTCTTGTCCAAGACTCCTCGTCAAGATCTCTGAGTAAGGACTGGAGATTGAATTCCCAAACTGTGCATATTCTTTGGCCATCTTAACATTTTTCGCAAATTCAAAACTCTGTGCGTGCCTTTC
Source organism: Ceratothoa steindachneri (assembly GCA_963969495.1). Classification (NCBI taxonomy): domain Eukaryota; kingdom Metazoa; phylum Arthropoda; class Malacostraca; order Isopoda; family Cymothoidae; genus Ceratothoa; species Ceratothoa steindachneri. The sequence goes on along the minus strand of OZ018339.1, from coordinate 53,651,415 downwards.
TCTCCCCATGTAAGAATACGAGAACTCACATATATTCATATATATACACATATAATTAAGTTGCCTAACATTGAATAGAAATCGAGAAATATTTGTTTTGGAGAAAAGGTTGAATTTAGTAAAAATATCGCGGGGAATAATCCCATGTTTGAGTGACAGGAAGCCATTTTGAGAAGGTGGTGGTGGTAGGACGGGGATTCAAGCCTAATCTATTTTTGGAAGCGAAATGACTAAAAAGTGAAATGGTGGGAGAAAATGAACATTTTTCAACCAAAATGACTCGTTTGTGTCAGATCAGCAAGAGGAGGAAGTGCAACAGGGTAAAAGGAAGTATATTTCTTCTCATCGCTCGGATTTATCATGAGACGAGCTTCATAAGGGCTTGAATTTTACTTTTAATCTGGTCCAAGTGATTGCTAATTATCACTAACTCTATAATTTAAAAAGGGGATTTTTGGGAGTATTAGAATAATAATTTCATCTTAGTTTGGTTTCACTTATGTTTTTATCAAAGTTATTTCTAATAATTCTTTTATAATATCCAAAAACACAATGGTGAAGTTCAGAAATAAATATAAGTATCAAAATTTTGTGAATTATTTAAAACCCAAAGAATTACAAATGGTGAAGTTCAGAAAATTTATTTTTTTATATCTTCTATAACTCTATATTTTAGCAATGGGATATTTTGAAAGGTGGGAAATTTAGTTCCTTTTTAAAATTATTATAATTGGCGAAGTTCAGAAAATTTCTAAAATTTAACCATGGCTGCCTTTTTAAAAAAATTTAATCTTAGTAGTGGCTAAGCCATTGCCTGGTACTTATTATTATTTCAGGTGTACTGGTTTTACTTTTACCAATTAATATTTTTTCCAATATTTCTCTTTCTTCTTATTTAATTTGTTACTAGTAGATTTGAATGCAAATTGTGGCCTATAAACAAACAAGTATCTACTTTTATTTTGATTTATGACAGCTGTGGTGTTTGCTGAAATAGATATTTATATGTGTATGTACTAATCAATTCATACTGACTAAACATCATAGTACTATATAATATTTTAGGCGCAGTTTAAACCACTTATTTCCACCTGATCTCAAGAAAATGGTTCAGTACCAACGTCCATTTTTAAAGATTTCACTCAGTAGGTGCCGCAACTTCAAGAAACCGGCGCAAATTTGCCCTAAATCGGGTTTCTGGCTGAGGGAAAACAATATCAAACGTCTCTTGATTTCTCTGAGGCGGGAAGCGAGAGTTTCTACTACTTTAAGCGTAGCTAGCGCATGTTCATACATATATGGCATTCACGTATATACATTTACCATAATTGTCGTTTCGTTTACTATTCTATATACAGTCAAGTTCTAAGGGAACCATTCACCCTATAGCAGTGGATGAATGCAGCGGAATTTACGCCTGAACCGTCGTTTTCAATATGCTCGAATTGATTATGTCAATTTCACGCTCGAATTTTTAAATATTTATCCAAAGAAGCTTTTAATGATTTGTGTCGGGTATGTATCATTGCATAATGTAATAGAATTATTTTTTTATGTTATGATGTCTTATTCAGTAAGGTTACAAATTAAAGTACTGCTGAATTTATCATCAGAAAATTTAGTCTATACCACAAAATTGATACTCATCCGCATTTGACTATCAGAATAGTATAATGACAAGTGTGAGCGTATTACACCTTACCTGTCTAAAAAATATATAAACTTTGACCTCAATTGTAGAAATGGAGCAAGAACTTTGATAGCGTGGATTCCCGCTGTTAAGAGTCGCAACCATACACAATCATGCAGTCAGTATTCTCGTGCGAAGAAAGTGCTGCGTCAGCTAGAGCATATGATTAAATGATCTACTGGATAGTTAAGATGTTCAAGGAGATCTCAGTATAAGTGCGCGGAAACCAACTTAAAAAAGGTATAAGAGGTTAAAATATGTGAATGAACTGGTTTTGGGTAGAAAGTTACCTTAAAGAAATGTCTCCACTATGACTGAAAAAGCTTGCTTATGAGTAGTAGCATTGAAGTGTGAAAGGAATAACCCACCCAGACAGAAAGAAACCTATGGATATTAGCATTGTAACAAGAAGCAGGGCATAGAAAGAACAACCCAGCATGAAAACATCAGTTAGAAGTTAGAATTAGGCAGTGAGTACAAATATTTGCATTGGGTTATTTTCTCTGATAAAATATTCTATTCACTTTGCCTTTTACTTACAGTGAAGAACCTTGCGAATATCCGCGGTTGTGGCTGTTTCCTATTCAAGTGTGTGAGTTTTCTTCCATTTCTCCATCAAAACGTCTCTTTGAACTAAGCATGTCTGCTGCAAGATACTCCTAAAAACTATTCACGAGCAATTGATAATGTTATATGTGTCTATGTGTTTTCCAGTATGATGAAGTATTGAATCATTGGAGACAAGTAGTATAAAAATGGTACAGCCCCTAATGCATTTAAATATTGGACCGTGACATAGGAATTCCTCAGAGCTTTGTCCCCATCGTGAACGGATAAAAAATACTATAAAACGGCTGGTCCTGCGGAAGGCTTGGACAACATCCAAGATTTGCTAAAGCCACAGAGAAAAGAAATATGTGAGAATTGCAGGAGCCATTTTCATTAATTCTGAGAGTAAATTATCTTTATTGCCGAAAAATACTTCGGAATTATGTATATATCCTACCTCAAAATATTGTAAATGGTGCAGTTAATTTGGATCAGTAGAAGTAAGGAACAACCAAATATCTTTCGCCGCTAACTTTTGGCCATGACTACACAATCGTAGATCGATTGGAGTAGTCTTGAGTTTGCTTTATTGAAAACCATCGTCAGTAGCTCCGAAAAAGTTTAAATTGCAACATCGACGCAATATTTTACTTAGAACTCAAAAGGTGGCTCTTTGATTTACAGTACCTTTATTACACCTAAGCATTTTATCTCTCTCTGTTCGGGATAGTTGAGTACCCAACTGCTTCCGACAAGCATATAATAATCAAATAAAAGTGAAGTTAATTGAAGAGAAAATATGCGGAAAATACCGCGTCTACACAACTCTGGCTGCCTTACTATTTAAGATTCTTCTATACCTATTATAAATCAATTTTGGGGGTATGTGGAATTGAAATGTAAAGTTTTAGGGTAGCTTAATGGTAGAGGATTTGACTGAAAATTAGGTGACCTTGTTTTTGATTCCCGGTCAGGATAAATCAATTTTCCCTCTCCAATGATTTCTTGCTCTCCTTGATCTTTGTATCTTCCAATGTCACTTTACCTTGAAATGAAAAAACCCTCCTGTCTCTTGATTACTTGCTCACTCCCGTCAAATTTCTCTTTCTCTTCTTCTATATGGTTATATATTCTGCAATATAAGGTCTCTGCATTTTTTTTTTACTTCAAAATGGTTTTCCGAATGGCAGGGATTAAATATAGCGAAAGATGTGTGGTGGTTGTTTACACCCGTAGAACTTGCATTTGCTCTTTCTTTACGTGTGTGATGTGGATGGTCAGACTTAAAATTATGAGCCTGAAAGAAGATATGGTATAAAAATCCCTTGGAGGTTCATAGCCTGGAGGGATACTGAGTTTGATCGGGGGAATTTGAGTTAGTGTGCCTGGTAGCTTAATGGTAGAGCATCTGCCCGGTTTAAATATATTTCGAGATACTAAAACGTCTAAAACCGAGTAGAAAATACAGGTGGTATGATTTAAAGAAGTGAATGTAGAGCTATTTAATTTCGCCTTTGATTCTTTCATATCCTTTTTGATTTGTCACCAATTGCAAAGATTATTCAGAAATTCACATTTATCAATGGGTGAAGCTAAAATTGTATTGAACCTCAAAACTTTATAAATGTAGACTTAATCTTCATTATAGTAAAGCAAATATAAAGAAGTTTTATATATTCTGCAACAACTTTAAAACTACACTAAGGCATGTTGTTTCTTAAGCATTAACAAAGGGTTAAATAAGATGCATGGAAGATTTGTTAAACTAAATTTAAGTTTTGTTTTCCCAAGTTAAGGGGAGTTAGGGATTCGAGAGTTAACTTATCCGAATGCTTCAATAATGCATCTACTTCTGGAGTAAAATGCTTCGGCAAAGTTTAGAAAATGTTCAGATATTATTCATTCCAGTATAACAGAAATTGCGGAAAATCTTGGCTTTATTTTCATGGGTCGGACCTATTTCTTATGTATTCACCGACTGTACAGAATCATACATAGGAAAGAGGGGTCTAGAGTTTTCTACAGGGTGTAGATTAACCATTGATAATTTTGGTGTAACAGAAGAGAATGTTAAGGGCTTTTTATTCATAGCATAATTGCCCATTAACACATTATTTAGAAGCCTATTTTTAAACCCTTATATGCTTAATGAAGGTAAGCAAAGTTTCAACTACATACATTTAGAATGGATAATCTGGATGAGACACTATTCATCCTGAAAAAATGCACATGTTGCAGTTTCACTAGAATTTAAAGCTGACTTAACAATGTTTCCATCTTTGTAATCAAAATATGGCTTAACTGAATTTCATTTAACATTGATGTGACTGTTTCTCGCTTCCGGTTATATATAATTATTCATGATATATATCAGATTATTTTCATTTTTCTCGGCTGAAGGGTTCATGTTTTTTTACGGGGGTCAGTCTTCTAAGAGTTGTGTAGCTTGGACAAATAAGGAATTAGGAGTCTCTTGAAAATCTAACGCATAGTTTTTAAGTCGATCTTTGCACATATAAATGTCATAGCCTCAGTGTACATACTTGGACTGCTGATCTTGAAAATTTACCAAACTCAAGCTACCAGTTGCAACAGTAGTTGATTTTATAGCAATGTTTTCTGTACCATGTTTTAGTAAGGTGCTAATCAGTTGATCAATTGACTGAATGTATAAAGGAATTTTATTCTATACTATTTTGTGTATTTTTACATCTCTAATGAAAGCATGCATTGCTAAACTTGGCTCAATAACTAATGACAACTCTACTTTAGTATTAGGTAAATATGAATTATGATCTAAGAGAAGGTTTCTTCGATGCTGGAAGACTTGTGTTCAGTGATGCGGGCAAGTGCTACTCTCTAAAAAACCTTGAATAGCAACGGGAGTTGGGAGATAGGACAATAATTTGAAAGATTATTAGAGTTAAGATTTTGTTTCCTTAAGAACGGAAGGATAGGAGCATATTTAAAATCAAAGGCACCTCACCTAGCGACACGGAAGCGTTGAAGATACCCAGTTGTTGTAGTAGGAGGTTAGATAGGAACTGAACATAGAGACTAATAAAACACAGTATGAAGTTAGTGGCTCAACGACAATGGAACACTAGTAGTTAGCGTAGATTGGAAAACGGCCATGCCAAAGCCCTTCCTTGGTCTATGTGTTCGCGTGTAAAGTCATATCTTTTTAACTTTCTTTTCATTCGTCTCGGCAAGTTATCTATCCACTCGTCCGTTAACACGTCAAAATAAACGCTGCGATATACAAGAATGTGCTTCAAGAAACATCTAATCCAGTTTATCCGACCATCAGGAGTACTTATGCTTGTTTTTATGAAGGAAAAACTATCTCCAAGCGACGCTGTAAAGACGGTGAAGCGGTTCTTGGATGCTGAAAATATCGACGAGATGAACTGGCCTGCACACAACCCTGGATTAAAGCCAATAGGAAACCTATGGAGGTTACAGGTTGAAAAGGTTATGCCGAGGAAACCAAAGAATGTTGAAGATCTCTGACAAAGATTAGAATAAGAATAGAAATAATCGCGCTGGAACAATTAGCGAACTCCTGATGGCGAAGATTTGCTCAACTTAGTTGAAAAGAGGATCTACATTTTTCTTATTAATATTTTGTTCAATTGTTTATAAGATAATTATGATGTTTTCTGGTTATGGCTGCATTCATACTTACGGTTTTCTAGTTTTGGTCGCACCCCTTCTTCAAATACGTATTATTTTCCTCATAACTTTGTTTATGCAATGCTTGGAGAACAGAAACATGATTAGTAGTAAAATTCACATTTGTTTGACAACCTTCGCAGAAAAGGAAGGATACAGCGCTTCTGGCGTGCCATTCAAATCAAAGTAGGTAACACCCAGGAAAATGGCAGTATCCCTTCTCGGGATCTTCGAAGATACCCCAAACTTGTCATAATTGGAGAAGAGAAAGCATCATTTCTGCCAGGAGAATCTTCGGTAAACTCCAGAATCTGTATAGGGAGAGCGTCTCCAAACGAGCTACATGGAAAACTCGTTTACCGGTCCACCGTGGTGAGAGTGGAGCCCTTCCACCAAGATTGAGTGGAAAATTGAGGAGGACGTAGTTGTTCATATTTTCTGAGTAGAAATTCAGTATCTTTGTCCACGACGGCCCTAATTTGACCCAGTAACGGATCCGCCAAGTGGTAACCTCTTGTGTGCGGCGGCCGCTCCTCTGTGACGGAGAATATACGCTACCACCACCAATCCTTGTGAACCCCAGACAAAGACTTAACGACGGCGTTATTGGTAGTTCGGAGGAGCAATCCGCATTGTAGACAGGCCCAACATCCGCGCCCACACTAGCAACTTTGGTCTTTGTCTCGGCCTCCCCGCCCGAGGGGGCCTCAAAACCAAACATGCCAGTCTTGGTCTGGTCACTTGACGAAACGGCAAGAATATCTTGGTGGGAAAATATCTTAGTGATTGTCAGAAAGAAGAGCAGTCGTTACCAGAGACATTGATAGGGAGTGAATGAAGGGGCGAATTAAGGCGACAGTCGTAGTGGATAGGGTGAATAAATGGATCGGGGGAACGCCCCACCATCGCGAGACCTGGACCAAGGTTGAAAATACACTCAGTATCACGGAACCTCGGTGCAGACACTTGGGATGGTAGGGTGTGCAGCCCCGATCAGCCTCCCCCCCGACGGTAAAGACAAGGGGGAGAGGTAGAAAAGAAAAGAAGAAACAAGATATTCGCTGACGAAGGAGGAGAGGCTAAGCTATGGGCGGAGGGGGCACTGAGTCCCGTCAGGAGGGCGGCCAGGAAAACACATTGTCGTGCCGCTTACGGGGATGGATTTGGGAAAGGGAATTTTACATGCTAAGGCCTCTGAGGGTGGCTAGCCCCCCTCTATCACCTAAGTGGGCCTTTTTTGTGTTGGGTTTTGTTTTGAAAGATTTGAAGTAGTTTTGGGTTTGTTTGTCTATTGATGGGATTTAATTGTTGTTATTATCTTGTATTTTTCCTTGAACTTTAACCTTAAGATAGGTTAGTTTATGTCTCCAGTGGCTATGCCCTTGTTCGTGCTTGCCGGAGGAGACCTTTCTAAAATAAACAAAACCCCTTTTTTTTCTGCATTTTTCGTTTTCACTGAAAATACAAAAAAAAAAATTGTCGATGTTTCCATTTAAAATCCAAACCAGGTTCGATTCCTCTTCCAAGAGGATTAACGAAGGAACCTGTTTTATTATTTTTTTCTATTGTTTCAAATCTCTTTTGTCTCTACCCATTAACTAATGGGTATCTCATCATTCTTTCGCTGAAGAGGAAGAATTCCATCTTCAGGCGGAACAAAGACCCCAAAACTTGTGTATTTATTTTCATTTTATTTCAAAAGACGAATTAAAAAATGAGATATTTTATTTCATCATATCATCATGACGAACGAAGAAGAAATGGAAAATGTTGGTTTATTTCCATTAAATAAATAGACGTTCGCTGAAAATTTAAAATTGAAATTAAAATGAAAAGAGTTGAGCAAATTAAGAATTCTCTGAATCTTTGCAAAAAAGATTTCATTTTTTCCAACCACGACATAGAATATGCGCACATGGGTAGACTTACTTAGATCGATGTAAATATTCAATTAAGGACGAGGACGCCTCGTAATGCGGAGTCTTTGAACTACTGGAAGATCGAAGTTGGAGCTTGACTCAGAAGTTGGAGCTTGAGTCAGAAATTGAGTCTTTAGAGTCAAAGGATAAGCGTTGACTCGCGGAATAATAAACCACCAAAGCCGTAATTAAATAGATGAAAGTGTGATTAAAGTAATTAGGGTAATGGAATCGACTTTTATGGGTCTCATAACATATTTTGATTTTACAAATTTGTATTTTATATGTTTATTAGTTTCAGTTAGGTTAGGTTGGGTTTATTTTGGTAATAAGCCATAATGACCTAACCTAACCTAACTTGCAAAGGTTGGGTAAGGGGGACAACCATAGTGCAGGGGAGATCTGGATGATGGCTTGCCTCCCCGACTTTAATGGCCGCAGGTGTATCTGCAGCCACACATTTTCACTTCATCTGCGCCACTTTCTTTACAGATTCTGCCTTCTGCGGAGTCTTTAGAGTGGCGGATTAATAAACCTCTACAATTCCCTCGTTGGTTTCACCTTATTATTCATAAATAGGGCAAATTGATTAACAGGAAAAATACAAACACTTGAAAATAGGAACAAACGAGGGGACCCCGAAATTCAACTGTGATGGGAAATGTGGAGTGGAATGTGAGGAGCATAAAGAGAATTTCAGTCTCCCCTGATTCCAAGCCCACCATTTTCCTCTTTGCTACTTGGGGTGCATACCTCCTGTACTTTTGACTTTCCCTTATCTTAACACATGTTTTAGTGTCTCTTTGCCAAAACTTTCAAGTAGAAATGGTTCCAATTCTTGTTTTTTTAAACAAGAAATAAATATATAATTCATTTCTGACACTTATACTCCCTCCCGGCAAAGCTCCTGACCTTAAATTATGGGGTCAATTGTGTGACCCGAGACGATGCCGGGAATTGTAACTCAACGTTGAACGCGAAACGATGCAAATTGCCGACGATCGGAAGCAACGTAAATCAAGACTCGTGAAACCCTAAAGTTCTTTGTTATTCTTCTTCCATCTACAATTCTCGTCCCCTTTTCCTCGAGGCAAAAATAGTATCTGCCTTTTTTCCTCCACCTTTGTCCGAAAATACTTTTCCTACCATACAATTCCTCATCTTCATTCTGAAGATAAGAAATGAAATCTATTTAATGGAGCTGAACTACTTTCCAAAGGAATTATGCTCAATTTAAGGCTCCTGCCTTCCAAATATGTGTAAATAGATATATGCCATGATTGCAAAAATCACACAGGAAAAATGAAAAGAGAATTCCAAGTACTCTCGAACTTTGTTCAGTATAAAATAATACATAAAGAATTATTTTACATGAACGGTATATATATATATATATATATATATATATATATATATATATATATATATATATATATATATATATATATATATATAAATATATGAAAAAACTAAGCGACGCTCCGACTACGTACAACAACGAAAGGATAGAGAGCAGAGAGGGCATGAAAAGAGAAATAAAGAATCAGGAAAGGGGGATTTAAGGCAGGTGTGCTCTTATTGCTCTACTCACGCGCTACTTTGTGAGTTTTTCACATCCATACGTGAAATGATGTATGTTAAGGTTGCAGGACTTATAAATTGATGAACACCAACTCATAAAAACGCTACAATGTAGCCCATAAATGTGGAAAAATGGGTGTTGATTCTTGATAATAACGTGACGACTTTATAAAACTACGCTTTGACGCAAAAGAAGGAAAGCCTCTTTATATTTCTAGGCTTTGACGCAAAAGAAGGAAAGCCTCTTTACACAGCATCTCATTATAAATGCTCCTAAAACTCTTCTTAGATTCGATTTTCAGGAAATTGTGAAGAGGAGCTTTTCTCCATTAATTGGTGCGCTTCGCGGTGCATTTGAGCTCCTTGTACTCCTTAGAATACTGACTTATTTTGAAATTTATCATTACTTACGTAAATAATATGCAATTAGTGATAATTTGTGATCAAATTTTCCTCTTTTTTTTCCAAATTCTAAAAGAGGCTAAATTTACTAACAATGACCTACAGGAAGTCCTCCTACCTTAATTGAGAAGGTTGGGCAGGTTCTGGTGATTTGTGCAATTACCTGGTCGTCAGGTTTCTAACTATCCTCCACCTCTGGTCTGTTGCGCTTTGTACCTTTCGTACATGTTTACTTTCTTTAGCCCCATTATATCATGAACTTTTAAAAACCTCCATGAAATTTACACATAGCACAGAATATTATTTTGCTATAAAATAACACAAACATGGAATAACTTGGCTGTGAATGTAATTGAAATGACTGCAGTCTATGTGATTGTGAAATGAATTGATAAATATTAATCAAAACATGACTTATAGAAACAAGAATTATTAAGTTCTTTCTTTTAGCATATCTTTTCTCTCCTTTAACCTTACATCACTTCTGACCTTTCCCACTTGTGTCTTCAACTAGCCTCCAGTAGATTTTAGTCTTTTCTGGTTAGTAATTCTCTAAGTTCTACATTTTCGCACTCTACAAAGCCAGTAATTAGGAAAGACGTGAAGTTTCTTTGTCTAAGAGAGTGGAGCTGGGAAGGAGCGAATCCTCCCCTCCAACACCTTAGCCATAAACGTCCCTCGTCTCTTATAGAGCACAAACAAACGCGTCCCTTGGCCCTATTATCTTACGCTCAAATGGAGGCCTAGAAAGTGACAATCACATTTGAGTATTTTTTGCACAAAATAAACAAGTTTGCTGAGTTCTTACATGCATAAACTTCCTACCATGTATGCATAATCCAAACGTACGATGATTACTTGCATGTCTATTATGTAACCAGTGTCCCCAAAATAAGTATTGCACATGAGCCTACATAAATAGGCCGACTCTTCGTATTACTTTCTTGTCGTCAGTTTGTCACTTCCTTGCTCCGTTCGGCGGAATATCATCAGTGTAAAAATGTCCGGCGGTAAATGGAGGCTAAATTAAGGCAGAGTTTGTCACTCAAAATTTACTTCTTTCTTTTTACGGTATATGGGAGTGGAGGGGGGGGGAGGAGTAAACGGTAGCCCTTAAAAGGAGAGAAATGTATTCCCACCTTTGGTTTACAATGACTTATTCCAGAGGGCAGCAGGCGACTACCAGACGGCAATGATCTATCCTATTAAGATATTGCTTCGTAAAAAACGATGGAGATAATTTCACGTTTACATCATTTCGAGCTTTGGAAAAGTGATAATTGTTATTAGGTTTTTAAAACTACCAACCCTAAGAAACGCATACCACTGTAAGCATCTTCTCCTGAAAAACTGTGTCTGTATGTGTGTGTGTGTGGAGGTATGGAGGGACTTAGCGTGATTTTTTCTCTAAATACTTTCCAAAGGATTAAGTTAGGTTAGGGAATTAAAACCAAAACTATCAAACAAAATTATTCATATAATACCGAAAATTCAACTTATCGTTTAATAAAAACAGATAAAATAATCCTTTAATAAAAGTAATTGTCTGTCCATTTTTCATTTACCTCAAGTGTTTCTATATGCAAGGTTCCATTTGCCTTCGACGTAAGAGAATACTGAATTTTGCTTCTTTCTTTTCTCTTTATTTGTGTGTGACCATTCAGTCCCACTGACAGGGTTAAGGACGCAAGCCTCTTCCGGGCAATTCCGAGGCTCCCTTCTACTCCATGTGACGCTTCGCAGAAAACGAATCGGCCAAGTCTTCTGCCGAGCCGTTCAAGTCGCAGGAGAAAACACCCAGGAACATGGCAGTGCCCCTCTTTGGGAACTTGAAAGAGTCTCCTCCTGTCCAGACCTCCCAAAGAAAGCCAGCTCTTTCGTTCCTGCCCAAACTTGTACATACCACAATAGATTACACCTCCCCAAACGACTGCGCAAAGATGAGCCATAAAGTGCTCCATTAGCAGAATGATTCGAGAGATGAGATGGAGAAGGCCCACGTGCCAAGCCGACCATCCCCGCTAAGCTCTTGACGGGAACAGCGTCATTGGCGCATTGCTGGCGAAGAGCAATTGGAGGTCCGTCGCCCAGCGGCCAACAGCCAGACCGGTGAGGGTCTTATCTGCTTAGAATGTCTCTGCAATGCTTTCTAAGTAGATTTGAAGGGATCTTTTCTGCATCAGAAGTGGCATGAGCTTCCGGAATAAATAAGAGAGGCTGAGAAGGCTTGTTTCTTATCAATATGTGTCCAAAACTAGAGAGCGATAACTTGTAACTTTCCTTTTACGCGTAAAAATTCGTAACGTATATATAGAAACACTGTTCTACATATTATAGACTGATACTGAATTACCCATATATCAGGTAGACGAGACGATTTATTTACCACTCATCTTTCAGAAAGCAGTTTGTCCTGTGAAGGAGTAAAAAAATAACACTGTCTGACATTTAAAAGCATTTTTATAGATGAAAAATGTGATTTCACACATAATAAACTTTTATGAGGATACTAGGTACTACGAATCGACGAAGAAAACGATGAGCCTTGGAAAAGCCACTACAAGACAATGTTGCACAATGCATTGTTTTAAATGTAGGGAGAGCTGGTTAACATTGTTTTAATTGTAATGAGAGATGGTTGAATTGCAATTGAATAAAAATTGTTTTGCATTTTCGGAAAGCTAGTTAAATTGCAATTGAGTTTAAAACTGTTTTCATTGTTTGGATAGCTTGTTAGATTGTAATTTAGTTAAACCTTGTTTTAATTGTTCCGGGAACTGGCTAAATTGCATTAGTTAAACATTGATTTACTGGTTCAGAGAACTGGCAAAATTTCAATTGAGTCTCGTTATCCATCGCTCATGAAAAGCCGACTTTGAATAGAATCGGTAACAGGAACCACCGGAAGTATTAAAAAAAAGAAGATAAGCTAAAAATAAAACCATAAAGCACTATTTAGTAATTGATGCTTTAGAACTTCAACATTATTGTCTATTTTTATGCAAAATATAAACTATCATCCTCTTAATTCATTTCTATCAATAGCTAGCCCTTATTTGGAAAAATTAATCATCTCCTTCTCTCTTTATTCCACTTCTAGTTTATTCCACTATATATCCTTTGATAAAATGCTGGTGTCATGCCCCTAAAAAATAAGAAATCTCCCTGAAATTGTTTGAAAACTTAATATCTAAACTTTTCAAAATTAAATGTCATGACTCCATCCCCAAGTAATTTTGAAATTTTCAAGAGTTTGAGAAAGTTTTACATTTTTTTACCACCGAAGCCAAATAATATCATTGACATTCAACTTTAACTTTTCAATCAATTTGAAATGTTCTATGACTTCTACTGTATATAAGGAAAACAGTCGTCGATGGTGTTCTAATATTTTAATGCAGCATTATAAAAAAATGCTTTGAGATCTGTACTGCAGTCCTTTTAACCAAAGAAATTCTACATGACAATTCTAAAGTGAATTTTTTAGATTATTTGTGAAATAATTTATTATATAAGAAAAGAATCACAAGTTTCATATCTTTTAACTTTTCTATTGCTTCATACAATACTTTCATTGCATACATTGTTAAAAAATCTATGATTCTATAATTTGTAGCAATTTGAAGAATTTTGAAAAGTTGTTTAGAAAAATTTGGTGTGAGATCATCCTTTATAAAATAAACATCACTCACAAGTTTAATATCGCTTACGTTCTTTTATTGTTTTATAAAATATTTACATTGTAAAAAATGTATAAGATTCTATAATTATAGGAAGTTCTGTTGAATTTGCAGCAATTTGAAAAAGTTTGAAAAGTTGTTTGGAAATATTTTGTTTGATTGCTTACGAAATAATAGATCGGAGGTTTCGATGAAAGCATGTAACATTGTTACATGCACTCAAATTTCTTTAAATTCTGTTTCGTTAAACTCATGTAAATTTTAAAGTTATCCCGTCTTTTAGCTGAAACATAAAATTCTCATAAATTTATAAAAAACAAGATTTTTAATATAAATTTTTCAATTACTTAAAGTCTACTGAACTAAATAATGATAACACTATGTAATACCATTTTTTTTTCACGGGTACTAAAGATTAATTTCTTATGTTAAAAAGTATTAAAAAATGGATTTTCTTCATCTCGAAATGGCGCTCGTCACTTAAGTGATACAATTTTCAAAACGGCTTGAATCACAATGGCATTTAATGTACTTATTATAAATACAAAGTTTTTCTCTCGTATGATCATGTGTTTGTTTTTTTATCAACCTTTGAAATTGGGGCAACCTTTTTGCCCCACTCTGTATTTGGCTATTTACATATTTCCAATAGAAAAATGAGCTAATAATGATGTTTAATTGAGCGCTTCTATTCTATACAAATCTGAGAACATGTACATTCTAGAAGAATGTTTCAGTAATGTTTAGGAAATTGACTTTATAATATAATTAAGGTACTCGTATGTTGAAATCGACGATCCCTTCCAGTTTCAAAGCTGAATTTTGAGTTTTTACTATCTAATTAGCATAAATCTAATGGTTTCCAAATTGACAATTCTGAGCACCTTCTGAGAATAGGCGATACCATACCATTCCAAAATTGAAACAAAAATTTTTAAATTAAATTAAAAAAATAGATAAAACGATAATACAAAAAATATAGCAGAATGTTGTTAACTGCAGGTATTGAAGCTAAGTCTATTTTATGTTTTTAACTTTACTTTTATGCTTGCAAATCATATGGTGTTAATACAAGGATCCCTATTATTACTGTGTTGGTAACAAGTATGTATTTTTGTGCATCAAACCCCTTATTTTTAGCATTTGAACGGTCAAATATTGTATTCATTTCTACACACACAGGAGACCAAATCAAGGTAACTGTATTAAAAGGGCATCAATGACATCAATATGGGTATCAGTCCCGATCATCAAAGTCTCGATCCCATTTCAGTAGGATTAGGGAGATCAAGTGTGGCGCAGTGGCCATTGATCTATATCATCACTTGATATTGTCCTCTTATCAAGTGGAAACGGAGCGCATCACTTGTTGGGGGCATTGCTTCTAGTGTACCCATCCGGGAGAACAATATTTTTTTGCCGTGTATTTTTCAGCGGATAGACATTTCTGAAGATAGATAGAAAGGAAAAGATAAAGAAAGAGGAGATAAGAGAAAAAAGAGAATGATAAAAATAATGAGAGAAAGATAGAGAAGCAAAGAACGAGAGAGAATAAAGAGAAAGAGAGAATAAGAGAAAAAGAGGGCATTAAAGAATTAGAAGGCATGAGTGAGTTAGAGTTCAAGAGAGAGAGAGAGAGATAGATATATATATATATATATAGAGAGAGAGCATGAAAGATAGATAGACAGAGAGGGATAGGGAGAGAGTTTGTGTGTTATTGAGAACTGGCGGCAGCAAGGAATGTATTGCTTCTCTCCTCGAGTCATTTGCTCTTAAGTGGCACTTCGGAGAATCATTAAATCGCTAACGATTGAATCAATATGAGTTGACTCATACAAAGTAGGAACGAAATCTCTATTGAAATGAGCGCAACGTATTCTAATGTTGGTTCCCTGCTTACGGTTGGGGCACTAGGGCAAGTAAATTTATTGGACGTACGAACTCATAGAAGCAGGGATTCTGAAAACCAAAAAAAATGTCGATATTACAGTTATTGATAAATTCAAATGAAGCTTTGAGTTATACTAATTAAAAAAACAATGCAAAGTTTAGCCAAGAGTAAGAGGGAGCTATTTTTAAAATAAATCTTACCCTTAATAAACCTTAATTTGGATCCCAGAAGTAGTAGGAGAAATAGTATCAAGAAAGGATAAGGATTTGTTAACTTCTTTACCAGGATGAAGAAGATGAATTGTTGCAAAGTAGTAATAATTGTAAAAACCTGTTTGGAACAAGTTCCAGGTGGAAAGAACAGTAAAAGTGTCATCAACATAACTTTCGTAAAGCGGAGATGAAACTCATTCGGGCACTACACTACGGCCTATCGTCGTAGTGGTTCCTAAAGATACTAGTAAAAATCGGCTCAAGTGAGTTGCCCATCCCAACACCTTCAATTACTATAGCAACAATATTATTAAAAACGAGGTAATTATCTTTTACAGGAAATGAAATAAATGATTAAACTGGAAATTAAAAAATGTCGCAGCAACTAAAAGGCTAAAATAAGATTCAGAGGATAAATTTAAATTGAACTGACTGAATTTGCGTTCCGAGAAATGCTTCAATTTATCATTTTTATTCTTTTATTCAACACGGTGTGGTGGAAGGATGAAGGAAATGAGGAAAAATGCATAACATTTTAATTACTACTTATACCTCTACCCTGAGGACGACAACTATTCTGAAGGACTTGCGTATAGCTCTTATCCAGGTAGCGAGCTCTCTTAGATTTGCGGTTGAAGAAACTGAAAGAGAAGAAGTAGAAACTGGAGACAGATGAAGAGGAGGGGAAAGCCTTGCGGAAGAGACCGAAGGGGTTCATTTTCCGGGTGAAAGCAGAGCGAAGAGACTCTTATGGGCATGAGCGGAGAAAGCACAATCGACGATGCTACGAATAGGCAATCGAGGCGTTTTCAGCAGTGTAGCAAGGGACCAGATGAGGAACAGGGGAAGGGGTGCAGTTGTGATGGGGGGGGGGGGAAGGGGGTGAAAGTTTGGAAAAAAGAAGGGAATGAAATCCAAGCGAAAACGACTTTTAAAGCAACAACGAATGAGGGTATCGGCCGTAGACTGTTTGGAAAGAGAAATTGGTTAAAAAGTGATGAAAATAGAGAATGTAAAAATGGGTAGAAGATACGTAACCGAATACCCTCTCCAAATCCTCTAAATGTCAGCTGCAGCATCCTGGTCCATGTTACACCTGAGCCCCCTCTTTGCAGGAGGCCCCTCAAGGGCGAATCGCAAGAGTGGTGACTAAGGAGGCGGGGTGTGATTTTCCTTTTAATTTTAAATTAGAGTAATCCATTGAAAGAGCTTTCGCTAATGAATGAAGAGGGTAGACAAAGAGATGAAAGCAAATAAAGATGAATAAGGCGAATAGGAATACTAAAAGAAATAGGCAGAAAATATTACCAATACAAAAGTCTAAATCAACACTTCTCAAACCTTTTACTTCCGGGACCCTTAAAATAATTTATGGAGCCTTCACATAAAAATCATCATTTTTATTACTCTTTTTCACAAATTTCAAGTTCATAAAGTAAAAATAACATTATGTAAGTTGTAAACAAAAACAATTTTTTTACATCTTTATAGACAAAACAAAAGAATAACTGAGACCAAACTACTTATTTAAGAGACCTCATAAAGTCGTTTTCATTTGTACACAAAAACTTGCGTCAACCTTAACAGTAAAGACAAAAACTAAAATAGAAATGAATTGTAGTTCAAATTTTTAAATGCGATAACGAGTTATGGGCTATTTTGAGGCCCAATCATTTTTTTTTACTAATTTTTAATCGTAGTAATAAAATTAAGAGTAATAATATATGATAAATAGAAAAGTATCTTTAAAAAATACATTCTCATATGATTTTCAGATTTATCATTATCTATCGTGTACCCCTTAGATCCGTCTATCGGATCCTTAGGGTTCCAAGGAACTCTGGTTGGGAAATGTTGATCTAAATTCTTAATTCCTGACTGGATTATTTATCAATCAGTTCGCACAAAGAGTCTAGGGACTCAAAAGAACGAACATCAACTTCGTTACGCGGATTGAAGGGAAAATGAAGTCTCGAAAGAGGAATTGAGAGTAACTCTCGATTCTTTGTTTTTTTTCCCATTTCATCTGATTCTTTGTCTCTTCTCTTTTATTTTATAATTTTATGAATCCTGTCATTGTTCTGATTATATTGGGGGGGGGGAGTGGGGGGGGGCGAAGCAGCAAATACATAACTTTTTTCTCTAAATCCTTTTCTATCCTTTTTTGTCTATTTCTAATCATATTATTTCCTATTATTCTACTGTCGTAGAATTCTTTCTGATAAGAACCCTACTTACCTGACACCACTTTTATTTAGTGTGGTAGAATTCCCCTCCTTTTTGTTCTATCTCTAAGAGTGCTAAGTGTGTCTAATATATATTGATATTATAAGAATATCTTAAAGAACAGAGCCGTTACCAAACACGTAAGGATATAAAAGAAACGCCCACTAATTCACAAAATAAACTTATATTTTATCTTTAACCATTGAATACACAACCTTTATACATTAACTACAGCAATACTCTAAATATTAGACTAAACAAGCATTAATTAAATTAGTTTCCCCACAAAAATTGGTTAACGTTTTCTCTAGACAAAACAATAATATAAGAATTAGGCTTACGGACTCATGTGGAGTTTAAAGGCCTCAGAAATGTTATTGACTCATGACGCGTGCCGGATGTCCAGTTGTAGATGGGCGAAATTCCACGGTCGTTTTGGCGAGGGTAGCAGCTGGGGGGTCCACACGTTCTTCCGGGGGGGGGGAGGATTCTTCAAGGACCAGAACCAATACGGTGCTTTATGCAACACCTAGGCAGTCGTGGTCTCTCTGGCGAGAGTGAGTCGAACTTGGTTCTTAAATCAAGTTAACTTGGAGTGCGGTGAGATCACCGAGTAACGAGCTCGAGGAGGAGCTTTTCTCCTTCGTTACTTATTTCCTTATGGACGAGGACTGAACTCAGGGAGGGTCTTCTTCAAGGGCGAGGATAACGGAGGGGGGTTTCTCTGGCGAGAATAAATTACTTAAACGTTTGGTGTGGCCACCGAATAACAGGCTCGAGGGGGAGCCTTTTCCTTCTTCTTTTCTTAATTCCTCAAGGACGAGGAATACCCCTGGTGTTTAAGGTGCACCAGGATATGAGGAGTCTCTCTGGCGAGAGTAAGTCGAACTTACCAAAGTTCACTTATCGTTTGGTTTGATAACCAGGGACTTAGCTCAAGGATGAGCTTCTTCTTAGCCCCTTAAGGTAGGTAGCCCTGCCTCTCTTGCAGGGTACTTCTTGGTCTGGCGAGCCAAGTAAACTACCTCTCTAGTCTCGGTAGCTCGGTTTTGGATCCGAGGACTTCGTCACCTAGAGCCTGACGTATACTACCTCCTTCTTCTTTTCTTAATTCCTCAAGGACGAGGAATACCCCTGGTGTTTAAGGTGCCCCAGGATATGAGGAGTCTCTCTGGCGAGAGTAAGTCGAACTTACCAAAGTTCACTTATCGTTTGGTTGGATAACCAGGGACTTAGCTCAAGGATGAGCTTCTTCTTAGCCCCTTAAGGTAAGTAGCCCTGCCTCTCTTGCAGGGTACTTCTTGGTCTGGCGAGCCAAGTACACTACCTCTCCAGTCTCGGTAGCTCGGTTGTGGATCCGAGGACTTCGTCACCTAGAGACTGACGTATACTACCTCCTTCTTCTTTTCTTAATTCCTCTTGGACGAGGAATACCCTTGGTGTTTAAGGTGCACCAGGATATGAGGAGTCTCTCTGGCGAGAGTAAGTCGAACTTACCAAAGTTCACTTATCGTTTGGTTTGATAACCAGGGACTTAGCTCAAGGATGAGCTTTTTCTTAGCCCCTTAAGGTAGGTAGCCCTGCCTCTCTTGCAGGGTACTTCTTGGTCTGGCGACCCAAGTAAACTACCTCTCTAGTCTCGGTAGCTCGGTTGTGGATCCGAGGACTTCGTCACCTAGAGACTGACGTATACTACCAATCCAGTCTAGGTAGCTCGGTTTTGGATCCGAGGACTTCGTCACCTGGCCTGACGTATACTACCTCGATTTTCCTCAGAGTTCCTCATTTATACCTCACACCCCCACTGGGGGAGTGGTAAGGGGGAGAGGGGCTTGAGGACGGCCCCAGGAGAGTTCTTTTTCCAAACGGTCTTTCCCACGAAGTCAAACATCGGCTCCTCGTTAGCCATCGAGATTGGGAGAAACCCGTCTCCAATTTCTTGTTCGACGTGAAACTGGATCTCACTCTCCTGGGGGAGATCTTACATTTTGACCTTTAGGGTCTTTCATGGCACCAAGTTGTGCCACGTTGTGGTTACGCTTTAGACTCGCCGATGCCTGGGGTGGATGTCCTTGCGGTAACCGCCTTGGGACTGCATCACGAGTGAACGGGATGGGGGGGGGGAGGGGGAAGTAACCATTCCCCTACATCTACCACTTTCGTTTTTTTTTGTTTCTTTCCTCTGTTTTATCACTTGGGAGGAGGAGGGGTGAAGGGTTACCATGGAAGTTTTCCCTTTCAAATCCCACCTGCGCTGTTTTTTTCTTGTATTTCTTCGGTTAAGCTTCGGAGGTTTTAGTCTTGCACATGTGTAAGAGCGTGAGCCAGCGTGGGGCGAGAGAGAATATGTGCGTGTGAGTGTGTGTATGTGTGTACACAGTGAATGGGTGTTTGTGAGAATGAGTTTTCATATCACTTAGATCTTTGTCATACTTATAATCATAGGGACTTACAATAAGGCTCTCAAATATTAAGTGGAGAAATTCCTCAAAATTTCTTTCAGATGAAAACAAATTTGATCTTTTCGCGTTAAAATGTCGCATTTAAACCCGATTCTGTTCCCCGATTTCTTTTGTTGTGAATGAAGCAATGAAACACAAATGATAATATTACCCCTTTCCGCAGCTCTAAAGGTGTTTTAATTTGGTTCTGTAAGTGTAAAGCAATAAGTGACACCGCCCACTGCTTCGAGACCTCTGTGGGACGCCCCTCATCCATCCAAGCGAATGACTGGCTTCAGACTAAGGCTCGGTCAAAGCAGTGGGCGGTGTTACTCATTGCCTTACCCTAACTGCTTCAATTCTTATTTATATTTTCGGTGTTTTATTTTACAGGAAACGAAAACGAGGCTGTTTCTAGTGACAATGATACAGTATTAAGCTGCCTGTATAGCGAAAGATATGATGTATGAGGAATTTGTTCATGCTTCTTCGTGTATAATCATTTATTAATGGATAATACTTATGAAGCCCATGTTATTATGCCCCTCCTACCCCACCAATAAACCTTTTTAAACAAGTTCCTTTAAATGAGTT
Source organism: Ceratothoa steindachneri (assembly GCA_963969495.1). Taxonomy (NCBI): domain Eukaryota; kingdom Metazoa; phylum Arthropoda; class Malacostraca; order Isopoda; family Cymothoidae; genus Ceratothoa; species Ceratothoa steindachneri. The sequence goes on along the minus strand of OZ018339.1, from coordinate 53,630,552 downwards.
GCAATTTTGGTCATTTCAGTCTAATTAAAGGATTAATTTTAAGTCCAATTTGTGTTTTACTTGCTTCCTTGTGGACGTTTTTAATATACATTTTACCTTCTCTTTTTTTGGGGGGGAGGGCATATTTTTAAAGGTGACCATAATGTGTACCTTTTAGGCTAATTAGTCGCTCTTTAGTTTTACCTAAAAGGCAGCCATCGTCATATTAAGATATGGCTGGTTTTCCGCACCTCGCGGTCGCTTCGGACTTGCGAGAATGTTTTTATTTTTCTTAGAGGCGAAAACAAACGAGGTCATTGGCAAATAAAATCGCAAAGGAGTTTCCTAATATAACTGGTGAAGTTAGGGATAGTAACAATGTGCGGATTGCACATAGTGGACTTAATTATTTTCCCCCTGCCATATTTTCTTGACGGTGAGATTTTTTTTGATAGAGAGAAAACCGATGGGGGCATTTACGCATGGATAGGAGACCCTTTGGGTATTCTGGACCTAGAGAGCGCGGGCCCTCTCCTGAAGCTATCCCAGTGAGATAAGAAAGGTCGGTCCTCTTGAGGCTACAGCAGAAATGTCAAATACTGATTATTGCCATTGAACCAAGCATTGAGTTGACCCTTGAACTTCAGTATGCCTACAAGAATACTGAAGTTCAGGAGTAAAGATAAAACTTGGTTCAATGATAAGTGTAGAAGTACATATGTTGAGAAGCAGGCAACATATCGCCTATGGTTAAAGAACAAATAGGTTCTTTGTATAAGAGTATAAAATAAACACAATCTTCTACTGACTTGCTTCCTAAGTGGTGGCCTATTTTGGAGGCGGTAATTTTGGTGTTGATTCCTGAACGCCACCTCTGCTGAATGCCGATGGCCCCGCCTCGCATTATCTAGAAGAGAAAAGGCAGACCTTTTAGCTAACCTATATACCATAAAAGAGTGTAAAGATAAAAGGCTGACCTTTTAGCTGTCATGAAAACCTTAATTTACCACCAACAATCTCTCCTTAGGTAACATTCAGTTCCTTGATATTTGGCTTTGTTGAATTCAAGCAACTTTCGGATCTGGATAACTATGGTGGTATGGTCCCTACGGGTATTTTCCCTCAGTTAAGGCTAATGATTTACCATCATTGGGAGGTTTGGTAACATAGCACCAGTAGTTAAAGTGATGAGTGCATTATCAGACCCTTCTCATTATCGTCCGAACCACATTACTCTAAAATTGTCCAAGACATTTGAGATCCTGTCATTTACACGTCTTAGTAAACTTGTTGAGAGTAACGACCATCGCTTCAGACCATCAGTCAGGAAGCTCTTGATATTGGTTATGAAGCTCGTATAGTTGGTCTAGTCTTTAGTGTAACATTTGATAAGGTAAAACCTTCAGCTTCCATTTATAAGTTCAAGTTATAAGGTATACGGGGCCCCTTTTCCTAATATTTTAATTCTTAACTGGTGGAACTCCAAGAAAAAGGTCATCTATAGCATCCTACAGGGGAGTGTCCTTGGACCATTCTTTATCATTATTTATACAAGTACCTTGTGGGTAGGCTTAGACCACACGGTGATTGGCGTATGATGATGATGATACCGCACTGGTTGCCAATATACCATATCTAAATTGCAAGTTTTCTATCCCTCTTTCTTTGAATAGAGGTTTTACACATATTAACGATAGTGTAAGTTGTGGAGTATCCAGTTAACCCCCCTCCCAAAACTCGAAGCTTGGTTTTTAGTAGGTCCAAGACAACTTATGAAGAGCTTACAAATTTTCACATTGATAAATACTGTAACTCTTATCTCGTTTAAAATTCTTGAGGTCAATTTTTATAATGAACTTACTTTTGAAACATATTCGGACTGTCACGTCTGGAAGATCACAAACGGTGACCGATTCATATATGAAACTCCTGGATAGAAACTTCTATTAAGTTTCTTATTCCAAACTTTTAAAATCTATCACTGGTGTCATAGGCAACTTAGTTATTTGGATGCTGTATCCGTTATTTAACTTTCTTCATAACCTATTGAATGCATCTTTACCTGACTTGTCTCACCCTGTACGTAACACTATACAGCCAAGCTGCGGCTCCTAATAATGGTAGTTTCTCAAGTATATGATATAATACTAATCAATACTCTAGGTGTTTCAGCCCCGCCAAAATAAGTCTTTAGAAAAGGCATTTTTGTGTTGTTGATTCAGCTCATGTTCTTGTACAGCTTCAAATTGGGTGCTAAACCTTTTTTAATAAATAGATATATATTTTTCTTAATATCCCTATCAGTAGAATATTTTTCATGTTTTATGAATTTCTACCTAATTTCCTTTGTTAGTCGCGTGTGACTCTACATCTCACCATGTTGTTTGGTCGGTCCCCGTTTTGTTTTGTTTTGTTTTGGTAATAACATTGTAACTATTCGGCCTATTCTGACAAAATATGAAACCCTTATGTTGTTTTACATTCTCTTTTAAATAATATAATTGCCAAGGTCCTTCCAAGGTAAGCCCCGGAATTATTTTGGTTTTGCAATAACATCATAATTATTTTGCTGATTCTAACGAAATTTGAAACCCTCATGTTGTTTTACATTTGATTTCGAATGATATAATTGCCAAAGTCCTCTCAGAGTTAGCCTGGGAATTATTTGGCAATAACATTATAACTGTTCGGTCGATTCTATTTGAAACCCTTATGTTGTTAAACATTCTCTTTCGAAAGATATAATTGCCAAGGTTCCCCCAAGGTTAGTCCGGCTATTATTGAAAGTTTTGAAGCTCGTAAGATCATAAATCAGAATAAGTCAGAGCACGTGACCTTTGGTCAGCAGACCTCGTTTTTAATTCTCTTTTGCAAGTTTCATGACCTTCCGGAACCTCGTTGTCCATAGTCTTCTTATGTTTTCAAATGGGTTTCAATTTTTAATCATAATATTATTAAAAAGACAGCGGTATATTATAATCCTTGGTTTGACGGCCTTAATTTGTCCTTGAAGGTCTCGAAAGATTACCATCCCTTCATGTTAAACTTGATTAATGAAAGATCTTTCAGATTTTATCATTATCTCCATATCATCGTCTTTCCCCGCGTGCTGCTTTCTTATCCTGTATCGCTTCTTCCTAGAATTCGAAACGAAATATTTGCACTGCGGACATTGTCATTTTCATGTTCACCTCTCCTCTGTCGAATGATTTATTAGTACAACCATGTTATTGTAAGTATTATACGAACTGAGTCTTTTCTACCGAATGGTGCGAACTATATATACCTGCTTGTATATAGCTCGTTCCTGGCAGATATAATTTTCTAGACATGGACAGATTTATTAATGGAGGCAATAGTTTTGAGGCTTCAAAATTTTGAATTTGTTTTCTAGCGTAGTCTAATGGCAGCGTAAAGGGGCAATCAAAGATTTTTCAGCTGATTGAACCACTTACCCTTCCATTAAATGTGTTTTTAAGATATAATAAGATATAATATTCCTATCCTCAATAGGAGTAATGGTCTATTATCTTAACACTGTAAAATGGTTAACATCACGCTAGCTAACTTGAAATGGATCCATGGTACCCAAATACCATGGAATTAGTTCAATTTCTGTAAGTGCAAGTTCCTTAAATCACTGGTTTTACATAGTAAAATAGTTATCCATTTCAAGAAAAGCATGAACCATTCACACAGGTAAAAGGATATCGATTGTATCTCGAACTGGTTTTAAAAAACAGATTTTTACTCAAGAATATCCTAGAATATTTTTAATATTTACCCAAAATGATAAATTGAACAATAAATTTTTCTATGGGCCTAAAATAATATTTTTAAGGTCTCGTGTATGACATTAATGGACAGAAATTTGGTTTTATCGAGGGGGGAGGGGAATTAATTATAATTGGGGTGCTTAGGAGAACGAATTTAGGTAATAAAGAAATGTTAACTGACCTAAAACATGGGTCCCACTCATAGGACAATGAAAGAGTTGAAAGACAAAGAAAAATTTCGGATTTCAGACACCATTTAATACATAAAATGGAATATAAATCAAAAGGATTATGTATTAGTCGTATTTAAAAACAAGGTATTGGAGTATCTCTGGTATTTCTTGCAAAGCCGAAAAGTCTTTAAACAAGATGTTGAGATGTAAAAAGAAGGGCAAAATAGAGCAACAAAATAAATGCCCTCGATTAACGGAACGCCTTTTTTCATGCATTAAAAGAAGAATGAAAAGCAACGGTTGACTTTGGATTAAAACTTTCTTAAAAGAGTTTGATAACTAAAGTAGTGAATTGTGGGATGTGAAAGTGTGAAGATGGAAGCCAGGGAAAGCAAGGAAAACAAAAACTAGCCGTAATCTGTTTAATTTTGCAAGGCATGGTAGGTCCCATTTAGGCACCACTATTAACCTAATAGTTACTTCTTTTTTTAATCTTCAGGAGTACATTTTTGCTCGCATCCATTTGTAAATTGCTCGAACCCCTCTCGTTAGAGCAATTCGAAGTTGGCAACTTTATTGGGGAATTTTCCCAACCCTTTTGGAGTTTTTTGCGGTCCAAAATAAATTTCCATTTTTCGCATTTTTTTAAAACTCTCCATGATTTTAACTCGACTATTTACCGTAGGGGCCAAAACCTCCCCTACACTAACAAATAATGAGAAGGAACAATTTTATCCATTGATTTACAATAATCTATTTCTTGAATTAATCATAGCGCTTTCACAATTTCATATTTTACTCCATCCTTTACTAAATTTCGAGCCTTCGCTAATCTTTGTCCATTGTGATTTTCTTCCGATATTTCTTTTTTTTGTTCTGTTAATTAATCTTTAATTTCAGTAAAAATCCCTGGATATGTTGGCATCCAACTTTGTTTGTTAATGATGTGTGTGGATTTGTGTTGTGGAGAATTCCTTTCTCTCTTTCCTGATACATTTTACCTTGTGGTCTTTTGCAATAGCATTTTGTTTGTCAATGCATAGAATATTCAAGTCAATCCATCAAATCGATCTATATTTAATGAACCCACGTCGACATACGCATCATACCTGGCTGTCCAAAGGTTGATATTCTTTTTGTTAATGGGTTCTGTCTTAAATGAAATATTGTATGGGTGGTTTCATTTTCGAGAGATCTATCACATAACACAGTCTGAGTTTATCCATTTCTCAGTGGGTTAAACTTTACTGGTATCGTATGTTACGTTTATCTCTCAATATGTAATTTCAACCCAAGCACGGGCAAAAATGTGGGTTGTTCTACTTACCCATAAAACTACACTAAAAAAATTATAGTCACCCTCAAGTTTTTACCATGAGAAAAGACTTTGACGAACAAGAAAAGATTACAGTATCAAATATTTATTCAGGGCAGTGTTTAATATAACCGAATTGCGATATTTGCACTCTTCTCTTAAGAGGTCGGGAATCGCCTGAGAGCTTAGAATTGAAGTCAGAATCTCGTCTTTTACTCGTCTAATTTATAGATGGATTCTTATTCTTAAGTGGATTAGATTGCAAAAATTATAAGAATCCTCTGCTCTCTAAGAGGCGACAGATCGGCGACAAAGGATCTAAGTTTAAAGAAATAAGGGTTTTATTGAACCTTGGTGGAAATTATTTTGTAAAGTATCATGATTACAGTATCTTCTAAAAGGATAAGAACGCATTTATTTCTATAAAAACATAATTCATAACTTTAGCCAAATATAATCCAAGGTTTCCAAAATTAGTTTACGAATTATAAATTACATAAAGAGAAGGTTATACAAATTTGCATTAATTAGAATATATCAGCAGATAAGCAATTTAGTAGAAAATAGAAGTATCCAAAATGATCCAAAGTTTTAGGTTTTTTATAGAGAACATCGAAATTATTTGTTTAGCAAATTACTTCAGTTCAATGTCGTTTAGGCTGTGATTATTTTCTCAGCTACCATTTAGTTAACATACTTAAAAGATTTGTCACACCTCGCTTTGTCTACGAGCTAATTGTAAAGCCGCATCACTAAAATAGTATTTCGATTGGAGCTATTGCCGAGACTGACAAGCTATCCAAAAGTGTAGTCCGAAATATTCTATTACTCTATGACGAAGAAATGTTTGTAACCTCAAAAAGAAAAATCATGAACTATTATCCAAATTGGGAAGAAGGAGCAGTTCAAGACAGCTGCAGCATTTTATCGAGAGATTAGGGAGATTTAGTATATCAATGTCTCCAGGCAGACTGAGTCACGTCTCCTGGATGAAGACAATCTTCTCGCTCGATCACCTTCAGTCAAGCTATTTATCATTTCAAAGAACAAAAGGGTTTGTCTTGCATTCATTACTGAGTACTTTACATGGACGGTTGACCATTAGAGTAAAGGCCGAGGCGCTATATTCAATTTGTTCGGATCCAAATTTAGGAGGTTTGTTCGTCAGAGAGCAGACAAAAGATTTTCAAATGCACCAAAAAGAATGAGTAGTTTAGCCGAGGAAGTGGCAAGGACTAGGCAGTAATTTTGGTAGAAGGCACCTGACCACTTGTGCCCTTACGGAACACAATGAATTCACAAGGGTACAAAGAATTGCTGCGACAACATTATCTGCCCCATCCGCCTGCCCCAAAAGCCCAACCTACAATTTCCATGCAGGATGACGCTTTAATGAATGAAACCTTTCTGGACTAGAACAACATCATTGTTATGAACTGGCTCGCAAAGAGTCCTAAATCCCATTGCAAATGGTTGGAAGACACTCGGAGAGAGGTCTAAGGCGACGAAGCCCCCCAAAGTTCTAGAACTCTCAATATTCGAGCAGATGAATGATGCAAAGTTACGGTGTCAGTGTCAATATTTGGATCGTTCCTGTGGCAGGAGATGACTAAGCGTCTTCAACATTAAAGGACGACTTCTCACTAAATAATAATTTCTTATAACTTCTACGAAAGTTTTCCACTCAAAATTTACTCTTTATATTAGAAAAGAAATTTCTTCTCTTTTTTTCTTTCGGATAATTTTGTACAATTATTTATTTCAGTAAATTCTTTCATTTAAATTTCCATAACTTGTACTTAGAGGTAATTTATTTTTATAGGCGATGGTACTCAAATTTTGAAATCTTAAGATTATCACTGGAAGAGGTTATGGAAATTTTGTCGAGGGGGGGAGTACCTTTATTTAATTCAAGATATTAATCTCTTTCATCATTTCATCCTTTACACTATACTTGTAAATAGATCGTTTATTTTAATATCATAATCTTAACATAACAGCAACTAACGAGGGAATCACCATGTTAACTCGCTTTGAAGATGAAAGGGAAACTCGAGATTGGTTATTCTACTCTCCTTCATCCATTTAATTTGCTCTTCGACTAATTACCATTCGAAATCATTACGAGTAATTATCCACTCTGGTAATTTTCTTTCTCTAATAAATGACTTTTCAATTACTTTCTGCAAATTGTACTCCATTATTTTAAAATTAAAGAAAAAGTAATTAGAATGGCACAATTCTCCTCTCGAGCATCGAGATGCGAAATTGAGACGCGGAGCCTCGGAAATCTCTTATACGGGAGAAGAGTTTCGGAAGCGACTGGTTTCCATCTTCTTCATCATTCTTGGACTGGAGATGGAAGACGGTGACTTCCGAAACTTTTAGGGGTTAAAGATTTCTGACGAATTGCATCAAATTTCTTAAATTATAATATAAACGAAGAGCAATTTTAAGTTGTAGATATCCTCAACTAATCCAGATATTGAAAATTAAGCCATTAAAATTAAACTCAAAAGATTAATAAAATTATTTATTTTCTGGTAAAACTATTTTACCGTTGAGAAAATTAGTAATGTCACTTTTTTCAAAAAATTTTGGGGGAAAGTAATTTAACTACGATATAAATATTTTTCTATGTTACAAAAATCCTCGAATAGTTTTGGCTGAATGTCGCTAAGCTTTGCTGTGCTGTGTTGCTAAGTAATAAATTTTTTCCTAACACATTTGGTTCGAAAATTAATTAAAGGGATAAAAATTAGAAATATTTTTGTGATATCCAGGATTAAAAATGAAATAAATTTATAAAAATTAGTTAAGCTGGAAAAGGGAAAATTGGGGGGAAATTTGTCAGCTCTGTTTTGAAACAAAACCTTTTCAAAATGAATCGTTCTTAGTGATTGAAATACCGCAAAAAAGTAAGAACAATCATTTATTTATTTTATTGGTAAAAGTTATATCTAGTGCATTTATAAAGAAATATACATACCCCAAACCCTCCACCTCTCAGAAAATATTAATAGATTCAATTTTCATTGAAAGAAGTTCAGTGTAACGTGTGACAAGACTAATTTGACCAACTGTACATCTCCCATTAATTGTACATCCTTATTTTCACCAAATCTAAAGCCCCCTCCGGCCCCCTAACTTTGCTTCGCTCTTGCTCGATCTCCATGATTACCTCCCCCCAGCCTCCACAGCCCCCAGAAAGATCTAAATTAATTGTGGAGGTTGAGTACTATTGGGGAAGTAATTTCACTCCCCCATCCCACCACCGGTAGTCTTTCGCACTTTTTCATAAATCCTAATTATAGGGATAGAGAAAAATAAACTACTAAAAAGTTCTCATTCTGCAGGTAACATCTGTCGATTTTTCTGCCCCACCTGCCTCATTTGTGGAGGTTGGGTGGATTTGTGAAAATTTCGCCCCATCCTGGTCCCAACTTCTCTCAGCATTCTCCTCCTTGGATTACTTGGAATATATAGGATAGGGTGGAGCAATAGACCCACCTTAAGAAAAAAAATATTCATAAAAAATAAACTATTTATTCAAAATGTGTGTAATTTTGTAATGATGCAGTTACAGTATTTCCTCGTATTATAACAAAGTAATATTTTTTACAAATTAAAGAAAGTTGCGAAAAAATACAAAATTTACAAAATGTGTAAATAGGCTTAATGCCTCATTGCTGGGTTAAGAAGCCTACATATATGCCTTTTACTTCCCACCGCAAAAATTAAACAAATTACTTACCAGCTGAATTAAAAATCACATTGGTACCTAGCTACACAAATATTTATGAAAACATAGGCAATGGCTCATAATTAAATGAAAAATTGTAGCCTACATGGGCCTAATATGTTCCTTTTGCTCCAACCCCCCCCCCCAAAAAAAAACAACAAACAAACTGCATCCCTTTCCAAATGAAACAAAAACCACGTTGGTACGTAGCTACAAAAATATGTATGAAAACATAGGCCATTCCCCATAATATAAATGACTAAAATAATATCCTTCATATAGGCCTTTTGCCCTAAACACACACAAAAAAAACAGAAGTTAATTTTCAATTGAAACAAATCTCTTTGGTACCTAGCTACCAAAATATTTATGAAAACATAGACCATTCCTCATTATAAAAATTAAAAAAAAATAGTATCCTAATTATGGCCTTTTGCCCTAGCCACGAAAAAAACAAAATTTCAATTGAAACAAAACTTACTTTGGTACTTAGCTACAAAAAATAAGTAAGATAACATAGGCCATGCCTCATAATAAAAATTACAAAAATAGTTTAGTCCTCATCATTGTAATCGGACAGGCAATTGAGGCAGTAGTAACTACGATATCCTGATGAACACTTTACATCGGCCCACTTTTTGCAGGCCAAACATTGGACCCACTCTTGTCTTGGACGACTTGTCTTGTACAGCTCTTGACAAATTAGGCAAGGCCATTCCTTTTCCGAGTCACTGAGGTCATCCGGGTTTCTTTTCCTTGACTTCTTCGTTTTTAAGAGATGTTTCTTGACTTCTTTTCCTTTTTAATTCTTCATTTTCGATGTGGATTTATTCTTCAGGGCTGATTTGGCCTAATTTTTCAGAGAGAGTAATTCAGTTTGCCTTTTGAAAGGACTTGAGGTATTAATTTGAACTTGCTCATGTTTTCTTTCGCCTGTTATTGGGTGGTTTGAAGTTTTTGGGCTTGATATCAAGCTTTTTAATACCTTAGGTGGAGATTTTGGTGGACTGCTTGGCTCTTGGTCATTTTCCTCTTCAGCAAGAGGGTAATGTTCAGAGATAGTCTAGATGGAGCCTGAAGGCCAGATGGTCCTTCTAATGGATCTTCGTTGTTGCCACCTGCTTGAATCATATTTGATAAAACAAAGTTATCATCAGAGAATATGTTTTTGTCCAGTGGCCACAACCCACAAACTTTAAAACCATTCACTGATTTTTCAATTGTTACAACTCTGTTATATGCAGTTGAGAAAATTTCTGCAATATTATTGGTTGTTATCTTTGTTCCTTTATTTAAAAACATAAAGGAGTCACAGGCTTGACTGTATGCTGCTTTAAGTGATTTGAAAAATGTTCTATCTAAAGCTTGCATCTTATGGGTGCAATGGGGGGGAGAAGTGTGATCATAATTATACCATTTTCTGTTGCTAAATCGATTGCAGCTAGTGTTTTATGGGAATGATGTCCATCAAGGATTAAAATGTGTGGGTCCTCTTTGGATGGCTTTGCCACACTGATAAAATGAGCCAACCATTTTATAAAACAGTCCTCATCAATCCACCCAGAGTCAGTGCAAGCAGCAATAGATCAGGATGGAGCCTTTTTCATAAGCGTCTGGACCATTCTTTTTCTTGGGAAAATGTACATTGGTTGGCTGTAAGTCCCAGCGGCATTAGTAGCAAAAACAACTGTAATATTCTTGCCTCTTTCTGCAGTGGTGATTTCCCCAACACATCTTTTGCCTTTTAATGCTACTATCTTACCAGGTGTCTGCACAACAGATATCACTGTTTCGTCCATGTCCAAATGCTGAGAGAGGAGGGTTTCACATCTTTCAAAACATTTTCATAAATGTAGAAAAAATATTGACTTGTTCTTTATTGAACCCTGTGGCTCTAGCCATGCTTGTCTTTTCTGGCTTTCTAATAGAAAGATAGTTTCTCTTCAGAAAACTCTGAATCCAATCAGACCCAGCCATTTTGGTTTCTTTGGAGAACTGGTATTCAATTTTGAGTTTTTAAGCATAATCATAGGCCAAACGTTTAAATTATTTGTCCGAAAATCTATAGAGAGAACTTTTCAATTTTTTATGAGATTCACAAGTTGATGTTCTTGCTCAGCACTGAAAGTTTTCTTGAATGATCCAAATGTAGTAGACCCTGGATTTTTCAATTGTTCATCTCTGCGACGAAGCAGAGTTCCGGCTGAAACTTTGTACTTTCTGGATGTTCCAATAACAGGAGCTCTATTTGCGATGGCTACAACAGCATTTGTTAGGTCATCGTCACTGTAGGATGCCCTATTTGTTTTCCGCCTGTATGTCCCCACCATCTTGCATTAAGCCTAATTTGAAAAGAAAGAAACAAAGCTTGGTTACTTATGTACCTCAATTTATATCTTAATCAATAGGCCTTTTTATAGCATACAATTACAGCGGGAAAAAAAGCCCACCCTGGACCTTTTGCCTCTAGAAGTAGGTAGGCCTCTTGCCAGTGACATCCATGTAACATTCAACAAGCCATTGTGAAAACATGTTGCAAATAAATCAATAAAACCTCTGTAAATTCTAAGAGATACTAGGCTACTTGTATACACTACAACATTATGGTCAGTTTGCAGACAAAGAACCATCACTTTTCTTGAATTAAATTTTATGAAATATCAGATGATTATCAACGAAAAAAACATAATTGTACATACCTTTTGGCTAAGCTGAACCAATGACACACCCTCCTCACAAAAGAACTTCCCTTACACTGAGTTAATGTTGCCATACTCAGTTGATCATTTTTGCGCATGCGCAGTAGATGAGCCAGAAAGGCTTTTTGCCCCGGGGGGGGGCCTTTTGCCCCTCTCTACTCTACCTTCCACACATCTTTCGCTAATCTTTTAAACCTTCGGATTTGTTAATCCAACGGAGCGAGTAATTAAAATAATTAAATAGAATTAAATATTCCCATTCAAAAAACTTCGTCTTTCGATACGGTGAACTACTCCATTGTTTCCACTGCGGCGTCTTGAGATACAATCTTTTAGAACGTATAATTAGTTCCAAAGGTTTAAAAAAGAACTAATTTGGGGGGAGAGAGGTAAAAAAAAGGTAGGAGGGATTTTATAATCCAGCTGAAATAACTTTTGGAGAAGTATGTAGTCCACCCATGTTAATCAGTTATGGTTTGAAGCACTTAGTTTTTCCTACCACTAGGATTTAGTGATGAACGCCTCCTTCTGCTTAATCAATTATCCCTTTTTGGTTGCTCAATCGGGTGATAGTGTCTCTTGGCATCGATCCGCCAGTGGATGACCTTTGGTTGATGGTTGCTAGCTCGTGAAACCTTTGATCGTGTTCCACTCTTGAGCACCCTCAAGATTTACGTACAAAGCTCAAGTAACTTCACGAATTTCTCAATATCTTTGACGAGATAGACTCATCTGATGTTGGTTCTGCTTCTCCTAGGGTACTACTGCTGCTTTTTGAGTCTGCTATTGCCACTGCAACAGCTGCTACTGCTAAAAGAATTTCAGTTTATTGAATTCAATATATTGATACAACCTTTCCGGTTGCTGTTGCTGGAGCTAAAGCTACTGCTATTGCATTACTGCTATTGTATTTGTGCGAAATTAAGCTTTATGTGGGTGCAGCTTAAAACTAGAAATCCCTCAGAGAGCGCATGGCTTTTAACTGCTATTTTTATTTAGGCTCGAACAATCACCAAATAGTTTCCAGACCAAGCAAAGACAGAATATATAATAGTGTTCATCATTGACTTTTAACTTTTAAGACACTTAATCTCTCCTCAACAATACATTCATATGAAGAATGCCTAACGGAGTGCTTACTGCAATCGCTAGGCGTAGTCATATACGAATATAGTGGTATTCCAATTATTCTAACCACGCAAAAACCCTCGTCACGTATGAGTAATTGATGTGGTAAGATTGATTTTAATTTATTGGAAATGAGAGTGGATCTACACCCAAATCCATACCGCTGTATGTAAGCGTATGCATGTATTCCAAAGGCTAATGGAAATCTCCCACAACTATTTTATTAGGGCTATTTTGGATTTAATATTCTTAACCTACACTCCTCTAGGCTATAAAATATTTCATTGCAGAACGGACATGTGAGGGACTAAGATTACACACATCCCACCTCTATTAAAATTTTAACTTCGTCCTCGGACCAGATAGAATCATTTGATCTATCTGACTCTAGGAGTCTCCTGGAATCAAACAAATCTAATGAGTCTATCAGAAGCTACACTATGCAACATTCATATGATTGATTTTTTCTATTAACATCTAGATCTCTAGATCTACCTTATTTTTTAAGAAATCAAATAAAATATCAAAACATGTCCTATCTCTCCATGGTTTAAAAGAAAATTGAAAAAGACTAGATTTGTATAGTGGTACCTCCGCCAAAGCCCAAAGGTCTCTAATATACCTGATCTAAACCAGACAGAAATTAAGTAATACATATAATCTAATTCATCCACCTTGGAAACATATACATAGCATTTATAATCATATGTTTATTATCATTAGCTGATGAGTCATCAATAAAATTATTATTGTCCATAATGGTGGAATAACTTCGAAATTCTCAATCAGCTCATCAATAGGCAAATTTAACTAACACCATCTACTTCCTTCAACATGGAACCTACTTTGCTGCATTAGGAATCATATGAGAAGCTTCAGTAGTTTTTGAAAAATGGACACAAAACAGATTAAACATAACGATGGATTCGGATCTTGTCTTCGTCCAGACATGGCAGATTCGGATTCTGTATTCGTTCGGATATGGCAGATGCGGATCTTGAATTTATTAAGATGTGGCATCCTTGGATCTCCTATTCGTCCACATAGGGCAGATCCAGATTTTGTATTCGTTCCGATATGGCAGATCCGGATCTTGAATTAGTCATGATATGGCAGATCCGGATCTTGAATTAGTATGATATGGGAGATCATGATCTTGAATTCGTTCAGATATGGTAGATCCGAAACTTGAATTCCTCCAGATATGGCATATCTGGATCGTATATTCGTCCAGATATGGCAGATCTGGATTTTCTATTCGTCCAGTTATGGCATATCTGGATTTTCCATTCGTCCAGATGTGGCAGATCCGGATCTTATATTCGTCCAGATATAACTTTTTATCTTTAACAGGTAAACAAAATATCTTTGAAGTAAACTTAATCTAGATTATCACAGCTACACATTAGCGGCAGTATCATCTTCATAGCATTCTCTATTACTACACCAAGTCAATAAAGATTGGCCAATAAATTTATATTTTTATCTTGCACATCCGGATCTGGTTCAAAACTAAATCTTATATATTGATAGAAGGTCAGTATTTGTTAATCTCTGGGTATCGGAATCCGCTCTTAAATCTAAACAACTCCCCTTTTGCTCAACGCGTACCCCTCCATACATTTTTTATCGAAATGCGTCAACTTTGTGAGGTATGTTGTAAAGAAGTAAAGAAATAGACAAACAGCATGGTTGATCACATAACCTCCAATAAACTATGACAGCGGAGGTAAAAAAAGTACTGAAAATAAAATGGAAAAAGCAAGAATGAAAATTATAAATAGGTGCCCAATCTAAACTATCATGCTAAGCAGATTCAGGCAGATTGGGCCATAAGGTGGCTATCCAAAAAGGAGGCAAAGGGGCTCGAAAGCTTGGTATCCCACCCCAAAATGATATAAAGGATAGATCTTCAAAAATGACTGTGCTACACTTTATTTTATTTTCCCACAAAAAATAATGTTTAAATACAAAAAATTCTGGTAAACAAAATTTTGGTCAAAATTTGAACTAGATTACGACAGTGGCCAAATGATGAATTGGAATGAGCGAATTTTATCGAAACATGATAAATAAAAGTCACTAATTTCGAAGTAACATTTAACAGGTAAAAGGATATTGGATTAAAATGCACGGTTAAATATATTGCTTTTTATGCATCCTCTTTCGGTTTCATTGTACGGTAAAATACAGTGAGTCCATACTATAGGGACACCCTGCACATTTCATTTTATGTATTCTGTTTTGGTTTTAATGTAAGGTTAAATACACTGTGTTTCCAGACACTAAAGACACTGTTTTGCTATGACAAATTTGGATTTCATTGTATGGTTAAATATGTTGTCTCCACTTGCATTGTATACTTCTATATTGTAATTTAAAAGCTATGTCATACAATCCATAAAAAGATAATCAAAATAATTCTCTTATCATTTGTTTTCAAAGCACCCAACGAATCAGACAAGAAAATTAATTAGCCCTCCAATGTTTCATCAATTGGGCAGAAAAGCAATCAAACTTGATCATCCTTGGTTACTTATAAGGCAAAATATATTCAGAGAAATTAAATGTAGAAATAAAACTAGCAAATATTCACTGGACAACTGAACAATCGAGAAGGAAGCCTCAAAACTAGTTCTTCACTTGAAATTCGCACTTATATTCAGATTCCAGTTTCTCATATGTGTTAATATCTTTAATTACTTTGGGAAGCAGAAACGTACACGATATTCTAAATACTTAAAATATCTTATAAGTTTTATATTTTTCTTTGGTTTGGAATTATTTGGAGTTTAAAATTGGTTCAATTTTCCCCCTATTTTGATCATTTATTTAGATCATAAACTAAAAGGACCCTTAAAGGATCCTTTGTTAATCCAAGCCTATATTTAATTTGACACATTAAAATTAATTATATATCAACCTTAATTTACTATAGTAACTTTTTTTAACCATTACTTCCTTATTGCGAAAAATATATCATTCACTTATCCACTTATGTTAGTCATGTAGTGCAATTAGGAGTAAAACAGATCAGATAGACACAACAGACTAAACAACTACACCCTGTTTGATATTTATCATCAATATTTTTGAATTTTCAAAAACTCGTGACTTCAAGGGAATATGCTATTAAATGCCTTCTACAGGGTGTCCAAAAATTTACTTTGCACTGTATAAATATAGGCTCGGCAGGATTAGAGTGAAGTCAGATAGACTCACTTTAGCATAAGCTCCAAAACGCCTGGCATTCATAGCAACCGGCGTAGCTGTTAAAAGTATATGAAAGCGTCTTCGGGGTAGAATGGGGGGGGAGGGATGACTGTAGTAAAGTACCACATGGCAGTGCTTCCTACAACATATATTCCCGTCCCCCCATACCATCCTCAAAACGTATCCAAAGAGTTTTAACAGCTACGACTGTTACTATTTACAGCTGTGCTTGGGCAACATTGAGTCTCTGGTCATTGTGATCCTGTTGTGACGATATATTTCCAAGCATAGTTACTTTTCGGACACCCTAAATGTTTTAACAATCTTCTTTTCTATGCAGCTGACTTTGGCCAGGTTCCATTAATGAGATTATAAATTATTCAAGGGAGAAATTAAAACGCCTTGCTTTATTCTCACATCATTACTCAGTATTAGTTGATAAACCATTTAATCATGACAAAAAATGTTCTTATGGTTGCACTGAAAGGGTAATGGCATTTTCTTTTCTGACTCGACTGATCTGGATCATTAGAGCATTTAGAGATTTGTTATAAAAAGAATATAAGATAAAAATTTCTATTAAAATGTCAGTCATGTCTATATTTTCGTTGAAATAATATATATATATATATATATATATATATATATATATATATATATATATATATATATATATATATAAAGAGAGAGAGAGGGGCAGGAACAGGTGCAGGGAGAGGAAGAGGTGTAGAGACAGGCTCGGATTCAGGAAGTGAGGTCTAGGGGCTGAAGCACACCCAAATTTTAGACCGGTTGATGTTTATATTTCTTTTTTTTAAAACCATATTTGTATTCTGCTGTTTAGAAAGAGTTATGTAATAATATAGAATATATATAAAAACAGTTTTTTAATCGTTGTGATCGAATGTATCTTATATGATACATGTCTAAAGTACAGGTAATTCTAAAAAATAATTATCAAATTCAGTCTTATACCTTAGCTGACATCCAAAAACTATAATAAACCACAATTTATAATTTTCTGATGTGTGGAAAAAAATCTGATCTAAGAAAGTTGGTCGTCTCTCCTTTATGAGATGCTGTTATATATAATCAATGTTGTGTAAGATAAACATTATTAATCATTATTCGTCTTTACTCAGACTACTCAGAGTGAAAAAAGAATTCAGGTTTGCCCCCCCCCCCTATTTTTAACCTGCATCTACCATTGGGGAGTGTGTGTGTTTGTGTGTAAAAGTTAAATATAACGACGAGTTTTTAGGTTTATAGGCTTAGAAAGGAGACTATTGATAAATGAACCATTGGAATGTTTAAGAATTTGGACGACATCAATCTATTTTGTGTCTTGGAAAGGAAGACGCCAAGAATTTCCAATGAAACTCCAAAATGGATTGGTTTCCCCTTATTGGACAATAAGTACGCTGACGCCCTTAGACAAAGCATAACCATCTACCGAGAGAGAGAGAGAGAGAGAGAGAGAGAGAGAGAGAGAGAGAGAGAGACAGAGAGAGAGAGAGAGAGAGAGAGAGAGAGAGAGAGAGAGAGAGAGAGAGAGAGAGAGAGAGAGAGAGAGAGAGAGAGAGAGAGAGAGGAAAACAGAGAGAACTGATGATCCATGACGAACTTTAAGTAATGGTCCACTTAGATAGGACGACAATTTAATGGCACACTTTTAAAGTAAATGTCGAGGAGCACTGTGGATAATGATTCTGAATTATTTTTGTTTTTAAATCTAGCCTCTGTTACAAAGGCCCTATTTAGCGCTTTCAATTCCGCCTCGTGCAGTGAACATTCATCTTAATGATTAATCGCAAATATGACCTAGATCGCGGTTATCTGCAAGTTAAATAAAACGAGAACAATTGCGGTCTAAGTTAATTGAACCAGTGGCGGATTCAGTATTTTCCTATGAGGGGAGGGAGATTGGTCAATTTGGTTAGTTTAGCATGCGTAGCAAGTCGGCGAGCAAATCGAGCCATCAAAGTAATCAGCTGCTTAGGGGACTTTAAGCTTTCCCTTGACTTTTATTTAAGTCATCTAATTTCAGAGACTTTTTCAGGTCATGCGAGCCCTCCCCCCCACTCCCTCGTCGTCAAATTCTAATGTTATGTTGCTTATATACAATAATCTTGTGAGGTTTAAGGCATATTCAGTAGCACAGTGCATATAAATTTCTCAATAAAACAGAAATGCCATACCACATAATTAAGGGTCCTTAGTATCGCTTATCCTACATAGGGGTTATAATAAGTCAAAAATAAAATATAAAGAATTCCCAAAACGCAATTAAAGAAACTATTTTTCGGCACAAGCGCTTTGTGTTAAATGGCGCCTTGCTTTTGTAGTCGCGCACTACAACTTGAACTTGACTGAAAAGATTTGGCATAAACTCACTGAAATCAAGTGAACTGCATTAACTGCCATGACATTAATCGGGTCAAACGCTTACAAGATGATTACACATCGGTAGTTTCGTGTAAGAACCAGAAATTAATTAATGAATTTTGTTTTTCGAACCCTTTTCCTATTTTTATCAAAACAAAATAAATATCATTGTCATTTAGAATAGTATCAGACTATTCATGTGTTATAGCTGAGTGTTTTTCTAATGTGCCAAGGCCCAGTAGACTATTTTATTTTAATGTATTCACAGATCAGCACGAGTGTTCACCTTTTGCCTTATGCAGCCCTCGTGTAATTTTTAAATTATATCGTATCTTCCTCCCACTAGAGATAATCCTTCGATATATTAGAAAGATCTCAGGAAAAGTTGCCTTAGTAGATTTATTAGGGTTGGATCACTATCAATGTGATTAAAAAAGAGGCAAAAATAGTGCTATGATTTCTATCGAGGAAAAACATGCTACATAAATGTTGATGTGTTCCCTTCTGGCCTTGTAACGATGGCGCCAATGATCCTCAATCTGTAGATGGGGCACAAAGTCAAGGTGATCAGACAGTCGGCGCAACGGAATCCTTCCTGATGAGAAAGGACTGCCTGGTAGTTGGTACACGGTTCAATCTGACGTTAAAGGATGATTCTTGCAGGGGGTTAGATCGTAGTAGAAGGGCGGTGACCTTCAGTAGTCACGGCAACGAGACTTTTGCCTCCCCGTTCTTGATGGAGACCCGGTACGACGAAGTGGCTAGGAGCAAAGGGAGCTGTATGACTCCTGATTTAAAATTTAGAAGGATTTTATATTATGAAAGGTGGGGCTCACCTCCAAAGGGGTTTGCCAATAGGATAATACTTACGAAGAGCTGTGGGCTAGTTGTTTAATGGTCTTTCAATCCTATATTATGTACGTGTAAGGAGTTTTCAGAGGTTTTTAAGTGGGTTTACTAATCACTGACCTAAGAAGCGCAGGTTAATTTCCAACATTGCCTGTTTATTTGCTGTGTTCACGACCAGAGGGCGGGCATATACTTTTACTAAGCTATTTTAAAAAGTAAATGGCACCGGAAACGTAGGAGGTTAAACAAAAAGGGTCGTTGACCGTATAACAGATTCCTAAGCTTTTTCGGGGAGAATTATTTAAGAAGACGTTAAAGGTATGACATCAAACGAAAGGGTCTTTGACCGTATAACAGATTCCTAAGCTTATTTTTTTGAAGAATTATTTAAGAAGAGGCAATTTTCCTGCAAAACTTTGGTTTTAATGCTTGCACGGCAGGATTTCTGCTGTGACATCATTGAGATTTCGGGAAAATGAAATATAGAGTTTAGTCAGCATATGAGAAAGTCGGATACAAAGAACAGTTGAGAATTTTTTTAAATAACTTTATTTAACTAATAAGTGTTTAATTCGTATCTATTTGTCTATCTATTATCTATCTATCTAATTACATGCAAATGTATGTTTCCTAAGTATGAGAGTGAGAGGCGGGCTTCCCGTTTTATCTAACTATGCTATAGTTACTTTGTTGTCAAGGCACTTAACACTTCTCCCTTTCAAAAGAAGTGTGCAAACTCGGGTTCTTTGCTTTGCGTCGCACTTCCATATTTTTGATATAATAATGGAAATTTCTATATCCTATGATTTACAAAAATATGTTACAAGCAACCAATCAATAACAAACTCAAAGTACGCGTTTTGTACAAATTTATAAAACAAGATGATAAATTTGTGAGTAAATTAATTAAAAATTAATTGTC
The DNA here is from genome assembly GCA_963969495.1 of Ceratothoa steindachneri. Classification (NCBI taxonomy): domain Eukaryota; kingdom Metazoa; phylum Arthropoda; class Malacostraca; order Isopoda; family Cymothoidae; genus Ceratothoa; species Ceratothoa steindachneri. Next base: position 53,610,371 of record OZ018339.1, on the reverse strand, counting down.
TAAATGATATTCTAATACCAGAATTTGTTTTCGATTGATAAGTTTAAGTTTCGGTAATGAGGTTTTTAGTCTTTTGAAGTGGTATTTGGGGTCGATTTGGAATATGATAAGCTTGAGCACCTCGTTGCTTCTGTATGGGGTTTTCGAGAGGAATGAATTGAGGATAATCATACGTTATGGGCTCTACATCGTCGGTGTTATTTTGTATAGTTATTACCAGGTGTAGGGCCTGTTTGCAAGATTCCTGTTTTCGGTAAATGATGATGGCTATTGCTACGATTAAGACGAGGGATACAATCACTACAGCTGTAGTAGAGTATGAAATGGGTTGCATTATGTCAAGGATTTTGCATGATGGTTTTGATAGTGATTATAAGAGTTTCAAGCTCTTCGCTTTCCAAATCTATGCTCAGGAACGGGTGAACAGTTACAGGCCTAAGCGACAAATTAAGGAGTTCGTTCTGAAGAATTGGGAAATTCACATTTGAGAGATTTAGGGAGTTTTTTTTGCAATGAGATGCATGCGTTGGGGATTATATACTCGGGGATCTTCAGTTTCTATGGAGCAACCAGGGGGAATTTGAGTGATGTATTGAAGTATGACCCTGGTTTGGTTTCGAGGGACAATTTAAGCTCGCCGAGGTAGGTCTGGAGAATGAAATCCAGGTAGCCGGGCCGATAGTGATTGAGACTGGTCGGTTCGATAGATCCTTCATAGATTCACAAGGGTGGAGGTAACGATTTTCGATTGAATCTTTGAGGCAAAGGTTGCTCTTTGTGACTTGTAATGTATCAATGAGCGGATACACAGCAATGGATTAGCTTGCAGGGTGTTACAGAATGGGGTGTATGCCTCCAAAACATCTGAATATAAACGGTAATCACTTGAAATAAATGCGTGTGTGGGCGCATTGGAATAGTACAGGCAAGTGAAACGAGTATCATTTGAGAAGTGCGTTGGAAACGGTCTCAGGAGGTATGCAAGGTATGTGTAAGGTTCATTTCCATGGAAGGTTCAAGTGTACTCCAAAAATCAGAGTAGGTTTTTTATTGTGGGAGAAAATACAGGATCCAGTTTTAGCTAGTAAGAAGCTGTAGTAACCAAGCTAAACATGGCAGTAGAGGGGAAAATGTTAGCGAGACTAAGCTGATTTGAAGAAAACTGTTCAGGTTGTAAAACTTTTCTCTGATGGAATTTAAAATTTTCCAGGTATTTGGTCATCAGTGTAAGACGGATGTTAATAATACTGGTAAATTCTTTTTGTAGTTCATTGGTAAGATAGTTTTGTACAAGTTGGTTCATGTTCGCTAGATCCCTACTGAGGTCTCGGAGATACACCCCTTGCCGAATGGTGTAGTTCACTAAGTTATTCACGAAGTGTTCTATGTAGTTGAAGTTGTTCGCTCGCGATGACTTGTACCCTAAGTTGAATTTTTTGTACGTCCTTCGTAGTAGCAGTTCCGAATAGTCCTTTTATTTTTAGGGTTTTTTTCTTTTAATAATTTGAGATCTCTAAGGTCTATGAAAACATTTGTAAAGCCTTTGACCTATATATATATATATATATATATATATATATATATATATATATATATATATATATATATATATAAAAAGATAGCTACGAAAAAATTTAGCAAACATCTAGAAGAGAGAAGGTTGTGTAATCCAATCGAGGAAGTAAAATTGGGTAATTTTGCCGGGAAAAGAAACATAAAAGAAATAGCCATACCTAAAAATTAGTTGATGAGGCTAAACAACAAAACTAAAAGTTTAAATGTTGTTTTATTATAATAATTAATTTATTAAAGATAATATAATATATTAAATATATATGTATGAGACAAGCTTTCGCCAAATGAAGTGAATCAAATCCTAAGAAAAACAGGAACTAAAGAAAAACAGAAAAAAAATAACATTGACAAACATGTAATATTTATGTAATGAAGGTGGAAAATACCACGGTAAGCAAACAACTAAAAGTGGTTCGAAGTGAACAAACACTTTGACCTGAGAAGGTCATTAAAATGAATATTAAGAGAAATGAACGAACTCAATGGGAATAGAATGTGCCAAGGTCACTAAAATGTTGACTGAAGTACAAAATAACTCGACTGACAAACTTCCAATAATGAGAGTTGGGAGTTAACACGGTGGTTGAAATAGAACATGTTAAAGTAAACATATGAAAGGCAATTATTAGTGAATAAACTGACTAACAAAACAAATAAAGGCAACGGAGAAATAAAATATGCTATTATTGAGGAATAATGAATTTTCCGTTTGTTCATGGGAATAGTAAATAACTAAGATAACTATTGTTTAAGTAACAACGAATAATCACGGATAATGGTAGTAAAGGAAGATAGTAATGGGAGATTAAATTGGGTAAAATAACGTGAATTGTGCTTAAAGCAAGGCAAATAGACAAAGAAGGCAAATGAAGGAGTCAGTGCTTACGCAGGAACTTTTTTTAATTAGAAAACGAATCAGCTGTGAAACTTTCAGCCAATGATTTGACGACCATCTCGTTCAAGGTCACGAGGCACTGAGGCTAAGAATAAACTTTAGGGCAGAAAAATTGATACATGGGTGATCTTCCTTGAAGTAAGGGAATATAAATGAATTAGGAACAAAGAAAAAATGAAAGATAAATGTATCGCGTAAGAGAGAAATTTCTTTCATACGGTTGTACAAGACTCCTGTGTATAGGAACAAGTGCCAACCATTCATGAACAGGAATATCATTAAACATTGAACGAACGGGGTTTAATTTTGAATTCTTAAAGTGTAAATAGTTATGGTTGCAAATATCCAAACCACTGTTTACACTACCAAACAGAGCATCTTTTCATGTATTTCGGCGTATCTTGTCTCCAAATTAGACTGTTCTTCGGCCATCACCGGCTTTGAGGACAATAAATCTTTTGAAAGAGCACCGCTTTTGCCGGTCCCTAACCTATTTAAATTTGCAGGAGCAGCATTTATTTGGCTCTCCTTTTTTAAACTAGAAATCTTTGGAGCAGCTCTTTCTTGAATCTCCATCCTTAAACTAAGGACTCTTAGGGAAGACCTTTCCTGGTTCTTCAAGGAAGTTTCTACTCTGGTCGCAGAGCTCACTCTCTGACCATTAATTAACTCAATTATATGCGATCGACTATTGCGCACCTCGCCAAAAATTAACCCATCATCGCGATGACCGATTGTCTCTGCGATAAATAGTCCTTTGTTTATGTATCCCTTTTCTATAACATATAAACCATCCTCAGGTCAGTATTTCCTCCGTTTATTTTTACACTAAAACAAACTCTCCCTTGGGGCTGTATTTATACATTCTCTGGGACACACAATTCTACAAGAGTCTACTCAAGAAGATTGCTGCTCATGGAATCGGTGGAAACGTATTGAAGTGGATCGAAGACTGGCTCAACGGAAGGAAACAACGTACAGTCATAATTTGTCACCAATTCACCAATCAAGATGGCGAGACGTAATAAACGGAGTGCCCCAGGGGTCCGTGTTGGGTCCATTGTTTTTTCTAATATATGTAAACGACTTAGATGAAAGCATAGCGAGCCTATTCTGAAAATTTGCTGACGATACAAAGCTGGGTGGTAAGTCAATAACACTTGCCAATCAACATAAAATTGGCAGATCAAACTCAACATTGATAAATGCAGGGTACTACACATTAGGGCAAGAATCAAAGAATTTAACTATACAATAAAAGGCCTGGCACTGAAAAAGGTATCAGATGAAAAAGATCTTGGTGTTATAGTCTGCACCGATTTGAAAGTTAGAAGACAGTGCGCGGAGGCATGTAAGAAAGCAAACAGAGTATTCGGTTTCATATAAATAAATTTTGCCTACAAATCGGAAAATATAGTAATTCCCCTGTACAAATCTTTGGTTCGACCACATTTGGAGTATGCAGTTCAGTTTTGGAATACATACTTGCGGAAAGATATAGAAATATTGGAGAGAGTGCATCATCGTGCTACAAAAATGATACCTAGACTACGTCAAAAGTCCTACGAAGACAGACTTAAAGTCCTCAACCTGCAATCACTTGAGACGAGAAGGTTAAGAAGAGAACTCATACAAGTCTTTAAGATCCTAAACAATTTTGATAAAGTAAAAATTGAAACCCTTTTCGAGTTGGACACTTGCTCAAGAACCCAAAGCCATCGATACAAACTTAAGAAACGAAGATTTGAAACAAATATAGCAAATAATTTTTCCTCAAACAAGCTGGTTTCCTCGTGGAACGAGTTGCCGAAGATTGTTGTTAAATCAACAAGCATAAACATCTTTAAGAACCGCTTAGATGCACACTTTGAGTGCATCGGCGTGGTTTGAAGTAGAGCTAGCCCAGAAGTGGACTACACGGTCTTTGCCGGCTCTGATATCTTATAATTTTATACTCAGTGAGCTGTGGGCTAGTTGTTTAATGGAAGCCTTTTTATCCTATATTATGTATGTGGGAGGAGTTTTCACAGGTATTTAAGTGGGTTTACCAATCACTGAACTAACACGGGCAGGTTAATTTCCAACACTGCTTGTGTATTTTCTGTTTTCATGACCAGAGGGCGGGCATATACTTTTCCTAAGCTATTTTAAAAAGTGAATGGCACCGGAAACGTATGACGTCAAACAGAAAGGGTCTTTGACCGTATAACAGATTCCTAAGCTATTTTTTGAAAGAATTATTTAAGAAGAGGCAGTTTACCAGCAGTGCCTTGGTTTTAATGCTTGCAAGGCACGATTTATGCTGTGACCTCATTGATATTTTGGGAAAATGAAATATAGAGTTTGGTCAGCAGATAACAAAGTCGGATACAAAGAACAGTTGAGCATTTTTTGAAAAAAAATAACTTTATTAATCTGCTAACCGTTTAATTCGTATCTATTTGTCTATCTATTATCTATCGATCTATCTAATTACATGCAAATGTATGTTTCCTATGTATGAAAGTGAGAGGCGGTCTGCCTGCTTCATCTAAATATGCTATAGTTACTTTATTATTAAAGCACTTAACAGAAATACATCTTGCAAACACGTTGCAAGAGCATCCAGTTCAGCATTAGTCTCATTTCGCTTGACATGCAAAGAGCATCAAGTTTTTACTTTCAAGCACCTGCGATCATCTTATGCGCTAGTTCATGGAGTATTTTATCTACTTGGTTCTCGTTAGCTTAATGGATAAGGCGTTGGTTTTCTAAAGTCTTGGTAACAGGTTTTAATTGGGTTCGATTCCCGGAGAGAGGAGACACAAATATTGAGGCGCACGTGGAAAACTAGCCGCCTATTGGTAGACGCGCAAATTAAGCAAAACACAACAAGCATATTTCACTTATGACAGGGAACTCCTAGCTGCGTATCTTACTCTGATCCATTTCAGACATATGATCGAGAATCGAAATGTGACCTTATGTACGGAACAAAAATGATGAGTATCTACCTTTTCCTCGCTGCTACGGGCAAAGACCGACAGACAACAACGTAACCGGACGGCGATTTTAGAATATATATAAATGACCGCTGTAGGTACGTGGTGAAGATATTGTAGTTGCTGACTGCCTATCTCGGAATGTCAACTGACTCCAAGTAGACTCGTTTGACATCCGTTTTTTGGCAACCGACCAGGATGAAAATAAAAAAAGTGAAATCTTACCAATTCAAAGTGAAATCATTTGCCTTTCCCGGGAATACTCAACTTTGGTGTGAAGTAACATCTAAATATCGACGGCAGTTTGTTTCTATAGCCTACATGATTTTAATTTTCACACAATTACATAGTATATCTCATCCTCGAATTAAAGCATCATTTTGGTTGGTCAATGTAGTAGGTCAGGTTAGATCTTCTAAACTCCTTTTACTTCCCGTGTCTCGGAATGGCTGGCGGATACCTCGCAGGGAACTCTGCAGTTGAGCCTTGCCTCGAATAATGCAATTGAACTTTGGGTTCCATTAAGTCTCTAAGAATGATTAATTATACTTGGCAGAATTAACTCAACTATCTAGATGGTTCTGTATATCAAACTGGGCGAAACATAATAAACATTACTACTGTACAAACACAAATAAAATACTGGACATGAAAGATAAATAAAAAATTAAAGAATGGAATTGTAAGATAAATCAAGGTATACACACTCGGCCGCCCACGACCGACAACAATTCCGGGTGGATCTGCTACGCAAATGATTCTACTGCTCGAGATGAGCACGAATGGGGGGCGGAGGGCACTGAACTCGAGTACCTTCCAACAGGACAGGTTGGGTTTGCACTTAAGGCCATTTAGTTTTCGGCCTGTTCGAAGTTATGGCGGAAAATACAACCTGTATTCCAGTAACCACAGTCAGCCTTGAAAGTAGGGATCGAGGGAATATTTGCCTGGGAGGAAGCTGAGCTCGAGAGATCTTTTCTCTTTTCTTGTCTTCAGGCTCTTAAGGTATGGGAGGCCGAGAGAAAGAAGCTTTAAATGGAGAAAAAATAGACACTCGTAAGGATAATGCAAGCGATCAGGGCACTGTATCATATTACAAAAATTATGGCCGGGTCTAGTTTAAGTACAGAATTATTAAGAGGGCAATGAATGTTTTAATAAATATTTAACAATTATCCCAACTTAATTCCCGCCTAAGCTCGGCCAGCAATCAGAGCCTACCAGTCTTACCTTATGCGACATCTCCTCTTATCATAATACTAATTGACCCAGGCCATTGCTTTACTATACATACTGGGCCCCGGAAGTGAAAGTTACAGAGGCGCCGATCAGGGGATTTTGCTTAATCTATATAGAGGGGCGTCTGAAGCAAATGAAAACTTCACGCCATCTCGCAAAACCTCTCCTTGTTACGATTAGGCTCGCTATAGGCCGTTTTATCGAACGGAAGTGACCTCAAAAGAAGCCGATCGCGGGTTCTTTCCGTCCTACACGTCTCCCTCTCTCTCCCTGACAGTCGAAACAAGGTATTCCTGGCATAATATTGATAGGTGAGGACAAAAGGGCGAATACCCCAAATTATGAACAATATTTTTAGATTCTGAAAGAAAAACTTATAAATTACTTATTGTAGCATCCCTAAGCGCTAACAAGAGGCACTACTTTAATAAATACAATTTGAAACTTTATTTTCGAAAATCGATTATTAATTTTTTTCTAATCTTATATATATATATATATATATATATATATATATATATATATATATATATATATATATATATATAATACTTGCAATTGATTTGTTCCTTGGGAATCTGATACGTAGAATGAATATGAAGACCAAGGAGCTTACACTAATCATTTATAGGCCGGATGTTTCGGACCTTCGCTAGGACCATCTTCAACGATTGTATTGACTGAGAAGGGGAAGAAATATAAACGATAACAGTTAAACAGTTAGAAACATGCATTATATAATGGCTAATAAAGCGGGTGAAGGCAAGGTAAATCAATAAAATTGACAATTATTGAATAAAAGTAAAACCACAAATAACCATAGGTGGGCACGATAACGAAAAAATGTATCACGATAACCGATAAATCTATAATGATAACCTTATCGGCGATACCGATAACACAGGCCTGCGTTTGAAAAAAAAAAATTATGTTCCCCAGGATTTCTTTGTGTTTTTTTAATGAATCCAACCTACTGAGCTCAAAAATGAATGTATATTTGTTCAATCAGGTCAGATTTTCTCAGTACAGCATACACCATTTTCATTGAGATTACCTCATTTTTTCTGAATTAAAAAAAACAAAACCTTTCTCTATCTAATAATGCATTATTACTGTTATATCATATAAACAGGAATACACGTATGTAAATTATAATTCTTTTAATAAACAAAAAATAAAAGAATGCAACATAATAAAGAAAATAATCATAATTTCGAAGAACAGACGCCCTTGACGATTTTCGTTTGTGCCTGTTATCTGGTGCATCACGCTTCAAACACCAACAGTAGTCAGCAAGCATGTTTCCGTTCCATTTACACTGGTACCTGTATTCCATTGTTTTTATGTCCTGGTGGAATCTTGTCCCCTGTTCTTTACTGTAATCCCCGCAGTTGTCGGGAAAATAATCCAGATGGGACTGTAAAAAGTGTATCTTTATAGACATTCGAGCTCCCAAATGTTTGAGACTTGTTAAGAGCTGATTGACCAGGGCAACATATTCTTCTAGGCTTCTTTTATTGCCTAAAAAATTGTTAACTAGAGCTTTAAAAGCTTTCCAGGCATCTTTTTCTATGTCCTTCATTGATGCATAAAATTGCTGATCAAGTTCCTGATTTGAAGTCCATCAAAAATTCCCCCATGGAGCTTAGCGTCACTGATTTGTGGAAATTTTTGAAGAAGAAATTTAAAAGCATGGCCTACTTTATTAAGGGTTTTGACATAATTTTTCATTATGCAAGCTCTATATGCAGTGGAGGGAGGAGTATTTTTTGAGGAGGCACTAAAGGTTCAGCTATCACATTGTTTGATCTAATTCTAAATGCTTCTCGTGGAGGCCAAACCTTCTTCTCATAGTGCATACTATCTGCACGACTGTCCCATAAACATAGGAAACAGGGATGCTTCGTGTAGTTTGTTTGCGTCCCAAGCGTAAGAGACACTACCTGAACAAAATTCAGCATGGTATGTAAATTCAGTGTTATATTTCTAAAAACAAATTCAAAGTAATATTTCTTAAAACAATAAGAATATGAATATTTACTGAAAAATCCTGTATGCCGATGCATTAAATCATCGTATTGGAACTAATTGGATATATGTACATCTTATTTTAAGTTTATTGAGTTGTGTTGTATACCTTCTCAATTAGGATAAGTTCCCCATTAACCCAATAGGATGCATTAACCTATAGGGACACACTTCAACAAAAAATATAACTCAAAAATGACTCATGATTTCCAGATTTGCATTCTTGTAAAATGTAAGTTGACCAAAAGGTGTATACAAGTATTAACAATTAAAAATGAAAATGTCAATATCAAAAAGCTTAGAAATGCCAAGTGTAAAATGATCATACCTTTAAGTCACCACATATCCTCCCCTTATAGCTAGAGTAATTTATTGCATCCAGCAATTTTTTCATATTTTCATAACTTTTAGTAAGTTGGATTGAATGGCCTATATGAACGGAAGCTATCTTGTTACCAATATTCAGTAACACAGCTTTTAAACTTCTACTGGAGGAATCTATGAACAGTCTCCATTCTAATGGGTTGTAGGGAATTCCAAGGGCCTCAACAAGTCCTTTAATATTGGCGCAGTATACTAAAGAGCTGGAAGAATGCTGTAAAAAATAGCTTCGAAACTCTTGTTCTCTATTTCTGTACCCCCCTAAATGTTGTTTCTGAAGCGAGAAGATTACTTTCACGAAGTCGAAAGCCAAGAAGTTGTGTATTCGCCTTTGAAATCCCCAGATCCCTGGTCAGGTCATTTAACTGAACTTGAGTGAATGGTCTTGCGACCATATCATGTGTGGAAACCTGATAAGACTCAGTTGTGTCATAATCTTGGTCAACTTCCATATTAATCTCTTCATGTACCTCTGTATGTTCAGGGGGAGAAGGTATAGGAATTTCTGGGCCATGGGGCAGGGGTTTGATGGCAGAAGGAACATCCGGATATGCCACACTATGTTTATTCTTCTTATTTATACCTGTGGAAAATATAATTGCATATTACATAAAGGAATTGATTTAGGGTTGCAGATAGTACATAAATGTTTAGTAAAGGATATGTTCATGCTGAAGTGAACTATGTTAGTTTTTAATTTTATGCTAAGTCTTTGCATAATAATGTTATTTTCAAGAGCCAGTATAATACAGAAAGCTTAAATACTTGATACAATGCTCACCTTTAAGATTTGTCAAGCAAAAATAGCAGTCCGTAGTGTGGTCCTTGCCATCTCTCCACAAAGTGGGAACACCAAAAGAGAGGGACTTCTGTTCGCCCTGACTCCAGCGTCCTAAACTTATGTAGCATCCCTTGCAGCAGATATGTGGTGCAAAACTTTTATCTTGATCTCTTAGCCTTACTCCAAAATATGCATGATACAAAGATTTAATTACAGGAGGGATTGTACTTTGCTGCTCGGGAAAAGTCCCTTTGCCGCAAACATAGCAAAATCTGTCGGAGCTATTCTTACATTTTCTGTTCATTTTTAACTCAACCACTATTATTATTATTATTCTTATTATTATAATGCTAAGCAATTTTTAACCTGCAAAATATAAATCTATTTGCATAATTAATTAAAATGTACACAAAATTTATTGCGAATAGAGCAGTGCAAAAACTATTGAAATTTGATGTAATATAGGAGATGTATAAACTATAAAATTATTATCACCACCTGTATCGCAAAAACTGGAGGTGATAGAGAAAAACGGATGACAGATTCGGATTTAGGAGGTCAATTTTATTAAGAAACACTATAGAAAACCTAAGGTACATTTTTGACGCAGACCAGTGTAATCGATAACTGGCGATATATTTATCGCTCGATAAGGTGATAACCGATAAATCGATAAATCTAAAATTATAATACAATATTAATTATTGACTCTATATAGCGTTATTTTATAATACAATAGTAAGAATATTTGAATACTGTTTCTTAGTTTCTTACCTGGTGAGGCTCTCCTTCATCTCCTCATAGGTTTTGACGATCCTCCTTTCCGCTCGGAACTACCTATTTCTGCCTCCAAGGCACGTGCGGCTCGCCCCTGTGCTAAACTGGAACCAAAAACTGAACTGAAATTATCGATTATCGCTAGTTTCTAACCAAAAGTATCGGCGATACCGACGATTCGATAACGCGGGAAAAAAATCGGATAACCGATAACCCGATATCGTTATCGCGATAAATTATCGCGATAATTTATCGTGATAACGCCCACCTATGCAAATAAAAATATCTAGAATTAATTGATATTATCCAGTGTAATTTTGAAAAATAATAGGAAGAAGTGAAATTTTAACCTAAACTGACTTGAGTATCAAAAATTAAATTATAAACAAAAAACAGAAAAACGAAAACAAATGTGAACTATCGTAAGATTTGTGAAATCAATTAACTAACGATAGAATGCCTACTAATGAGATTTGTCCGGTTGACTTGTTAATGTATTGAAGTGTTGTTTGGTTATATAATGCATAGTTTAATTGAGGAGGAGTAAATATTTAGGCTTGTATATATTTTATTAATGTACAGTGACTCTAAGATTTTGAAATCGAAGAGAAGTTAAGGATGAAGATAAAATGGTAAATGAATCCGAATTAAGGAGATGATGGAGATACTCGGAGTGTTGCCTGATGGAGGAGGCTTCAAGTTTTAATAATGAAAATACCAGTCCTATGAGACAAACCTAAGTGCTTTGCCATCCTGCATTTGAGTTGTAAGCGAGTTTGGCCTACATAACGACTGTAGCAGGTCGTGAATGTATAATTATAAATTATATAGGTTCACAAGCCCAAAGGGATTGGCTCCATATGAAGAAAAAAAGGAATTTAACGATACAGGGTTGGAATTTATACATTGAATTGGTATTGAAGGAAATCATTGTTGAGGGTAGAGAGAAGGAGTTTGTTAAACTTGGATGTCAAATGCTCGAAAAGGGATATTCTAAGGAAAACCTTCTGCTTAGAAACAGTAGCAAGAATGGGTCGAGGTTAATATATTTTAGAGAGAAATTTGGATATTAACTGGTCGAAGATGAAATCGGGGTAATAATTAAAATTGAAGAAATTCCTTAAATAAGTCATTTTTCCATGATAAGATAACCAGTTAGAGCGTCTATATTTTACATTATTGATAGAATATTAACAGACTATCTTTGAGCTAATTTAAAATGACAAAAAAACAAAAACAAAGAACAAAGGAACAAAGACAATGACACAAACCAAAAACCAGAAGCCAGAAAAGGCGATAAATGGTACAGCCTTATGCCATTAAGGCAAAAAAACGATGATAAATAAAGCCATTGTTAGTTTTAATCCAAAAGACAATATAGAAAATATTAAGCGAGGATTTTACGAAGTTTTTGTTAGGGAAACTGCAATGTAGCCAGTGATGCTCTGTGGTTCTATAGCAATGAGTATCCATAAGTATTCATTCATTTATTAAGCTGCTTGGACTTGCTTGGAATAGATGAAGACCCTTCCCAGGCTGCCAGATACAGTGTGAAGGTAGCTAATTATTGCTATGGTAACGGTGTAGTGTTCCTTGTTAAGAGCAAACAGAATTTGACTTCTATTCGACATGCAGTCGTAGAGAGAGAGAGAGAAAGAGAGAGTAACAAGGAGTAACAAGTAAAGTAAGTACCCTAGGAGACCTTACGGTCCATTCAAAGAGGGTACCTTTGGACTAACAATCGAGCATGCACATGGCTGCTCAATTGTTTTGCGTCCCTAAGCGGCCACTTTTCAAGACTTTGTCTAGGCTTGACTTGAACTGGTCAACAGATTCACTGCTGACAACTTCCACTGGAAGTGCGTTCCACATACCGCAGATACTGTAAGTGAAAAAATTTCCACACAGATTGCGGTTGTAACGCTTCAGTTCAAGTTTGAAGCCATGATTGCGCATTCTGTTCTCACTCAGTGTGAAAATATCCCGGTAGTCAACATTTTCGAACCCTCGAAGTATTTTGAAAACTTCGATGAGCTGACCACGCAGTCTACGGGTTTCCAGCGAGAACAGATTTAATTCCCTTAGTCTATCCTCATAACTTTTATGTCGGATAGAGGGAATCAGTTTGGTTGCCCTAGCTTGTACGCGTTCCAACCTTGCGATATCCTTTCGAAACGAAGGACTCCAAAATTGTACGGCATACTCCAGGTGCGGCATAACGAGGGAGTTGTACAGACAAAGTACTATCTCCTTGTTACGGTATCCAAACTGGTGCTTTATGTAGCCTAACATCCTTTGGGCTTTCTTCTCATCCTGGATGCACTGTTTCGAGAACTTGAGGTCGCTAGTAATAGTTACACCCAAGTCCTTCTCAGTGTCGGTGGATTCAATAGCAGTGCCCTTAAGGATATACTGAGATTGGGGGTTTCTGTGGCCGATATGCATCACTAGGCATTTGTTCACGTTAAAAGGCATTTGCCACGTGTCTGACCACTCCCCAATCTTCCCAAGATCTTCCTGCAGGCGGGCAGTATTTCCATCCTTTGCAACGTTCATACCAAGCTTGGTATCGTCGGCAAATTTAAATAATCTTGGCAACCATGTAACCCTCCATGTCGTTGACGTAGATGATGAATAGTAGTAGTCCCAGGACAGAACCTTGAGGCACCCCGCTAGTAACGGGCACCCACTCAGAAGACTGTCCATTTACCACCACCCGTTGCCGTCTGCCACTTAGCCAGTTTTCGATCCAGCCGGCTACTTTTCTGTCTATGCCCAGCGCTCACACTTTCCGGAGAAGGCGGCGGTGTGGTACCTTATCAAAGGCTTTCTGAAAGTCTAGGTAGACCACATCCACCGCCTTGTCCCGATCGTGCTCACTGAAAACGAAGTGGAAGAATTCCACAAGGTTCGTCAGGCATGACCGTTGCCTTCGGAAGCCGTGCTGGGAACTCCTCAGTAGCAGGTTTGACTCTAAATACGACGTCACTTTGTCCACCATGATGCTTTTCATGAGTTTACCGACTATCGAAGTCAGACTGATAGGTTGGTAGTTTGTCGGTTGGTTACGGTCTTCTTTCTTAAAGATAGGAGTCACCTTCGCCTCACGCCAGTCTCTAGGAACGCATTTGGTCCGGATTGACATGTTAAAGATTGGGCTCAGATGTCGTGACACTTGATCACGCACTTCTTTCAACACTTTAGGTAGAAACCCATTCGGGAAAGGTGACTTATTCGTCATTAGGTCACTGATCTTCTTTTTAAATTTCAACTTCGGTAAAGTCCATATCCTCCAGCTTTTCCCCCGAGTAGGAATCCGTCGGCTGTGGGACGGGACTACATTCTTTAGTAAACACCGAACAGAAGTAGTCGTTGAGGAGGTTAGCATTTTCTGCATCTGAATGGTTTAATGCCCCCTCCTCATTCCTCAAAGGGCCAATCGTTCGACGTATTGGTTTACGGCTGTTTACATATCCAAAGAACTCCTTGGGATTCTCTTTACAGAGTCTCGCCACTCGGAGTTCCTCAGACCGCTAAACCACCCTTATGCTGGAGCTTACTCTCCTGGCTAGCCTCCGGTATTCGTCAAAGTCACCCGAGATCTTCGATTGCCGGTACACAGTTCTCTTCTTCCTAAGCAGTTGGCCGATTTCTCGATTAAACCACTTTGGTTAAACAGAAGACCGACGGGGGCATTTCAGAGGGATGAAACGCGATTGAAGACTCATGAATATGGTTTTGAAACTATTCCACGAGTCTTCAACAGCTTCGCACACTTCTAGCCTCACGTCAGTCAGTCCAGCGCGGAGGCTTGCAAAGTCTGCTCTTCTCAAGTCAAGTTTCCTTGATTGACTGGCAACAGACCTTACCTTTGGGATCTTGACGCTAAATCTAACTAGCTGGTGATCACTGCCACCGAGCTCTTTGCCTACAGATAAATCCTCAACGATATCATCTTCAGAGGTGAAGACCAAGTCGAGAATATTGTCACCTCTCGTCGGTTCTCTGACCCATTGAGTGAGGAACTTGTTGTTGGCGAACTCCAGGAGTAGCGCGCTCTCGCCACAGGCTGCTCTGGTTTCCCAGTCAACTTGGCTGTTGAAGTCGCCCATAACGATGCACACTCTGCCTTGAAAAAGTTAAGCCAGCAGCAGGTACAGTTCCCTGTCCTTCTCAACGGATTGGGAAGGGGGTCTGTAAAGCACCAGGGTCCCTTATCTGACAGGACCTATCTCTAGGTTAACGCCTAGAAGCTCGTGATCGGATATAATGAGTTCGTAGATTTGATTGTATCCTTGACATACAACATTACACCGCCACGCTCTCTGTCTGGCCTATCTTTGTGGAAGAGTTGGTAGCCAGGAACCGTGAATTCGCCTTCAAAGTCTCGGTTTTAGGTTTTTAACTACGATTCTGTTATGGCTACCCTTTCGGTTTCTTCCGTCGCTACAAGGCCACGGAGCTCAGGAAACTTGTTCCTGATGGACCTCGCATTGAACAGAAGAACTTTCAGGGAAGCCCTTAATGTAGGACCCCCTATACTTTTCCGTTTCCCGGCTTCTTGGTTGTCGTGGTGGCACCATTTTTTGAAAACCTCCGAGAAGGTTGTTTGGGAAGTGACTCGAGCGTACTAGCGTACGTCCGCCTTCCCAATGGGCCAGGCAAGTGGTGCATACACTGCCTGGGTGGCATTTCGCATAGCAGCCCTCCGGAAAGTCAACGCACCACTTGTCCTTCTTACATGTGGCACACGTGAATTTTAGTGCTGCTGGACCTTTCTTGCCTGCCATTTTGAACACTCTATATTTCTTAAGCTTGTGACCAATCAATATATAAAAAGGGGTTTGGTGAGTTCTCCCCGCGTGAGTCGCTCCTGCCTATTGATCGGAGTCGTTTCGGAGTCTTCCAGAAGGCACGCTCCTTGTGCTGCTGTTCGTCCGACCGAGTCGTCAAGCCTCGGCGTGCCGTGGCTCCCAACCAAGCAGCACAGACGGTCCCCGAAAAGGCCATCGATTTGTCACAAGGTGAACAACAACAAAGCACGCCCCTTACTAAACTCCTACTAGTTCCCTTCACAACGGCCAGGATCTCGGAGCAGCGTTCAATGGATATCCCGCCCCACCAAGAGACTCGAACCAAGGCTTTTTATTGGCCTGGCAACCAGCCTGGGAACAAAGGGCCGGCACCTCGGATCGATGCTACCAGAGGCAAACGTCAACGGGCACTGGGAACGAACGGTCAATAATTACGCGCCAGGGAAGGGGCGGTGTGGTACCTTATCAAAGGCTTTCTGAAAGTCTAAGTACACCACATCCCCTGCCTTGTCCCGATCGTGTTCACTGAACATGAAGTGGAAAAATTCCACAAGGTTCGTCAGGCATGACCGTTGCTTTCAGGAGCCGTGCTGGGAACTCCTCAGTAGCAGGTTTGACTCTAAATACGACGTCACTTTGTCCACCATCATGCTTTCCATGAGTTTACCGACTATCAAAGTCAGACTGATAGGTCGGTGGTTTGACGGATGGCTGGAGTCTCCTTCCTTGAAGATCGGAGTCACCTCCACCCCACGCCACTCTCTAGGAACGCATCCGGTCCGGATTGACATGTTAAAGAGAGCGCACAGATGTCGTGATACTTCATCGCACACTTCCTTCAACACCTTGGATAGAAACCCTTTCGGTCCAGGGGACTTATTCGTCTTTAGGTCAGCAATCTTTTTCTTTTTTTCTCCTTCGGTGAAGTCCATTGCTTCCAGCTTTTCCTCTGAGTAAGAATCCGTCGCCTGGGGAATGGGACCACACTCTTTAGTAAACACTGAAGACAAGTAGTCGTTGAGGAGGTTAGAATTTTCTGCATCTGAATGCTTTAATTTCCCCTCCTTATTCCTCAAAGGGCCAATCGTTCGACGGATTGGTTTACGGCTGTTCACATATCCAAGATCTCCTTGGGATTCTTTTTACAGAGTCTCGTTCCTTGGAGTTCCTCAGACCGCTTAGCCGCCCTTATGCTGGACTTCACTCTCCTGGCTAGCGTCCGGTATTCGTCAAAGTCACCCGAGATCTTCGATTGTTGGTACACATTTCTCTTCTCCCTAAGCAGTTGCCCGATTTCTCAATTAAACCACTTTGATTGAACATAGGTCCGACGGGGGCATTTCAGAGGGATGAAACGCGATTGAAGACTCAGGAATGTGGTTTTGAAACTGTTCCAAGAGTCTTCAACAGCCTCGCGTCAGTCAGTTCCGCGCGTAGACCTGCAAAGTCTGCTTTTCTCAAATAGAGTTTCCTTGATTTACTAGTTGCAGGCTCTGCCTTGGGGACTTTGACTACAAATCTAATTAGTCGGTGGTCACTGCCACCGACCCCTTCGCCAACAGAGAGGTCCTCATCCCTCAGAGGTGAAAACCCAGTCGAGGATATTGTCTCCTCTCGTTGGCTCTCTCACCCATTGAGTGAGGAACTCGTTGTTCGTGAACTCCAGGAGTAGTGCGTTCTCGCCACAAGGTTCTCTGGTTTCCCAGTCAACTTGTGTTTTGAAATCACCCATGACGATAAACACTCTGTCTTCGACAAGTTATCCTAGTAGCTGGTACAGATCTCTGTGTTTTTTAACGAGTTGGGCAGGAGGTCTATAAAGCACCAGAATCCTGTATTTGGCAGGACCTATCTCTAGGTCAACCCTTAGTAGTTTATGGTCGGATACGATGTTGCAATCCGTCGAGTTGAGAGTATCCTTGACATACAACATCACACTGCCACCCTCTCTGTCTGGCCTATCTTTCTGGAAGAGCTGGTAACCGGGAATCGTGAATTCACCTTCAAAATCTCGGCTTGAGGTTTTAATCCACGTCTCCGTTATGGCCACCATCTCAGGTTCCTCTGTTGCTACGAGGCCACGAAGCTCAAGAAACTTATTTCTGATTGACCTCGCGTTGAACAGAAGAACTTTTAGGGAGTCCCCCAGTGTAGGACTCCCTACGCTTTTCCATTTCCCGGCTTCTTTTGTGTGGCAGTACCCTTCTTTGCCACATCTAAGAACGTCGTTCCAGGTGTGACACGGGCATACTGTCTTATGTCCACCTTCACTCTGGGTCGGAAGCTCCTCTGCGTCCGCTCTACGACATCCTGGATTAAGTTACAGAGTACAGCCTTTCCCTTGAATGAAAGGTGCACTCCGTCCCTTTGGTAAAGGTCGTTTTGACCGTAAAAGGTGTGGTAAGGGTCCAGAAAGAAGACTCCTTCCGTCGTACAGAGGTCGGACAGGCGCTGGTTCAGGGTCACGTTCCTTGAGTGAGCTGTCCGGCTAGGACCTCTTCTTGAGAGCATCCCTACAACGACCCGTTTGCGAGTTCTCAATCCGCAGTTGTCAACGGCTCCCATGACCGTGTTGAGAATTTTCTCGCTGGGGCCTACTTTGCCTCCTTGGAGGTAGAGGTCATTCCCACTCACCATCAGGGCAACGACTGAATTCTCGGAGATCTGAGATTTCTCAGCTTCTACCCTGATGTGGTGGTTTCCCCGTCCTGGCTGGCAGCATACCTCCACACTAGTGCGAAGGCGGGCCGCTAGCAGGGGCTGCAAACCTTGTGCTTGGGAATCACCCACAAGGGTAACCCTCGGACATTTCCGTGCAGAGGTTTGAGGATTTCCTTGCGGAAGCGAACTGTCGGTTCCCTCTTACTTCTCCATCTTATTTTTCTTCTTCTTTTTCTTATTCATATTTTCCCCCCTATCTTCCTTTGTTACATACTCTTCTGTTTTTATCTTTTCTTCCTCTGCTTCAACTTTCTCTTTTTCAGCTTCTACTTTATCTTCTGTTTCAACTTTCTCTTATTCCTGTTTCTTTCCATTCATTTTCTTTTTCTTTGAGGGTTTATCCGTAGCATGCGGACCTAGCTCTGGAGGTAATACTGCAGATGCAGTGTTTATTACAGGGCTTGACGTTAGCTCTGCTATTCTGACCTCTAGCCTGCAAATCAGTCCGGCGTGTTCTAATTCGAGGCTGTTAATTTTCTCCTCCTACTTCCTGGATCTTTCCTCGGGAGCCCTGCATGTTTCTTTTAGCTCCTTGATTTGGCCGTTTAAAATACAGTCGGTGCAGGAACTGGCCGGGTGGCATTTTGAAAAGCACCCCTCCGGAAAGTCCACGCACCACTTATCTATGTGGCATATTGCGCACGTCTATTTTAGAGCTCCTGGTCGTTTCTTGCCGGTCATTTTGAACACTTTCTCTCTTTCAATACTTTGCGACCAATCAATGATAACAAGGGAGGTTGGTAAGTTCTCCACGCGTGAGTCGCTCCCGCCTATTAATCGGAGTCGTTTCGGAGTCTTCCAGAAGGCACGCTCCATGTGCTGCTGTTCGTCCGACCGAGTCGTCAAGCCTCGGCGTGCCGTGGCTCCCAACCAAGCAGCACAGACGGTCCCCGAAGGGGCCATCGATTTGTCACAAGGTGAACAACAACAAAGCACGCCCCTTACTAAACTCCTACTAGTTCCCTTCACAACGGCCAGGATCTCGGAGCAGCGTTCAATGGATATCCCGCCCCACCAAGAGATTCGACCCAAGGCTTTTTATTGGCCTGGCAACCGACCTGAGAACAAAGGGCCGTCACCTCGGACCGATGCTACCAGAGGCAAACGTCAACGGGCACTAGTAACGGTCAATAATTACGCGCCAGGGAAGGGGTTAACGGGGCACTACCCTCATCCCATTCATCGTGCCCCAACGCCTAGGACACCTCTAGTCCTAGTCTCTCGCAACCAGTGAGCGTCGATTGGTGTTGTTTATAGAGGTTCCAAAGCCTATCTTCTGATGCGTGAGGTAGCTGCTAGGTCCTTATATGTAGATAGAGGAAAAAAAGGGAAAGAGTGACATGATAGGAGTAGGCTTTTTTTTGTTTTTTTCTCTTTTTGTATAAGTGGAAGAGATAGGATGAAAGTAAAAAAGGAGAATGATAGAGTAGAAAAAGGAAGGAATGACGCACTTAGTCTGGAATCTCGTTTTCGACCAAATCGACAAGGGAAGCCCTACCAAGGGTACCCAGAAGAGGTACTCCCGCCGACATAGCTCGAAAATTCAAAGGTAAACACAAGCTCTCTTTCCGCGACAAGGGGGCGTCACCTCTCCCTCTACTTTTTTAAGAGAGAGAGATAGAGAGGGAGAGAGAGAGAGAGAGAGAGAGAGAGAGAGAGAGAGAGAGAGAGAGAGAGAGAGAGAGAGAGTGAGAGAGAGAGAGAGAGAGTGATAATGAGAGCTACAAAGAGCTATAAGGAAAAGAAGTACCTTATGAGACCTTACGGTCCATTCAAAAAGGGTACCTTTAGGCTAACAGTTGAGCAGGCTCAGTTCTGCACAACGACTTAAGTGCCCAAACGGCCACTTTTCAAGACTTCGTCCAGTCTTGACTTGAACTGATCAACAAAATTGCTATTGGAAACTTCCACTGGAATTGAGTTCCAGCTACTTCAGATGCTGTATGTGAAAAATTTACCACATAGATCACGGTTGTAACGCTTTAGTTTAAGTTTCTTTCCGTGGTTTCTCGTTCTACCCTCACTAAGTTGGAAAATATCCCTGTAGTCTACATTATCTAAGCCTCAAAGTATTTTAAACACTTTGATAAATTGACCCCGCAGTCTCCGGGTTTCCAACGAGAACAGATCTAATTCCCTTAATCTATCATCGTAACTTTTGTGTCTGATAGAGGGAATCAGTTTGGTTGCCCTGACTTGCACGCGTTCCAATCTCGCGATGTCCTTTCGAAACGTAGGACTCCAAAATTGTACGGCATACTCCAGGTGCGGTCAAACAAGTGAGTTGTACAAACACAGTACGATTTCCTTGTTCCGATATCAAAACTGGCACTTTATGTAGCCTAGCATCCTTTGGACCTTTTTCTCCGCCTCAATGCACTGTTTCGAGAACTTGAGGTCACTAGTGATTGTTACACCCAAGTCCTTCTCAGTGTCGGTGGATTCCATAGCAGTGCCCTTAAGGATATACTGAGATTGGGAGTTTCGGTGGCCGATATGCATCACTTTGCATTTATTCACCTTGAAAGGCATTTGCCACGTGTCCGACCACTCCCCAATCTTCTGAAGATCATCTTGAAGGCAAGCAGTATTTCCTTCCTTTGCGATGTTTATACCAAGCTTGGTATTATCGGCAAATTTAGAAATCTTGGCAACCATGTCACCGTCCATTTTTTTGATGTAGGTGATGAATAGTAGTAGTCCCAGGACAGAACCTTGAGGAACACCGCCTGGTAATGGGCACCCACTCAGAAACCTGCCTATTCAACCCTACCCGTTGCCGTCTGCCGTTTAGCTAGTTCTCTATCCAACTTGCTACATTTCCGTCTACTCCCAGCCCACGCACTTTCTGGAGGAAAGAGAGGGAGAAAAAAGAGAGAGTGAGAGGGAAAGAGAAAGAGAGAGAGAGAGGGAGAGAAAGAGAGAGAGGGAGAGAAAGAGAGAGAATGCGAGAGAGAGAGAGAATACAACTCTCATGGACTTATCTTCGTTCCATAAAACATGCAAATCCTTTTAAAAATATAATCACTCTCTTTGAAATTATATACCAAAAGAGGATGGAATTTTATCTGGAAATAAATGAAATTGTCTAATGCCACAGGCTGAGATAAATTGCCACCCACTAATCTCATGAATTAAAGAACGAAAAAAAACAACCTTTGCGCCTTTTTCATAGAATCCCTTAATGAAAGATTTGTACCCCTTGACCTCAGGAAAGGTGAAGATAACTCCCGTCTGCACACAAAAAGGAATGAAAGCATCACCCAATCAACTTAACTTCTACCAAGCGTTCGGAGATAACCATTCACACCACAAGTGGAGAACATTTAAAATCTTTAAAAATATTTTAAACGCGAAGGGTCAAAATCTCTTCCTTCGCCCATACGAATATCTCAGTTTTCGATGAAGAATAGACGAAGCTTGAGGAGGGCGCCCTTATGATATCCATAAACTTAAATTGCCCACTTAGACACTGTTCCTCCCACCCGCCCCTAACTTAATCACTTTCTATACAAAAACCTCCTAGCTAAATTTTTTCAAAGGATTGTCTTTATTGGATCTTTAATAACCATTTGATATTACATAATAGGAAGAATATTAGCTGTATTTACAGTAGGTGCAATCAAGGTGACAGCAGCAGCCATTGTTTTTCCTACAATCTAGAATCATAGTGATTAATTCCTCGTCTTATGAGTTTCTGATGACACTAATCGACGTTTCAAAATGCGATGGATTCATATGACTAGAGCTTATTACTGCAAGGGAGCATCAATACTTCTTATTATACATGTTAGGGTTTAAAGGAGAACGAATAATGTTTTCTTTATTCATGAATGACGATAAGCCTCACATTAATCGTGTGAGATCAAGTATGTAAATTACCCGCAGGAAATGCCCGATTGATTATAGATGTCAGCAGGTTTATGCCTTGCAAAAAAAGTATACAGTAAAAGACAGTAAATTACAGTAAACATATACAGTAAAATTATATGAATAATTTACATAGCGTCCTACTTTAAAGGCCTCTGTATTCACAGGCGAGCTTGTCGTAATAAACCGCTCGGTAAAGGGAAGTAACGCATCGCACTGATTTCGGGGACAAGATCGTGATCCTTAACGACTCACAAAGTGCTCTGAATGCTGTCGGGGCATTGGGGTCTTGGCACTAGGGGTCGTAACCGATAAAAATACCGGTAATTTTCGATAAATTAAATTTAATTACTGCGTATTTACCTATACCTTATTATCGGTAATTTAATGTAACTTTATGATTATTTAGGTTTACGCTCAATAAACAATTTTCTTTCTATTTACGAAATAAATTAATTGTGATAGAAAACGTTTTAGTTTAAAAGACGAATTAGGACAATATTTATTTACGATCCAATCTCTCTCCTGCCACTGTAGGACACAGATGTATTCACCTGAAGGGTGTACATATAGATACCCTACATAACAGAACCCGAGGTAAGAAAGAGAGAGAGAGCGAGTTTAGAAGTTCGAGATAAAGGCTCGATTTTCTCACTGCAATAAAGTGGTAGTGTCTATATCTGGGCTTAAGTTAGACAGGCGCCAGAGAAGTAAACATTAGGAAGCTGAGAATGTCTGGAGGTAATTAAAGGGCATGTGATAAAGGAATTTCATCACTCTGTAACTAAGATAGCCGGAGATTAAACAATTATATGCCTCAAAATAAGCTCCGCCTTCTAGAAATATTGGCCAATAACGAGGTACGGCAGTTTGCCGCCATCCAATAAAAATTGAATAAAAGATTAATTTAAGCCAATCAGAAGGCGCGCTAAGGGAAAAGGCAGCCAATCACATGCGCCAACGTCATTTGTAGGTGGGGCATGAGGCTGACTCGAAGTGAACTTCGCTCCCTTTATAAGTGGGTGCTGAGAGAGCATCAACATTACTATTATTATAATTATTAGTGTTAGTATTTTACGCGTTCATTAATTCACCAAGTCGATCTTTATAATCATCCGGTCGCTCTTATTTGGTGCTAAGTAAATAAATAGACGGAGACTCGCTTACAACTATAAACAGATTCTTTTATTCATCCAAGCTGGTACGCTCTTCTCGGATCAAGTGCAAGGCTACCTAAAAGGATATTTCCGTTGGGCATTTCAATAACTTGCTACCATTGCCAGTGGCAAGCGTTATCCCTACTCTACGAAGGATACCTTTTTGAGTGACACGTTACCACTAACCTGGCAACCAAGAGCCCTTACTGATACGAAGGATTACCACTCACTAAAAGAGAATCCCCATATAAAGTACTGGGGATGGTAACTATACGAACCCCCCTCCCCACCTACAGCTAGCGACATTTTGCCGTCGTTCCACAAAATTGCAACACGAGGAAGATCCAAGGATTTAAGGAGAGAAGAAAGGGAAGAGAAATGATGGAGAACCAGCAAAGTAAAAAGGTGAGTGGGATATAGTAGACGCCGTGGCGATTAAAGCACCGCTATTTAATGAAGGAGAAGTGACGAGCTGGTTCAGAATTATCGAAGCACAATTTTACAACTCCAAAATAACAAAAGAAGAAACTAAATTTTACCAAGTGCTAGCCTCGTTGCCTTCGGAAATGGTGCTCAAATCATCACTAATGGCTCGCAAAGAAGAGTGGCTGGTGGCACTACTCATAATTTTACTAGGCATTCGTGCCTAGTCCAAAGCACACTCTAAATTTATAAAGCAACTGGCTACAACGATGGCCCAGGTAGATTTTGGACGTGCATCGGTGGGCAATCTCCACTCAGTGCCAAATCATTACGTACCACCTGACCTAAAGAATGCATCCCACGTTTGGGTCAGAGTTGATCGCGTGCAGAGACCTCCTGAGGCGCCATACGCGGGTCCCTTCCTGGTAATCGAACGCATCAACACAGTCTTCAAATTGGAATTCCCAGACGGGAGAAAAGACACGGTTTGCATCGATAGGCTAAAGCTGGCGAAATTGCCTCCAGCAGGCGAAGACGTACGAGACAATTACTGACGATCCCCGAAGTCCCGAGTCGGTGAGGAGAGACCTGACCCTAATCGCCCAGGAAGAATGAACGAAAGAGAAGAAGATAGGATCGAACCCACTCTGCCGGGCCATGCGTTAAGAGCAGAGGAGCCATCGCGGGAGCAAGTCTCGACGCGAGCTGAGAGGAAGGTCAAATTTGCAAAGGAATATATATATATATATGCGGTTAAAAGGCTAATTTTAGGAAACCAGTCTTCCTCAAAGCCTTCGGAAGTCGCTCTTCTCACATACACGAAAAGGGAGCACTTAAAATAGGCGTTCTCTCAGATAGCCAAAAAACTATCTTTCGATTAGCGTATTTAAGTGTCACCCCTGCTTTTCGAAGAGAATGGAAAATTTGTTTGATTCTCCATTTTCGCCACACCTTATAAATTAAGAAAAATCCATTGCAGTAACGCAATTAATTATGCGGTTAAAAGGCTATTTTTGGCAAACCAGTCTTCCTCAAAGCCTTCGGAAAGGGCTCTTCTCACATACACGATAGATAAAGAGCACTTAAAATAGGCGTTCTTTCAGATAGCCAAAAAACTATCTTTCGATTAGCGTATTTAAGTGTCACCCCTGCTAGAATTTTTCTTAATTTATAAGGTGTGGCGAAAATGGAGAATCAAACAAATTTTCCATTCTCTTCGAAAAGCAGGGGTGACACTTAAATACGCTAATCGAAAGATAGTTTTTTGGCTATCTGAGAGAACGCCTATTTTAAGTGCTATCTTTTCGTGTATGTGAGAAGAGCTCCTTCCGAAGGCTTTGAGGAAGACTGGTTTGCCAAAAATAGCCTTTTAACCGCATAATTAATTGCGTTACTCCAATAATTTTTCTTAATATATATATATATATATATATATATATATATATATATATATATATATATATATATCTATTATTAATATGGAAATATTGAAGAAACAAATAATTATGCATATGTGTGAAAATAAAGATGCCAAAACAGAGATATAGAAAGTCATGAGTATTCTTTAAACTGAAAGATATAGCCGTGCTCTTTAATAAAAATAACTCCGTGTGCGAATAGTCTAAATACAAAAAATGTCTATATAAAGAATGGTGTGAAACAGTAATGTAAAATACCACTATATAGTCTTCGTCTATGTAAGTAATAGAAAATGAGCGTTGCAAGGCGAAATAGATCCAATATGAGTCCTCACAGATGAGCGTCATAAGAACTCTATAAAGCCATGTAACGGTCCCCAAAATAGCGACAAGCCATTCGCCAGAAATCTGTCAGTCATATATTATAACTCTGAATGGCAGTATTATTGAGGCATACAATAATGAGAGGTAGAGGGATAAATATATATATATATATATATATATATATATATATATATATATATATATATATATATTTGTTAGGTGTCAGGATTGTATCATATAGGAACCTAACAAGAGATACGCCAGTCGTAAAGAAAATACTTAGAAAAATGTATTAGCAATAATTGTATTAATGTCGTTCGATATGGCAGGGCTCGGCAAAATGGGCCTACTTAAATACAGGCATGGGTAGATGTCAGGAGTACAAGAAGTAATGTCACATGTATATCTACATATTTAATACGACTTTCATTATAACTCCGTCCTCTTTGTATGTATAGAAGACATTTAATAGAGTGATGAATAAATTATATGGGTAACACTCCTCTACTTATGGAGATTGTGAGGAAGTCAAACTATATTGTATAGTAAATTGTAACTTTTATATAAATATGCTCTCTAAAAGCACATTAATGTATATATATATATATATATATATATATATATATATATATATATATATATATATATATATATATATATATATATGAAAACACATCATGTATATTTATCGACTCTTTACGAGTCCAAGCATTTGTATATTTTAGGCTGTTCCATTAAGACGGATCAAAGTTAGCAGTAAATAAAACAGATTTATTGGTGAAAATTTATTGATTTCACTATTGGATCATGTTATTTGAGTCATGGCAATTATGAATAAAAAATAAT
Organism: Ceratothoa steindachneri; assembly: GCA_963969495.1. NCBI lineage: Eukaryota > Metazoa > Arthropoda > Malacostraca > Isopoda > Cymothoidae > Ceratothoa > Ceratothoa steindachneri. The sequence continues at coordinate 53,584,141 of OZ018339.1, read as the reverse complement.
TTTGCCTAAATGTCCGCCAACGCTTCGGCGGCACACCTCCATTCGATGGTCAAAATTTTAAAGACCTCTCTGCATAGTTACTTCTCGATCTCACCGATATGCCTTATTATCTCATCCTTCAGCTGTTGAATTGTTGTTAGCTTGTTGGCATAGACCTTACTCTTGAGATGACACCAAAGAAACAAATCTAAAGGCGTCAAGTCACACGATCGTGGTGGCCAATTTACCTCGCTGTTTCGAAAGATGATGCGACCTGGGAACTTCTCATTCAATAAAGCCATTGTTGCATTGGCTGTGTGGCATGTAGCGCCGTCCTGTTGAAGCCACAAATCTTTGACATCCATAGAATTCAATTCAGGCTATAAAAAGTTCGTTATCATGGCACGGTATTGCTCGCCTGTCACCGTAACAGAATTCTCGGCATCAGTTTCGACGAAATAGGGCCCAATGATTCCGCTAGCAAAAGATGCACACTAAACAGTTACCTTTTGTGGATGCAAGGGCTTTTCAAAAATCTTCCTGGGATATTCATCAGTCCAAATGCGACAATTCTGCTTACTAACGAATCCATCAAGATGAAAATGGGCTCCATCACTAAAGATGATTTGTTGCGAAAAATCAACATCGGCTTGTCTTTGCTCGTGCACCCAATTGACGAATGTACGGCGCTTCAAATGGTCAGCAGTCTTCAGTTCTTGTGTCAATTGAATTTTGTAAGCGCGTAGAGACAAATCTTTTGTCAAAATTCGATGTAACTTTGTTGTGGAGAGGTTCAGTTCCTACTCGCGATGACGAATAGAGGTGTCTGGATCTTCGGCCACATTTTCGCGAACTGCAGCATTGTTTTAAGCTGAACGGCGTAAACCAGCACACAATGGCGTTTTTATACCTGCCACTGACCCCATTTGTTTCAATTTACGAACAATTTTCCCAATCGCACTCTCGGTTGGTCGATTATGTTGACCAAAAGAATCGCGAAGTGCCCGAAATGCGTTTCTGTTTGAACGTCCATTTTCGTAATAGGCTTGAAACTTTAACACGTTGTTCGATTGTAAATCATTCCATGGTTGAAATTGCCAAAGACTGAAGTTGTTAAATCTGAAAGAAAAAGAAAAAAATCATTAGACGCTTAAACTTAACTCACATTTAAAATCTGTCCAAGTTATTGGAACACCCTTTATATAGTTCATTTGTCGAGTCTCAGGGTCATGAATTTGGGTGTATAATATGTATCTGTGTGTCATAGTCAAAGAAATGTGCTCACTCCATGCTCTCGGGGCCAACGTGTGTAGGGCACACATGTATTAACCTGAAGGGTGTACATGTAAATACCCTACACAACGGAACCCGATGAAAGGAAGAGAGAGCGGGTTTCAAAGGTCGAGATAAAGGCTCGATTTTATCACTGTAATAAAGTAGACATCTCTATATCTGGGCTTATGTCAGACAGGTGCCAGAGAAATAAACATTAGGAAACTGAGAATGTCTGGAGGTAATAAAGGGGCGTGTGATCAAAGCATTTCACCATTCTGTAACAAAGATAGCCAGAAGTTAAACAAATATAAACACAATAATAAAGCTCCACCTTCTAGAAATATTGGCCAATAACTAGCTACGGCAGTGTAGACGCCATCCAATCAGAATTAAATAAAGGATTAATTGAGGCCAATCAGGAGGCAAGAGAATGGAATGAACAGCCATTCACTTGCGCCAACGTCATTTGTAGGTGGGGCGTGAGGCTGACTTGATAAGTGTTTCTCCCCTTTTATAAATGGGTGCAGAGAGAGAAAGAGAGAGATAGAGAGAGATAGAGAGAGAGAGAGAGTTATTCATTATTATTACTATCTTATTGTTACGACGTTCATTAATTCAATTATTCGATCATTATAATCGCCTGGTCGCTCTACCATATTCTCGCATTACTTTGTTGTAAAATCGAATTGTGAAATTGTACTCGGAGTACTTCCTATTTTGGTGCAAAGTAAAATAAATAGACTGAGACTCGTTTACATCTATAAACATATTTTTTTATTTATCCAGGCCGGTACCCTCTTCCCGAATCAAGTACAAGGCTACCTTAAGGGATATTTCCGTAGCGTATTTCAAATAACTTGTCACCATTGATGGTGGCAAGCATTATCCTAATCCTCCCAAACTCACCCTCTGCAGTGGCGTCGTTACCAGTAACCAGGTAACCAAGGACCGTATTGGTACGAAGGATTACCACTCCAGAGGTTAGCCCAATTAACATATAGGGGGTGATAACAACAACAGAGAAGAAGTCATCATCAAGCTCCCCCCTCCCCTATACCACTACTAATGCCTTTTGTTTCTTGAAATGTTACTTATTAAATAAACATAATAAGCATCGCTGCCATATTTATAATTTCAAAACATGTCATTTAAATTTCTGTATTAAGTTTTTGACATTTTGCTTTTTAGATAAGGATAAAATTAACGTCATATGTTTTAGAAAAGTTATGCTTCCTATATAATATTTTAATAAGAATGGAAAACAAAAGTAAATAATATCTTGTTTTTGAAATATATATATATATATATATATATATATATATATATATATATATATATATATATATTTTTAGTGAAGAGAATATTACTGTCTTATGAAGATAAAACAGTTCCATTGGTTATAAAAATTCATAATGGCAAAGGATCTCATTAAAAACTTATATATACATGCGATTTTTTAAAATTTCTAATACAGTTAATTTAACTGGAAATTTATCGGGAATTTACCGGTAATCAAAAATTTTCTCGAGAATTTATCGATCAAAATATTGTCGGTAATTTGCTACACCTACTTGGCACCCCTTAGTTCAAGATATCCGCGACGCCACGGTCACCGCAAGCCAGGCGGAGATCAAGATTATCTTCAGGTGAGCTCCTGGATAATTGGGAATTGCGGGAAATGAGGGCGCCAAAGGGTCCGCGAGGACTGACCAACCAGACATGCGTTTTGATTTTCGTCCAATTGACTATATGGCAGGGATTAGGTCAGCCCTCTGGCATGTCTGGCAAATAAGATGGGAGATGGTAGATGGGAACTTAAAATTGCGTGTATCGCGGCGCAACTTTCCCTTTGGACCTACCTCCCGTTCATAGGCGGGTTCAGGTCGGTTTCTGTCGTCTTTGAATTGGAGATACTCGCGGAACGCACTGTCGTTTAATGGAGCGTTCTCTCGCACCTTAATGCGACGACTGCATTGTCCCCCGGACTGTTTGGCACATTCTTGTTGAATGTCAGAGTGTGGGTGATCTTTGCGCACGTTACATGTCCCGATACAGGGACAAGCGGGCTTGCAATCTTATTGTCTCTTGTACTAGGGATAAGTTCGTGCGCACAAATTCGTGGGCTCTATGACTTTCTAGACGAGGCTGCTTCCTCCAATTTGTTGTTGGGTGCCTGTTTCAGTGCTAGACGGAGACCCACCTTCTCCCGATACTAGAGCACGCTTCCTCTTTCTTCTTCTTGCTTCTTGCCAGATGCACTCCTATTAAAAAATCCTAAACTTCTCTTTTGAACTCCTTTTGCGTTGTCTATCGACTGAGTCTATCAGATTAAATGGATAGACTTCATTTCTGTTTATATAACGAAAAATAACTTATCGAGTAGCTCGCGGCTTGATAACAACTGTATCAAGATCAAAGAAATCTGAAGGCAATATTGGGAAATTTGCCTTTTGGTCTTTTTTTAACAAGAATGACACTCGAGTCTTCCCGGAAAGCCTCGTGAAAAGGAGTTGCTAATTATGCGTTACAGAGAATCTTCAATCTTTCAGGAAACGTTGTTTTTTGTAGATCTTTCCAATACCCATCAGATATTCAAGGACAGAGTAACGAGGAAGAGGTTTTCATTTTAAAAGGACAGGAAAAATTAATATAATAGTAAGTGAAAAAAAGTCCTTGAATTAATTAAGTTTGGGGCAGAACATATTGCCTCAAATATGGCATACATATTTTACCTACCCCCATGTATTTGATTGACAGTATGATTTCTATAAATAATTATTTTCGAAGCATTTAGAAACTTAGATAAGGCAATAGCTATGAATTTATGATACGTGCTTGAGAGAACCACACCCTGCAACATTTTAATGACACGCGAGGCATTTTAATTTTCCAATGATAATAATGGACTATACGATAAAGTCCTACGAGTTTCAAAATTAAATTCAACTCTTTTTTTTTCAGGTTTCATTATTTGCGGTTGATTTGATTGTAGATTTATGAAATTTCAACATTGGGAAACAAACTGTTATCTTGTGTTGAAGAATATATGACTCGATTCTATTTGGTTGTGCGTTAACCCAATTTTGTGAGAAACCGGATAGTGTTTGATAGTGGTTATAATATCTATTTTTGGAAAATGGCAAAAAAGGAGCAAGGAAATAAGATTGGTAAAAAGGGTTTAGGAAAAACAAGCTTATTTAACACTATGAAAAGAATAAACTCTGAGGCTATGCCTGATTGTTTTTTATATTGCATATTAAGGGTATAAGTAATTGAAATAACATAGAAATTATTGTAAACAATCTCGCTAAGGCTAGGCTGAGATTAGCTCATTCGATGAATATAACTGAACTAGAATTCAATGTGCCATTTTTAATGACTGAAAATTAATGCAATTCTCTACTCTGCACCAAGTCATACGGCAAAGGTAGGACCATCTTCCCAACAGAGCGACTTAATGTTATTTTCTGTATTATTAACGATATTTGTTAATGAGTATAACATAAATTTACTTTATAAGAAAAATAATCGTTATCGCACGAGAAGTGTAGGCCTCCTTCATCGAGTGGTAACCAACCAGGCACGTCCCAAAATAGCTTTGACGGTGGAACGAAATTTTTTCTCTCAAAATTGCAACCGTCGCTTTATCCGTTAGTCTTTGTTTGTACATATATATTTTTTTAATCTGTTTAATTCAATTGGGAATCAAATACGTAATTTCGTGTGGGTTTTTTTTCAGTGCCAACTTGTTCTGGAAGATTTATATTGTGACCTCTTAGCCCCCAATTTTTTACTCTTCTATTGGGTTGAGGAATAGGTTCTTGCGGTTTTATCAAATTTATTCATTACCATTAACAATTTTAGAAAAACTTCATTTTTAATTGATAACAATATGCAATTTAATCAATAATGTATTCTCCGTTATTATTTACGACTTCTTCCCAAAGTTCAACTAGTTTTTCAAAGCCTCTGCAAAAAAATCTCTGGATTTGACTCGAAGAATTCGTCTAACCAGGTTCTTAATTCCACAACAGTATTGAACGAAACACCACGCAAATTGTTGGAGAGCGATCGGAACAGATGGAAATCCGATGGAGCCAAGTCTGGCGAATATGGAGGATGCGGCAGAACTTCCCAATTGAGCGTTTAGATGGCGTCTTTTGTCATATTGGCAATGTGAGGACGAGCAGTGTCGTGTTGCAGAAGGACTCCATAACGTCGATGAGGTCGCTTTTCACCAATAGCTTCGGTGAGTCGATACATTTGTTGAACGTAGAGTTCTGCATTGAGAATCTCGTTGTTCGCAAGGAGCTCATAAAGAATGATGCCTTTACAATCCCACCACAAACACAGCATCGTCTTTCGTGGATGAAGTCCTTGCTTTAATCGCTGAAGTGTTTTTTATTAGGACTAAGCCATTGTTTTCGATGGTTCATGTTAACAAACACACCACTTTCGTCGCCAGTGATGATGCGGTGAAGAAATCTGTCCTTATATTCACGAGTAGCCTTGTGACGAGCAAGCAAACGTGCGGCAATCGTGGAGCGTTGAAGTTTGTTGCTTTCGCTCAAAGCGTGCGGAACCCATGCCCCAGGCTTTTGAACTTTCTTTATCGAATGAAGGTGATTCACTACAGTTTTCTCATCACACGCCAATTGTACAGCCAATTCTCTAGGCGATTGACGAGGATTTTCATGAAGAAGGTCGTTCAATCGATCTTCATCCAACTTAAAGGGGCGACTAGAACGTTCTTCGTCATTAAGATTGAAATGACCGTTTTTGAAACGTGAAAACAACCATTGAGGTTTCCTTTCTGATAAAGCATTTTCTCCGTACACAGCACAAATATCGCGACAAGCTTTGGCTGCGTTTGCATTGTTCCCGTCTCGATTGGAAATGAATAACAACAAGTGTCGAAAATGCGCCTTTTTTTCAACTTGACATTCCATTTTGAGGATACAGAACAAAAATTAAATTAACACAACTTTTAAATAAACTGCGATGACTTATTACTCAACTTCAAGACTTAGCCTAAGCAAAAGCCTAATAGTCTACGCTGTTAAGAGACGTAGCCTAACCTTTGCAAATTTTGCTCTCATTATTTATTATTGTGTCTTAATATGTGCACAAATCACGTCAACAAAACTTAAATCAACCCAACATTAAAAAAAACGCAAGAACTTATTCCTCAACCTAATATATTACAATATTTCTTTTTACAGTTCCTCTTCTTTCCATTTATCTACATGTTTTTCATCATTTATTATTTTTGAAAGAATGTGGTGACTTCCTTCCTTATTCCTCCGGTTTAGCTAAGTTTTGGTAAAAAATGAGACGAAAACAGACGGAACAGGATAAAAATGAAAGAAAGAAAATACAAAAGCCAATGGGAGAAATCTGGCATGAGAAAGAGCACTACAGTGAGAAATTTGGTCCCTTAAGTTTTGACCGCCAAGACAAGCTTTGAACCCCGAAGAACGAATTTGCATTCTAAGACTTTGATTGGGATGAATTTATTCTTCTTTCTTTGGTTTCATCTATTTTCTCCTTTTGCTACTCTGCAATTATGGTTTTTAAGACTCACCACACCCGCAAGGGACCCTGGTAAACATGAGGATCGGCGGTGTGCCCGAAAAAGTGTATATTTTTGCGTGTGTTTCGTTCACCCGTGCATGAATATTCATGCACGTTTGGTTAAAGAAAAACGTTAGAACATTATTCTATAAACAATTATGATTCTATACTGGTGGGCTGTGCCCCCCAGCCCCCCCAAATTGATTGAAACTCAGGATAATCGTAGGGGCGTCCCTCCGCAGTGATAACCCCCCCACGAGCAATGCCCTTGAATTTACTCCAAAAAGGTGAAACATATTGGAACAGTGACGAACTATTTTGCGTCCCATCGTTCGCGCCGCCGATCTTCATGTTTACCAGAACCCTATCTTCGTAACCAACAGAGGGAAGGTTAGAACAATTGCGCCCATACCAGGTTTTGCAAAAGTCATGTTACACTAGTTTTTTTTTTAATCATTCGAGAGGTATACGTGTGTGTAATAGAAAAAAAAGGCCGTCACACAACCTTAAAATTCATCTGTTCCATCATGTCTCATTAAAAATTCTTTAGTGCCGGTGTGATGAGATGGAAGTGAAAAGAATTGAGATCTCTGCTCTCCTGTGCGCGGGCCATAACACGTCTGACATCGCCATGCGGCTTAAAGTCAGACAAATGACCGTCCCCCGGGTCGCGGAGAGACTCAAAAACGGAAAAGAACTCTAAGATCCACCTCGTTTAGGCAGACCTCCAGTCGGCAATCGTTTGGCTGTGGGGCCGGTCTTCAAAAATGCTCTGAAGCTCAAAATGAAAGAGCTTGCGAAGAAGACGATGTCCAAACCGTCAGAGAGAAGGGCCGCAAAAGATTGAGCTGCGTGGAAAAGTTTCTGCTCAGTGACTGTATGCGAGAACAACGTCGAGAACGCTGTCGTCGTCTTTTCAACGAGATGAAGAGTTAGCGCAATCGAATTCTCATTATTTCTGATCAAAATACCTTTCAGGTCGATCCGGTCATCCACAAAAAGAACGACCACGTAGTAAGCTTCCACCAGGACGTCTCCGAAGTCCACTACATGTTCACGACCAGGCACCCGGCCTCCTCAATGATGCTCGGCGTCGCGGCTTCGAATGGCGAGAAGATGCCACCGGTGTGGTTCACGACCGGTTATAGGTTTACCGCGGCCGATTACAGAGGCTTGTTGACCAAGAAAGTCCTCCACTGGGTGAGAAAGATTACGAAGAAGGCCGACTACACCTCTCAGCAGGATAGTGCCCCAGCCCACGGCCAGGAATGTGCAAGAGTGGTTGGGGTCAAACATGAACTTCTGATCAAAGATTTTGTGGCCGCCGCAATCAACCGACCTCAATCACATTGACTATCGCGAGTTGGTGGATGTCGAGGGCAAGGCTGCAAGATCTGCCACACCAACTTCGACGAGCTAAATTCCTCCTTCAACCATGTGTGAGTCAACATGATGAAGGACCTTGTCCGCAACGTTTGTGCAGCATCCAGGTCTCACTCGGAGCCACCAAGGGCGGCCATATTGATTTATATGTTAAAAGAATAATAATCTGTTTAACTTCATCAAAACTATCAAGGTTTATCCTTTGTTGGGAACGTCGTGACGAGTGTAAATGGACTTTTGCAATACCAGGTAACTCCCCCAATCACCTAAATACTCCCCTATTTTAGCTAATATAATTATATATCTTCGCCCATTTTCAAGTACCATTGACTAGTTTCTTTAAGAATCTATTTTAGACGCCATGCTGAAGATACCTCCATTGATTGCCCTCCTTAAATATTTAATAAAATAAAATATTTAATAAAACATGACTAGTCAACATGTTTTGAGGCTAAGATTAAAATGGGAAGTGATAATTACCCTCCAACCCCTATTTTAAATTCTCAAATAAAAAAAAATTGTCAATTAAAGTTGGGAAGATGAAAATATATTGGAATTTTCCGTCGAGTGAAAAATTTATTCTTTGTAGCTTCCAATTTTTAAAATTATTTTTCAGTATGGATAAAATTCAGGAAGTACAAATCTATTATGTGTTTATTATATTTATTTCAATATATAATAGTCCAGGACTTTATTATGGAGACAGGAATTAACGCGTAGTGAAAATACTATTAATTATCAGATAAAGAGAATCTTGGCTACAAATTTTTTCCATATTTTTAAGACAAATTTCTCGCTTCATTCGATCGTTGATATGACGTGATTTATAGGATTAGCAATTAATGAGAGAGAATTTGGTGCCGACAAAATAATAATGTCATTAATTACCTACCTATAAATATATCAACAACTGATACGAGGATCGTGAGAAAAATGCATAAAAGAACCTTGAAGAGTAATTCATTCTTTTACCAAAATTAGAATTAACTCCTCCGGTCTAATGCTTCAATGGATAATGTCATTAATTACCTACCTATAAATATATCAACAACTGATACGAGGATCATGAGAAAAATGCATAAAAGAACCTTGAAGAGTAATTCATTCTTTTACCAAAATTAGAATTAACTCCTCCGGTCTAATGCTTCAATGGATAAAAAATGGATTCCTATAAACATAATTTAGTCGAATCTAGAGGATTTCCTCCATCAAAATCCACTTCAAATCACTGTACGAAGGGAGGGATCTAACCTATTACAACCCTACTTGATGGTTCGTTTTTAATAATAAAGGGGCAATAATATTCAGATCCGCTGATTATTTCGGGCATTAATAGTGTTTGATATCGCCATTGTGTTTAGTCAAAAGTGTATTACTGTTTTAGAAATGTGAATAGACGCAATATCGTCTAGAAAATTTCTTCCCTAATTATCGAAAAATAATATCTGCGGCAGTGCAATCACAGGATTACCAAGTTGATGAATAACACTGGTCTACAATCTTTAAAAAGTTGTGTGCTTCTTAAATGAGATTAGTTAATTCTTGTGAATTTTCATGCATTGCATCCAAATATCACATTAGTAAATTCTTATTCGCTATATGTTTAAAGATACGTAGCCTGTAATATTTGCTAATTTTATTACAATGTCATTATGTTTCATAATCTAATCCATATCCACTCTCTGCCTTTTTGCTTGACGTTATAATTGGCTGAAGGATCATCTCTTGCCAGTGTACAGCGATAGTCTACAAGCATTGTTATGTTCCATTTACCCATGGACCGCTTTTCCATGGTTGAAACCTTTCATCATTTCATCACTAACTTCCCCACAGTTCGCTGGAAAAAAGTCTAAATATGAGTCCAAAAAGTAGATTTTAAGGGACATGTTACTTCCATTAAATCTTTAAGCTTCCTTCACTTCTGTTTCCGGGAAATCCCTTCGCCACTATCTTGAATGTTTAGTTAAGTGACAGGTGGATGTTAAAACCTTTTCGTCACAAGCTCCAATGAGTGACGAGGTGGCCAGTCTCTCTTGATATAGTAGAAACATCTTGCACGGGTGTCCCATCCACACAGAAAGCAGCAGTACTTGGTGTATCCACCATGCAAGCACATCACAAAGAGCGACAACCTTTAAGTCGCCACATATCTGCCATTGATATTCATCATATTTTATGCATTGCAACATATGCTTTATATTTTCACAGGTTTCTTTCATATGTGGTGCATAGCCGACAGGACTTGACGGCTAACCGTTGTCGTTTTGCAGCCAGACACCTTTCAGACTCGTTTTGATGAATCAATGTACAGCTTCCAGTGTCTGGGTTCGTATTTAATGCCAAGTGCTTCCATCAGACCATTAATATTGTTGCAGGCCACTAAATCACCTTCCATTACGAAGAAATCGTTAAACTACTGCTGACGGTCATGAACTCTGAAATTTTCACATCAGCTGCTAGGAGATTCGACTGCTGAAGACGAGAGCCTGCAGCTCTGCCTTATTCTTAGGTAGTTGCAGATCCCCGACAAAGTCATGGAGTTCCCCGTGTGTTATGAGATGTGGCCTAGAGGAGTGTCCTTCATCCTTCATCAAAATTTGGGTCACTCTGTAATCCCTCACTGTCATCCTTTTCTGATTCCTCATCACCACTTTCCCCATCTGACTCAAATGATACCGAAGTTGGTGAATCAGAAACAGGTAAACATTCTCCATGTGGAACTAGGCGAATAGCTGATGGAATGTTTGGATATTTAATGGACTCCATTTTCTTCTTTGACAAGCCTTTTGTACAGAGGTACCATGTAGAAATAATAATTGCTGATAGGATCTGTTGGCTCCCACCACGTCATTGGCCCAACTAAAGGCATTCCTTTCCTCTTCCTGTTCAACCATTGGCTAATGTTAGTAGCACAAGTGTTGTAGCATATGTGAGGAGCCCAGTTCTTATCCTGCCACCGATATTTCATCCAAAATATAGGTGATATGCCTTTCTAACCATCGCAGTTATACAACAAAGGCCCCCCTACCACGAATTAGCAGAAGTTGTCTGCCTTATTCAAACAATTATGGGGCATTTGAAAGAAGAAAACCACAAGCAATTTGAAGATAAATAAACTAATTATTAGTAAATTTATCATTATAATACAGAGCATGACTGCTTAGCAGAAGTATTTATATCATTCATTAGAAAAATAAAGGTTAATATAAAATGCTTCATATGCATGTCAATAACTTGCTCAATGAATATTTAGTATAAGTTTAAAAAGTGTTTGATTAGGAAAATCACCTTCTATGACTGCTCGAAGAATACTGTAGGGCAGTGATACTGTGAATGTGGTAACAAACACACTCTCATATAATAAAACAACAAATCCTTAGCAGATAAACAGAAAATGTATTCATAAATTAGTCATTATTATACAGAGCATGACAGATTAGAAGAAGTATTTATATCATTCAGTAGGAGAATAAAATTAATATAAAATGCCTCACGTGCTCAATGCATATTTATTATATGTTTAAAAATTGTTTGACTCAGAAATTCACCTACTTTTCACTTCAAAATGTAAACTTTCATAGCGTAACAACATTATATGACTGCTGGAACAATACTGAAGGGCAGTGAGACTGTGAGTGTAGTAAGAAACACACTGCCGCAAGCCTGTTGGAACCTTTTATGACACGTAAGTGTATCTTGAAAAGTAGAGCTAACAAACAATTTTAACAATGTTATTAATTATCAGCGACCTAAAATTAGTTGGAAATTGATACTTTGGTGTCGGAACCATTTTCGTCGTTAACCAGTGTAAACAATAAAAGTGATCTCACCATGTATACTATCTTTTTCCCTCACTCTCAAATCACTATGGATCCACGTTAATCTTTTCTATCTGGACAAATAGTGTGAAAGAAAGCTTTCGTGGATTTTCTTGCAGTATTTTTTTGGACAATCTTTTCGAGATAATAAGAATAAAGACTCATCGAATGTCTATCTTTCAGAATACGTCAATTATTTAGTGTTTTCCAATACCCATAATATAAAAACGGACCAACTAACGAGGAAAATGTTTTTTATTTTAAAATGACATGACTGACTAGTTAAAATAGTAAAAGAAAATATAATCCGAATTCAGGATAGTTAGTGTTGAATACAATTTATCAAATGAGAAATACCTATATTAACTCCACTCCTCCTTAAATGTATTTGGTTAAAATAACTTGATTTATATGAATAATTGTCGAAGTATTCTTTTAAAAGCTTATGTAAGGCAATAGTCATAAATTTATTATACGCCTGTCACGCTGCCAATTTTAACTGACACACCAGGCATTAAAATTTTACATAGACCATAATGAACTATTTGATATCTCTTGACAAATGCAAAAATGCGTGTCAAAGCTTTTTGAGCTTTCACCGCTTGTGGCTTATTTGATTGTAAGTTCAAAATATAAAATATACAAAATTGAGAAACAAAACCAATTATTTGATGATTGAAATCATATTTCTATATTTCTATTTAACACCTGATTGTTTAGAAGAGGAAAGTATACAGGAGGGAGAAGGATACATGATATGATGCAAATCAATTGAGATCCTTATCGTAGAAATTAATTGACAAGTACTAGAGAACACTTGACGATCGGACAGTAGAGGAAACAAGGTCTGCTGACCAAGGGGTTGCGTGTTCCCACTTATTCTGATTTAGGACCTTACGACCTTCAAAAAATTCAATAACTCACGGACGAACCTTTGGAGGACTTTGGTAGTTATATAACCCGGAAGAGAATGTAAAACAACATAAGGGTTTAAAATAGAATCGACCGAACAGCTATGATGTTATTGCCAAATAGTTCCCCAGCTAACCTTGGAAGGACTTTGACCATTATATCATTCGAAAGAGAATGCAAAAGAAAATAAGGGTTTAAAGTTTTGTTTGGAATCGGCCAAATAGTTATGATTTTATTGCCAAAACAATATAATTCCCGGGCTAACTTTGAAAGGAATTTGGCAAATATACCATTCGAAAGAGAATGAGAAACAACATAAGGATTTAAAATTTTATTAGAATCAGCTGAATAGTTATGAGGTTATTGCCCAAAACAAAATAATTCCCGGGCTAACCTTGCAAAGACCTGGTTTATCATTAGAAAGAGAATGTAAAACAACCTAAGGGTTCCAAATTTTGGTGGAATGGGCCGAATAGTTATGATGTTATTGCCAAAAGAAAATAAATCCCTGGCTAACCACGGGAGGAATTTGGCAATAATACCATTTGAAAAAAATGTAAAAAAACATAAGGGTTTCAAATTTAGTTAGAATCGGCTTGATAGTTATGATGTTATTGCTAAAACAAAATAATTCCCGGCTAATCTTGGTAGGACTTTGGTAATTATATCCTTCGAAAGAGAATGTAAAACAACATAAGGGTTTCAAATTTCGTTAGAATCGGCCGTAGAAATCATTCCAGGGTTAACCTCGGGAGGAATTTAGCAATTATATTATCCGAAATAGAATGTAAAAAAACATGGGGGTTTCAAAATTTGTTAGAATTTGCCGAATAGTTATGATATTATTGCCCAAACTTAATTATCCCCGGGATACTCTTTGGGGGACTTTGGCAATTATATCAGTTGAAAGAGAATGTAAAACAACTTAAGAATTTCAAATTTCGTTAGAATGGGCCAAATAGTTACAGTTATTACCAAAACAATAAAAAAGCAAATCGGTGACCGACCGGCCGTCTGACATAGTGAGATGTAGAGTCACCCGTGACTCGACTCGCACGTGACTAAGAACTACGTTGAAGCTGAAATTACAGGCCACCTGCTCCCATGCTTACCACAGGTCCACCATATAACCTTCATACTCATTATGTTATTTCCTATTGGCTTCAGTGAGTTTGTATTTGATAGAGAGAAAGATTGAGAATAGAAGCTATTCTGCTAATTTCAATTCAATCAAGTTAGTAGCGAATGAGTTTGATACTTTTCATTAAGAAAGATTTAGTTCTGCAGACGCTTTGTGGACTCTTGAGTGTGTCCTGTTTATATTCAGCGGTTTTGATCCCTAGAAGCTTATGTTATAGTCTATTGTTATTCGATAATGTACTAATTTACTGACACGTTCTCTCCCATCTGGCATTCCTCAGGCTTCCTGTATTATTTATGTCTGGTGACTCAATTGTTTTAGGCAGATTGTTACGAATCGAAGCCTGTTCACATCCTTCTCATTTCTTCATTAATGCGCCACTGTCAACAATATTCTTCCTTTCGCGCTTGATCGGAGTAAAAGGATAGATGGAGTCGGAGATTAAATACACAGTGCCGACAAGAGCATAACGCTTAGATTTCTATCACAACATCTTCTATAGCTTTTGCCAAAGAGAATACAAGGTTTCAAATATTGGTACATGAAGTAAAATCTATCTAAATTCACTTTCTTGTTCTTCTAAGAGCAGGTGAAAAGTTAGCTGTTTAGTGCACCGAAAAGACTGTGAGGTTTAGTTGAAGTAGTGTAATGGTCTAGGAGGTGGTATCGGTTGATTGTACTGGTCCATTTGTGCCCTTAAGGGGTACATTAATGTAAAATGAATTGTAAAAGTAAATGTAAAAGGAAATGTAAAAGGAATTGTTACGGCAGTATGTTATGCCCCATCTGCGAGTCTCCGAAGATCAACTTGCCGCGCAGCGGAGTTGTGAAGAAATTCTTGGACGATGAACACATCACTGTTACCTGTAGAATAATCTCGGAGCGAGATCTAGATCAAGGTATCCGAAAATAGTTTAAAACCTTTGGGGATTTTTTTAAGATGAATAGAGCAAGGTCCCTGCAGAGAGTAATAAGTTGGTTCGTTCCTGTAGACGAAGATATTAAAGCATCATCGATAATGAATGCTTTCACCCTAAATACTTATTATTTATAACTTGAACAAATGTTTTCCACTGATAACTTACTTGTTATATTCAATCAAAAATAAGTTTTCGCTGTCGTTCGGATCATTTTTCTAGTAAATTAAGGTCGTGGTATCGTAAGTGTAAACCTTAGCAGCCGTGAAGGCAATTACCCTTACGTGGCAGGCCCCTGAGAGATGACTGGCTGTACCAAGCTAATGAAGCGGGGCAGTGAGTCCTCCTTGGGTTCAGGAAGTTTAAAGCGATTAAATCTATGCGAGTGCGTATTCGTTGGCCGAGGGAGTTCTTTAAATGCTAAGTTTAATTTAAGGTAATTAAAAGATTAAAACCACAAATAAAGGTTTAATAACAAAAAACAAGATAAATATGGAAACATGTAGATAGGGATAAATTGAGAATTAATTTAGAGCTCAAAAGGGTAAAATGACTCAATGACCAAAGCGACAATTAGGGAATAAATGCTTAATTCTGTCAGAAAGGAAAATAATTACAATAGGGGATAATCTTCGTGACGGAGTATAAAAGGTGCAATTGCTTTTACCTTGTAGGCTTGACTCTGGATGAAGGGGGACGGGAAAGCCAAAGCTCGGATTCTTTAGGGTGAGATAATCTTACTGCACGGGCGAAGTAATCTCAACGGCGGGAGTGGATTACCTCGGGCACGAGTGAGGTAATCTTGAATACTGGGTGAATTATTCTTGAAGGGTAAGTCGAGATATTCTTGAACTCGGAATGAGATGCTCTCGGATGTGGGAATTAGTATTCTCGAACGAAGGGGCGAAGTATTCTTGAAACGGGATGAGATGAGTGGGTCGCGCAATTCTCCGAAGAAATGCCGCTTCACGAATTTGCCTATTGACTGTGGCCAAAATTCATGACAATTAATCTAGCCGACGAAACTTTCTAACTCTGAGGTTCGACTCGAGACGAGGGAATGTATCTTCGCAAAAAAGCGGACGGTACTCTCTCTCGACTTACGGGAGACCTCCGAATAAATAATCTGTTGGCTTGCTCGCTAGAAGGCTTTCGGGGCATGGCAGTCTAAAGGGTATGGTGTGGCGTTATTCTTTGTCTACCAGGCAAGATAAGGCCTTGGAAAGACGTTCGTTCAGGTGGCGATCCTCGCCTCAAAGCATGGGAGGTTAGCTGGACCATCGTGTCTGCGGGGGGATTAGTATGTCCGCGGGGCATGGGGTTTCGGTGAAAGCGTCTCAGCGGGGGATCAGTGACTGACTGTGCCCCACGCGAGAATTTCTTTGTTGCCTCGCTTTTTTAAATCCTTCTTAAGGCCACATGGCCTCTAGCCAAAGGGGGGGGGGGGTATCAAGGCAGACATTCAAGGTCGTCCTCTCACAATAACTTATTTGGTGATAGCATTTGCATTTTTCATCCGAATATGCATTAGGGGGGGTGATTTTACACTTTTTTTCGAATCTCTTTGATAGGTAATGCGGAAAAGATGCCAATTGGTGAGGAAAAAAATGTGTTAAAACCGTTTTGCTGTGTCACCATTCCCTTAGCCTGCGCATCGATCTTAAAAATAGAAAAATTGCTTTAAAAATAGCCAAAATATAGGTAACAGCCGAAATATTTATATGCAAGAAAATTTTTTGCGGGTAGTACTCATAATAATGATTTATGTTTATGTTTTATGTAAGCAAAAGCTTTGAATTAAATAACTATATCCTCAGCTGGCACAAGAAGAAGCAAAAGAATTAAATTTGCCACATTTTCATCTGAAACGGCAAAACTGCCAAAAATGTAATTTTAATTGAGAAGTTTAATTTTCAAGATCATATGGTTAAAATTTCATAGTAATAAAATAATATTTTCAGCTTATCAAGTTGATTGAAATAGAGATAAATTAATTATTAATTTCCCCTAGCAGAGCTAAAGTTTGATCATAGTCGTTAAATTGCATGAGAATGAAAGATAGGCTCCGCCTAAAGTTTCTTTGACTAGCTTTATAAAGCTCTTCGTTTATTTTTTTCAAATAAATAATTAGAGAAATAATCCAGAACGCACCACGGGGAGGTGGGTGTATGTCGATTTTCATCCTATTCCAATCCAACCACCCTACTCCGATCCAACCGTCCTACTCCAATCCAACCGTCCTACTCCAATCCAACCACCCTATTCCGATCCAACCACCCTACTCCGATCCAACCGTCCTACTCCGATCTAACAACCCTAATCCGATCCACCACTCTACTCCGATCCAACGATCCTATTCCAATCCAACCACCCTATTCCAATCCAAGAACCCTACTCCGATCCAACCACCCTATTCTGATCCAACCACCCTATTCCAATCCAACCACCCTACTCCGATGTAACCATCCTACTCCGATCCAACTACCCTACTCAGATCCAACCACCCTACTCCGATCCAACCACCCTACGTAAACTGGGTTTTATTTAACTGCACTTTTTGGTGCCATGAAGAGGCGTCTTTCGCCGTCATTCAAATGTAACTTTAATGTATTCATCTCTTTTAGCTCGGTCACATACTTTCGATTATGCTTTGATCACTATCTTAATCAAATTTTCTACAGCTTTAGTCGTTACTGTTCTGTAGAAGAGGGCGCGAGCGTCCTCTTTGGCTCTTGTCGATGATTTGACTTGAATTACTTTCACTTATTCTTCCAAAATCTTTCAAAGTTTCTTTAGCAATGCTTGATGATTTTAGATCGCAATTGCTACTTTTATCGCATAATACAGCTACAGATGAGAAAAAGAGCAGTTTGGTATTGTCCTTTTCAGTTTATAAGACTTAATTCAGTTTCATACTCAGAGATTGAAGATGCTGAACTTGAATGAGATGGCAAGTAACTGCAGGGCAGTTGCTGTGTATAGTTAGTTAGTCGACGCCAATCCTTCCTTGATCCAGGAGGATCCCCGAATGGATAATGAAATATACATAAAGATGAGTATAAAATCGCTAGTAATACAGAAGGTGCCAGGGGTCGGACCTCTTTAGGGAGAGGTGAGAGGAAGTATTGTGCTTTGACACCAAAAACGTTTAGGTGAAACCTTCGTCGTCCCGGGTCAGATGGATCTATTCTGCGTCAGAGATATGTGTATATAAATAGCCATCTGCAGGTTTCCTTGAAACAGAGAGTGTGTGTGTTGTGCTGTGAAGACGGGAGAGGAAAGAAACAGTGGTTGTAATTGGGTATGTGTGTGTAATGAGAAGTGTAAGATCTACCCACCCGAGTACAGGGGTGAGCACAGCACGACATCCAGTCGGTGCCCAGATCTCTACGTGCGCTGACATTTGTGTCGTCTCATTATCGCCCCCAGATGGAATTGTATTCTTACTAGATCTTATCTCATTTCTTATCATTGTTTTGGTATTCTTTGACGTTGTAGTGGCATCGATTCCCGCAATTATCGTTTCCCTGCACTTCTCTGATCATTAATAAATTGTTTCTCTTTTGTAGGCACCTTGTTTTGTTTTGGACATGTGCAAATATTTTCCTTACATTTACAGGCTGCAATGTCAAATAGTTCTTTACAAGTAGCTTTAAAATTATAAAGTTTCCTTAGGTAACTAGGATTATCTTTCCTGACGTGATAAGACTTATTAAAGTTTTTATAGACATTATTAAATTTGTTTACCATGTCTTTAACACGTTTATTTGACATAGCTTGAATTGACGCTGATCTCAAAATTCCTTCAAGTTGAGAGCAGACATGCGTGCAAATGTCACTGAAAGGTGTTTTTTTTTTAATTTTATATCTTCTTCAGCTCAATTCTTTTCCAGAAACCTGCTTTTAAAACATCTTCAAATGTGGGAAGATTTCTTCGTCGAGTTTTGCATGAGTCCCTAAAATTGGCTTTTCAAAACCTTGCCGTGTCAATTTGGAAGTAATTGACATTGTTCTTAACAGACGTAAAATCACTCCCAAAGACCTCCCGTGCGCAACTATGCGTTAGAGGAGAAACGTCCTTGAGAATGGGTGAGAGACCAGATCGGGTAGCGTGGTGGTGTTGCCAAAAACACACGCAGTTTTGCACTCACACAGTAGCTACACATTAAGAAAATATCTAAGAGCCAGATAATAGGTTGATTTTTAAACCAAAGCTCATGCTAAATGCAGAAGTTTGATACAATAACTTTATAAACTGACAATTTTGTTTAATCACTCGCCTATCAGCGATTGGTTTAGTATTGTAAACTAGCATATATTCTTAGAAACAACGTACTTGCGCATACTGAAGAAATTCTTTAATTAATACGAATTTTTTATCATATGTTTGTGACATTATAGACTAATGTTTGCAAATAACCTGTCAACTTCTCTATTAAAGTTAAATTTTTGGCATTCTTTGCTATTTTATTGGAAAATGAGGCATGTTAAATTTTTTGCTCCGTCTTGCGCCAGTTGAAGATATAGTTATTCAATTCGAAGCTTTTGCATACATAAAATATAAACAGAAATCATTATTGTGAGTATTTCCCACGAGTAATTTTCTCGTATATAAATATTTCGGGTGTTACCTATATTTTGGCTATTTTGAATGCAATCTTACTATTTTTAAGATCAATGTGCAGGCTAAAGGTATTAGCGATACAGCGAAACGGTTTTAACACAAATATTTTTCTCACCAATTAGCACCTTTTCCGCACTACTTATCGAAGAGATTTGAAAAAAGTTGAAAATATTCCCCATCCAAATATGCATAATACTTAAATTATACCTGTTGGCTATCTTACACAGATATAGAGCACATGCATTTTCTCTGGCCAATTTTATGAGAGATGTTGTAGAAGAAATAGAGGCGTTGGCATCTTTTTGGATGATACTGTAAACTATGCAGTATGCTCTTTATTCACTTTATATTGCATCTGAACTTACGGAAATTTAGTTTCCAGTTTATTGCAAATTAAGTCGTCTTGTATAGAAACGACACTAGAGGATAACGCGCTGCCTATTTTTTGGAAAATAATTTAGAAGTACTATATAGGGTAAGCTTATAACAGATACCATACCTACTTAAAAGTTCGAATACTTGAGATACAAATTGTGCTTTTAACAAGGAATTATACATTCAAAGCAGTAACCATGAAAACGGTTGCAGAGAGGCTGTGTGTGGGAGGGGAGGGTAAATGAGGATTTCGGGGTAGAATTTTCCCATGATAAGGTGGAAATTTATGCCGAAATTGAGACGCTTATCGGAGACATTACAGCTTGTAAGGACGAGATGAAGGACTTAAGAAAGGATATAAATAAATCCATTGGTAATTTCGAGCGGGAGGACCGAAACTCGATGTCAAAATTGAAGGAGAAACCACCAGCAAAATAATCAAGAAACTCAAATGGGAGGGGGGGGGGGATCAGTGGGATTTAAACTTCAAATTACTAATCAGTCATAAAGGTACAAGCTTAAACTTTGTTATTTTTGTTCATCTCAACCACCAAGACCTAGGGATCGTTGTAATTTAGGCAAGAGAAAAAAAAAATGACGGAACATTTTAAAATTGAATTTGAAATGGGTTCGATTTGAAGGCTCTGGTACAAACAGTCAGTTTGTTTCAATAGAAGACTATAATTACAAATAAAAAAAAAAATAATTTAAAGTCAGGAATTCAAAGAATTCGAGTAAGGTTTGTTAAAAATCAAGAAAAATAATTTAAAGTCAGGAATTCAGAGAATTCGAGTAAGGTTTGTTAAAAATCAAGAAAAATAATTCAAAGTCAGGAATTCAAAGAATTCGAGTAAGGTTTGTTAAAAATCAAGAAAAATAATTTAAAGTCAGGAATTCAGAGAATTTGAGTAAGGTTTGTTAAAAATCAAGAAAAATAATTTAAAGTCAGGAATTCAGAGAATTCGAGTAAGGTTTGTTAAAAATCAAGAAAAATAATTTAAAGTCAGGAATTCAGAGAATTCGAGTAAGGTTTTTTAAAATCAAGAAAAATAATTTAAAGTCAGGAATTCAGAGAATTCGAGTAAGGTTTGTTAAAAATCAAGAAAAATAATTTAAAGTCAGGAATTCAAAGAATTCGAGTAAGGTTTGTTAAAAATCAAGAAAAATAATTTAAAGTCAGGAATTCCAGAGAATTCGAGTAAGGTTTGTTTACACTTTAAAAAAATACGAAACGCGATAAAACCGCTCAAAATTTTGTAATCGGCAACATCGTTGTTCAACGGTTTGATTCTTCGTCAATAAAGATTTTTTCATGGATATCATGACCTAATTATTTAGTGTAGAAGAAAGCAAAAACTACTCCATTAAGATAATTATGATTATCTGAAATTGGAGCAACATTACCATTTCAATCAAAAACAATTTACACTAGTGAGGGTGTCAAAAGTCTTTGCCACAAAATTTAGTTTAAATTTTCCAATTTCTGGGAAGAATGTTTTCAACTTATCACGTTTTTAAGCAATCTTATACACTTAAATCATTTGCAAGGAAAGTAATCGGTTGATAGGGCAAACTCGTAGTGGGATTGGGGCAACAATGAGGAGTAACCATGATAGGTGGAAAAAACAAATCAATAAAACGGTTGAGCGAATCAGAGAATCGAGATGTCATTTTTAAGGCCAATCTAAATTTTATGCACACAAATACGCGGAATTTGAGACGGGAATGGAAGAGGAACTTTTTATTTTGGTAGTTTTTAACAGCGGGATATAATGAACAGAGAAAACTCGCAATGCGCCCCTGTTACGAGGTGACTACTTATTGCCCCACTTTTGTTCATAGTATACATAAATGAACTGGATAACGGTTAACTTAGTAAAATGTCCAAATTCATAAATGATGCTCACATAGGAAACAAAAACTCGTTTTAATATACGTTGTTGCCAACCTAAAGGATGGTCCGAAAGTCAATAGGATAATATCAAACACATGTAATGGTTTTAGTGTATTCAAGTTTAATAGAGGAACAATATGTATAATAATATCAAAAACATTTGAAAAAGAAAATTAAAACAATATTTGAAATAGAAAATTAAAACAATTTTTACAGTAGTTAACAATACTTTCAGACCACTCTGTATGTAAAAGCGAGGTGATGCACTTAGAATTTCGAAATTTATAAAGCAATTAGTAGATAAACGGCCAAATTCTAGTGTTGATTATCATAGAAAAGAACTTGGAGGTCCTAATTACGGAAGACCTAATATTATCGAGGATTCCAAGAAAGCCAAGATATGGCTGTAATTAATATAATTCCAAGAATTTCACGTTTAAGTGGAAGGATATACCTCTATATCAATCTCTCGTCCGTTCTAATTATTGGTCACGTTCTGCAAGTTTGGTTTCCCTACCAGAATAAAGACGTAGCGATGTTAAAACAGCTGCAATGTAGGTCCCCCTTAACAAATTATTGAGCTTAAAAATAGGCCTGAAGAAAGAGGACTTCGATCCTAAGACCTATTGTAAAAGGCCACGAGGTGATTATATGACCAACTGGTTGAAGTATTTAAAATACGAAATAATTTAATAATAACAATTATAATCTACTGTTCTAAATGAAAGATGGAGCAAACGCTCATTAAAATAGATTTAAACTAATGAAAAAGCTCTCCACACATTTATCGCTCACAAATAATTTATTTCTTAAATCACACGTGTTAAATAATCCGCCTTGCTGAGTAGAACAAATTACGTACATAAACATGTGTGTCTTAAAAACTGAACCACTAGGATTTTTCAAAACGTAAATAAAAATGAGAACAACTAACCAAGCAAAAATAGTTACTAGGAAAGGGGAGAGATAATAAGAGCAATTAATTCTTTGAAAAGCAAACGTACAAATGCAATTTCATACTCCTTTTACTATTTTTTCAGTGTTTTCTCCCTTCACTGTCAGATTATACTTCGCGGAAAAATAATTTCCACTCCGGCGTTGCGAATGTGTATACGAGGGAGTGTAACTTAAAGTTGTACTGGATTTAACCAACACGAATCATAAGACACAAATACGTGTATCCGTAATACAAGTCCTAAGGTATGTATGATGGTTAATTAAGTTCTTTTACACGTCATCGAATGGAGAAAGGGAAAAAAATTGATTACGTGTTATCTATTGGCACCCAGCTGTCAGTGCACTATCGGTCGCTGTCTGAGGAGGCCGATAAGAAAGGCACATCCATTATTATACAAAGACATTTTTATGATTTCTTACAGAGTGAAGATAGTTACTCATCACATTTAGATACTAATAGAAAATTAAACACAGCACTGGGGTGTTCCATTGGCGGTTGATCACACTGCAATGGAGTGTTTCATTACAGGTTGATTACTCTGAAATGTTTTGTTTCATAAGACGTTGATTGCACTGTAATGGGATCTTCTTTCTTGGTTCATTTTTGAAATTTTTGCAAGGTATTTCTGTGTTAGATAGGAAAAACATAAATGACCGGAGTCTTTATCTACAGCTGTAGAAAGCAATGTTCTAAATTTGGATGTCTGCGCGCTTGTTTACAAACTACTCTTCAGAGTTTTTATATGTAAAGTTCAAGCCTTTTTAAATTAACATAACAGGCATGTATGACTCAATTTATAAAGTGTCGTTAGGTGAATAAAATCAGAAAATTATAAAAGTTTCAAAATGGTTTACACATTCTAAGACAACAGGTATGGATCATTCTTAAAGCGCCCCTCCCCCCCGCCTGAAGTAGCCATTTTCACCTCTATCGCCTAAAGTTTTGATAAATGAGGATTAACCACCGCAGGCGACAAATGGATAGGTATAGCGTGTACCAGCATGCTGCACTTGACACCTGCTAGATAGAGAGCGCCTTTAACTCTAGTGTCGACATGAAGTTCTGGGGTCAAATATCCACAAAATTTGACTATCTCCAGCTTTAACCCTTTCTTTAGACATCTCTAACGAGAAACTCTGTGGGACAGTTATCCTAGTTGGTTTTACCTTTAAATTAAAAGCAAAAGTAGGGAACCAGGCAAATCTAGGCAAGTATTTAAAAGAGACCTAACCTTTAATTAGTAAAGTAGACATTTATAATCCCACCCCCCCTTTTTTTTTAGTTAACAAGGTATTTTAACTCCCCCCTAAGTTTCCCGCTTTAAACGTCCGCCTCTGTTAGGGAAGAATATTACAAGGATCTTTAAATATCTAGATATTTTTTCATATACCAATTGTCATCGGAAAAAAAGCAAACCCAAAATTACTGTCAAGAATAACGAAACCTAATTTGTTCTTATAAAGAATAGCAAACCCAAAATTACTAATGTCAAGAATAACGAACCTAATTTGTTCTTATGAAGAATAGCAAACCCAAAATTACTAATGTCAAGAATAACGAAACCTAATTTGTTCTTATTAAGAATAGCAAACCCAAAATTAGTAATGTTAAGAATAACGAACCTAATTTCTTTTTATTATGAATAGCAAACCTAAAATTACTAATATCAAGAATAACGAAACCTAATTATTTCTTATGAAGAATAGCAAACCCAAAATTACTAATGTTAAGAATAACGAACCTAATTTCTTTTTATGAAGAATAGCAAACCTAAAATTACTAATATCAAGAACAACGAAACCTAATTTGTTCTTATGAAGAATAGCAAACCCATAATTTCCCATGTAGAAAATAGCGAGCAAAACTTTACTAATTAAGAGTGAACCCCAAATTAGTCATTTCAAAATTTGTGAACCTAAAATTACGACTATCATGAAAGGCTAAACCAAATTTTACTCATGTAAAAAGTAGCGAAGCTAAAATTATTAATGTTAAGAATATCGAAATCAAAATTACTCATGGAAAAAATTTGGGAAATAAAATTACTCGTGTGGAGCATATCGAACCCCAAATTACTCATATCACGAATATTAGAACAAAAATTATTCATTGCCAGAATAGTGAACCAAAAATGATTTATTGCAAGAATAGCGAACCAAAAATTATTCATTGCGCGAATAGCGAACCAAAAATTATTCATTGCAAGAATAGCGAACCAAAAATTATTCGTTGCAAGAATAGCGAACCAAAAATTATTCATTGCAAGAATAGCGAACCAAAAATTATTCATTGCAAGAATAGCGAACCAAAAATTATTCATGCCAGGAATGGTAAGACCAAAGTTTTTCATGTCAAGATAAGCAAACTCAAAATTACTCATGTGAAAAATATTGAACCCAAATTACACATGTTAAGAATATCGAAACAAAAACTACTCAGGTCAAGAAAAGCTAAACCAAAATTACTCAAGTTAAGAATAACAAACCCAAAATTACTCGTCTAAAGAATAACGAACCTAAAATTACTCATGTAAAAAATAGTGAACCTAAAATTACTCTTGTCAATAATAACGAACCCCAAATTATTTATGTCAAGAATAGCTTCCCCCAAATTAATCATGTCAAGCATAGTTATACGAAAATTACTCAGATGAAGAGTAGCGAAGGAAATTTATTCTCTTCAAGAATAACTACTCCAAATTTACTCATAGGAAGAATAGTGACCTCAAGATACGTCATGTTAAAAATAGTTAACCTAAAATTACTAATGTCTAGAATAGCCAATCAAAATATTACTCCTGTTAAAAATAGCGAACATAAAATTACTCATGACAATAATAGCTACCCCAATATTACTCATGTATATAAAAGAGAACCTAAAATTATCAGTAGAAAATAGCCTGACTAAAATAACTCCTGTAAAAATTAGTGAACCTGAATTTACTCATGTCAAGAATGTAGAACCCTAAATTTTCATATCAAGAACAGTGAACCCAAAATTACTCAAGTCAAGAATATCTAACCTGAATTTATTCATATCAAGAATAAAGAATCCAAATTATTCATGTAAAGAATATCGAACTCAAAATTACTCATTTTAATAATGTCGAACCAAAAATTATTCAGATCAAGAAAAGCGAACCCGAATTTTCTCTTGGAAAGAATAAAAAATCCCAAATTACTCATGGAATGAAGAGCGAACAAAAAATTACTCGATGTCAAGAATAACGAACTCAAATATTTCTCATGTCAAAAATAGCGAAGCCAAATATTTCTCATGTCAAAAATAGCGACCCCAATATTACTCATGGAGAAAATAGCTAACTCAAATTTACTAATGTCAATAATAACCAACACAAAACGTTAACATATGTGTCAAGGTATGCCTGTGTAGACTAGCTCGGCGCACAGAGTCGTTCACAAGCACGGGTAGTCAGCCGACCAAAGGCCTCTTAAGATATGTTCTGGGGCCATTAATAGAAAGTGTGATTTACGGTTGACCGGGTTTTGACTAATGGCTTGCCAATTTGCAGTTCAAAGGAGAAGCTCGTAGCTATGGCAGGCAGTCCATCTAAAAGAAGGAATAACTCTGATTTAAAACCCTGGAGAAAGAGAAATGTGCTCCCCACTCCAGTATCGAGCCTAGTCAACTATGGATGCTACACTATGAAAACGCACCGTAGTTTGTGAAACGCCGCATTGGCAAAGACACTAGGAAGAAGAAGAAAAATACACTGCATAAAATTGGCGCGTTTTATTACCTCGTGGGTTGCTAGGCTAACTATCGGTATCAGATCTAGTCTCTGGGTCTTTCACAAGACAGATAGTCAGCCTGACCTTCTCATCGAGGACGAATAAAACATAGTAAGGGATTCTACTCTTTCACAGTTGCCTTTCTGGATGTTCATTTGGAAACTGCCGCCTTTGGGAGAGACCAACCTCTCGCCAACTTCTGATCAATGGGAATTTCACGAACGCTAAAATCAGCCTTTAACTTGCCAAGAGTTGGGGTCCCTGAGAGATCCCAAAATCATAAACGGATAGATGGGAGCGACAAAATGCGAGATATATACCCACTACTTCTTCACGAGCCACCCTCGAGCAGCTCCAGCTCTATAAAGGAGCTGCCTCCTTATGCTTTCTTCGTAGGCCCTCCCAACTTCTTTCCTCTCTGCTACCCTCTTTCTGGGATTTCGGTGGCTCCTCTTTGCTTTATACAGAGCCACCGAAAATACAACGAAACATCGCAGCAAGATTGACTACTTCCAAACGTAGAAGCAAGGTACTTCTCGACTCCTTCTGAAGAGAACGGCTTACCACCTTAAGCCTTGCCTTCATCATTTTCGACCCGTGAATAATGATTTTCTTGTGGGTTCGCGTGATGGATCCCCGGAACCTCCTGTTGGATGCCATCATGCCGGCCCTTCAGAGGATTCTATGGAGTCCCATATGGCGTAACCGACGTCCAAACATTCGCCATTTTGGAAAGGGACTGGGTCAAGGCTTACTCGTCCGGGATTGGAACCGCTTCAGGAGGAGATAAAAAAGACTCAACCCTCGCACCTTTCTCCAAATTAAACAAGAAGAAAACTAGGGGTTCATCTCTTTCCGTGGACACAGGTTTGATGGATCCCCTTCCGATTAGGTATGTGACCAGGCCACGAGAGGCACGTCCGGCGTCGTGGTTTCATCGACCAGAGAAGTCAAGACATGAACCACTAGGCAGAATAGTTGAATGAGTGGAGCTTGAATTACTTAAAAGCTCCTTATTGAGAGGATTACCGGCGTCCTCAAACCCTTCGGCTTTCAACATGTTTTGGTAGTACGCTCTACGGATGAGAGCACGCTCTTCAGAAGACATATTTTCGTTAGTGACAGGCATTAGCTATTGTTCTTGGTAGGGAATTCATGGTTGCCGTTTGTTAGGTGAAGTCTTTGGGTGAATTCAACTGACATTGCCCAGACGACTAATGTGAATGGCATCCTGCTCAATCCCTTTTTACATATAAAAATTATTCTATGCCAGGGAACTCGTTGACTGTTCATTAAAAGGCACCATATAAGAGCTGACTTAAGGCTAATGAAGGAACAAATGAGGGGCACAAGACCCATCCCTACGCTCTTCGTTACTTTCGATCTCGACAGGCTCTCTGAGTTGGTACGAACTGGTTGTTATTGCTAACGGGTTAAAACATTTGTGACGCTACCGTGTAGAGCAATTTAAATTTGGCTCAAACTGAAATCTTTCTAAATTCCTCTACGATAAATCTTAATCATGTGATGGCAACTGTTTGAATTGTGTCAAGTCTCCCCTTATATCCTTCAAACAATGTGACTAATATTTGTTCAAAAAGAGGTGCTGACATTACATGATGTGGAGAAAATTCTTTCACAGAGGACAATAAGTAGTCTTGTCGTGGTTTGCGCGACCTGGGACTTCCTACCTTTCTGAGCTTAAAAAGAAGCGATACACATTTTCCTCATACCGAAAGGAACGATAGTTACCATGCCAGTGGGAACATTTCTGCGACTTATACCTACTCAGGGGCCCACTTTGGTAGAGCTGGCTGCAAATCAGACTTGCGTCTCACACCAGTTAAAACTAGGGTCCTTTTCTAAACACGACCCCCATAAAATAAAGCGAAGCAGCTTCCTACCTTCACCGTACCAAGTAGTTAAAAAAACATGGAATAAAAGGCAAGACGGGGGTAGTGTGGCCATCCTGGACGATTCTTAAGTCTGCTCCCGTAAAGAAAGGTATCAAAAAGCTAGTTTCGGTTACCTCACTCTCGTTTGAAGGCTGACAGGGACTGGGCATTGTAAATTCGGACCATTCCAAAGGAAAAGGAACCCCTGACCCTAATTTGGTTAATGTTAGGTTAGCTAATTTTCTGGAGAGCGGCGGTTACCTTTCTCCACCATAGGGCGGATTACGCAAGTTTCAATCCACGTCAGATGCTCTGCTGCTGTTGAAAAATGCTATCTGTGATGCCTTCCTACGTACAGAAAACTTTATTACACTGTACTTTGATCTAGATAAAGACTATGGCACCGAAGAATCATACGGTACCGTAAATATATATATAGAGATCCTTAATACTATACGCACGAAGAGATGAAGTGATACCTTTCAATATTATTATCTGAGTTCCTATGAGATAGTCGATTCTATTTAAGATTGGGAAGCTCTTTTCTGTCTATTTATGTAGGAAGTGGGCGTGACGCGGAACACTTTCCTTAGTGTATCTCTCTGCCTTGGCCATCAATTGTATAACCTCGTTGTTGCCGAAAGATGTTCTTGCTGCACTCTATGCAGACAGCATTTAGAGCTCTTTTGGTGCAGCTCAGATGCCTATCTTGGAGCATTAATTCAACCACGCTCTAAAATGCCTCTTTCGGTATGCAGAACCTCTTGGATGGCAAGCCCCGAAACCCCAATCACACCCTAACCTCATTTGATTTGTGTTAAGGAAATTCTTTCAAAATCTCGACGTAGATTTCGGGTCGATTGCGCAGGGTTTTTTTGCCTAGGATACCACCATGAAAGGTACCACTACTTAAGGTTTATCACCACGCCTCTGTTGCCAGAATCCTCTACAACACCCAGAGTATTGCGTTTGTATTTCTTGGAGAACATGTCATGGACTTCGGAGCCATACTAATGTACACGGATGGCTCCCACTTGGAAAAGGGGATCTGTTTCTATGCTTTCTACCCTTTGTTTGAAGCCTGCGGGGCTCTTTAGTGCAGTGTTTCTGTATAATTGAGATGCTAGATGTTTTTTTTTTTTGTATTTTATATGTCATCTGGCGACTGCCTTCTAGGGCATAAGTCGGCGCACTCAAGCCAGCCTAAATTTAGGCTACATTAAAAGCCAGATAAAAAAATGGAAAAACAAAAAACAGAAAATGCAAACAAAAAGCAAAAGAAAAACAAAAATTTGAAGAAATATTATTATTTTAAAAAATAGAGAGAAGGCCGGCCTCCTCCAAAAAGTCTAAAAGTCCACAGGTCGGTGTGAACGAATCCGTCCTGAGTAAGAGGAACAGACAGTAGCGACCCCAGACTGGGAAATTCAACAAGAATGTGCCGAACAGTCTGGGGGACGACGCAGTCGTCACAACAGGACGCTGGCAAGCGCTCCAACAAATAGCGATGCGTCACACAAGTGTGCCCGATTCGGATAGGTCCATGGAAACAGTCGCGGCACAATGGCACGCAACTTAAAGTTCCCTTCAACCATCTCCCATCTTCTTTGCTAAGCAGTCCGAAGAGCTGCCCGTATTCCTGCTATGTAGTCGGTGTGAGGAAGAGCGAAACGTGGGTCCGGTCGCAGAGTCCTCGCGGACTCTTTGGCGCCCTCATTGGTGCGCTCATTCCCCGCAATTCGTACATGTCCAGGAACCTTAGCAGAAGATAATCTTAAAATCTGCCCGGCTCAAACAAACTGTGGCGTCACGGATATCGCAAACCAGGGGATGCGGAGATTCCAATGCTCCGAGAGCACTCAGGGCGCTTTGTGAGTCGCTATAGATCACAATCCGGTCTCCGAACCGGGCACGTCGCGTAATCTCCGGTACCGAGTGGTGTATTGCCACCAGCTCGGCCGTGAAGACAGACGTAGCCCCTGCAGAGCCCCACTGACTTCAAACAGAGGGTATACGGCGTGGAAGCCGACCCCCTCTTGGAGACTTGGAGCCATCCGTATACACTGGCACGGTTCCAGCGTGGCACGAGGTGTGGTCCAAAAAGGTCGAACACAATACTCCCAGCGCTGTACAAGCTTTAGGAGCAGAGGCGTGGCGACAAATAGCCAAATGGGGTACCCTCAAGGGTGGCATCCTGGGCAGAACAAGGGGCACCACTGGCCCGAGAGATATACCTAGCTCTCGAACGTCCAAAGGATCGATAAAAAAGTAAGGCAGTAGCCCTATCAGCGCCCCAAGCGCTGAATGTCACGAAACGGAGAAGATCCATGGCGCGGGTACAAGAGACCCTAAGGCTGCGAATATGAGGCTACGAAGTAAGGCGTCGGTCAAATACAAGACCAAGGAAACGGTGCGATTCCACCACATCCAGGCGCACCCCATTAAGAAACAAATCTGGGTCAGGGTGGAGCCGTGGATGGTGGCAGAAGTGCAGCACCTTAGTCTTGGCCAAAGAAAACCGAAACCTGTGCGCTTTGGCATCATGAGAGACGCGGTTCAATGCCTGTTGGAGTCGACGCTCCAGAGTTGGCATCTGAGCCGTGCCAAAAGAGATCCAAAGGTCGTCCACGTAGAGCATAGCAAGAACATATTCCAGAAGCCCTGAGGTGATGCCATTGATGCACAGGGCAAAGCGTGTGACACTGAGGATACTTTCCTGCGGGATACCCTCTTCCTGCTCCTTTGGGCCGGAGAGAGCTCCCCCACCCGTACGCGGAATCGACGATCTCACAAAAATTTAGATATAAAGACTGAGAGGCGTCCCCTCGCCCCCATCGTGTGGAGAGTCTCCATGATACCGTATCGCCATGCGGTATCATAGGCCTTCTCCAGATCGAAAAATACCGTGGCGTAGTGCTGTCTACGAAGGAAGGCCTCGCAGACGGCATTTTCCAGCCGGAGCAGATCATCCGACGTGAAGTGGAACTTGCGAAAGATGCACTGTGCAGAAAACAAATAGACCTCCGCTGTCCAGAAAAAAGGACAATCTAACATTTACCAGTTTATCCATCAACTTGTACACGCAAGAGGTTTGAGAGATTGGGCGTAAACCGGTCGGAGTAGAGTGATCTCTCCCCGGTTTGCGAAAGGCGAGCACAGTAACGATTTGCCAGGAATCTGGGAGGAGACCCTCCACCCAGATCCTGTTAAACAAATCTAACGGAAATGCCATCCCTTGCTCACCCAGGTGTCGAAGCATGGAGTACGGGACATAGACCTGACCATGGGCGGTGTCCGCGCACGAGGCAAGAGCGGAGCGCAACTCACTCACAGTAAACCTGTCGTTGAAGAATTCTCTGCCTCTGGAGGTAAAGTCCAGCCGGCGGCCTTCCGCGACATCACGATGTGCATTGAATGCTGGCGGAGCAGCATCACGGCTAGAGATTGCGGAGAAAGCGGTCGCGAAGGATTCCGCCACGGACGCGGGGTCAAAGATTGCGGTCCCATTCTCTTGGAGAACGGGAGGAGGGTCCTGCGAGAACTTGCCCCGAATCCTTTTGACTCGCTTCTACACCTCTCCTAGAGGGGTCAGAAGAGTCTTTCCGTTAAGGGAAGACACGTATTCCCGCCAAAAAGAGCGGTGGGCGTGCTTCGAATTATACCGGAACCTAACCCTAGCCCGACGAAATTCACTGACATTGAAATCGTTCGGGCGGCGCTTATAGAGCATGTAGGCATAACGCTTCTGTTTGAGGGCGGTCTCACACTTAACTGAACACCTCGGGAGTGGTCGGTGTGCTAAACGGCAAGACGTTGAGGTAATAGTAGCCAGGCCTGCGGCGATGAGGTTGACGAAGAAGAACTCAACGGCCTCATCTACCTGAAATGTAGGCCACCGCGCCCGCGCCAAGCACCACCGAGGTGTGCTCTCAGGCGGCAGTTGCCCTAAAAATGATATTTGAATGGGAAAGTGATCACTACCATGGAGGTCATCGACCACTTCCCAATCAAAATCAGGCTGTGCATCCGAAGAGCACAAATATAGATCAAGGCAAGAAAATGAAGTGGTTCTCGGTCAGTGATGTGTAAACTTATCCACATTTAGGACACCTATATCAAGCTCTTTGATCCGATTGGCAAGGACTTGTGCCCTGGGATTTATTGAGTAATCTCCCCAGAGAGGATGCCTGCCGTTCAGATCTCCAAGCAAGAGAAAGGGCCTCGGCAACCGTGCAACGACGCGGCAGAAGTCCCACGCAGAAATGATAGTATACCTCCTATCCAGGTGCAGCTGCACAGCCACTGACTGAAATGAGGTATCTAAAATGAAATGAAGAACGGAGACATCATGTCGGGTGTAAACCGCGCATCCCCCAGCCCGGCCATCTCGCGGTGGTTGGGTCGCAAGACCCTTATACCCCCGGGGAGCAGGCAGGGGGCACGCGCCTAGCATGGTCTCCTGCAGAAAAAATAGCTAATGGGGAATGGGATGAGACGAGCTTCTGCAGCTCCTCCCAGTTGGCCCGGAGTCCACGGCAATTCCATTGAAGGAATTTTCCCTCGAGGCCTAGCTTGGTGGAGACGCGGGGGCCCTCTTTGAACAAAAGACCGTTACGGAAATGGCCGTACGCTTCCCGGAGGAAGAACCCCGGGTGTTGTTGGCCGGGGGAGGTTGGGCTCGCCATGCGAGTCTTTTCCTCCCTCCACCTCGAAATCTTAGGCAGGCATTGCGGCTTTGAAGGCGGGGGCCCCTCTTTTCGAGGAACAACCATCTCCGAGCCACTCAGCCCACCACTAGGCGTGGGCGAAGGAGCCGAAGCTCCTTTGTTGCTGTCCTCCTTTCGGGAGACAGCTTTAGGAACCCCGAAAGATGGCCTGGCGACCAACTTCAGGGGTGTTGCCTTCTGTGAGTCTACCGACACGGTGGAAGCGCGTTACCGTTTTGCCTTACACGAAATGGTCACGCTGGGGGAAGGGGGGAGCCCTGGTTTTAGCCGGGGCTGTGTGTGAACCCCTTTTTCCGCCAGCTTTACCAGGGGAGCGCCCGGGTTGAGTATAACCTGCAGAAGGGCTCCGAATGGTCGCGGAAACAACCGTGCTCGTTGGCCTGGATGGGCCAGGAGCAGAGGGTGCCTTTCTAACTATTGAGGCATATGACGTCCCAGGCAGAGCTTGGCGCGCAAGGACCAAGTCCTTTGCCTTTCGGAATGAGAGTCGATCCTAGGCCTGAACAGCCAGTATTTCTTTCTCAAGGAGATATGCACCACATTGCTTCGAACAAGCGGTGTCGGCTGTCCGCAATTGACACACTTGGCCACACACGATTTGAACTTATCGTGTGCAGCCTTGGAGCAATTTACACAGACTTCGGGTGACCCCGACTTTGCACGTCTACAAGAACGATTCGTATGGCCGAAGCGGTGACAGTAATAGCACCCCACAGGCAGTAGCACGAATGCCTTCACGCGGTAGCGGTACCAACCGGCACGCACCGACTCAGGGAGCTTGTCACAGTAGATCGTGACGAAGAGTGTAGGGGTGGGTCCGAGGCCCCTCCCTGTTTTCTCATCACATGTTGACGGTGACCGCCCATGGTTAACCAGCTCTAAGGTGATGTTCTCTATGGAGTAGTCGTCAACGAATTTCCTCGCATAAACTACTCTTTTTACAAAGTTCATGATAGAGTGCGGCGTCGCACTCACCGGGGTGCCAGGAAGTGTCCGAAGAGCACTTATCTTAGCTGCCTCGGCTGGATTCACCGCATTCGCTAGAAGGCTACCGTCCGAGAAACGGGTCACCTTCGGCTCTCTACCAATTACACTAGCTAATGCTCTTCTCTGATGGATCATGTTGCCCTTGGCCAACCTGCTGACATCAGTTGAGCAATTAACGAGGAAGCGCTTGAAGCCAGCGAGCTCGAAAACGCCAGGTAACCTCTGAATGAGGGGCCTCGATGTGTTAGAGGCTCTGCCCTGTGCACTTTTGGTCTTACTCATAGTCAGGGGCTTCGGCCTCGGGGGTGAGAGGCAGAGGGGCCGGATGTGCCAATCTGGGCTTGGTCGCTTACTAAAGTGGCAGCAGACCCATCCATCTCCGCAGCCCCCACAGATGGAGAGGAGCCCCCAGTCTTTTTAGTCTTTTTCTTTTGTTTCTAGGAGATGAGGGTGGGGAATGAACCCGCTTCTCCCCTCCGCTGGCAGGAGTCCCCAGGCCAGATGGCCTGGCCTCAGCCAGATCTTTCTCTGAAATGGAGAAGGTCCTGGCAGTCGTAGGGGCACCGGTCGGAAGAGATCCCCCTCCTTCTTGTACTGCCTCGGAAACCCTAGCTGTTTGAGGAGGACCTTGCATAGGGGTGGACTCGGGTTCGGTGCTTGGCGCCGAGCCCGGATTCCCTCCCATGGAAGACCCTACCGTCTGAGGTTGGGTTGCCTCAAGGACCATGTCTATCTCAGGATCAACCTCCAGTTGGCCATCCCCACCCCCAAGGACATCACAGGTCTCGTTGACCGAGCTGTCTCTAGTCGCGTCTGGGGAAGCACAGACCTTGACCCCGGCAAGGTTTAACATTCTTGCCAGCAGGTCTTTTGAGGGAAGTGACCGAAGGGGCCTGGCTTCCTTCCCTTCCCCCTAAGCTGGTTTGCCCTACCAAGCCGCTTTAATGGGAAGCGATCGGTTATGGGCTGACTGCTGGCTTTCTTGGCAGTCCCCTTGGAAAGAGAAGGGGGGACTGCAGCTAGAAAGAGGGAGGTGCCCGAAAGCACCTCCAGAGAAGGAGGTGAAGGGAAGTCGCCTACACCCGTAGGCGAAGGAGGAGTAAACCTCCTCTCCGGTTAAAGAAATTTGGAGGCTCCCCTGCTCAAGCACAGGGAAGGAACTCCATTTTTCTTGTGGAGCTGCCCAAAGGCGGCTCCCCCGATGGAACTGGGGAAATTAAGGGGAGATTTTTTGTTTTTTCATCATTGGGCATGGTGACCCTCTTTCAATTACGGGATGCAATAGCTCATCACCCCTTGCAGTAGCCTACCCTGCAAAGGGTGTGTACAGGCCTGGCAGTCCATCGGCATGGCAACTCCACCTTGGACACGGCGTAAAATTGATAGAGTGTGAAGAGGAAGGGAAAAGGGATGTGAGGAAGGTATGGGTGGGGATGAAGCAGGTTGTTCAAAACCCCCATCCCGAACCGGAGCTCAGGGGTTAGGGAACATTGTCCCGTTCCCCCTCAGCTCCGATCCGGGACGGTTGGCTGAGAAGAAGGTCAGCATCTACCCTGTGAAATTAGAGGCTGACCAGAGAAAGTTGTGGGAGAGGTTGTATGAAAAGCGACGGAGTAGGGGAGAAATACAGGCTATCTGAAGGAAGGAAGAAAGGCTAGGCTAGGGCCGGACGGAGCGCTGGATCCCGTTAGCACGGCGGCCAGGATGGCAAATCGCCGCGCCCCTTAAGGGGGATGCTAGTTGGAATGCACCGCTTGTTAAGGGAGAATAAGTGTCTAGTTCAGGGATTAAATTATCACCCCCCCCATGGTTTGCAGTGTTCGTAACGCTACCGCTACTACGAGCTTGGAAAATGTCCAGATCGTCTTTAATATACCATAAAGATACTTTGTTTCATTACTTTTAATAACCCTGCCCTTGTTTGTTGCAAATACTCTTAGCTGTTTCCTAGAACTTAAAACAAAATCTTTATTTAGAGCTCTAAAACGTGTATTTTTAAGGTATTATACCCTTCAAATATTTACTATAAATCTCTGACATAGTGTTTGAATACATTAAGTTAACGATTTTAGAAACTAGAATCCCCTAACGCCGTGTTATCTTTTATTGGGTGTGTAGCAGTTCGTAATAGGGTGCAGTGAAAAATGATTTTTCCTACAACAAGATCATATCAGGCAATAATATGTAGGCATGATAAAGAAACAGAAGGGAGGGATAAAAAAAATTGAGTAAATGCCACACTAATAAGAAATATCAGGGGCATTTACAACTCATAAATATGATGTAGAACAGACTAAAAAGCTTGGAGGAGGGAATGATGGAGGAATCTGATTACCTCCCATAAACCAATTCAAGGAAATTTAATAAAACATTCCTTGAGGTTTCCCCTTTAACTCATCCCGGCATCTTATTTAAAGTTGAGGGGCACTCTAATAGTCTTCTAACCTTTTACACAATACCAGATTTTCCATTTAAACACCTTTTACAGTTGTCTGTTCTCCCTTGAAATATTTTTTTTTACTGAATGAAATTGGTCTTTGTCGCTTCGGACGTTTTCTTTCTTTTCCGGCTAAAACATACCTAAAGAGAGGTTAGGGAGGAATCCGTGCAGCCATTTCAGCGCAAGACCGATTCAGCGCTAAGCTTCGGTTTCAAGTTGACTCAATTGAGGAATTTCATCTACGAGAAGAACATTGGTAAATATGGAATACCAAAGTCGCCCATTTCAAGGAAATTTAATGAACCATTTCTAGCTCTTAAACGAAGGGGAGTAGCACTGCCTAAAAATAAGTAGCATTGGAACGCATAACAACGTCTGGCAACTGCATTTAAATTCGAAATATAAAGTGATTATTTCGAAATGGGGGTCTCGCTCCTATATCCCCTTTAATAGTGGGGGTTGCACCCCTACATCACCCGTAATTTTTAATCAGCTAGTAGTATTTACAATTCAAAAGTGTAGCATTAGGTTCGAATTCATAGACGATTACCAGATGTTGTTAGGCGCTCTATTATCCATTGTTTTTGTTGATTTCTCGATTTTATTGATGTTTATTTATTTCTATTAATGGAGGGGGGGGGGGGAACTTCCATTTCTGTCGTTCTGTTTTGTGTTATTTTCCTTACTTGTTTCTTGCTAGACTCAAACCTCTCATAATATATGCCCACTTATCGTTTAATTAAACTACTCATTTGAAACAATCAGACATGATAACATTAAGTTTTATCTCTAAAACCAATACAACTTAAATGTTACTTCCATGGTATTGATTGAAGATTTCACCATCTTATTCTTTTCTCTTCTTTCAGATTTCTGTTTTCTTATGTTCATATATAAACATTCTGTCAATCTTTTCCAGCCCTTCTTTTCATACCATTTACTTTTTCTAATATTTCTATAACCATTACCTCTATTCCGCTCTTTTATTTTTTCAATTTGTTTCCCCATCATTTCCCACAATTCTTCCTCCTTTCTTTTACCTCCGATCACTCACCTCCCCTTTATCTCAGTGTTTCATATTTCTTGAGTTTCATTTGCCAAAGTCTTTCTCCTCTAGATATTTACCCATAGTGATTGTTGCCCTCATTTTCATTCAATTCCCATACAGTACAGGAATTATTTTAAATCCTTCCCCACAAGGAAGATTTTACCTACTTATAAGGCACATCCTTTTCTTTTTCCCAGGCTAGGATAAATAGGGAGGGTTGGAGTCAGGAAAGGCTTCCGTCCGTAAAATTTCTGCCAAAACCTTAAATGGATGAGTCTTTTACCGAATGAGAGTAACGCTCGGACGTCTCCCGTAAGCGACGCATAGACACATCGTCCTAACTCTGTGGGCCGGAAAGGGATACCGCATCAAGAGCGGGTGGCGACAAAGAAGAGAGTAAAAGGAATCTTTGGAAACGACTCATCAAGAATGGTGACCGCGGGTAGGGAAAAGCCGAGAAGAACAGTATTTTAAAGATTTTGAGGACACTCTGGAGCGGTTGGTTAAGTAAACACGCTCTTAATTAGCATTTATTGAGGTCTATAGATAGAATTCTTTTCGGTTGCCTCAGGTCAAGGAGCTTGCAGCTCGCATGGATGGAGAACTGTCTTGGAGGTTGCTGTGAAGGCTTGTACTTGGCGTGGAGCGATGATGGCAGCCGAGAGTTGTATGAATGACAATTCTGTGCCTTCGCGTGCGTGCCAGAGTAAGTAGGCTTGAAATGCATGAAGTTACCAGGTGTCGTCATCATGAGGTTGCCAGCTATTGCTGGCTGCGCCAAGTTCCCCTAAAAATAACTATTTAAAAATATATTTTTCATTCTTTTTTTCTTTTACATCATCGGTTTTCTTAATTTTTTTTCTTCCCCCTTATATTTCTCTTCCTTATGAAATTTCCTACTTACTACGACCTTTATTTTCCCTATAATTAAAAAATTATATCTGATTGCAACTTCCACCCATTGATATGAATAAAATAATCCCTACGATAGATTTGCTACCCGCAATTTCCTCCCAAAATAAAAACATTAATTATTAAAAACACCTCATTATATTACTTCCTCGCCTTTGCTCTTCTAGACATACTGACAGATAATAAAAAGAAAACTGACAGGGAAGGATAAAACATTATAGAGGTCAGGTGTCACGTCCATGTAGGGCTAATCGCGTAATGAAACTATGCTTAGCTTGCAGGATTGCAAAGGCTAGATAATAAAATACAAACGAGTGACAAAATGAAGCAAGCCAACCGCAAACCCAGATTCCGATTAGCCTCATTTAAGCTACTCTCCCAAAATGTTTTTTTACTCCTTTTTGTTAGCAAGTACTTGACATTTTGTCGCAAGGGATTTTGCAAAAAAGTAGGATGCATTCAAAGTATACTCGATTAACTCTAAGTGCACAAATACTCAGAAATTCTCATCAATTTCTCTAGAAACTTCAAAATATGGCTGGGTATTTTAACTCTCATAAGACTGAATTGCTCAGCATCGTTTTTTTACCACCGCGAATCGCTTCAATGCCACCATTCAACCACACACATACCAAAAATCATTAAAACTCAAGCGCATTTTATCGTTTATCCAATTCTTTATTAAATAAATTCAAATCACCTAACTATGTACTTATTTTAATAAACATTATTAGACCGATGGTTAGCTTTTGTTTTTACCTAATTCAACATAGTTGGGAAATTTTTAAAGGCTTTTTTTTAGAAGTGGCTTCAGAGAGAAAATTGAACTCGATTATTTACAGGTAATTCACAAAACAATTGTACAAACTTGAGACGTTGAAAGATTATTATTAATTATTAATCACACTAGCTATCTCTTTTCTTTGACAAAGTTACAAAATCGGATAATAAAATTGACATTAAAACTAATGCAACAATCATTAGTCAGATTGTTTTAGTGCAATAGCCTCGATTTGAGAGGCGTCACCAACGTATTGGTAGGTCTTTGATGTTGGGTAATGGGAAAGGAAAAAAAAAAAAGATCGGAAAAGAATTAATTCCGGTTTGAAAAGATTGTTGGTTATTTTAGAGGTATCCGAAAACTCTTTTAACTCCCGGTTTCCTTCGTTAGTGGAAATGAAAGTAAAATATGAATTCCATAAAAAGGTTAGAGATTTGATATTTGCGTTTGAATAGGATCTTCAGGATTGCAGTTTGAGGAAAGTTTTATGTAAGAAGATGCATGAAATTGATTTAGCAACGAATATGTTTGACGTTTGGCAATAAATGAGGTTAATACAAGAACTAATAAAAAGTAAACACTTATCTTTCCGCTTGATATGAGTTTAATTTTACTGTAAACACAGATAAAAATATGTTGGAAAGTTAAAATTAAAAAATGTAAAGAGGAAGGTTTAAAATGGAGATGTCTTCGTTGGAAGTCGCCGGTGTTCTCTTGTGTTCTCCTTTTAAGATGTGCAATAAATGGAAAGGTCCCGTCTCCCTAGAGGAACAAGGCGGAGCCCCAACCTCACCCACTATAAAGGTCCAGGATCGAGCTGAGAAAGGAGTGTTTGCTTAAGGGTACAGATACCTCAGTCCTCAAATTACCCGCTCTCAGTCTAAAAGTTTGAAAACAACGCCATAAAAATCTTCTAACTGGCGAGATGAAAGAAATTATACCCGAATACGATAGAGAAATTTGTTAGAGAGAAAGAGGAGGGTAGAACGAAAGAGAGAAAGAGGAAAAATCTTAAGGGTCAAAATAAAAGTATAATACCAGTACGCTCTAAAGGATTCAATTTAAATTCCAATTCCAATTCAAATCTTTATTGATTAATAACATTACCAAATAAGAATAATTATACAAAATTACGTCACAGGAATATATATGTAACGATTCTAATCAAGCCCATGAGGAGCGAAGCTCTTGGGGCAATCATTAAGTTAACAGATTAAAATATTTAAATTAGTAGGAAACATCTCCAGTGTAATGAATTATGAATGAATCACATGAAAAACAAAACAAACTACAGAAATACAATACAGATACTACAGGATGTTGGAATAAAGAATATAAAAGCATCAATAGGAACAATATAATGCAGTTGTAATGACAGCAAAATTTAGTGGGTCAAAATAAAGTACCCATTGATTTTTTTATAGTATATAGGGTTATAAAGGAGCAAAAAACAAAAATGGTATTATAAGACGAATCAATGGTCTATTACATTGATTAAGTCGGGGAATAGTGCAGATATTGATAATATTGGCAATATGGTATGGCAATTCATGGTACATTGTTGATATGAAGTAGCTTACAGCTTCTTTTGCAGAGAGGTAAAGAAAACAGTATGCTTTAGATAACTAAGGAGTGAATTTCAGGAAGCAATACCTTGGTACAATAGAGAATTTATACAAAGGTCACATCTAGCATAGGACAATTTAAGGTTAAAAATTTCTAGTCGTGTAATTATGCAAGGGTTGTATGTTATTTGTAGAAACACGTAAGAGAGGATATCTACCAAGCTTGAGAGTTTTGTGCATGAAAATCTGACAGTGATATTTGTGCAAGTTATCTACTTTTAGAATTTGGAATTGCTTGAAAATTGTTTCAGTATGTGCCAAGTATGTACTCCCACTTATTATTCTAACTAAACGCTTTTGTAGTATAATTAAAGGATTTAAAGCATTTTGTCTTGAACTACCCAAAGTGAGAATGCAATAAATCAAATGTGGGTAGAGATGTGAGTAATATAGGTTCTTTAAAATTTCTGCTGGAAAGATGGTCTGTAATCTATAGAATAAACCAGCTAACTTTGATGTTTTAGGTACAATATTGTTTATATGCTGTTTAAAAGTTAATTTGTAATCCAATAGCACACCTCAGAACTTTCCTTGAGTCTGTTGTAAAAGAACTTTATAACTTATTGTAACATTAACATTATTTTAAATCTCTCTTGTCGAAAATATCATGTAATATGATTTATTAATCTTTAACTTTAAGAAGTTAGCCAAAAGACATTCGTGAATATGTAGTAGGTCTTCACTTAGTTCCTGTTAAAGTATATTGATGTCATGATTGGAGGAGTAGAGTGTTGTATCATCCGCAAATAGAATAGCTTTTAGGGTTCTCGTGGCTTGCAGGAGGTCATTTATGTATATCAAAAATAATAGAAGGCCAAGCACTGACCCCTGTGGTACACCTATATGCCTTGACTTAATGCTAGACTTGCATCCATTAACAACTACGTACTGTTGCCGATTTGAAAGATATGATGCTGTAGGGGTGCGAAGATGTACCAGAGAGAAAATTCCTTCCAACGCGAGAATATAAATAGCCCATTAAATTACCAACTCAAGACGGACTCGCCGTAGCGTGACGGCAGAGTGCTAGCCTTTGGATTCAAAGACCCGCGATCGATACTCAGTCCACAAAAATTTTATGAAGAATTCTTCCCAGAAGAAAACGGAATTCAAGGAAAATGATTTCAAGGGCTAACTCATCTCAACTCATCAAGAAGAACTCGTCCCATCATCAAGAATTGAGAAGAAATCATCACATGAAGTTGCTATGGAAGATGCATGAAGAAAGGAAGGATACGAAGATCAAGAATTAACCCAACCAACTTAAAATAAACAAGGAATCTCCGCCAACAAGAAAACCAAGAGTCAGATAAACGGAAGACAAATGTTTCAAGGGGAAACTTTAGTCGAGAATAGATAGATAGATTCGAATATAGAAATCCCTAGATGAATGATATAGATAAATAAGAAACCATTATAATAAGGAATGTTTCCCCCCCATAATGCAAACAGTCGCAGTGCTAAGCCTCTTATACCATAATTCTCCAATTTCTTTAGAAGTATATCATTAGAAACTATATCAAATGCCTTACTTAAGTCAAGAAAAACAGCACTATGGTATTTTATTTTATTTATAGATTCATATACACTTGCAAGAAAGTGATTCACAGCATCCCCATTACTTTTGTTCTTTCTAAAGCCATACTGCTCCTTGGATAAAAAATCATTAGCTCCAAAGTAAGAGTAGACCTTTTGTATAACAGTTTTTCAAAGATATTATTTGCAAAGGTAGACAGCTAATAGGCCTATAATTAATACAATCCAAGGAATCACCACCTTTAAACAAGGCTATGATGCAAGCTATTTTGAAGAATGTCGCGGTATTGGCCAGTTTGTACTATACTGTTAAATATAAGAGATAAAGGTTGAGATAAGTTTTGAGAGTAATCTTTTAATGATTTTAATGATAGACTGTGGGAATTGCCTTTAGTGTTCTTCAATCCAGAGATAATCGTTTTAATTTCATCAGAATTACTAGGGAACAGGCATAATGAGAAAGCTACAAATGGTGATAAGTACCGACGATAATTTTGGCCTTTGTTCGGTAACTTATCCCTAAGAGTTAAACCAATCTCAGCAAAATGATCATTAAGAGTTTCAGCAATGTCTGAAGGATCATTGAGTATAGAGTTGGTACCACGTAATTTTGTGGTAAATGAATCCTTCCTTCCCCCCTTTATTACAGAATTAATTATGGACCAAGTTTTACGAATGTCATTTCTACATAGTGCAAATTATTCCTTGTAGTAATTAACACGGGCTACCCTGATTATAGACGTTAATCTATTACAAAATCTGTTATACATCACCCTATCTAACAGATTACTTCTTACACATCTGTGAATTTCATGATTGTTATTAATTGAATTTAGAAGTGAATTTGTTATCCAAGGTTTTTTAAGTCTCTTAGTACCCACCATTTTGGTTAGAAATGCGAAGCAATTATTTTAATACCATTCGATAGTTTCGAGCAACTTTAATAATTTAGAATTTGGGTCGGCTGGACCATGTCACACTAAATCCCAGTTGGTATTATTGAAAATCTGATTGAATATCAATTTGTTAGCATGACACATATTCCTAAATTTTATCGTAACCTTTTCATTTAATGATTAAAAAGTTATTTTGAGTCCACAAAATATAGGGAGATGATCTGTAATGTCACATAATAAGATGCAGTTTTGAAAAGGAGCAGTAGTATTGGACCATATTTGCTCAATTAGAGAAGCTGTTTGCCTGCTTGTGTTAGACCTGGTAGGTCTAGAAATAACAGGTCAAAAAAAACATTCACTCATCATGGTGACAAAGTTAGCCGTTTCTTAATTATGACCCTCATTAAGAAGAGAAATATTAAAGTTCCCAGCTATAATAGATTCATATCTGTTAAGACGATTAACATCAATTAATTCACGTAATTTATTTGTAGCATCCGAAACAGGACCATTAAGAGGACGGTAAACACCAAGTATAGTCACCGATCTGTGAGAATTGGGATAGTATAAGCTTGACACCAGTGAATTCAAGGAAATCTTCCGAAATAAGAAAGCCTGGGATATCTAATAAAGGAAGATGTTCAACATTGCCCCATGTTTCCGTCAGGACAATGACATCGAACTCATGATTACAATTAGATAGGTATCCAAGAAACTCCTCCCAATTTCTGTAAAAGCTACGAATATTGAAACCAATTACTGAGAGCCCGAGCTTAGTGAAATTTTGCTTGAGATTTTTAAATGATTCGACACTAACATATTCACAGTTAGAGTTATCACGCAGCAGTTCCAAATTCGTATCTGGGTCTATTTGTTCTAAGAATATGATTCATAAATAAGATTTAGTAGATTTTAAAACTAAAAGAAAGAGAACATATAATAATATTTTCAGCCTTAAAACACAATACACAAACATAAGCGAATAAAACAACTCAAATACAATATAAAAAATAAAATAGATAAAAATGGCCATAAATAT
The DNA here is from genome assembly GCA_963969495.1 of Ceratothoa steindachneri. Classification (NCBI taxonomy): domain Eukaryota; kingdom Metazoa; phylum Arthropoda; class Malacostraca; order Isopoda; family Cymothoidae; genus Ceratothoa; species Ceratothoa steindachneri. The sequence continues at coordinate 53,539,653 of OZ018339.1, read as the reverse complement.
GACACTGAATAATAGACGTATCAAGAGGGAATATCCTAGTTACAAAACAAGCTAGCACCTAAAATATCAATCTAATAAACGGACACAATTATTCAAAAAAGATGGTACTATCAGAGTATTAAGACAGAGAGCAGGAAAACCAATAACAGTGAGTCAAAGTGTACGTCCTAGGCCGGTTAGTTTACTATAATCGTTGTGTGTATGGATGGGAAGGGGGAAGGGATATCACTCGGCTGAGTACTAGGGAGACACTTCTTTTTGAAAACTTGTAAGTCACATTCAGTGAGAATTTCCATTTCTGGTGAGGTTGGATCTTTTTTTACCAATACCGCTCCATTTCTGGTCCGAATAATAATGTTTTGAAAGGACGAGTATTCTCGTTTCAGTTTTCGTAGAGTGGTATGTAGGGATAAGAGTTCTTTGGTTAGTACCTCACTGACGAAAGAGTTTCGCGGTTTGTCCCGCCGTTGCTTAAGATATTTAAAAAGATGGTGTTTGGCATTTATGTCCCTCATTGAGAGTTGGTATCTCTGTTTACCAAAGAAAGAGAGATTCTGAATAAGCTGCAAGTTAAAGTTAGGGATTATATTTTGTAGGACATTTCGAACAGTGGGATCAGGATTGTTGTTGTCAAGAAGCTCATGCTTGGATAGAGAATCTCCACTGATTATGAGTGTATGCCTGAAGGGTTCATTCTTAAGCCTGTTTAATTCCCCCTCTAGATGATTTACACGGTCCTCACTTGTTTGTTCTAAGTTCTGGAGATCTGATTTCAATATTTTATTTTCATTAGTAAGTCGTAGGATGTCCGCTCTAAATTTTTTATTCTCTTCAAGAAGATCACTCAGTTTCATATCTATAGTAGGAATATTAATCAGGGCATTATTCATAGTACCAAGAGTTTGTCTTATATCCTTCAGCTGTTCTTCTACGGAAACAGAGGTTGACGCTTGATCCCCCACTAATTCTCCCTTAGAGGGAGATGATGATGAGGCAGGGAAGTTGTTAGTAGGTGCCATGTTGTATTTACTCTTAGTCTTTCTCTTAGGCCTTTTACTATTTATGATAGATGGTTGTCTTTGCGAAGAAAGAGACAGAAAGAACGGTAAAACTGTTTTACTACCAACTACCTAGCGATGAGAACCTTTCATGGCTCAAGAGAGAGCCATCCGTACTGCGTCAAGGAAGTATGGATAGGAAAACATATCAATGGGATCCATAGACACAAGAGTTGTGTTTTTGCCTATGCGAAGGAAGGAGCTGAAAGAGACTGAGGCAATATGTGGCTCTTGGTGTAGCGATGTATATGGGAGTGCCTGCGTCAGAATTGAACCCCTAAGTGATTGACGGGAGCACCCTAACAGAATCGAAAGTTTGAGGCTACTTTTCGCGACACTAGAAGCCAGTATCCAGGCTTAGAAATCTAATGCCTTATCTACTAAGCTAGGAGAGCTTCCTATTCACTGGGCTATGAGAGCTTTTTATTTACTAGTGTGGGGAGTTTCTTTTAAAATAGATCATGAGGTCGTCTTATCCACGCTCTATTCGGTTTTATCATCAATTTGCCTCCACTTCGACTTCTTTGATAGGTATTTAGTGTAATAGAAGAAAATCCAATTATTTTTAGCACTGGAAACGAAGACTCCCTAGTAGAAGGAAATGGTTATGATTAATACCTTTCCCTTCAATGCAAATACAGATACAGTGACAACTATTTATCTTTCATTGGAAATAAAGACCAGATCAATCATATTAAGCCACACACAAAACCAGGCACGAAAGAATAAACCTGCAAATGAACGAGGTCAATTTACTTCAATTATATTTCAATTGAATGTCTGCGTTTTCAGTTTCAATTTCGGTTCTCAGCTGGAGATAGACAAGGAGGGCGTCGCTAGGATATGAGGGCCTGGCTCTCCCCTCATTAATGCTATCTTATTTGCTCACTCCACCACAAGACTCCATTTCACTCCTCGTTAAACCGCCCACTAATGACACGGTCGTGTTTCGGAGCACAGCGAAAGCAGGCGGCCAATGATGAGCCGATAAATGAAATACGCGCATCTCAAAGTTATCGGATTCTTATTGTTGCTTTATTCCGGGCTATTTTGAGACGCCTTGAGAATCGCGTGCCCTTTTGGGGTCATAATCCTTTAGTATAGAGAAAGCGCGAAAAAGGAATAAAGTGAAACCGAACACATAAATTAAAATCTTCCACCTCAAACAAAGGAGAGGGAGAAAATGAATAAAGCGAATTAAAGTGGAAAATATATTAACCAGGCGTTAAGGAGAGGAATAATCATAATTAAGGGCTAGAAAATTAATTGGGATATTTTATGTCCCTTGTGATTTATTATTTATTTACTTTGTGAACATGCAAAAAGAGATAAGGGTATCTCTGCCCTCCAAAATTTGAAAACTCATTCGTGAAGGAATTTTTGATGTAGCAATAATAAAGACCAGTCCGGAAATATATCCATCTCTCATGTATGTTTTGGGAAGGAAATATAAGTTTCATAAGAGCTTACAACAAGCCTGAAATCCTGGATCGAACAACTCTATGCCATTGGAATAGGCTCGTTTCCTTCCTTATGCGCTGATACTTTCGTTTAGCGATGAATTATTGAATGGCATTCCTGGATCCCATCTAAAAGCACTCAGGCGATATTTGGCGTGTGAAATGCGTCTGCATAACTCCTATTCTATTGTATGATAGTCGTTAATACAAAGAGAATTATTAATCCATTTGGAAGCTTACTTTAAGAGGCACGTATATACGAGTATAGGCATAAACTAGGTGAAGTATTTATCATTTGAGATATGAAATCCATGAATCTCTTCTTCTTAGGGTCAGGAGAGGGTGCAAACTTGATGGGGTTTCTTCTCAGGAAAAATCTTTGAGCCTTTTTTGGTGTGAGCAAAATAGTTCATTCTGAGTAATGGGACTTTTACTCATCCATGGAAGAATAAGACGAGGGGCCAACTACCAGAGGCATAATGGGGAATCAATAGAACAAAGAAGAAAACGAAAAGGGCGAGGCTAACAGTGCCTCCAAGGACAGACGTTGTGGTTCTAAATAACTCGCTCGGAGAATGCACAGTACTGTCCAAAACTAGAGAACGAAATACAAACATTTACATTTTCTTTAAATAATTTGTTTAATTTACATGAAAATTGGACAGAATATTGTTTGAAATTTGTCTTATAAAGTGTTTGGGTTTCTTTACATAGGCAATAAATAAAAAAAGGTAAAGCAAAAATTGTGTATTGTAGTAGAATAGGCTCTCGACGATATACCATATATAATTATTCGTTGAGGGAATTATTCTAATATTTCGAGTGCGTGGTAATCTGATTGACCGAGGTTAGTCCAAAAGGCGGAGGGGGGCCTGTAGAGGCTTATTTATCTTCGATATGCTTAAGAAGTGGAACGGAGCACAAGGATAAATAATATGCCTATCATTAATAAAATAGAGTTTTATTAATTAAACTATCAACAACAAACAAAAATTTCTTTTACATAAACGGAGAATGGAAAGGGTCGTGGGAATATCTGACTAATCCGAGGATTAAGATTTGGAGAGATTTACAAAAGGTAAACAAATAAAAATTAAAGGGGGGGAATGGTTTGCTAAACCATTTAAAGCACAGGGTAGCGTTGACAAAAGGTTAGATGATTAAAGGTAATGCTCAGCTTACGTAATTACAAATTTGTTGTGCAGAAGAAGACGATGCGAAGGAATCTTCGGTCCACTGGCGATTTCCAGCAGAAGGGTTCTTCGGGGGGTTGTCCTTAGCGAAGGGGAAAGACTGTCTTCGAAGAGTGAGAGTTAAGTGGGGCTCGGAAGTACGAGCGATCTTTGTGACAGCAAATCGGGGATGTTCTAGATGAACAGTGGAGGTTATTGTTGAAACCAAGCGTTCTCTTGAAGAACTTTAAAAAGGGGGGAATTAAATTAACCTGACGGGATGTCTTGGGAACAAGAACCGTTTCTTGACGAACGGGCTTGAAGAACAATGGCTGTTCTAACGTTGTTCTCTTTCTGAACAACAGGGGCGGGGGGGGGAACCGTCTCTTGTCAAACGGGCTCAAAGAACAATGGCTGTTCTAACGTTGTTATCTTTCTGAACAACAGGGGGTAGGGGCCTTGTTGACTTGGCGTCTCGAAGGCACGAACCATGGCACTCAAGGGATATTGTCCTTTTCTGGACAATAAGGGGGTTCTCGAGACAGAGAGTTCCTAGGTGCACAAGGGAGACCGGATGTGCTTGATGCCTCGCGAAGATAATCGGGATCTGATCTCATTGGGGAAAGCTATTGTATAAGTACCCGGAGCCGTCTCCATGGCGTAGGGGATAATTGAGTGGGGGACTTTGGGGGAATGCCCCGGTCGCGCCTGGGAAAATACCTTATCTGCACATAAGCCTAACTCAATCTGGCGAGATCGACGTATGTAAGCGAAATGGGGCAGAGAACCTCCTTGATTAAATATTTGCTATGCTGGCGATAACGCGCTCTGCTTCCTCTTGCAGATGCACGTGGGTAGGATGTGTTTGTTTCTAATATGTGATAGCGGCTGAATTTAAGTGGCCTTAGACCGTTCTATCACATGTATACTTTGAAGAAACGATGTCGGAAAAATTAGAGAAAGATAAATATAAATGCAACCATAACCAGAAAACAACATAAAAATCGGTCAGACAATTAAACAAAACGATAATAAGTATAGAAACCCTTGCTTTGAATACCAGGAATTCAGAAATTCTTGATTTTATTCAATGTTCTTACAATCTTTGCCAAAGATCTTCAACCTATTTGGGTTTCGACGCCATAACCTTCTTACCAGGTTTTTCTATGGTTTTTTATCGGATTGAAATCAGAGCTCTACCTAGTAGTTCCTCACTCTATATTTTTGACATTCAAGAACTGCCTCGCCATCTTTGCTGTGTGGCACAGAACATTTTCCTGCATGAAAACAGGCTCATGTACTCCCAATGTTCAGAGAGAGTGGAGTACATACTTCTGAAGCAGATTTATGTATACTACAGTGTTTACTTTGCCGCTTAAACGGACGAGTGAAAAGACTCCAGCTCTTGGAAACACGCCCCATACCATAACGCTGCTACCTCCAATTTTAAAACTTTTCTATTTATGTGTGATTCCAACTTTCACCTTTCAGACGCATTACATTCAGTTTTCCATCCAATCCGATCAGATTAAATTTATTTTCGTCCAAGAAAAACTGTTTTCCACTTTTCAGCACTCAAGAAGACATGATCAGTAGCAAAGGCCAACCTAGACCTTTTTAATTATTATGAGTGGTTTCTCAGCAGAGGAGCATGCTATGAGTCCCACACCTATCCAGCCACGTGAGAAATTGACAAGGCATACTCGGATTCCTGTTCTTGGCAAGTTGACGTGAAATACCAGCTTCTGTCTCAAATCTGTCTTTTATAGACTGTTCCATCGTACGATCTTCCTTGATACATCTTTTGAGCAATTGCAATGCTTTAAAAAGGTCAGCCAGTGTCATTCCTTCACTCTTCCAGTGGACAACCTGCTTTCTGAAGGATTTGGTAGCTATAAACTCATCTCGCCATCCAGATATTCGATTAATACCATAATATCGTTCTACATTACCCGTGGGACAGTGATGTCATACCTAAGTTACGAATTTTATGTGTTAACTGAAAATTATTATTTTTCGTTGTCTAGTTTTGGATGCATCCCTTCTTCAAAGACACATAACTTTGTTTATATATTTTTAATTTGCTTTTCGATCAAATAAACTTGAACACTGTTATAGGTGAGCTTCAAAGAATATTCTGTACAATATTCATGGAAATTAAACGAATATTTTTAAGATGTAGATTTTAGTATGTAGTTCTCTAGTTTTGGACGGCACTGTCCGGAAAAAGTTTGTATAAAGAGTCCAGGACTACAAAAGTTTATACTAGAACATCCTTGCGGATCTTTATAATAAAACATGTGTTCTTTTAGACTTTGGGCAAAATATAGTTAAATAAAGTGTCGGTAGAGGGTTTAGGTTATGCAACTAATAATATAAAATAGGTAGAACTCAGAGATCTACTTAAACTTTTGACCTGTCCAAAGTTGTTTATCTAGTTATGCCAAAATAACCTGAACATATTAGCAAGTTGTAAATTACTCCGCAAATATTTTAACGATGCATGTCGGAAATTCATATCGCTACGTTTCTAAATTTAGCGGAAGATTCATCTGAAAAAACTGCCACAAAAAAAGTAAATGGACGCACAATTATGTAATTACTTTCATTTTGAAAAATTAAAGTAAATTATTAATAGTATGTGGACTATATTTTAGCGGCTTGTAGTGCTAGACCTCAACTTGGACCAATTGCTAAATTTCCCAACGTTATGAATTATCTTCTACAAAACTTTGAGAAGGCCTATAAATTTTGTTTCCTTTAGCCTCTCGAAATGCTGAGGCCGAGTGGGCACAATAGAAAAGCACAGGAACCAAATCATATGAATTAGTAATAATCTGAGATAGTCGTAAGTGCGAATTTAAAAGCCCTGTCTCCAACGAAGTAGATTTAGATAGATAAATTGGTTGATATAGATCGATCACAATGTTAATCAAAGTATTACTTCTGCCAAGCTCTCAAAATATAGAAATTGATCCAATCTAGTGGGAAACTTGGGCACTAAAACAGATAAAACTATTCAAAAAGACAAAATGGGTAAGTCTGGAAACAACAAATGGGTAATGACACTATATATATATATATATATATATATATATATATATATATATATATATATATATATATATATATATATATAATCCAGGTAGTTTCCGCTGTGCAGCCTTAATTTAATTTTCAATAAGAAAAGAATGGCGAGGAGTAGACTTAAATCCGACATCAAACAAATCTTTATTACGATTGAGTAGTGCAACGTTTCGACATAACGGTCATCTTCTGGCTCTAGAAAACAGATTAAGATATACAAATATACAAAATAAGTTTATGTGGTCACCGCAAAAAAAAAATAAAGGGGAGTAAAATACAACGATTTAAGGAAAGAATTAAAGTAAAATTGTACAGAGAAAAAGAAAAAAAAAACGACTAAAAAAACTGGCTAATAAAAGCTTTAAAAACAACAACAACAAAAAATCAATATGAAACTAAACAGATCAAATGAGAAACATACCTTGAATCTTTGATATCCAGTGAGAATATGGTGTGGTAGAGAGGTGACGGGAAATATAACAGTTTCGCTAGTAGTGGATGTTTACAAGATGTTTAAAGCAATAGAAGAGGAATCAGAATTGAGTGAAGGAGATAGTGTTTTAATATAAATAGATTCAGAGATACGTAGTGATAGTGGGTTTGAGATGGAGTCCAAAATCTCAAAGCCATTCAGGGATGGAATTGTTAATCGAGTGCTTTCTTATAGAAGAATGTTCTTTTTTATTAAGAACTTTCCCTGTTCTAAGGCTGATGCCCAAGTGAGAGAAAAAACGGGCCTGAAGGGTACGTAGGGTGCTTCCAACATATTTTCCAGAGGTACACTCTGGACAAGAGTAAAAATAAACTACACCACTACGTAAGTCCTTAGGAGTTTGATCTTTAATTAAAAAAAAAAATTCCAATTGTGTGGTTGTTGGAAAAAAAAGACTTTAAATTCAGTTTGCATAAAAAAATTAGCTAATAGTTTGGAGATATCTTTTCTGAAGGTTCGATTCCAAAAACTCATCTCAGGAACAACAAGAAATCTAACTTCTTTAGGTGCAGTGATTTCAGGACAGGGAGGGTAATATATGTTATTTAAAAACTGTTTTATTGTCCTTTCAATTAAGAGTGACGGAAAGCTGTTTTTTTATCAAGAGTGACTTCAAGTTCTGGAACTTTTGGTGGATTTGGAGGAAGGATGAGCAAAGGTGAAAGCCCCTGTGTACAAGTCTTAATGGTAGAAATTTTATATTTCAAATCACAGAAACTATAAAAGTTAATCACTAACCCTATAGAATTCGGTTTTCTATGGATGGAGGTCAAGATATTGCCGTTTTCTTTGGAAATTAAAATGTCTAAAAAGGGGATACTGTTATTATTTTCTGTTTCAATAGTAAAAGAAATATTCGGGTGTAAAGAATTAATAAAATCAAGAAACTTTTGAGCTTGTAAAGGTTCATTAAAAACTATGAAGCAGTCATCGACAAAACGACGGTAAAATAGTGGTTTATAATCGTCGGCACACTGATGAAAAATTAAGTCTTCCAAAAAATTCATGAAAATTTCAGCAGCGGTTGGGCCAATAGGAGAACCCATCGCTACCCCATCTGTCTGTTGATAGATATTATTATCGAAAGTGAAATAGGTCTCATTAAATATAAGCTCCAAAAGTTGTTTGAACAGAGGTCTAGAAAAACCTTGAAAAGTTTGTTGGTGATTGAAAATTTTGTTAAGAATTATTTCAATGGTTTGATTGACAGTTACATTTGTGAAAAGTGATTTGACATCAAAACTTACAAAATACTGATTATGTGTGAATTTCTGTGTTAGGATATCCTTTTAAAATTCATAAGAGTTAATTACAGTAAATTTATTACCTTTAATGGGAGACAACAGTTTGACAATAAACTTGGCTAATTTATATGTCGGTAGAGGGTATGAAGCTATAATAGAGCGTAATGGAATATGAGTCTTGTGGATCTTTGGTAGACAATACATTTTGGCTAAGCCAGTACCCGTAGGGAAAAGATCTTTATAGGTGCTCTGATTAATAATTCTTTGGGACTTCAAATTCATAAGAAATCTATTTAATTTATGCTCCATTCTTAAAATCACATCTTTGGCTGGTTGGTTTATAAGCTTAAACTTATTATGGTCGTTTAGGATATCTTTCGTTTTATTAATATAACCAGTGCGGTTTAACAGAACCACCCCGTTTTCGTTATCAGGTTTAGTAATAATTAAGTTAGGGACACGAGCGAGTGTTTTTAAAATATCTCTGTCGGACCTACGGAAAATAAAGGAGCTAATACGGGATTTTCTGATTTTATGATAGTATTCCTGTACTAAATTAGAAAACTGTGTTCTAAAGTCAGTTAAGTTACCATGAATTGGAACACTTCTAACATCATGAAAGAACTTTTGGAAATAGAGAAAAAAAATCGTGCTTTCTGAATTTGGAATATAGGTAACTTAAATTGAAGTCCTAATGAAAGCAAAAAATTCTCTCGTTTACTCAACACATAGTCAGAAAGGTTAGTAATAACTTCATTAGGTTGAAAGAACTGGGAGGAATCAAGCCCCAAAGATCGAAGTTTACGTTTGTGGGTTTAGGATACAGAATTTATCAATTTTTGTAATTCTTTTTCTATGATAGAAATTATGGCTAGGTAATCTAGAATGGAAACCGTTTGACGCAAGTTGTTGAGAGACGTATTAACAGTAATGGTATGGCTGTCAATAAGTTTCAATTTGTGATTCACCTTATTATTTAATAAGTATTCCAGGGAAGATTGGTAAAACTCAGAAGTGTACAATGAGTCACGGTACAATTTGAAGTAAAGAAACTTGGGATAAACCTGACTAGATCGACATTGTTCAAGAAAATTACAATCCAACTTAGCTTTCGTAAGTTTGCGAGAAGATTTGATGGTGGTACGAAACATCTTAACTCCATCCTGATGGTGTTGTGAGTAAATATAATCCAGGTAGTTTCCGCTGTGCAGCCTTAATTAAATTTTCAATAAGAAAAGAATGGCGAGGAGTAGACTTAACTCCAACATCAAACAAATCTTTATTACGATTGAGTAGTGCAACGTTTCGACCTAACGGTCATCTTCTGGCTCTAGAAAACAGATTAAGATATACAAATATACAAAATAGGTTTATGTGGTCACCGCAAATTATAATTAAAGGGGAGTAAAATACAACGATTTAAGGAAAAAAGTAAAGTAAAATTGTACAGAGAAAAAGAAAAAAAAAACGACTAAAAAACTGGCTAATAAAAGCTTAAAAAACAACAACAAAAATCAATATGAAACTAAACGGATCAAATGAGAAACATACCTTGAATCTTTGATATCCAGTGAGAATATGGTGTGGTAGAGAGGTGACGGGAAATATAACAGTTTCGCTAGTATTGGTTGTTTACAGGATGTTTAAAGCAATAGAAGAGGAATCAGAATTGAGTGAGGGAGATAGTGTTTTAATATAAATAGATTCAGAGATACGTAGTGATAGTGGGTTTGAGATGGAGTCCAAAATCTCGAAGTCATTCAAGGATGGAAATGTTTGACATTTAATCGAGTGCTCTCTTATAGAAGAATGTTCTTTTTTATTAATAACTTTTCCTGTTCTAAGGCTGATGCCCATGTGAGAGAAAAAACGGGCCTGAAGGGTACGTAGGGTGCTTCCAACATATTTTCCAGAGGTACACTCTGGACAAGAGTAAAAATAAACTACACCACTACGTAAGTCCTTAGGAGTTTGATCTGTAATTTTTTATGCAAACTGAATTTAAAGTATTTTTTCCAACAACCACACAACTGGAAATTTTTTTTTAAATTGAAGATCAAACTCCTAAGGACTTACGTAGTGGTGTAGTTTATTTTTACTCTTGTCCAGAGTGTACCTCTGGAAAATATGTTAGAAGCACCTTACTACCTGCTTCTTGTAATTCTTAATGTGTTTTTTTTACCTTCCCCCTTCCCTCTTCCTCATTGGTGATTTCTTGTTTTTGAGGTGGTCTTTCATATTTTTCTTTCGTATATATACCTCTAATATAATATTATTTCTTGTAGTTATCCTTGATAAGGAACTTAATAAAGTTCGAAAGTACTTGGAAACACCTTTTCATTTTTTCGTGCGGGACATTGCATTCATATATATATATATATATATATATATATATATATATATATATATATATATATATATACCCATATGGAGCTCGGCCGTAAAGCCTGCATTTAATATTGAGGATAAATCCCAGAGCCACGAGAAACGGATGCAGCATCTTTTAATATTCCACAACGTTTCGAAAACTACAAGTTTTCATCTTCAGGCTAGAATAAGTTTACAAAGTTAATACATAAGAAGAAAACTTGAAAAGGCAAACAAGAAATTATTTTAAAAGGTGTCCAATTATAAAATATTAATAAAATGTACTACAAGTTAAAATTTTAAATATGACTTGGCAACAGTTAAATTTGCTTTAAAACTGACTAAAAAAATTTAATAAATTTAAACTTTAATTTTAATTTTGTAAACACTGTAAGAGTTAAAAAACATTTAATATAAAAACGGTAAATTTGGGTACTTACCAAAGTGGATCCATCCTAGAGAGTGAATGGTGGGTTTAACAAGGGGCTAGTATTTATAGGTTACAGTGACGCTTGGGAGAAAGGAGCACCAGCTAACCAAACAGTAGTTAAAAAAAAACAACTAGCAAACTGTAGTTAAAATTAGTTAATTAATAATGAAATTGCACTTAAATCTTCATTGAGTGTAGGTTTGTAGTGTTTGATATATAAAGATTCGAGGGTTCTTAGGCAATGTTGGTTGTTGTTAAAGGCTAATACTTGAAAATTCTCAATAGAAATGTCATTTTTACCGCTTGTGGTGTGTTCCCTAATAGAAAACATTTCCTTTTTATTTAAGATTTTGATTTTACGCCAACTAATCTCCATATGAGCAGAAAACCTAGCTCTAAGAGGCCTGACAGTGCTGCCAATGTAAGAGGCTCCAGTACAACTGGGACACTTAAATAAATAAACATTATCCTTGCGGAACTCCACAGAGATAGTTTCTGTACTGCTAAAAAACTTCCTATCGATAATTTGTTTAGAAAATCTATTTAGGAGTTGATTTGGGGAAAATATCTTTTATAAAAGAATAGGATTTTTCTTTTAAAACTATCGTTAAAAAAAAACATTTCTGAATTTAGTAAATATATGGGCATTTTAAGAACTTCTATGCCGAAATTGGAATTCTTTATGAATCAAAAGATTTTAATTCCTTATTTTCTATTCATGTTCTTTTAAATCGATTGTTCATTAATATTGTTCATTTTAATTGTTGTTTGAGTAGTTTATGTGTAATACTTTTCCTATTAGTTTTATTTAATTAAATACTCTCTTACTCTCGATCCTTTAAATAGTGTTTATTGATTCATAATTTTACTTTTTTTATAGTTCCATTTATTTTTATTTTTATTAATTTTTTAAGCTTTCTTGTGTATGAAATCTTATTTGAAATGCTTCGATTTACCCTTAGATTATTTAGTTGCGATCTCTTTTCCATTTGAAAAGAATCAATTTATATTTTTTTTCAAACATTTAATGAGTTTCCACTAATTTTAAGGTTCATAACAATTTAACCTCAGCTTATTTTATTTTTTATTGCTTTAGCATTTTGATATTCTATTAATCTTTCTGCTTTTAGAAATTGAGGATGTGTGATACCCCCTAAAGGTTTTCCCCCCGAAAATAAATCGCATCTACAGTATCCACAAATAGTTTTGTCACACTTTGAATTTCGTTCAGAGAGGGGCAATTGAACATACAGGGTGTGATGAGCAATTCGTCCCCTAACTTCAACATAAAAACAAAATAATACTGTGAGTTCATTTATGCAGATAGATATACCAAAGGTACAAGTTAAAGCTTAAAAGATTCATGTATGTGGAAGCATGAAACTCAATACGCCATTATCACACAGAATTTCCCTGTATTTAACTTGGGTGCTTTATTAGCGTTTTTCCCGAGTTTTATAACGCCGTTCTGCTCTAAGGCTCAGAAGCCATGTCCATCTCCCCCAGTTTTGGGATAAAAGGGAATCTCGCTTATTTCCCTTTCGCCTCGTCGATGCTCCGAAATTATCAAGGTCCATGTTTATTTAAGTCGCGTCCGATATCCCTTAGGACGCCTTGCTGCGCACAGCCTTCTGACGACCATGGCTGTGGCTTATATTTAAGGTGGTGTCTGCAAATCATCAGCAGATAGAGAGAGTCCGAGCTTGTTGCCGGCCAGATCAGAGTATCTGTCCCCCGTAAAGTAGTCCCTCCTCCCTTGTGGTCTCGTCAACAGATCAGGGCGTAATCCGCCCTGATCAAAGGAAGATTGCAGAAACCACTTTTACGCCCCGTAAGATTGTTCTTGCTTTTTCTTGTCTCACCAAATTGGTCGAGACTTCCTGCCGTCCCGCAGACGAATCTCGATTTGTTATTACTTCTCTCTGGAGCCAGGTAATCTCAACCCACTTTGGAGTCTCTCTGGACGCCTTCGAATCAGGACCCTATCAACGAAGACCTGGCCAGTGGTCTTTCATTTCATAATTTCATCTACCAGAGGTAACTAGGAGTCCTTTCCTCGTAAGCCCCACCTCTCCGTTCCCAGTCCTAAGAAAAATTCCCCCATTTTGTGTAACGCAAGACTTTCTAGGTCTTTTCTTCAATCCAACTTATTGGATCACTTATATATATATATATATATATATATATATATATATATATATATATATATATATATATATATATATATTTTTCCACAACTAGATTCTTTAATTTTTACCCATCATAATATTATTTGGTCGTACTAATTATTATTTAGATTTCCATATTTATCTGCGCCTTTGTTCTTTTTATTATTTGTATTAAAGTATAGTTTTGTAGAGGTGTTTATCTTTCAAATTAACATTGAGACGAACCCGGAAAGTGTATTCCTATTCAAAGAGCCAACCCTAATAATATTGCAGTCTAGTTGGATGGTAACTACCATCCCCCAATTTAATTGTACCCGTGCCCAGCGCCGCCAGTGGCGGCCTGACTTACAGATGTGTTTACCTTTATGAAAAATTTGGGTTTCACGCCTTCGTCCCTCGACATACATATACATATGTATTTATACCTATTATATATCATTATATTAAAATCTGCTGTCGGGTTTAGTTGTTTTTTATATCGTAAAAACCCGCTAAATTTCAATTCTCCCTATTTAATTATTCTGACCGAGTTTGACTAAGTTCGCTCAAAGTGATTCAAAGATTGTGGAACTAATTATCAACTTATTTTTTTTAACTATTTAATTGTGTGTCCTCGAGACCATAACTTTCCTTTTTCTTTGGTGGTAACCATCTACTAAATCCAGAGCTGGATTAAGAGGACGGAAAACTTTAATCCGATAGAGATTGAATTTTCGCTTTGTCAATTGTGTTTTTTTTTGTTTTTTTTTGGTGTGCATTTCTTTTTTTAAGGGGGGAAGGGTAAATCGTAGTAAATTTTTTTTTTTAAATTTCATGAGAGCCCCATAATCTGTGTCGTGTGTTCCATGTACGTTCACGCTGCTAGACGCACAAGTAATGCCAAGGATGTAATCCTCAGATAGATTCCACAAACAAGGTCAAATATTGGGATTAAAATGCAAGGATTTAGTTGCTTATATCCAGGACGAAGAAAAAACTAAACGGAAAGAAAGAAGAGAAAGAGGGCAGAGAGAAGCCGAAGAAAGAAAAGAGCAAAGAGAAGCAGAAGAAAGAAAATAAAGAAAGCAAATAGAACCAGAAGAAAAGGAAAGAACCCATCAACATAAGCGAGAGTTAAGTCGGGATAACGTAGAAACCCTTTCCGTTAGTTCAAGGAATGAGGCCCGTGAAACCCCTTCGGTTAATTTAACCGTATTCAAGGATGGCAAAGACTTCAGTGCCTACCTCATCGAAGTAAATTCGTGGGACATCGAGGAGAATAGAGTAGAATGTTTAATTTCCTTGCTCAACATCCACCTTCAGGAAATTTTCATATCTCTCCCTGCCGAAGCTACACTTAATTATTCGACTCTCAAGGCCAAATTGCTATCAGCAATCAATATGAATCCCGATTTCTATCGGGCTAAGTTTCGACAGGCAAGAATATTACCTGGCAAAACTTACCGCTAGTTTGGCTTCATCCTTCAGAAAAGCCTTCAATTCTGGCTGGACTCGGCTTAAGTAGGACGAGAATACGAGTTTCTGTTCAATTTCGTCTTACATGATCAGTTAATGGCTGCGCTGCCATTCGAGATACGTGCATTTGTAAAAGAAAGACGAGCGTCTACCTTTAAGGAATGCCCGGAAGAGGCGGATGCACACGCGTCCAGCCATAATCTGTATAATACAGGTCAATGCTTCTCGCTCTCAATCACCTGCAAGCCCAATAAACCCAGCTTCTGCCCCGACTAACGGTTCTCCAGGACATCAAGTCATTTTTTTATTTAATAAAAGCTTCCCCGGTGGGCTTGAATTTGAAGAATGAACTGTGCGTGGGTGCCGAGTGTCAACCCTTGTAAGAGACACCTGGTGCACCTGCGTCGTAATGTCGGAAAAATTGCTACCCAGCAAGTACAACCTCGAGAGGTATGCAGTAGTCCACGACTACTTGTAGCGCGCCAACCAGTTTCGCGTGGTTCGCTGCTACCTAGATTGTAAATACTTCACCGGGTGGGTTGAGCCCGTTGCAGCCCCCATTAAGTTTTGCGCCGTGTTAGTCGGCCAGAACCCCCAGATCTCCCCTAATCCTGTCACCCAGTCGGTCCTTAAGAGAGCTAAGGACTTAAAAGAGATTGCAACCCGCTTGCCTTTAGAAACTCCGTATCTTCCCGAATTTGCGTCCCTTCATAACAAGGAGTTTGCAAGTGAGCAGAAGAAGTGCTCTTCTCTCCAGCCTCTGTGGGAAAAAGCCTTCTGACGACCATGGCTGTTGCTCATATTTAAGGTGATATCTGCAAATCATCAGCAGATAGAGAGAGCCCGAGCTTCTTGCCGTCTAAATCAGAGTATCAGTCACCCATGAAGTGGTCTCCCCTCCCTTGTGATCTCGTCAACAGATCGTCTTCGCTTAATCCACGCTGATCAAAAGAAGATTACAGAAACTAAGTTTACGCCTCGAAAGATTGTTCTGGCTTTTTCTGGTCTCACTACATTGGTTGAGACTTCCCGTTGGCCCGCAGACGAATCTCGATTTGAGATTACTTCGCCCTGGAGCCGATGTAATCGTAACCCCTTTGGGAGTCTCTCTGGACGCCTTCGAATCGGGACCCTATCAACAAAGACCTGGCCAGTGGTCCTTCACCTCCCAATTTCATCTACCAGAGGTAACTAGGAGTCCTTTCCTCGTAAGCTCCACCTCTCCGTTCCCAGTCCTAAGAAGAATTCCCCCATTTTGTGTAACGCAAGACTTTCTAGGTCTTTTCTTCAATCCAACTTATTGGATCACTTATATATATATATATATATATATATATATATATATATATATATATATATATATATATATATATATATATTTCCAGAACTAGATTATTTAATTTTTGCCCGTCATAATATTATTTGGTCGTACTAATTATTATTTAGATTTCCATATTTATCTGTGCCTTTGTTATTTTTATTATTTGTATTAAATTATAGTTTTGTAGAGGTGTTTATCTTTCGAATAACCCTTGAGACGAACCCGGCAAACGTATTCCCATTCAAAGAGCCAACCTTAATTATATTGTAGTCTAGTTGGAAGGTATTTACCTTCCCCAATTCAATTGTACCCGAGCCCAGAGCCGACATTAGCGGCCTGGCTTACAGACCTTTGTACCTTTTTAAGACTTTTGGGCCACAGGCCTTCGTCGTCACCGTCGTCCTAAACTGCAGTTTTCAGGCGGAGTTTGAACCGGCTACAGGCTTGCTCGACGGCCACCCACCCCTGTTTAACTGAGGAAAAACCGTAGTGATCCTAGACCTAACCTTCATTTTGGAGGTGATGGATGGGAGACGGGTTAGTCTCTCTCTCAACCACGCCTCACCTATAATAATCCAGAGAGTTGCAGTATCGGGAGTTCGGAGAACAGGTGTTCGTATTGATGTGGTGAGAAAAAATTGTCTGTCAACCAAGACTGCCTGCTCCTGCTTTTGCGGCATGGCACAACGTACTTCTCCTACACGTAGGCCTTCCAAGGGCCACCTCCTGGACCCAGGATAATATCTATTCTAAAGACATTTGATATAACCCTCCGGCAAAATAAACGGGGTCATGACGTAGCCCTTGTTACTGATCACTCCAATAACATTATGCAGGCCTGGAAATTGATCTTTATGACTCTCAGTACATCTTTAAGGGAAACAACACAAGCCGGCGTTTGTTTTGCGAGTGCACCTCGTGGTCCTGGCCGAAATTCTAATCGTATATTAAAAACCGAAACATGCCAGGCTTGAGAGGCTGTATCAGCTAGTTCACAAGCTTTGCAACATATTCGTTCCGCTTGTTCTTCCTCTTCTGATGCAGAAGCTGGCCCTTGATCATCTTGTATGAGTTGTAGTAAAAGTCCTCATGAACCAACTGCCTGAAGAGTGACTCTGACACTCCATTTACACTTGATATGGGCTTCATTGATGCGCTGAGATCGTTGTTAATGATGGTCTAGGTCTCCCCGACCAATTCTGTTTCTTTCTACATAAAACGCTTAGAGTGAGGTTTACAAGAACTCAGAGGTAGGTTTGCAAGCGCTTGGGGCGAGGTTTACAAACGCTTAGAGCGAGGTTTACAAGCTCTTAGAGCGAGGTTTACAAGCGCTTAGAGTGAGGTTTACAAGCGTTTAGAGCTAGGTTTACAAGCGCTTAGGGCGAGGTTTACCCTTATAATCACAGTTAGACTCATCAAACTCTTTCCTGTTCCACTGCACCGTTCTCAGATTGACAGCCAAGGCCTTTGAGATCTTCGCATTGGATATCCGAGCGTGAATATCCAGCAGCAATGGTTGCATTTTCTAAATACTTGTAGGATAAAATTTAGCTACTGATGGCTGTCGTAGAATGGACTCCCGACGATATACCATATATAACTATTCGTTGAGGGAACTTCTTTAATTATCTTAAGAGTGCGTTAATGTCTGGCGGGCCGATATGATGTATCTTCGATATGCTTAAGAAGTGGAACTGAGCTCAAGGATAATAATATTGCTATCATTAATAAAATAGAGTTTTATTAATAATAACTATCAACAAACACAAGACGGAAAATATTGACATAAACAGAGAATGGAAGAGGTCGTGGGGGCTTGGGCTAATCCGAGGATTAAAGGATTTAAAAAGGTAAAACAAATATAGAGTTGAAGAGATGGGATGGTTCGCTAAACCATTTAAAGAACAGGATAGAATTGACAAAAGGGTTAAGTACTCAAAGGTGACGTTTGGCTTACGTAACTTTATACGAGTGGTAAAGTGGAAGGCGACGTGAAGGAATTTTCGGTCCGCTGGCGAGTTCCAGCCGAAGGGGGGGAATAGAAGGATCCTGACGTGGCGTCTTGAGAATGAGAACCGTTTCTCGACGAACGGCTTGAAGAACAATGGCTGTTCTACGTTGTTCTCTTCCGAACAACAGGGGGAGGGGGGGTGAGAACCGTCTCTTGTCTGCGGGCTCAAGAACAATGGCTGTTCTAATGTTGTTCTCTTCTTGAACAACAAGGGGGAAGGATGAGAACCGTTTCTTGGCGAACGGATTCAAAAGAACAATGGCTGTTCTACGTTTTTCTCCTCTGAACAACAAGGGGGGGGGGAGAACCGTCTCTTGTCTACGGGCTCGAGAACAATGGCTGTTCTAATGTTGTTCTCCTCTGAACAACAAGGGGAAAGGGTGAGAACCGTTTCTTGGCGAAGGGCTCAAATGAAAAATGTCTGTTCTAACGTTGTTCTCTATCTGAACAACGAGGGGTAAGCCTTGAGAACTTGGCGTGACGAAAGGCTCGAACCTTTGGCACTCAAGGGATATTGTCCTTCTTCTGGACAAGTGATGGTGAATCTCGAGGTTGAGGTCCCTTGGCGCACAAAGGAAGAGAGGGTCGTGGTGATGTTTCGCGACGAAAATCTGGATCTCCAATCTGATCTTAGTAGTAAAGTTTCTATCTAAATAGTCGAGGCACTCCCTTGGCGTGGGGGGACAATGGAGTGGGAGCTTCGAGGGAATGCACAGCCGAGGCTGGGAACAATGCCTTATCTGCCCATAAGCCTAACTCAATCTGGCGAAGTCGGCGCAGGGGGTGAACGGGAGGACGATAACCTCCTTGTTTAAACATTGACATCCGGTGGCTGTGATAAGGCGCCAAGCTTCGAAGCGAAGATGCACGTGGGAGCATCGTGGTTTTGAATAATATGTGATAGAGGTTGAAATTAACACGTTTTCAATCCGTTCTATCACACCCCTCCATTCCGGGGGGAAGTTGTCACTTCGAAAAAAAAGAGAGGGAAGGGACAACTATAGAGCTCCGTTGTGGGGAACTTGTTTTCTTGTACCAACTGTACCTTCCTGCACCTAACTAGCATTACCTCAATACATATGATTATTTTGAACTTTAGATTACAGGGGAAAATAACCTGTAATACAACTTAATAAAAAAAAAAAAAAACGGCATAGAACAATGAAATGATATAAAATTAGTACATATGGGACACAATAATTTATACGTAATTTAATGGGTACAAATATATACATACAAAAAAAAATAGACATTGAGCGTTACAAAATTCAGACATATACATTAACTAATTATATTACAAGAGAATCTTAATTCAAGTCGTACAAGACGGTATATACCTACATGGAGATACTAATTCTATGAATACAATTACTCTACGCTATTCGGTAACGCATTCCTACTGAGTGCGTCAGCGACCTGGTTATCGGAACCTTTTATATAATTTATTTTAAACTGATACTCTTGCAAGAGTCAACTCCAGCGAATGATGCGGCCGTTGGAGTGTCGCACATTCCTAATATAGGCTAACGGGCGGTGGTCGGTTCTTATCTGGAATTCTTTACCTATCAAGTACATCTTGAATTTGTCTATGACCCAGATAATTGATAGAGCTTCCTTTTCTATAGTGGCATATCTCTTTTCGCGTGGTAATAATTGGCGACTAGCATATGCAACAGGATGACTCGTTCCGTCATCTTCGTATTGAAGGAGTACACCTCCAATGCACTCGTTGGACGCGTCGGTCTTAATCCTAAAGGAATTTTCCGGGTTGGGCAACTTTAAAATGGGGGCAGAAATGAACTTACTCTTGAGCTGATTAAAATGGGAAACAGCGACATCATTCTAACGTAAACGATCGGGGAAATTCTTTTTTTGAAGGGGGCTGAGGAGGCCGAAATTGCAGTGAAATTCGGAACAAATCATTGATAGTGAGAAGCTGATCCTAGGAACGATCTTAACCGCTTCTTTGTAATCGGGAGGGGCATGTCGGCGATTGCCTTAATCTTGTTCTCTTGGGGACCTAACTTGCTTTGTCCTATTTTAAAACCCAAATGTTTGATGGTTTCGTGGGCAAAAGGGCATTTGCGGGGGCGAATGGTGAGGCCATTTTCGCGCAGTCGCTCGAGAAGAGCTAATATGGTGGTTAAATGGTGACTACATTCAAATAGTTCTTGTAGCTGACTCTTTTGATGTGTTGTCAGCTGCGCGTCAATATCCAGGTCAGAGGGTTCCAAAGACTCGCCTGGTAGGGAAGGAGGAGAGTAATTGGCATCAGGTTGGATGCACACTATCTGTATTACCTTAAGGGACTCCGTGGGGTAATCTTCTTCAAGCGCCGATGTTTCGTCCAGTTCTACGAAGGTATCTCCATGGGCGCGTTGGGGGTTCTTTTTTTCTTGGGGTCCACGGACAGTCTCCGTGTCCTTGTCTGGGGCCTTATCACCTAAGGGTGTTAGTAATTCACACTCCTTTTGTGTCGTCCTAAAGTCCTGGTTAGGGGTCTCCGAGAATTCGGACGGTATCGGGGTTCTGATGGGGACGGGCTCCTGGGCTTTTTCCTTAGCTTGGCCTCGAGGAAGGGCGGCCTGAGACACAGGGTCGGAACTTACTTGGGGGCTCTGTCCTATAAGTACGGAACACAATTGTATGGGTGCTAAAATGACTTCAGCCCAGCCATCATAATATTGACACTGCAGGTAACATCTAACGACGGGGAATTGGTTCGCCCGCCCAAGGTAGTCATGTACCACGGCAAATTTTTCGTGGTTAGGGGCCACTGGGGGAAGGAGTTCGTCGGACACGATGAAACACGTACATCCTGTGTCCCTGACGAGGGTCGATACTCGGCAGCCGTCCACGCTGCCCTCCTCAAATTTCAAAGTTTCCGATGAACTTTTATCAAAAACAAAATTTACCTGGTGGCCTGGCGGAGGGGGAGAAGTTTCTGCTTGGGTCTGCACCACCCGGGGAGCCGAGGTTGCATTAATCTGGTGAACTTGGTGGGCTTGTCCGCTTTTAAGCCTAGAATTTTGGGGGCAATTCCAGCTCATGTGGTTTTCTACACCACAGGTGAAGCATATGATGGGTCGCTTCGGGAAGAGAGATGGAGGAGAAATCTTAACGGGAGGTTTGGAGTGCCGTTGTTGGTTTTGGGGAAAGATGTTTTGGGGTTTTACGGGGCTCGGAAACTTCGTCGATTTTCCTGTGAAGGGGCGCAAATCCTTCCTTCTTTCCTTGTAAGAGGATTGGTGAGAAGTTCGATTCTCCTTTGGGTATAAATTATGGCTTGCGGAATAGAAATCCGCTTCTTCGGTACATTCTTTAAAGGTCTGGCACCGACGATCCTTGACAAACGCGCGGATCTCCGTCTGGAGAGACGCCAAAAATTGATCTCGCAACACGAAGTCTGTTAAGGACTCGTAGTTCGGATCAACCTTTGAGGATTCTAACCAAAATTTAAAATTCCTCTGAATAATGTATCCGAATTGACGGAACGTCTGTCCGGGTTTAATACGACCTCCTCGAAATTCTTGGCGGTAGAAATCGGGAGTCATATTATGAGCGGCCAATAACTCAGCTTTTAAGGTGCTGTAGTTAATTATACACTCAGATGGTAACGAATAAAAATTTCGCGCAATTTGCAATTTAACAAGGGAAGTAATCTGGCTACACCTTCAGCCTCCAGATCCATGTTATTGATTTCGAGGATCTTTTCGAAGTGGGCTAAAAATGCTCCGAAATCCTCTCCATCCTCGAAATTTGGGAGCTTTAGTGAGAGATTGGGGGGGGCTTTGGAACGGGAACTGGCGGACTGTATTTCTGCTTCAACACGAGCTAATTCAATCTGATGGTAAAGCTCAGCTTGTCTTATCCGTTCCTCTCTTTTTCTTTCTTCTCGTTGGATTTCTCTTTCTCGTTTTTCTCGTTGGATTTCTCTTTCTCGTTCTTCTCTTTGGATTTCTCTTTCTCGTTCTTCTCTTTGGATTTCTCTTTCTTCTCGTTGGATTTCTCTTCCTCTTTCTTTTTCTTTTTCTTCACGCTCTTTTCTTTGCTCCTCTTGAACGTACTCAATTAGTTTTTTTCCGGAAAGTCCCAAGGATTCTCCTTGCGCTTTAAAGATTTCGAACTGAGTCATCTTCGCACTTGGGGCGCACTAGTCAACCAACTAAAATTCCTTGCAACAAGAATTATGCCTTCTAGAGAAATTAGCCTACCTAAATATAGGCACTGACCTATTCGTACTTGGTTTCTCGATCTAAATAACCACTGACTAAAATCACAAAAAAACACAAACAAATTATTATAACAGTTCCTTGAGCTACTCCAGCTTCTTAAGTTTAAAAAAAGGGGATAGCAATCGTTAAAACAAAAAGGAACTACTATACTCTATTATTGTAACGAATAACACTATGCTTTACTCGACTGAGACCAGTGTTTGCAAAGATATAGCGTTAAACCTTAAAGACCTGATACCAAATTTAAATAGTATATATATATATATATATATATATATATATATATATATATATATATATATATATATATGTCGTAGAATGGACTCCCGACGATATACCATATATAACTATTCGTTGAGGGAACTTCTTTAATTATCTTAAGAGTGCGTTAATGTCTGGCGGGCCGATATTATGTATCCTCGATATGCTTAAGAAGTGGAACTGAGCTCAAGGATAATAATATTGCTATCATTAACAAAATAGAGTTTTATTAATAATAACTATCAACAAACACAAGACGGAAAATATTGACATAAACAGAGAAGGAAAAGGGTCGTGAGGGCTCGGGCTAATCCGAGGATTAAAGGATTTAAAAAGGTAAAACAAATATAGAGTTAAAGAGATGGGATGGTTCGCTAAACCATTTAAAGAACAGGATAGAATTGACAAAAGGGTTAAGTACTCAAAGGTGACGTTTGGCTTACGTAACTTTATACGAGTGGTGCAGTAGAAGGTGACGTGAAGGAATTTACGGTCCGCTGGCGAGTTCCAGCCGAAGGGAGGGGAATAAAAGGATCCTGACGTGGCGTCTTGAAAATGAGAACCGTTTCTCGACGAACGGCTTGAAGAACAATGGCTGTTCTACGTTGTTCTCTTCCGAACAACAGGGGGGGGGGGGTGAGAACCGTCTCTTGTCTACGGGCTCAAGAACAATGGCTGTTCTAATGTTGTTCTCTCCTTGAACAACAAGGGGGAAGGGTTAGAACCGTTTCTTGGCGAACGGATTCAAAAGAAGAATGGCTGTTCTAATGTTGTTCTCCTCTGAACAACAAGGGGGAAGGGTGAGAACCGTTTCTTGGCGAAGGGCTCAAAAGAACAATGGCTGTTCTAACGTTGTTCTCTATCTGAACAACGAGGGTGAAGCCTTGAGAACTTGGTGTCACGAAAGGCTCGAACCTTTGGCACTCAAGGGATATTTTCCTTCTTCTGGACAAGTGATGGTGAATCTCGAGGTTGAGGTCCCTTGGCGCACAAAGGGAGAGAGGGTCGTGGTGATGTTTCGCGACGAAAATCTGGATCTCCAATCTGATCTTAGTGGTAAAGTTTCTATCTAAATAGTCGAGACACTCCCTTGGCGTGGGGGGACAATAGGGTGGGAGCTTCAAGGGAATGCACAGCCGAGGCTGGGAACAATGCCTTATCTGCCCATAAGCCTAACTCAATCTGGCGAGGTCGGCATATGGGGGTGAACAGGGGGACGATAACCTCCTTGTTTGAACATTGACATCCGGTGGCTGTGATAAGGCGCCAAGCTTCGAAGCGAAGATGTACTTGGGAGCATCGTGGTTTTAAATAATATGTGATAGAGGTTGAAATTAACGCGTTTTCAACCCGTTCTATCACAATCGCAAACAACACTTAAGAGTAGCCAATGGTGGCGAATGACGTATCGCATCCTGTATTATTATAATATTAGCAATAGGGTACTTTGGCTATATTTGGTTTAAATAGGAGATTTATTAATAAAATAAATGTGTATTAAACAAATTTTATGTTATTACAACATTTTAGAAGTACTGTTGAAACATTTTAAAATGGCTTAGTTACAAACAAAGCTGCCAAATTTGCCCAATTTTAAGCTCTCTAGCGTAATGAAATTTCCTATATTTTAAAAATTTTTAATTATCGATATCATCAAAATATTCGCATTACTATGGCTTTTTAATCAATCTTCAATCTATTTCTCAAGCTACAGATATCCCGTCAATTTTTAGGTATTTAAAGCCTTTTTGAAATCGTGATGAACTGCATCTACAGCTTTATACTAATCAAATATTCTCCACATTTCTCGAAAAAAATAGAACATATTAGACAAGCATGAGCGTCCACGTCAAAAGCTGTGTGGTTACTCCATTATTAAGTTATTTACTTCAAGGTTCTGCAAGATTCTGTCTAAAAATTGACTTCATAAGTTTACAAAGAACGGAAGTAAATGAGATGGGTCGATGATTTCCAAGACCAGTCTTAATGCCTTTTGGAAAATTAGTGTTACATTTGCCTTTTAGAGCTTCGTGGGATCTTTTGTCTCATTAATACCCTTTATAAAATTTGTACAAACTTGTTTAATATTTTTCGTTCTCTATTTCTTTAAGGTTGATCTCTTAGAATTCATTATGAGACGGCTCATTTTAAATTTAAATTTCTAATAATATAAATCTAATTTCATTTTCACTAAGGTCAATAGTTTATGAATTAATCTTCGCCAAAAACGTATACGTCTTGTATAATAGGTAAGTCATATATATATATATATATATATATATATATATATATATATATATATATATATATATATATGATAAAAACATTCATAAAATGTTCATTTAATATATTCACCACGTTGTCCAGAACGGAACTAACAACAACAAGGAGTAACAACAACAAGGAAAGAAGGTACTCTAGGAGACCTTACAGTCCATTCAAAGAGGGTACCTTTAGACTAGCAATCGAGCGGGCACAAGGCTGCTCAATTGTTTTGCGTCCCTAAACGGCCACTTTTCAAGACTTTGTCTAGTCTTGACTTGAACTGGTCAACAGATTCACTGTTGACAACTTTCACTGGAAGTGCGTTCCACTTACCGCAGATACTGTAAGACAAAAAATTTCCACACAGATTGCGGTTGTAACGCTTCAGTTCAAGTTTGAAGCCGTGATTGCGCGTTCTGTTCTCACTCAGTGTGGAAAAATCCCGGTAGTCAACCCTCGAAGTATTTTGAAAACTTCGATGAGCTGACCACGCTGTCTACGGGTTTCAAGCGAGAACAGATCTAATTCCCTTAGTCTATCCTCATAACTTTTATGTCGGATAGAGGGAATCAGCTTGGTTGCCCTGGCTTGTACGCGTTCCAATCTCGCGATATCCTTTCGCAATGAAGGACTCCAAAATTGTACGGCATACTCCAGGTGCGGTCGGACAAGTGAGTTGTACAGGCACAGTACAATCTCCCGGTTCCGATAACCAAACTGGCGCTAAATATAGCCTAGCATCCTTTGGGCCATTTTCTCCGCCTCAATGCACTGTTTCGAGAACTTGAGGTCACTAGTGATAGTAACACCCAAGTCCTTCTCAGTGTCACTCGATTCAAGAGCAGTGCCCTTAAGGATATACTGAGATTGGGGGTTTCTGTGGCCGATATGCATCACTTTGCATTTCCCCACGTTAAAAGGCATTTGCCACGTGTCCGACCACTCCCCAATCTTCCCAAGATCGTCCTGCAGGCGGGCAGTATTTCCCTCCTTTGCAACGTTCATGCCAAGCTTGGTATCTTCGGCAAATTTGGAAATCTTGGCAACCATGTCACCGTCCATGTCGTTGACGTAGATGATGAATAGTAGTGGTCCCAGGACAGAACCTTGAGGCACCCCGCTAGTAACGGGCACCCACTCAGAAGACTGTCCATTTACCACCACCCGTTGCCGTTTGCCACTTAGTTAGTTCTCGATCCAGCCGGCTACCTTTCCGTCTATGCCAAGCGCTCGCACTTTCCGGAGAAGGTGGCGGTGTGGTACCTTATCAAAGGCTTTCTGAAAGTCTAGGTAGACCACATCCACCGCCTTGTCCCGATCGTGCTCACTGAAAACGAAGTGGAAGAATTCTACAAGGTTCGTCAGGCATGACCGTTGCCTTCGGAAGCCGTGCTGGGAACTCCTCAGTAGCAGGTTTGACTCTAAATACGACGTCACTTTGTCCACCATGATGCTTTCCATGAGTTTACCGACTATCGAAGTCAGACTGATAGGTCGGTAGTTCGACGGTTGGTTACGGTCTCCTTTCTTGAAGATAGGAGTCACCTTCGCCTCACGCCAGTCTCTAGGAACGCATTTGGTCCGGATTGACATGTTGAAGATAGCGCACAGATGTCGTGATACTTCATCGCACACTTCCTTCAACACTTTAGGTAGAAACCCATCCGGTCCAGGGGACTTATTCGTCTTTAGATCAGCGATCTTTTTCTTTATTTCTCCTTCGGTGAAGTCCACTGCCTCCAGCTTTTTCCCCGAGTAGGAATCCGTCGGCTGGGGAATGGGACCACACTCTTAGGTAAACACTGAAGAGAAGTAGTCGTTGAGGAAGTTGGCGTTTTCTGCATCTGAATGCTTTAATGTCCCCTCCTCATTCCTCAAAGGGCCAATCGTTCGACGGATTGGTTTACGGCTGTTCACATATCTAAAAAACTTCTTGGGATTCTCTTTACAGAGTCTCGCCACTCAGAGTTCCTCAGACCGCTTAGCCGCCCTTATGCTGGACTTCACTTTCCTGGCTAGCCTCAGGTATTCGTCAAAGTCACCCGAGATCTTCGATTGCCGGTACACATTTCTCTTCTCCCTAAGCAGTTGCCCGATTTCTCGATTAAACCACTTTGGTTGAACAGAAGACCGACGGGGGCATTTCAGAGGGATAAAACGCGATTGAAGACTCATGAATGTGGTTTTGAAACTGTTCCAAGAGTCTTCAACAGCATCGCGCTCCTCTAGCCTCGCGTCAGTCAGCCTCGCGCGTAGACCTGCAAAGTCTGCTCTTCTCAAATCCAGTTTCCTTGATTTAATAGTTGCAGGCTCTGCCTTGGGGACTTTGACTACAAATCTAATTTGTCGGTGGTCACTGCCACCGAGCTCTTCGCCAACAGAGAGGTCCTCAACGATGTCATCCTCAGAGGTGAAAACCAAGTCGAGGATATTGTCTCCTCTCGTTGGCTCTCTCACATATTGAGTGAGGAACTCGTTGTTCGTGAACTCCAGGAGTAGTGCGTTCTCGCCACAGGGTTCTCTGGTTTCCCAGTCAACTTGTGTGTTGAAATCACCCATGACGATACACACTCTGTCTTTCACAAGTTCTCCTAGTAGCTGGTACAGATCTCTGTCCTTTTCAACGAGTTGGGCAGGAGGTCTATAAAGCACCAGGGTCCTGTATTTGGCAGGACCTATCTCTAGGTCAACACCTAGTAGTTCATTGTCGGATACGATGTTGCAATCCGTCGAGTTGAGAGTATCCTTGACATACAACATCACACCGCCACCCTCTCTGCCTGGCCTATCTTTCTGGAAGAGCTGGTAACCGGGAATCGTGAATTCACCTTCAAAATCTCGGCTTGAGGTTTTAATCCACGTCTCCGTTATGGCGACCATCTCCGGTTCTTCTGTTGCTACGAGGCCACGAAGTTCTAGAAACTTGTTTCTGATAGACCTCGCATTAAACAGAAGAACTTTGAGGGACTCCCCGACTGTAGGACTCCCTACGCTCTTCCGTTTCCCGCTTTCTTTCTCTGTGGCGGGATCACTCCACTCTTTGTGACTTCAGAAAAGGTCGTTCCTGGAGTAACACGGGTGTACTGGCGTACGTCCTCCTTTACTCGGGGTCTGACACTTCTTTGGGTCCGCTCCACAACATCCTGGATCATGTTTGCGAGTGCAGCTTAAGGAGACCAAGGGCATCGTAAGGGGCCAAATGCACTCTCTAGTTGGCTTACGCTTATTTACATATTAATAAAAAAACAATTTGGATCGTCTTTAGGCGAAGACGCTAGATTTTTTTCATAGTTACTTTTGTCTCTTATTATTTTGTCTTTCACAAAGAAACGATATCAAAAGTGTAGCTTTCGATTTTTGACAATATGGCTGGTTCTCGAAATTTGATACTATTGGTAACGCTCTCTCAAACACCTTTTAATTCCACTTTTTATCAAAGAATTTGGTGGCTTGGTCTATTAGAATCTCTAGATTTATAAAGTAGTATATATGTAATTATTATAGTGTAATGATTGCTAGAAATCAATATATATAAAAATCGTTTTTAACAAATAAAAATTTCCAACAATAAATATTTTAAAGAGGAAGTTAAAAATGAGTGATATATATATATGAGAGGGATCGAGAACTAGAAAGAAAGAGATGAAAAGAAATAGCGATATACTCAGCAGACTCGAACTCGGGTCTGCTGATTGCCGGTCAGATGCTCTGACCGGAGCATCTGACCGGCAATCAGCAGAGCCGGGACAGTTCATAGCCACGAAGTTGTTTCCCTGCATAATTTTACGGTAAACGAGGCAAAGAAAACGGAAAACCCACTTGCTCGGCCACGCTCCGAATGATGTTGAATAAATCCAGGTTGGTATTCAAGCACTTTGGCGTGTCTATCAATGCTGCTTTCAATGCTTTCCTCATCCTTCTGTTGGATGCACGTGTGACTGCTCTTGCTTCCATCCAATTGATGCGGTAGTCAGCATCACGCACGTGTTAGGTGAGAGCGTTGCTGAATCACCTTGGCCGGATATCCTGCCTGTGGCCTTTTAACCTAGTGTTAATCCCCTGTGTGTCTCACCAAAGTAAGTTAGGGGGCAGTCACTTCAGGGCACCCTGTATACTACCGAGTTTTTATTGCTCTCAGTCGTTGGTTTGTAGCGGCAGATGTCTCCAAACACCCCTGCTTTATGAAGTGGTTCAGAACTTGAAATAAATCACTATTTATCGAGCCTCTCCACGCTGCCCATCCTAACATTCAAATTCAAAGTATATTTTTATTGAACGACTTGAAGTAACCTGGGGCACAGTCTTGCTAAAAGACTTTACCCATCTTCTTCGTGATCTTTCTCACACAGGACAGGGCTATCTTGGCAAAGATGTCCCTGCATTCGACCGTGAACCACATCAGTGGCTACTTCTCGCCATTCAAGGCGACGACGAGAACAATAATTAATGAGGTCGCATATTTGGTCGTGAACACGTAGAAGACCTCGAAGACGTCCTTGCAGAAGCTCACCATGCGGATGTTGTGATTCATGATGACCGAGTTAAACATGAACGTTTTTTTCTTCAGAAAAAATGGGAATTCGATTAGCATGAATTTTCAGGTCGTTAAGAAGGGGTCGACAGCAGCCTCGACGTTGATTTCGCATACGATCGCTAAGCAGAGGCCTTTCTACCCACTTAAGTTCTTCCCGGCCCCTTCTTGTCGGCCATGGATATCATGGCCACCAAGATGCTCTTTTTCTTTGTGAGCGCAGTCATTTTGAGCTTCGGTGGCACCTACGAAGGTCTTTCTCACAGCCAAACGGTTAACCACTTGAGCTATGCCTGAACGAGATCAATCTTTTAGCTCTTTTCAGTTCTTGAGCCTCATTAGACTGAAGTCCAGCCACTTGGCGATGTCGGACTTGTTTTGGCTCGCGCGCAGAATAACAGAGATCTTGATGCTTTTCAATTTCATCTTTTCAATTTCATCTCACAGCAAAACGGTTAACCACTTGAGCTATGCCTGAACGAGATCAATCTTTTAGCTCTTTTCAGTTCTTGAGCCTCATTAGACTGAAGTCCAGCCACTTGGCGATGTCGGACTTGTTTTGGCTCGCGCGCAGAATAACAGAGATCTTGATGCTTTTCAATTTCATCTTGAAACAACGGCACACAATGTAAAAGACGTTTTAAGGCCATAGGCTGGAAAATTAGAACTTTAAATATGTTTTATGGAACCTTTTCTATCACACACGTTAACCTCTCTAAAGATAAAATAAACCAACGAGTGTAACATAACTTTTGCAAAACCCGGTATTGCTTCATGTTACAAAATTTTACAATCGTGTCAATAATAAGTTTAGTCACAGATAGAAAACGGTTCTAGAAAGCAATGGAGGTTATGTTTATAATAAAATATTTCCATTTTCATAGGCCTATTCATTTTTAATATATACCTTAAAATCGTACATTACTTTGGTTCCATCCTAACATATAGATGGAATGTACTCACAAAATGAAATTACTTTTTATTAGTTTGTTTATTCTCTAATTTAAGTTTTTTTTAACAGAATACCAACTTGTCTCTTCTATTTTATTTTAAGACATGGCGTCTGTTTCTTTATTTTAAATTTTTAATTCCATATTGTGTTGGGGCAGTTCAATGACGTATATTACGAGGTATTATAATTAGGCAAAGAATTCTGAAAGTATTATCAATCAGATTAATTACTTAGCATCTTCTCGCCAACTGTAGACATAAATTTAACTAGAAATTACCTCAATATAGTTTCTGATTTCAGATATCCCTGTTACTCAGTTACAATGTGTTCTTCCATTCAATCCATGTTTTTGTGTAATTGTAAAATCTCTCTCGTTTAGATGTGAGTTCATCCAATTAGGACCTCCAATTTTAATTATTTGATTAGAGAGTGTATCATAATGTAACATAGAACAATTTTCAACACTATAGGGGTACATTTAATATGGAAATCTCTTTAAGTAGGCTTTATATGGATGCAACAAGATTACATTCCATCACTTTAGAGAGGAGTTTCTTATTATATTGTCTATTTGTACACATATGCAAACGATGAGGATAGAACTCTTAGTTCCTGTTTCTTGGACACGTAATAGGAAAGGAATAAATAAAGAACCAGAGTAATATGAAGATTTTAGCATAATGGGACCTCTAATTAACCGTAAGCGAAATCTTTAACAATGCCTGGCCTCTTTATCTTTTATTCGAGTTGACAGCGAAAGCTACACAAGGGGAACATAACAGAGTAATTAATTTTCCATTATAGGCCAAAGACCAGTGAACAACTGTTCGTTAAGGTCAGGGACTTTGTTCTTATTTATCCTGCGATTTAATGGGCAAATTTGGGATTAGAACCCAAGTTCTATCCTAAAATTATCGTACTCTGGAAATTCGTTATCATGAACATTTTGGAGGGAATTTTTTTAAATCTCTAATTTCTCTCCGTCCATTAATTTTGTGACGAAAAGTTGACTGAAATGATTTATATAATCTCTGCTCGAATTTTTATTTGCTATTTCCTCCTCCTGGAGCGTTTTATGGTATATTTTTAGCTTCCCTCTTTTCAACCTAGTTGTTTTGGTAAGGTTTTATTACTACTTTGCAGCACGTGTGATCCGAAACACCTATCAGTTCTACAAATGACAGCCCGGGGATGTTAACTAACAATAAATTGCATCCCCATTCGACGATAAAACATACGGAATGTGGTTTAACATCACTCATGTTAAACCACAATTGGCCATTACCAATTGTGTATAAAGATTTTTGTAAGTGAATTCTTTCTTTTGATCCTACCATTACGAAGTGATGAGATTTGACTCATTTTAGTAAATAAATCAAACCTAACTAGTCTCACTATTCGTTAAAGACTGTCCTTAAAGAATTAACGTCGGCTATTGTTAATTTACTACCAACGACAGTGGTTCCACGTTAATATTTAGCGTTAGATACTAGTAGCGAGCGATTTGCGTAAAGGATAATCTGTATAAAATCCAACAGACTAGTCATTGTGGTTTTCTGATTTTATTATTGTTTCTATAGCATATTACAGTGTTTTAATGCTTCTCACTATAATTTTCTATATCTCTCCCTCCCCCCCCTCTATCTCCCGCCTTCATTGCTGAAGTTGATTCGATGTGCACATTGCATTGTGTTCTCTATTGTACACAAAATAATCATTACTATTGTTTCATTTTTCTATAATTACAAGTAGAAAATCCAGAAAAGATAAATACGCACGTAAAAGACAGATGCACCCACCTAAATAAGTGCAAAAGAATATACCAGCGAACACACAGAAATGAAGGCAGATGGAGATCTCCACCTCATACACAATCCTCCCTTTGCCCATATGAAAGAACAAAAGATAAGGTGACATAAAATAAAGAGAAGGAATCCCTATAGACTAAAGTAATATATGTTAGAGATTAATATCTAGGTTAAATATAACCATCTACGTTCCGACCTGCTCGTATACTATGTTTTAAGGTTTGCGATCAGGAGCCCACCAGAGGGGGTGGGGGTGGCACAGTCTGGATTGCTTTGAGTAACGAAGCCTATTAAAGGCTGATGCATTGTTCTGAGAGAGGCGAGGGAAAGATTAAAATGACGAGTCTAAACGAGCCAGTTTCATCAGAAGCGAGTTTCTGAGACAGGAGTTTAACAAAGACGCCCCATTCATTCTAGATTTATCCATGTAGCCCCTCCCAAACAAGGAGATTTGGTGTGGAATATGTATATGTATAAGGTTGTTTTCAACCACCAGGAAAATAAAAGGAAATCTGTATAATCAAAGAAAGGGATGTATACCCAGAGTGGGGGAAGAATGGGGTTGGTCGGTATGGAAAAAAATAGGGACTTATTGTTTAATTTGGTCAATTATCGAATAAAGATTAAAAGGTAAGGGGACAGAACTAAATGTTAATTTTTTTAATGAGAATAATATTGAGTTATACTAACCCATTTTAATCAGGTTATTTTCAAATTTGACTATTTGAAACATAAAGCTTTAATACTCTTGCAATAATTAAAAAAGTTTTAGCAAAGATTATTTATTCACTCGGCGAATGGATAAGCGTACCGAAAAATCCTTAAGATAGGATACTTTCCTAAAACTGACGAAAATTAACTAAATTTCATAGACAAGAAATATGTGTCTATACCGAGCCTGTGTCATTGTGTTCAAGAAAGTTGTTTGTTTATTATCACACTACTTGGATTAATAGAAAGAGTTAAAAAAATAGAGTTTATTTTACAACATACTCTATCAGTTTTAGAGATCTTTCCCAAAGAAATTGAAGTTTATTTATTCGTTTTAAATAAAACTTAGGCTGGAAGCGGAACAATTGCTGATTTCTCTCTTCAAGGGCATCTTTATTAAATAATCCTTCGTTCCAAATCTGATGTCTAAAGACAAAAATAAGGTGTTAATCAAAAGTATACAAATTGAAGTTTATTTATTTATTTACGCTTCTTGGGGGGTGCTGAATGGCTTGGACGGTTGTCACTGGTTGCATTGAGGTTCTCTACTGTCCCATAGTTCTCGAAGTGGTTCATCCAGTCCTGATTTCTGCTCTTGGAGGGGGCTTTTTCACATTCGAAGTGATGCACCAAAGTGTCCTGCACTTTCTTGAACCAGCCCGTCTTGTAGAAATGTTTGACGCAGTATATTCTTTTCTGGAGCTTCCATTGAGATTTAGTTGTTTTCACAGGCGTTCCTTCTGCCATGTCCTGCAAAGTAATGGTGATTAGAGAATGAATGACGGATACATCATAAAAGGTGTCTGCAGGCCTGTTTTTTGGGGGTCATCCTGTATTCAGCAAGTAAGGTGGATGAGGGAATAGCTGCAATTCTAAACTTCTCCGTGTATCTCTCAATATATGAATGATTTATGACGGAGCATTGTATTGCGGTTGACCGGTATTAGATGCTTTTGAATAAGTTCACATTGAACATTTGCAATTGTGCAATGGATACTTCAGTGTTAAGTCTTTAAAGCATCAGATTTGCAATGAAAGATTCTGTAATAAAGACACACTCAAAGAGTAGCCTCAATAGTGTTTTTGATTCAAAGCCTTGAAGATTTTTATTGAACAAACATTGGCAAACTTTTATTTGGTTAGGAAAAAGATCTCTAGAACGAAATGAAACTCTTTTGTAAAATTAATTCTATTGTTTGAACTCTTTTCATTTCCTCTCGACGATAAAAAAACAGAACCGTATTTGACACTCGCTAGAATTTCATTGAAATAAAGACAAGTTTAAAATAAAAAAGATCGGATTTCTTGCGCTTCTATTCACAAAAGAATGATTTTACATTTCCAACTTATTTCATATTTTCTTTAAGGAAAAGAACTTTTAATCCAAGGCGACTCTCTAGTATTTTTCGCTTCTTAAGAACAGAGATGATAATAATAATAATTATAATACTGCTACTAATAATAATGATAATAATAATAGAGGTTTTATATGGGTCCCTCCAAGCCCTTAAGACCTTTGCAGGGCGCCCGTCTATTGACTGTGAAAAGGCCTGGCAGAAGAGGTGAGCTTTAAATTGACACTCGAAAGCACTGACGAGGATGAGGAGCGTATACCAAGAGGCAGATCATTCCACAGCTTAGAGGCAACTAGAAAAAAGCACGATCGTTCATGCAGCAGATAAGAGTACGAGAAACCGAAAGTATGAGGGCAATTCCCGAATGAAGGGCTTTTTGTTGTCACACAGCCAATGTGCAGGACTGGTAAGGAGAGTTGCGGTGTTTATGATTTTAAATATGAACAAGACTTTAAATGTTAACGTTAATCGCCCAGCAACAAGAGCCCCCAACCCCCTCCCCCCTAATAGATAGCGGAGTGGAAACAGCTTTTCAGGTAGAGCAAAGTTAAATGACACCTCGACCTCTATCCTTAAAATATGCCTCATCCGAGCCCTTTATTCTTCCAATGGGAATAGCCTGGGCCTCTATTGGCAAAATAGATGAATTGGGTGCAATATTCTTCTCTCGCTTCGATTTTATAGAATTTGCTTCTTATCTGTTTTTATTTCTCTATTTGGTAATTTTTTTTTTTTCTTTTGCATTCA
This sequence comes from Ceratothoa steindachneri, assembly GCA_963969495.1. Classification (NCBI taxonomy): domain Eukaryota; kingdom Metazoa; phylum Arthropoda; class Malacostraca; order Isopoda; family Cymothoidae; genus Ceratothoa; species Ceratothoa steindachneri. Next base: position 53,504,522 of record OZ018339.1, on the reverse strand, counting down.
AATTGTTTTAATTCTATCTAGTGGAAGTTTTTAAATCCTGAAAGAACATCAAGCTCGTAAAATCTGGTTCATGTCACTTTGCTTTTATTCGCCTATTTCAGCAAATATAAGCCAAGGCATACATCTGTCAAAATAAGTCATGTCACGTTTTTTCAAAATGTTTGGGACGGAAGTAATTAACTATATTATAATGACTTATGCTTTATAAACCCTCGAATAGTTTGAGATAACTTCTGCTGGCTTTGCTGCACTGTGTATGCCAAGTAATACTAATTTTCATAACACAGGTTGGGAAATTATTCTAAAATGTTGATGTCAATATTTTGATGATATATATGAAAAAAATATAGTTAATTAAACTGAAATAAGGAAAAAATAGGTAAAATTTGGCAACCTTGAATTAAAACAAAACCGTTTCAAAATGTTTCGATACTACTGGTTGAAATACCGCAATAACTTTTAAAATATCACTAAATTTATTTAATTTTATTGGTAGATTTTATATCTAGTTTATTTATAGCTAAAAATATCTAAAAAACTCCATTTCCCATTAAATAATAATATATTAAATTTTCACTAAACTAAATTCAGCGTAAATTGTGAATGTCTAATTGTGACAACTGTACATATATATATATGCATACACTAGTAGAACATATCCTAAATATGTAGCAAACATTTTTCTTTACTTGTCATTTTGGGCAAACAAATGTGCTATTAGGCATTTTACTCATTGTTCTTTCTTTTCACTCATTATTTATTATCTTTCTTTGTCACTTTTTAGATTACACACATCTCCCATCCCCCAAGTTAACAACTACCGAATCGACTCGACTTGGTGCAGACGTCCAATTCGCGAGGACAAAAATATACATTTATTATCATTTTATAGCTTTTATATAGCGAATGTTTCAAGGGAAAACCTTTATCAATTTCACCGAATTTATTCACAAAGCTGGGTCAGCAAACTTCATGATCATCTGTTCTTTAAAAGTTTCCAATTTCTGATCAGCATCAGTAAAAGTTTGAAGCCGAAAAACATTCTATGCGAATGTACTTCCATGCATGGTTCTTTATTCTTCTATTACTTTTACATCTGTTTGCTTACAATAACAATGTTTTATTGCCTATGACCTAAGCATGCATTTGGCAAACTCTCTTTTCTTGAACGAGTCTGAGCTTATTTTATTATTGTTACTTTCCCTATAAAACCACGTAGAGTAAGTGAATAAAGAAATTACAGCGCCTGTAACAGCATGAGGTATAATAAAACACTACGAGATATTCGTTATGGTACAATTTTTTCTATTCCATTTTTTTATGTAGCTTTTCCTCTTATAAAGTTGTTCTTTTAAAGATGAGAACTCGTTTATAAGCCTCTTTGGTGCGCGGTTACTCTCCTGTCCTTCGTTGGTTAAGGTAAGACGAAAAGTTAACAATAAGCATCCGCGTGGAAACACAGCTTCCTAATTGCTGTAGAGATAAGCCACAAGTTTGTGATAAGTGTTAAGAGTCCGAACTCTGATTGACCTTACGGCACCCGCCATACGTTGTAGGGAACTTGGGTTCTGATCCTACTGATCACAAATCGGTGATAAAATCCGTACATATTTATTTTAGTAAACTACCAAATTCTAAATTCTTATTTTTGATATCCTGTTTCTTGTGATAATTATTTATTTCCTGGAATTTCTTTAGGATAATTATGATCCTAATATATTCTTTTTTCAGTCCCGACCGTTGTAACTCTGTTGCAACTCCCCTTTTCCATTCTGGCTAGATGTTTTCAATTTTCGTTTTTCATCTCATCAGTCAAATGGAAAGCGTTAGAGCGGTTTACTCGAATAAAGATAAAATTGTTTTAGAGAAAATCTAAAATGGTCTCCCACAGCTACGTTTGAAATGTCCGCCGTCCAAATTTTATGAAAGATTAAGTTTGAAGAGGTATATAGGTAAATGTAAAAAGATGATAAAAAAGTTTGTGAATGCTTGCAAACTCTGAATGCATATTGCATGTTTTGATTGCATACACATATATAAATTAGCAGTACTAATTCTGATATGGACACTTTAGTGATTTAAAGATGTGCTATGAAGTAGTCCTAGTACAAATATCACTTCCAACCATGAACGAGATTATGACTGTTTAACGCAAGTTTGTTCTGGCCAATAAGTGTTATTTTTCACTTTTATTGAAAAACAATAGAAGAGACCCATTATTTGTTTTAAACTATGCTTTTGTGGCTTGTATGATGAAATATTTACTAAAAATAGGCAAATTTGTTTTGTTTCATCCATTCTTGGGATAATAACAAAAGAAAAATCAGTTAAATTTATACAATTTTATTGAAACTTCTACAATAAATATATAAAAAACAAGTAAATCAAGTTCGAATTTAAGTTTTCCTCGATTTCTATTTGTAACGTAAAGCACTTTTTCGTACAAGTCCCAAATTGCAGTCTCCATGTTTTCATTGTATACTGCTTGGTATCTTTGTTTAAAGGTCAATATATCTTGATGGAAGCGCTCTCCGTTTTAGAGGATTATGCTCTCATATTTTCCTTGAACTTGTAAAGATGAGCATCAAGGATATGCACCTCCAAGGACATCCTGTAGCCCATTTGGCCATAGATTTTCGCTAAGTTCTCCACCAGTTACACATAATTTTCAGCCATGTGATTGCCCCAAAAGCCAAGAAACACCGAAACCAAACTCTTTAAGGTTTCTTTTTCCTCTTGTATTAAGCTTTTCGGGGAATTCTGAATTCTATGATTTTTTTGATTTGTTGTCCCACAAAGACATTAGATTTCATCTTTGCCTCAGAAAGTTTTGGAAACAAATTCGAAGTTACCTGGAGTCTGCAGACTCTTTGTTGAGACCTAACAAACTTCTTCATGAGACATAGTCTTAAATGCAATGGGAAAAAGAACACCTTTGAGGGTCTATCAATTGCTCTTTGTGACCAGTGGTTCTTATGGCATTCCTCCTGTCTCAAAGACAGATATGACATGGAAACTTGGGAAGACCCCCCCTGAAGACCCATCAAAAACGGTACCATTGAATTCTCTAATTACTCTCCAGCCATACTCATTATAATTCAAATCTTGTAGCAGGAGCTTGACACTGTTGTAGTTTTCCATGAGATATAGTGAATTAGCCAAGGGAAGTGATCGATGCTTATTCCAATTATGGAGAAGTACAGCTTTAATGCTTATTGCAAAGCTGTTAATGAAGAGCCACCACACATCTTCATTACATGTAATTCAAATTTCATCAGATACATTATTGCTGTAGCATAACCCAACTTGATAGGTGAGGAAATTTAAGAAATGTTCCTGACTTTTTCTTTGGCTTGTCACCTCAAATTTTCATCCAGCAATTCTCACTCTTTGAGGATGAAAATGAAATACCCACTATTTGTCCGTGATAATACAAGATCTGTGACAAGGTCAGTGAGGTCTCTTTGGTTTGGATAGTATGGATTCCTCTCAACGACCGTATCTCCGACACTGTAGAATACAACTTCGATGATCTTTTTCAGCGCCTGAATTGTTGCGTTGTTTTGAGGGTGACTTATTCTTTCCTGGAGGGTTAGGTACATGAGGATCGACACTGTGTGGTACTGATAAAATAAAGGATGGAAGATCGGGAGAGGAAATAAAAGGTGTATCTTTGCCACTTCGAAGTTTTGAAGACTCCACCATGCATAAGTAGTAGTTGCTTGAATAGTCAGTAGATTCGCGCCAAATCCTGAGAATGGCATCTTTGTAGCTCTTTTTCCCCTCTATATCATCCTTGAAAAGTTAAAAAATATACTTTATTACTACTATTTTGTCTTACAAACAAACATAATAGCTTAAATAATTGTAACATTTAATATTTTACTCTTTATAGTAAACAATTTTCTTGCTTTCCAGTTTTCTCGGAGTGTTCACAAGTAGAATGAGGTACCAAAGGTTGTCTTGGTCCCAACCTGATATGCCAAAGTATGCTTTGTAGGCTTCGTACCATCTCATAGATGATTTAATACCAAACCTTTTTGCTCTTAATTTTAAAAACTGGAAAAGCATAACAGAATACATCTGAGGATTGATTGCAGCTTCTTGATGCCACTTCTCTCCTGATGTGTTCACTATGGGCACTTAAGAAGAAATGATAGCAAATATACCTGTATAAATATTTCTGGAAATATTCTAAAATATTCCAGAAGGTTTTTAGAAGTTCCCATGGATGTGTTTTAGCCCTTTTTGAAAGATTCTTGAAACTTCATCAAATTCTATTAAATTCTAGGATGTTTTAGAACGTTTCGAGCAAATATTATTCTACAACATATTTGAAAAAAATGTGCAAATTTAGAAATTTAGTGACCTAACTATAAAAGCAAATTCTGGGATCAAAATACATTTTTTATTTACTTGATTTATGAATAACTGGGAAATGACACTTCAAACCAGGAAAAAGAATTTTGTTAAGTTGTGTTATTTTCAAAAGGGGACCATATTTGAGTTGGATTGACATTGTACAATCATGGCCAAATGTTTTGAGACTACTATATTTTTTCATATTAGAACATTAATAGAGCTAATCAAACATTGCATTTTGATTTAGTAGGTTAACATCATAGGTGGAAGGTGAAATATATAAACATTTAGAGCTTCAACCCATTTTATTTATGAATACAGTCAATTGATGCGTGCTGTCAATATATATAATGATCTCCCCTGTTCTTCAAGACTGTTTCAATTCGGTTTGGCATACTGAGACCAAATTGGCATCATGTATTGACTGATATTACTCCACTTCTGTTCAATAAGCACTCTCGCAACTGCTCAAAATTGAATTGCTTCTGTTTATCAACCGTGAGTTTGATTATCGCCAACAATTACTATTGGGTTCAAATCTGGCGAAATCCCGACTCAAGTTCCCAAATGTTCATTATAATTTTAGCCAAAAACTTTGATGTTTATTTTGATTTGTCACAAGGTGGGTAATCATCCTGAAAATTTCAGTTATCATCGTGAAATTGGTGCTGAAATGTTGGAAGAAAATGCTGGTGAAGTACGTTTTTGTACCATTTAAAGTTCATTGCAGTATTGGGAAAATTTTTAGTACTCCGATTACCTTAGATACGAAGCAGCCCCAAACATAGAGAGTGCTGTGATGCTTTAGCGTGGACACGATGCACGGCTCGTGGAAGCCCTACCCTTTGCTCCTCCCAACGAGGGATCTTCCAGAAGCCCCAAACAAGCGGAAGAGAACTTCATCAGAGAATATCACTTTTCTCAAGTGTTCAATAGTCTATTTATTTTATTTCCTACAAACGTTAAGCCTATCAATAAGGTTCCTCTTTGGAAGATGAAGCTTCTTCGCAGAGTTTCTAAACAAAAGATTTGACTTAAACTACCATCTCTAAGTACTTTCCTCAATGTCAGCTATTTCCTATTAATTCTAATCCTAGTTCCATTAATTCATATTTTCGGCACGAAGAATCACTCCCATCATGCTTACGATCCTTAATTGTTTAGAAGTTTACATCAGCAACCTGCTAAATTCCCTATGTAGGCTAAACTAGTCTACAACTAAAATATACGATTTATAAGCACTTGGGAGTATCACATAGAACTAAATTCCTATTTCTAACACTAAATTGTCTTCGATAAGACAACATTCTTTTAGTTTATTAACTTCTGCTTCCTTTTGTCTTGTATTAAAAATTCTAGAATCTCTATTCACAAACGAAATAAATCCAGAGCTTAATGCTTACTAATCTTCCCTCAAATTATTTACTCTATAAGCAAATAGACAGACAAACAAACTAAATCTCCGAAAGTAGCTTTTCTCTTGGCTTGTTCTATCCATTAAAATCAATTGTCTTATCAGCTTCTACGAAATAAGGTCACTTTCTGCCTAAGTTTGTTTTGGGGGGAGGAGGCGCTTTTGATTCTTTGTGTCTTTATTTTAAAAGTTTTAAAAGTTTTGTCACCCTTTGAATTCAAAGGATTTTTTTACATTAAAATTTTTGCCCTAGTTTCATATTTATTTTTCTTATTAATTACTCACTTATTGTTCTAATTAAATTTTAAATTTGCCTTTCTTGGTTAAACTCATATTTATTGAGCGCTTTATAATCATCTTTACCCCTTGTAATTTAATTGATTTCTCTTATATTTTTTCCTATTTTTATCTATTTGTATTTTAGCTGATATTTAACTACGTGCCCTGCTTTTACAATTTCATGTTGTGGTAATACCTTCAATTTCCTTATATTCCATTAGATGCTCATTCGCTGAAGATGGTCGTTGTTAATGACCGAAACGTCCGGAAATTATCGCATGGGTCTTTATATTTCTACTACGGATCAGGTTCCCAAGGAACGACTCTATTACCAGTATATATATATATATATATATATATATATATATATATATATATATATATATATATATATATATATATATATATATATATATATATATATAATGTTTAACAGAAATCCCAAGGCGAGGAAAATAAAAAAATGAACAAAATATTTTGAACTGTTAAGAGAGCAGACTGCTAAAGTGTACATCTAGAACTTTACTAGCTAGTATTAGCTTTGAATTTCAAATTTAGAGTTAAATGGAATATTTAATTTAGAAATGGGGCTCATATTTACAATAGAGAGACTAGGGAAGGATTTTAAATATTTAAATTAGTTAGAGAGTGTATAATTGCTAAAATCTATTAAGTTAGGGGCGCTTTGAATTATGAATCTAATGATTATATAAAACTGTTTTAAAATGAATTTTAAATGAATAATTGAAGTAAAAATTGAGAAAAACCTAATATACAAAATCACAAACCTTGCAAACAAACTGCTACTCTTATTTTCGGACGCAATTCTATGATTTGGCAAAGTTCTCACTGGTAAAGGAGGAAACCTTCCCGGGAATTTTCTTCAAAACGTGAATTTTTTTCATGCTAATTTGAGCTAAACGCCTGTTTACCATTCAACGCTATAAGAGCCGACATACGACTACTACAGGAAGAAATATATGCACTCACAGGTCTGATTGGAGATTTCTCCTGTTCCTTGTGAGCGAGGTAGCTTCTCCCAAAGGGGCTACTTTTTCATCTGACTATTGGTACTTTTTTCACACTTTTTTACTTCAACTTGTTGCTCTACTAGGGCTACATAACTTGGTCACCGGCAAGGTCTTAGATACATTTGGAAGTAGGATATAGTGAACCCCTGCAGGAGATCCCGTTAGGGGGCCAGAAAAGGGGGTCGATTCTCGACCACGAGCCCGAAACCTTCTATGGACCGCTTATAGGGCTAGGCTTAAAATAGGTAGGGTGACCAAGAGGAGCACATAATTCGGGAAGTAGGAGAGGTAGAATTAGGTCAGAATGAGGGCTCTCCCATCTGAGGGCCATAACGTTTACTTACAGATTTCGCCACTAGGAGCCCCACAATAGTGGGGCAGACTAGAACCAGGATGAACAACCAGGATGTCAAAAGACTGCCTATTTGTTGGAATCAGAAAAGTATCAACGGAACCAAATGTACCCCGCAGCAAGTCGTAGAGACCATCTTCAAGGACCTCTCCATACCCTTGATAAAATGCATTGAAGTCTCCAACGGATTTATCGCGATGAGTCCAAAAGGAAGTGATGTTGAAAAACTGCTATCTCCGGATGGATCGGTAACCGCCGCAGATCACCGCAAACCGGAGCTTCGTATGCCAGAAAGTAGAAGCATGGGTGGGATCTCACTCATGCGAAGAAATCAAAATGGAAATCATGAAACACCAGAAGTGGATCAAAATGCAGAAGATCGGAAAATTTAAAGACTATACTCATGTCTTTAAAGTAATATGCGAGATAACAGAAATGGCGGCCAAAGCCTAAGAAAAGGGATTATTGGCCTTTAGCATGTGCATTCCTCCACAGAATATACAAAGAGAAACATTTGTCAACATCCAGATATGTTTTAATTGCTATGCCATGGAAAATCATACCTCAGCCAACTGCCCCAAGACAGGAACAGTCACATGCTATGAATGCACCGAAGAGGGATACGACTACCCCAACTGCAGAAAACGTACAAAAAATGTTTAAACTGCGGCGGTAGCCATCGTACCATGGCTATGCCATGTCCATTTAGAAAGGAAATCATCAAGAAGAAGGAGAGAGACCTACAGTCAAAGAAATATACAGAGAACACCATATCTTACGCTAACGTAGCCAAAAGCCAATGCTCAAACACCCCAACGCTTCCAAACATCACAAAGGGAATGTTTGGCAAGACCTACACTTGTGTGATTCATGCACATGTCCAAAATGCACCTAACCCTGGAACATATTCAAAAACACTTAACTTCATGTTGAAGGCCAATGGAATAGAACCCGTCGTCGTGCCACAAGAGGTTAAATCAGAGGCCATTCTCAAAATAGATATCACTGAGACTGAAAACCAAGGAGACGCTCAGGAAGTAAACAGCGAAATTAAATCAAACACAGAAGACACCAGCTCCTAATCGGAAGAAGAAGAGACTAAAAGAGTAACAAGGAAAACCCAGAAGAAAAGAAAATCAAAGAGGGAAATGAGCCCTGCTCCACAAAGTAGTCATAACTCGACAAGCCCACATCCAACAAACACGAGTCACCACTCGAGAGCTAAGGACTGCCGTAAACCAGCAAGTAGACGGAAATAAGTTTTTTACTTAGACTTCAGGAAATATACTAGATCAAGGAAGGGAAACGGTTAAAGGACGTTGGAAACGGAATCGATTTTAGGACTTAATAAACTACAATGGATAGAACAGATCTTAATATTTTACAGTTCAACGTTAACGGATGGAAAAACAAAAGGATAATGTATGGAAACAATTTTAAAAAAACTAGACCCGGACATAATTCTGATTTCGGCACACGGCATAAATCTTTAAGAAGACGAGATCAAAATCTGGAATTACTACGTTATAGCGGCCAACCCGACGGGAGAACTACACGACGGAGCAGCTATAGCAGTCAGAAAGGATATTGAATATAGAACTTGCAACGAGTTGGACGAAGCCTACATTGCAGTGGAGATTAAGATGGAATTGACCAACATCAATATAGCAACGGGATACCAGCCGCCAATGAGAAACCAACTGCTCATTCGGAACTTCATCAGAATCTTTAATAATAGGTTACCAGTGTTATTTTGGGGTGACATGAACGCACACTGTCAAGAAAGCGGATATATACGAAGAAACGGGATAGGCAGAGACCTCGGAACTGTGTTCGATAGATGTATCTGTCAAAGACCTGTACCAGACTACCTTACCTATGTGAGGGTAAATGCAGCCACCAAACCAAACATTTGCTTGGGCAACAACTATCTTCCATATAATTAATATATGAAGCCAGAAGATATCCCATGTACGGACCACACAGCGACTCTGCTCACCCTTAATCAAAGACCAATCAAGATCCCAGGGAAGGTAACAAAAGCCTTTCATAGAGCAGACTAAGAGGCAACAAGAGAGAATTAAGCACATATCAGCCTAAAGAACTATACGGGGTATCACAAGAAGAGATAGACGAGGAACTAGAAACTATTAGGAAATTGATAAAAAAGGCGGATAGAAAAGCCATCCCAAAAAACAGCTACTCGCCGATTAAGACCTTTACCTGGTCTCCAGAGATGATAAGGAACCATCGACGACTAAGAGAAATTTCAGACAACATAAGGAGAAACGGACCCACGAGGGAGCTGCTCAACGCAATAAAGACGATAAAAAAGAATCTTAATAAGGAAATAATAGAAAAACAAAATCAACAATGGAATGAAACAATCCAGAAGATTGACGAACACTCAGCCGCAAGAGAATTTTGGAAAACAATAAAACAAATGAAAGGAAAATCAGGGAACAAGAAGATGACCCTGAAGAATAATCAAGGCAATAAGATATAAGATATTGACACAATAGAACAATTATTTAAAAAACACTGGAAGAACATTTTTAGCATTAGTGAAGAGGAAAATCAAGACTTCGACAGGGACTTTGAACGAAACTTCACAAGACAACTCTAACTAGAAGCGGACAGGATAATCCCTTACAGAAATGTAGATGCAGTAAGAGACACCTTGGACGATAACGATGCAAGAATTACCGTCCAAGAATTAAAAAGCACAATGACACAGTTTAAGCAGAAGGTACCAGGTAGATCAGAGGTCACTAAGAGCCACTACGAGCAAGCGATGAAAAAAATATTGCAGGGAATTACTTCAGTATTTAATGCCAGCCTTAACACCGGCTACTTCCCGAAAGAACTTAAAGTAGCTAAAATGATTTTCATACCCAAAGCTGGCAAGCCTACTACACGAGTGGAGAATCACAGGCCTATATCTCTACTCGACTTCATCGGGAAGGTGTTCGAGAAAATTATAAACACTCACCTAAATGAGCACCTGAAAGCTAATAACCTTCTAAATAAGTTTCAATTCGGCTTCAAAAAGAAAAGAAGCACGGAGATGGCCCTCGCTGTCATAACAGAAAAAATAACAAAAGCAAAAAGAGGAATGGCTAGCGTTAATATAGTCTGCAGGGATGTGTCCAGAGCTTTTGACAAAGTATAAACGAAGGGAATGCAGTATAAGATATTACAGTTACGCCTAGGGAGCAAGATGGAGAGACTATTTTGAAACTACATAATCGAACGTAACGCATTTATCAAAATGGGAAACTACCATGGAGATAAATTCACGATGGAGGCTGGCCTTCCGCAAGGAGGATATCTGAGTCCAACATTATACTCTGTATATACCTCGGACATTTCTCCAGCTACATACGGGTGCCTAAATATACAGTTCGCAGATGACATCACACTGATTGTCGTCTGCCCTTATAGGAACCCTGATTGACAAGCAAGACTGACATCAGAAGAAATACGACGGATCAACGCTAATGAAAAACAATGGAAGATCAGCACCAACAGGAATAAATTTAAAATCGTACCAATACACAGGAGGAAACTCAGCAATATTGTGGTCGAAGAAAACAGATACGAATACACAAACGAAGCTACAGTGCTAGGATAGACGATTACGAAAAGAGGATACACCAAGCATGCGAGAGAAGCAGTAGAATAAGGTAGAAAGAGACTCAAGCTACTATTTAGACTCAAAGCACTTAAAAGAAAAACAAAAAGAAAATCTATCAAGCCTTAATCCAATCAACAATGGTATATCCAGTGATACCATTGCATACAATCTCAAAAAGTAATGTTATCGCACTACAACGAATACAGAACAAAGCAGTTTTGTTAATCACGAACAAAAGAAGAAGACAGCAAGATTTGGATCGCGAAGCAAGAATTCAGCCAATCAACAAGATTATAGGGAAAAGGGCCAAGAAACTCGTACAAACCACGCAACGCGAGATAGGAGACGAAGTAATGGCCATGATCACTAAGAGACAAGAAGGGGGATCAGGTAGAGATTTCCCCACCTTTACTTCAAAGATCAACGAAGAAGAGGATGAAGTGTTCACGTGATGTGAACAAACAGAGGGAGTAAGTAAACAGAGTTAGAAAAAGCTAGAAATAATAAAAAAAACGTGAAAGGTTAAATAAGAAACAGGTATAATAAAATAGAAAGGAGAAAACTTTTACCAGTGAAGGAAAGCAACTAAAACAACGGTTTGAAAGCCACACAGATCAACAATAACACAGATTTAAAAACTGACATATAACGAACATAAAGGAAAAACCTGATACTCAGGCAACTATTACTATTTATTTGAATTATAAACTATAACATTTCTAAATGCCAGAGATTAGCGAGACCTCCACGTATACTTTCCATTCAACTGCACATCTTCTAATTCCTTCTTTTCCATCTACATTTTCTTCTCTCCTTCACACTGAGCTTAACACAGCATACGTGGGACAGGGGCAATAAAGATTAAATGAATAAACAGAATATAGTACACACCGTGGTTCGGATTCCACGTAAAGCTGTAGGTCCGCCGACCACCTTGGTCTCTTTTAATTTTCAACATTACTTCAAACTTTGCTATGCCTCTTTCCCTTTCCTCTTCCTCTCCCTGTCCTTCTCACTGTCTCCCTCTCTCCTATCCAGAAGTCCAACAGGACTCTGGAGGGAGAAGGGAGACTGGGAGGGCCTGGTGCTCCCTTCCCTCTGGTTATCTTAGGATGACCGGAGGGGGAGGGGGAGGGGGAGGGGCTTGGCCATCTATTATATCTCACCTTCCACACCTTTTCTACTTACTTACTTACTTATAGGGTTAGGTGCTCCAGGCCAACCAAAAGCACCAAACTGCGCCCCGCAACCCATATCCAAATGAATTCGGGTAACAAGGAGGGGAACCGACGAGAGATCATTATTTAAATTTGGGGAGAGCTGTTTTATACAAGCGGCGGTCAATAAGTTTTTCGAATCGGTAGGGCAAAACAGAGGAAGGGGGATGGCTGTTTGTGGGGGTGTTAGGACAAGTTATAACAAGTCAGGACCTGCAACCACACGCTCCTGTCTTGTCTATTTAAGAAGCAGTAGCTGATCGCAGATCGTCAGTCACAAATTTTTCAACAATGGAGAAGGTTAAGCACCGTGCAGTGAACAAATTTTGACCAAGGAAGGCCAGAATGCAAAAGAGATCCATGAACGCATGGCTGCAGTGTACACCGACATCGCTCCCTCTTATGCAACCATTGCATAGGAAGTTCCGCCATGGTCGTGACTCCCTTGAAGATGACCCCCGTCCAGGACGCCCATCAGACGTGACAAACGAGGACAATGTGGCCCGTGTTGAGAGGATGATCCTCGAAAATCGACGGTAGAAGGTCGAAGAAATCGAGTGAAAACTTGGAATATCACATGGAAGTGTTATTAACATCATCCACGACAATTTGGCCATGGCCAAGGTCTCTGCCCGTTGGGTCCCTAGAAACCTCATGCCCCATGATCGACTTCAACGTCATCAAAATCCACAAGGCCTAGAGTTGCACAAGCTGCCCTGCGCGAGTGCGGATTCGAGGAGCTTAACTATCCCCCTACAGTCCAGATCTGGCCCCCAGCGACTACTTTTTATTCTGCCAGCTCAAGGCAACAATGCGTGGACGCCGGTTTGGGGACGATGAAGATGTCCAGCTCTCCGTCCAGGAGTGGATTGAACAGCAGTCGGGAGATTTCTGGTTGTCGGGAATTCGAGGCCTCAGGGACAAGTGGCGCAAGTGCATTGAAGTCAAGTGTAGTTATATTGAAAAATAATAAAACACTTTTCCTCATATCCCGTTTCCTTATATCCGAATTGCAAAACTTATTGACTGCCCCTCGTCTATAGTGTTTCTAGGATTCGAAGGATAATGGGACATTTGTGCGAATTTAGAATTTCAAAGTTATCTAAGGAGATATCACTTTTACACTTTATTACGTGATCTCTTATCGCTGAATTTTCTTTGATTTCAAATATCTTGCCGGTTCTAATACTTATACCCATATGGGAAGAGAATTTTGCCTTCAGAGTTCTCACGGAGCTTCCGATATATTTGCCTTGGGAACACCCAGGACATTTAAATAAGTATATAATATAACTCCGAAGACTATTTGGAACCGCATCCTTTATTGTAAAGAAAGATTTTATATTTATTTTGTTGACAAAGACAATTTGAAATTTTCTTTGACAGAAGTATCTCCTTAGCAATATGTGTAATTTTCGGCTAAGGACTTTATTGTGAATACCCTGCTCTAGCATTATTAAATAATGTTTGTCTTTTGCTACTGTTATCTCAGGGTGGCTTGGTTGATACAATCCACTTAAAAATGTGCAGATTGATTCTTCTACAATAAAAGATGGAAAACCATTGTGCACAAAGAAAGATTTAAGGTACTGAAATTCTTTGTCTATAAAATTGTAGGATGAACAGAGATTGTATGCGCGGTGAAGAAGGGTCTTAATGGATGAGATTTTGTATTTAAAATCTAAGCAACTAAAACAGTTTAATCCTAACCTCGTATTAGTCGGTTTCCTATATACTGATGTTTCTAGACTATTTTGATTTTTTCTTATTAAAATATCTAAAAAGGGGGGGGGTGTTATCTCTCTCAGTTTCCATTGTATATTTAATACCGGGGTGGATGGTGTTTAAAAAAGTAAGAAATTCTAAAGCTTGATCTCGTTGTTTAAATATAGCTATGGAGTCATCTACAAAACGTCTATAGAAAGTTGGCCTACATAAATCAGGAACTTCAGAAAAAATCCTCTCCTTCAAATGAGTCATGAAAATTCTGCTGACAAAGGGCCAATTGGGGGCCCCATACCAACTCCATTGATTTGTTGGTAAATCTAGCCATCAAAGGTAAACACCGACCCACCAAAAACAAGGTCGAACAAGGAACTGAATTATAATTTACTGAAACTTTGGAAGTTTGGTGAAAGCTTAAAAATTGTGTCTAAAATAATAGTCTTTGTTTCATTAACTGATATGTTTGTAAACAGTGACTGAATATCGTAACTCACTAAAAAACTACTGGAATTTGCTTTATATGCAATCAATTCTGCTTGAAAACTGTACGAGTTGGTAATTGTGTTTTCATTCTTTGATAATGTGGATAGTAATTCCCCAACGTATTTTGCTAGGTTGTAGGCAGGTAAGCTATACGAGGCCAAAATGGGGCGTAATGGGATTCCAGGTTTATGTATTTTGGGTAAACAATACAGTATGGCTAAGCCAGAACCTGTGGCATGTAATTTAGAGTAAAGTTCATGGCTGATAATTGAGAGATTTACACTTGTTAAGAAATCGATTTACTTTGTCCTCCAATTGAGTTACAATTTGCTTTTCGGGTTTTTGCCTTTTGGGGAATTTAGAGGAGCCTGCCAAAGGAATTTGTGTTTTGTCTATGTATTCTTGACGATTTAATATTACTACTCAGTTTCCTTTGTCTGGTTTTGTAATTATAAGTTTTTTTATTTTTCCCCAAGTTACGCCGAATTCTTACGTCAGATTTCCGAAAAATAATTGAAGTGGACTTATTTAACCGGAATTCCTGATATATCTCGTGAGAAATATTTGAAAGTTCAGTCAGGAACCTATTAAAGAGCCATAGCAAGGGAGAGCTCTTAGGTCCCTGGCCAACTTCTCAGGGTAAACCATGAAAGTAAGCTTCTTGCTTATTTCTGTTAATGAGTATTTTACCGATTCCTATTACTGGGGCTTTTCGAATTATCGTTAGTGAGGCTTTTTCCGATTTCCGTTACTGAAACTTTTCAATCGTCTCGTTCGGAATCTCTCAGATTCACGTTACTGAGACTTCAGATTCCGTCTTTAAAATTGCGGCCGGGTCAGCTTGTCCATTTTCGCCATTTTTTTGAATGGAATCAAATAACTCGAATTCGTCGATTTTATTAACATTTCTTAAATGTTTATCTCATTTTCACTCATCGTATTTCTCGAATATACAAAAGGACTTCAAAAGGTTTTCAAAAAATGATAATTAGCAATAAATCAATCCTCAAACTCTTCCAACATGTCACGATGTTATTATAAGCTTTGATGTAAATGAAATAACGAAAAAACTATTTTAAATAAAATTACTCGGGGAAAAAAGAGAGAATGAGTGTAGAAAAAACAAAATTGTTGATATTTCGCTCGCTGAATTAGGATGTCTATTGAACAGGGAGATTTTGCACAACTATTTAGATTTATTTTAGCATAACACAATTTTGTTGTATAGTCATAAAGCATGAGTCCTTACCTATGATAGTTCCCTTTTATATCACATTCCCTTAAGCTTTCTTAAAAAATAATTATCCTTGGTTAATGTAGTGTATGGTGTACTCTACGTTACCAATGAGGTTTGGCAAATTATTCTTGTATGGAGGAGCTGGTTAATTGATAAACATTTTCTATTGATTCCATTCACTCAAAGATCTATGCCTATGTCTGTTATAGATGATCAAATTGCAATGTTCTGGTCAAGTTATAACTGGTGTAAAGTGCAGAAAGGTGGCTGATTATGGGAGATTATGCGAGATATTTTGCATCCTCGTCAATCTAATATATATTTCCGAAAGTCTGTTTGTATGTATGTATATATGGCCGCTAAAAAAGGCCACTTAGATCGATTTGAAGGCCAACAAAGGTCACCATTGTGGTTATTTGACCCGGGGAGTAACCTAGATTTGCCAAAAGTGGCGCCACCTGGTTGTCAGATTAGGTTAGGTTCAAATTTATAGCCTTTCTAGGTTTGGGGCGGACAAGTAATCGTTGCTATGAGTTGCAATTAAAACATCGCCTTTCCTGTAGAAAAATTATGGTTTGCCAAACCAATTATGCGACTGAATTGTTTAATAAATGTGATAATACCTATTATTAGCATTCTTGAGACGCTGATAATTTAGATATTTAGTTAAAACTCGTGCCCATCCCCTTGAGGCGCACTTTAAAGTCAGTAGCTTCCATCCGCGTACTCACCTTCGCCTGCTAACCCACCTGCCTACCTGCCTGGACGCCCACCTACTTGCTCGCACTACCGCACTACTGTAATGTGAAAATTGTTCTCTGTTAGTCTTTTATGATACATTCCTGCATTACTCAAAATTAAAATAAACCTTACATTCTTATACCTACCAACTTTTAATTGCATAATTTAACTCAAGCAGAGAATTTAATTTGTTGAAAATAATTTTTAATGCCCGGACAACGCCGGATATTTTTGCTACTAACTGATATTTCCTTTTACCCGACTATACTTTTGTGCTCTGGAATCCCAACATGAATGGGAACCTCAAACTCCCGATTGTCTCATGGAATAAGATGTTTCCGTGTCCCTTCTACGAACTAAGAGGTTATTGTATTTCCATTACCAGTTGTTGAACTTAAAATAAAACAGAATCGTGTATAATTCAAAATGGTTCATTGACTAACCTAGGTAAACAAAAGGAAAGATAAAAAGAAGCTGGCTAAATGGTAATCCTATCTTGTTTTTGTATATAAAAGCGAAAAAAAATGTTTCGCAATGTGGCAAAATTAAGAAAATTAAAAAATTAATGGTCTATAAGTAGAGTAATCTCTAACCAAGACGATTTAGAACCTAATCTCCACCTACTTTAACAACAAATTCATCATTCGCCCATATGACATAAAACTACCAAACGGACCAAAATTTAGGATGACCAAGGACGTTTTAGTTATACTTGTGTAGCCAGAATGGTTGTAATGGAGGACTGCATCCTTAAACTCTCGGTGCATACAGGTTGGTTTACTTAACACCGAAGTTCTCACTCCTATACACTGGCGGCCAATTTCTACCTCTCTCAGTTGTTAGTAAGCCTTCTGTGATTTACCGCTATGAGACATGTAAACAAGTACCATCTCTA
The DNA here is from genome assembly GCA_963969495.1 of Ceratothoa steindachneri. NCBI lineage: Eukaryota > Metazoa > Arthropoda > Malacostraca > Isopoda > Cymothoidae > Ceratothoa > Ceratothoa steindachneri. The sequence continues at coordinate 53,487,149 of OZ018339.1, read as the reverse complement.
CGGTGCTTTTCAGAATCCGTTACAAGTAATTTGCAATTTGTACCGTAAATTCTCTATCTCACACTATATAAATCAGAGCGAAGCTGTGAATGAGTGGTACAAGCATACTGAAAGACCTTAGGATAATGGGATAGTGAACTTGTTATGGCAATGGAATCCACTTCATGACTGGATTAAGAGAAATTGATATCTTTACAAGTTTGCCATAAACTTGTATCAATATGACTCGATTCAAGTAACGCACTTAAGATTGTCACTGCTTTTTCACGCTGTAACACACTCACAAGCTGTACTCGCGGGCGATGTCCTACATCCTGGGGAAATATTCTTCTCCTATGAATAACAAACATTTCTCCGCCAGATCTGAATAACTAGACTTCCACCTATCTCATTCCATTTCATCTTTCGTCGCTTTTTTTTTAATCTTTCTTAAAGTTCCTCCTTTTCTTACACTGGTATTGCCATGTCCAAGCCTTTCTTCAGTATAATAGGGCAACTTAATCTGCTAATCTTCCTCATTAGACTAATGCGACAGCCAGCAGTATTAAATACACATACATTATATCGCGATATTTATAATTTTAATCATTATTTTTTGAAATCTAAAATAGACGTTCTCTCTAATGTAAATCGATTTAAAAATCCCAATAATTAGGATTTAGTTACCGAATCGAAAATATTTAGGGGAGTTTATTAGAATGATTTCATTAGATAGAGCACGAATAAATCCTTATGTTACCAATTAATGAATCAAAAAAGAAAAGGCGCGGAAAAATAATTTTCATTTCGTCTTGCATATTTTCTTAATTTCGAACTTTCGATATTTCTTGTGTAATTTTAGTCACGTGCGATTCTATATCTCACTATGTCGGTCCATCAGTCCCCGTTTTGTTTTGTTTTGGTAATAATATTGTAGCTATTTTCCTGATTCTAACGAAATTTGAGACTCTAAGGTTCTTTTACATTCTCTTTCAAATGATATAATTGACAAAGTCCTCCCAAGTTTAGCCCAGGAATTATTTTGTTTGGGTAATAACATCATAACTATTCAGCCGATTATAAATAAATTAGAAATCTTTATGTTCTTTTACATTCTCTTCCGAATGGTATAATTTACAAAGTCCTCCCAAGGTTAGCTCTTAAATAAATTTGTTTTAGTAATAACATTGTAACTATTAGGCCGCTTCTAATAAAATTTGAAACCTTATTTTGTTTTACGTTCTCTTTCGAATGATATAATTGGGAAGGTCCTCCTAGGTTAGCCCTGGAATTGTATTGTTTTGATAATAACATTGTAACTATTCGGCCGATTCTAACAAAATATGAAACCCTTATGTTGTTTTACATTCTCTTTCAAATGATATAATAATTGTCAAAGTCCTCCCAAGATCAGCCCGGAATTATTTGACAATAACCTCATAACTATTCGTCCGATTTTAACGAAATTTAAAACCCTTATGTTGGTTTATATTCTCTTTTGAATGATATAATTGCAAAGATCCTCTCAAGGTTAGTCCGGAAATTATTGAAAGTTTTAGACGACATAAGGTCATAAATCAGAATAAGTGAGAGCACGTGACCTAGGTCAGCAGACCTTGTTTTCCTACTTTTTACTTTATATGTCTGGCTATTCTCAAAATTATATTCCCATTCTTTAGTCTTATATTTTTGTTGCTTTATAATCCTGTTCTTGTATATTTTTTATTTAACGTTCTCTTATATTTTGTTTATTTCATTTTATTATTCTAATTTCTTTAGCTTTCCGGCATTTACATTTTTCTATATTGCTGTGTGTTTACTTAAATAATTATTTGATATTTACTTTTACACTAAAGGTAAATATTTATAATTAATGGTAAGAATAAACTAAACCCGTGGGAAAATATCATAAATTCCTATGTTTGTCTTTGTTATGGTGTTATGCAGATCTTTGCTACCTTGAACTTCACTACTTTCATAGTGACTCACTTTTCCATAGCCTTTCAGACTGAGATGCGTCTTTTTTCTCATTAAAAAATTACATAAACAAGTTAGATGTTATCAAATCATTAAAAGCTCTCTAAAACAAAGTTAGAAAGAGACCCGTCCGAAAGTAGTTCCTGAAATCAATAATTGAATCATGGTCTATCAAACCTAATAAAGGTTCTGTCTGGTTAATCTAAGAATGAGAACCCCTTAATCACTATATCTCATCACTGTGCCACTATGCTTCTTTCCATGTAAATAATTAAGAACAAAAAGCATTAAAACAGCCTAAGTCATTACTTACTCTTTCTGAACTGCAGAATTTCTATTCACGTCCCATATCGATTTTTCTTTACTGAGAGTCTTGGCCTGATAAATATTTTGTAAACTAAATAAATTAAGATTTGAATTAAATTATAATACAAAAATTTATTGAGTATAGATGTTGAACTTCAGTGGGAAAAGGGATGAGAAGATTCCAAGGAGATTGAGGTCAATAAAAACAAATAAAATCCAAGGTGATCTCACATGGTTTCAGAATTTTTAATTTTTACTTCATACTCGTATGTCCTTGGAAGGACGAACCTACTCCTAAGGGATTTGAAGATGGATCTTGATCCTGAAGAAGTTCGGATTCAGGAGTTTTGTCCCGTCGTTCTTTAGCATCACCAATTTTATTGTCTACCCTTGTCCCTCTTATTTATTAATTAACTTAATTTATTTTTTCTTTCGCAATATGAAATGATTATATTAGCAGACGACTCGTAAAAGCTTCTTGTCTCGCAAGGAAGGAGCATTGCCTCATAAAAATGAAGTTCCTTTCTCTTTGGTTAGGTCGTAAAGTTGTCTCGTACCCCTCAGTCACGATATTTAAAGACCAATATGAGTTTGCCTAGAGATTATATGCAATACCTCTTTAGTATCTTATTTTTTTGAAAATGTTTCGGAAAATGTTTATTGAAAGTTTACCAAAGTCAGATCAAACCTTTATTACCCCCTAAAAAGAAATCCTGATATTAACATAAATTTTGTATCCCTATAATTTTCTCCTTTACTGAAAGGATTAAAGAGTGTTCTTTGGCCCCAACCGCACCTATTTAAAATACCTTTCGTCTATTTAAAAAATCATTCACTTCAATTAAACCCAAATAAAAACCAATGAAGAAGATGGTCTACCTAATCCCGTGTAAAGCCAATAATTGCCCTTTGCTCTACGTTGGCGAGAAAAGAGGAATTTGAAAAAGAGGATTTATGAACACAGAAGTAATTTTAGGCGTCCAATGTTAGGCGTCTTTACATAAACGAATAATTTTAACCATGCAATAGATTTCCATTAGGCCAAAATAATTTATTTATTCGAGTAATGATTTTCATAAAAGAAAAGTTATTGAATCCATATTAATTAGAGAAATCCCGAATTTCAACCTTTCGGATGGGCAATATTTATGCAGCTCCTTCACCCAAGAGTTAATCTTAAAAGATATTCTTAATGAACTTAAACTCACAACCCAGGAAATTTAATCTGATTTTTTGTATAAAATTTATGTTTTTGGTGAGAGTATTTATTCTCAGTATACGACTGAATATTGCATGATAAACTCCATACTAAAAGTAGTATAGTTATTATTAAATATTACTCCGCTACACAGTGTTTTTTTATAACACACACGCATATATATATATATATATATATATATATATATATATATATATATATATAAAGGATTGGACCATTAGTGACATCCTTTATTTATTGCAGACAACATTTCAGATTACCTAATCCATCGTACGACTAAATGGATACACAAGCAATTAATAAGAGAAACAAAACTAACAATAAATATAAATTGTTTATGAATCAAATTCTACTGGGTATATATTTACTATAAAATTCAATGTATAATTAGTTTTATTTGAACTACATTTACACTGAATTTTATATTAAATATATATTCACTTGCTCAGGAGAGAGAAAAAAAACTCAAACATGAGAAGGTACAGAATTTCACCATACCTGTTATCAGTGAGTCGTGAGAAGGACTGAGAAATTTAGAGTATTTAGAGTATTGGAGGGGTAGTATTATGTGCTGGTTAGTGTTTAAAAATTGTGAACAAACTTGAGACTAGCTGGTTGTTGGTATTAAAGATAAAGGATGGCAAGATGATTCGGTATTTAATATGAGTGCGTCTGTTTTAATAGACAATGAGTAATATTCTGGTGCTTTTATGACCAAAGCCAAGAATATCCAAATTTCTATTACTGGCATCTATTACTGTCTCTCATAAACAAGATGTCCTCTCTGGAGGGAGATTTACCCGTTCTGCAACTAACAACAAGATGTGGAAAATTTTTCGAGCGTATGGGTCGAATTGTACCTACTATATCTGATCCCTGAAAACATCCAGGAGCAACGATATTTGTAGACTACAGCATTACGTAGCAACAGGGGTTAAATACACCAATTTGTGCAAAATAAACTACCTATTTTCGAATTATCTATGAAGATCATTCGAAATTGAATTTTTGAAAAGAACTTTGAAGAATCTTTTGGTCTCGTTTTGAGGCCTCTTGTTTCAAAGGACCAACATTTGGAAGAAAAAAAATAAACTAAATATTTAATATGGTTGACAAAGGTTATTTAATATTTTACCTATACATCAGTTAACTATATCAAATGGGAACGAATTGGTTACAAAAGTTTTCTAAGAAAATGGAATTCTTGCTACATCTAAGTGTAGGAAGAACAAAGTCAAACTGCCCTTCGTATAAACATATACAAACTATTTATCTTATGTAAATTTTCGATCGCCAAATCTAAGGAAATTTAAACATAATCCAAAATACGGTATAATTCTAATATTGGATGTGCAGAAACTAGTGAGTGTTTTTTAATCAGAATATCTTGAAAGAAAATATAATTTTTTAAACTTCACCATAGTAAAATAAATGTTAGGATGAAGGGCCTCCAAAAATGGGAAGAAACTTTGTAGATAGCGGGGTGTATGAAAAAAAGGCGAAAAAAATCTAAAGAACAAAAGTAACGTAACCGACTTGCGAACAGCTTCCTGCGTCGCAGGAACACTGTTAGCGAGCGGCGAATCCACTGCGATATCCGGAGTCTCAAAAGAGACTCATTCAAGTGAAGCTCAGAAACCGGTTGCTTTCACTTCTCGGCATGATACAACTTAATCCATCCTTTTGAGGTTTAATTAAGGGTAACGTATCGTCGATAAAATGCCTATAAAAAGCGGTCTAAAAGAAAACAGACACTCCTCAAAATGTCTTTCGGCAAGAGATGTTGGTTAAATTGCAGAACGGTTGAATCTCTTTCCAGTGAGGACATATCGCCCATTAGTGACCATATAATAAAAAATAAATAGGTTGAGGCCAGTATTGAAAACTTTGAGATTCTTGGCTCTGATCCCAATAACACACACCTCAGAATTTTAAAGTCATTGTTTATTAAAACACACGCCACACCTTGTCCTTACTACAAACAACCAACTACTAGGGGCCGTGCATAAGTTTTGCAATTCGGATGAAAGGAAACGAGAAATGAGGAAAAGTGTTTTATTATTTTTCAATATAACTACCCTCGACTTCAATGCTCTTGCGCCACTTGCGTCTGAGGCTTCGAATTCTCGACAACCAGAAATCTCCCGACTGCTGTTCAATCCACTCCTGGACGGCGAGCTGGACATCTTCATCGTCCCCAAACCGGCGTCCACGAAGTGCAGCCTTGAGCTGGCGGAATAAAGAGTAGTCGCTAGGGACCAGATCTGGACTGTATGGGGGATGGTTGAGCTCCTTGAATCCGCACTCGCGCAGGGCAACTTGTGCAACTCTGGCCTTGTTGACTTGAACGACGTTGAAGTTGATCATTGGGCGTAAGGTTTCTAGTGGCCCAACGGGCAGAGACTTTGGCCATGGCAAAATTGTCGTGGATGATGTTGATAACACTTCCATGTGATATTCCAAGTTGCCGCTCGATTTCTTCGACCTTCACCCGTCAATTTTCGAGGATCATGCTCACCACACGTGCTAAATTGTCCTCTTTGGTCACGTCTGACGGGCATCCTGGACGGAGTTCATCTTCAAGGGACTCACAACCTTGGCGGAACTCCTTATTCCAGCGAGCAATGGTTGCATAGGAAGAGGCGGTGTCAGGGTACACTGCAACCATGCGTTCATGGATCTCTTTTGCATTCTTGCCTTCCTTGGTCAAAACTTTGATCAGTGCGTGGTGCTGAACCTTCACCATTGTTGAAAAGTTTGTGACTGACGATCTGCGATCAGCTACTGCTTCTTAAATAGACGAGGCAGGAGCGTGCGGCTGCAGGTCCTGACTTGTCATAACATGTCCTAACACCCCCACAAACAGCCATCCCCCTTCCTCTATTTTGCCCTACTGATTCGTAAAACTTATTGACCGCCCCTCGTAGCTTCAAGTTGGTAACAATTTTGTTCTACCAACCTGCGCATAATGTTTGCTTTTTCTCTAAACTTCTCAGGCATTCTCACGACTTAATGATAACAAATCTTTGAGTATCTCTTTTTACTTTGAATTTTAACCATGTTTGCTATACTGAATCATTAATATTATGTAATTTTACTTAAGCCCTTGTTTTGAAATGCCTTACCTTTCATTTGTTTTTCTTTTGGGGTGGGGGGTCTCTCTCATGACCGAGTAACATATATATCTACTATAAAATTCACTTTGTATAATTATTTTTTAAACAGCTTAATTTTAAATTTTCCCAAGATTTTGATCCATAGAAAATTTTAGATTTGTATTTATTGTTAGTTTTGTTGCCCTCTTTAACTCATTGTTTATCACTTTAGCCTGAAGATTAGGTATTAGTTGTATATACTTGTATACCTATTTATGTACTAAATTCTGGCTAAATGTTTATTTGCGTTTAGAGATCTCAGACTCAAAATTATAGTCTCAAACTACCCTAAGGGTTTGAGGTAAAAATACATGGATTTTAACGTAGGAATTAAAACTTCCTACTCGAAGGTTTTGACGTTATAAAGCTATATCATCACTGTTAAAGGCAATCTTGAAGCTCGAGTCCTGTTTCCATTGAGGAAATATAAAATTTCCATTTACAACTAAGATTTCATCAATAGTAAGATAAAAGTTTGGATACTTTTTCTTTGAGTTTTTACCAAAGCGAGCTCTCCTGATTGGTTGGTAGTTTTACAAATGTTGAATGTATAGAAGATTTAATGAGATGTTCGTGTGTGAGTTTCGAAAAGTTTGTTTCAACTTCAGTCATTTTGTTATATGCCCTAAAATTTACCGTTTATTTGAGGATCTGTATTTGCTTGTAAATATTGATTTATTATATATTGGAAAGGATAAAATTACATAGAAAATGTGTTTGATATAAGACTGGTTGTCATAAAAAAATAGTGATAAGTGTGGGGCACTGAGTGAGAAGGATTTATGTATTGGCAGATTTTAAGCCAGAATTTGACAACCAATTGTTATTTTTTGAGACTTTAAAGATATGACCTTGGTTTTATAACTTTCAAACTAGAGTAGGTTTTCTATTTGATTGACATTAAAATTGGCATGATGAATTTATAACTACAGTCAGTTTTCTTCTATCACCTCATCCTTTTACTTGCGGTGGAGCCCCCGGTCAAGGAGTCAATTTTTTTCAAGAGGCGTAAAGTTCAATTGTACCCATTTAGATCCATGAAATGACCCATATGATCATAGGACATATGGTTAATCACCCCGGAGATTTCAAATCTGCCATCCGATTTGGCGCTGGGTGGCGCCATTTAGTGGTAAAAGCCTCATTTAGCCATTCAAAGGTACTTGTAAGTGATTTGAACTATGGGAAACCATCAAGGCAATACCCATTTATCATCTTATCACAAAACGCCGCAGGTCATTGGAGAGACTTTCCTTCGTGTCCCATGTACAGCTTACTCTCTGAATAATCATAATTGTATTATTTGTGCGTAATTAATAGGACTGGTTAGCTGATTGCTTTTCTATAATCTATTTACCACTAATAATAAATATTGGAACGAAAAAAAGCTATATTTGCTACTCTTTCTATTAATTGTATAAACACTTTGACCGCTACTCGTAGAATTAGCAGTATTAGCAAAGACAACTGTTTGTAACTTGTCTATTGAATTACAAGTGAAACAGTGCAGTAAGTCGTTGCGTACCGTTCTATATAGCTAGTTACTATCGCATTCTAAAAACAATAATAAAGTCTGCATACAAGGAGTTAGCATACCTTATAATATGTATCTATTTTTCTTTTAAATTTGTGACTGTGCAAAATATTTTTTTATTTACATACCTATTTCCTTTATTTCGGATCCTCTCTGCCTCTAATTACTTTTAGTCGTAAGTTCTTAAACAGTTTCCCTATTTACAGTCAAAGGGAAAACATCATTTGTGCAGCAAGCAGCAAAAGCAATCCAGATTCGGATGCTGATCACTTCCTCGGGACAATGTGACACCTTGAGAAGGTTATGAATCAAAGACCTTCTCCAGAAACCATTAAAGAGCTACAAAACGTGCGGTTGCAACATAAGCATCAAAGGGCACTTCCTAAGTACCCATTTTGCCCATTTCCCGAGAACCTTTGGTGATCTCAGCGATGAGCCAGGTGAAGGGTTTGACCAAGTCATGGAGGAAGGTTATCAGGCTAGATGAGATGTAAATTTGTTACCTGGCTACTCTTGGAGTGTAAAGCGAATTACTCCACATATTACACACTTAAGGAAAAGCTATAAGCCTAAATCTTTAGTCGCGTGCACGCGAGTCTATAAGGTACTATGTCGCTCCATGGGTCGGTCGGTCGGATGGTATCCAATTTTACTTTTCAATGAGATTATTTGGGCCATGATATCGTAACTATTCGGCTGATTCTAACTAAATTTGAACGCCTTATGTTGTTTTACATTTACTTTAAAATGATATAGTTGCTAGGGTCATACTAAGGTTATTCCAGGAAGTACTTAAAGTTTTGAATACCATAAAGTTAAATGATCATAAGTCAAAATAATTGAGAGTACGCGACTATATCTGTTAACCATGTTTTCTTAACTCCTTTCACGCAATTTGATTAAATCAACTTTTTATGAACAAAATATATTTGTACAAACATCTCAGTAAAATAATGGTCAATTATTTACCAGTGTATGTAAATTGTTAAAAAATTCTATAAAATAAGCACAATTTTTTTTGGGGGGGATGCGGTATTTTTATATTTTTTCTAGAAAAGAAGGGTATCCTATATATCAAAAGGTTGATGTAATACGGAACAACTGGGGTCATTTTTGGACTCAGAGGCCAAAGTTTAGTCAAAAACAAGTGTCAGATCTAAGTCAACGAATGTTGTGGTTCCCAGAATTATATAATTAAACGACGCACGGATCCTAAAACCATCCACACAAAAACCCAATCTTTTCATCCGCTTCATTTTAATGTATACCACCCAAGCTTCTGAAAACAATCATACACAGAAGCGCATATATCAATAGACAGCTTCACACACTCACCCATTAAATAACAAAGCTCAAACAAACAGGCAAACACTACAACATATGAGAAAGAGCACCTCACCTGATATAACGTTTTGCTCACCTCATTTAAATATCAGAACCACATGGAATACAATAGCCGACATCCCCTTCAGTCCAACTACCGATTATCATACCATTCCAACTACATTTCGAACCACATAAGAAAACTATAAGAAATGCAAGCTGTACAAGTTACTCCAACTACATAGAGGAAATATCACATGATTTCTTCTACAACTTCCCTTCATGACCAAAGGAAAACAATAAAAACCAACCTCGACAAAATAAATCTAACGCTGCATAAAACATATAAACTAAAAACAAAAAAAAAACAGAGCACCCACACAACAAGATTAACAACAAATTCCCAAACCTTGCAGAAATCGATATAAACAATGCTTTCGACACAGTAACTTAACATATTCTTCCACATAAATTCCTTATCATAAACGTCACTAACAACGACTACAAATTGCTAAGAAACTTAATTTTCTGCTAAACTGAAATTTATACACAAATTAGAAAGATCATGCATACTACCATTCAACAATGGTATCTCCCAACTTCAAAAGTGGCCATTCTCTCACCCTTGCCATTCTCTTCACGATATTCAGCAACCATAATCGATCATGCGTACTACCAGTCCACAACGGTACCTCCCAACTTCCCAAGTTGTCATTCTCTCACACTTGCCATTCTCTTCAAGATATTCAGCAACCATAATCGAAGGGTATCCTAGCAAACCCGCTAATCAGACATTTCGATAACAGTACAACACTCTCAAAATCTGACAAAAAAAAACAGTACTACGCACTAGATCAATGTTAAGGGCAAAGCTAAATCACAAGTTCTGTCGCCCCTCAAATAATTAGATAGAATATAATTGCTAATCAAATAAACAAACAAAATAGCATTACATAACCACTAGTCATGAAGAACTTCAATGACCTAAAAGCATCACTTTAGCATAAAATTAATTAGTATTAACACTACACAAGAAATTCATTCCCACTTTTATCAATTACTAGCACGTGCTTAGCACTAAACACTCACAAAACCAAGACAGACAATCTTCAAACAGTACAAAATAAATCACTCAAAATTATCACAGGATGCATGCCAACTACTTCATTCCAAATCTTACCATTTGGAATACAACTAAACATAATATAATTCAACACTTTAGCAAAACACTAAACTCATTTCATCTAAGCAACTGCATTACAACAAAACTACATACACACAGACTCTAAAGAGAATCGCCCGCTCACTGCTACCAGCAGTGAGCAGGCGATTCTCCATTTCCTCGCACATATAAACAACTTAAAAAAACAACAATCGCACATTAATCTCCCCTACACACTTTAATTAATCTTCCATCAAGAAATTTTCTGAATAAACCAACTCCTTGAATAGGCAAATGACTGAAATTCCTCATAGAAGACCGCGGGTAATTCCACTTAAGCTAAGGTCCAGCCCTTCTTTCATTCTTCAAAATATGCTTCAAGTGTAACCGACACCAACGGTCACAAAACGTCTTCTTCTCAACCACATTTTTGTTTTACATACAGGAAACACACCCCATCACCTCGCTAAATAACATGAGTACACAGCAAAGATAAGTTAACAGTCCTGGAGGCAGCTCGTCTCTCACTGAAAAAGGATAGGAATGCTCAAAGGTGCCTAGAAGTGGTTTATGGGTAGCTTCATGAGACTTATCAGTGGTTAACAACGTGTTGGACTGTGAAGGACAAAAAATGTAGATGTTAACGGGAAAAATAAGCGGATAAATGAAGTCAGTGAAACAGAGAAACAAAAGTCTACTCCATTTTATAGAAAATATTAGCTCAGGAGCAAAAACAGCACTACAAGACAAGAGAATAAGCATTTTTAGAGAGTACAAAAAAGAAAGAAAATAGAAACATGACAGCAAAGAGTATATAGATAATTTCCACCGTGTGACTGCTGATTTAACTACCTTTTTCAGCTTATTCCTTTGCAAAGAACAGGAGAGTAGTGCACCCACTATCTATTTAGCAAGTGTACAAGTAGCTTTTAATTCCTCTAACTTCTCTATTTGCATGACGAAATTCCACTATACATACGAGTATGTAAAAAGGATGAGAGAGTGTAATAACGGGTCGACCTCACGCTACCTTGACCTTGTAGGATCATGTGTGTCAGATAAAGGAATCACTAAACACGGGCAAGTACCTAAGTTACCCACTTGACTTATACAAATATAAAATATACAGTATGTGTAATAATAATAATATTAATAATAATGATAACAGTAATAATAATGAGAAGAAGAAGGAGAATTTCACCTCATTCCATTATATGTACGCTGAAGGAATAAAACAAAACCGGGTACCTGAAAAGAACTAAGGTCGTCAATCGTATGAAATTACATACATAGCGGGGTCTATACCTGAAAAAAACTAAGGTCTTCAATCGTATGAAATTACATACATAGCGGGATCTATACCTGAAAAGAACTAAGGTCCTCAATCGTATTAAATTACATACATAGCGGGGTCTATACCTGAACAGAACTAAGCTCTTCAATCGTATGAAATTACATACATAGCGGGGTCTAATAACTACGGATAAATCAAACTACGAATATATTTCTTCCATTTAGTAAGGTTTTATTTCCATTCCTATTCTTATCCACATGTCATTTTACCTTTTTCTATCATTTCCCGTTTTTTCGCTCTCTAAGTATACTTCCACACAATGTATTCTACTGATTTTTTATACTCTATCGTTTTAGTGAATTTACGGTAAGTATAAGCCTGTATAGAAAAGTCCCTTTACATCGAAAAAGTCGTCTACGTGTAGCCACATTAAGCCATACCCCTTTTTATTTTCCATTTTCACACTCGAGGTGAAATACCGGAAAAATAGTTAAAGATAAAAGATCAAAAAAGGGCTCACTAACACTTGGATACAATAATGTGGACCCTTTGTCCTTTGGTTGACTTCAGCCAAGCATTTCTACCATACATTGGATTGTTCCACATGAAAGGGCGTTCGAAAAAGCTGAACAAAAATACTAGAATGTTTAATTGAGGTCTGTTTTATGAATAAAACTTGCCATTGTTTCCTTTAGTGATTTTTGTTGCAGATAACTTTAAATTCAAACATCGGAGGTTTATAATTTCAGAAGGAAAATAATCGCCAAATGATTTTTTTTCATCCTTTTATTATTAATCTTTTGTACCAGGGAAAATTAATGTACTGGGAAGGAAATATTTAATATGTTGGAAAAAATATCTGATGAATATGGCGGGTAGTTAAATTTTTCTCTTTATTTTGACATATAAATTAATGTTTTATGTATGTGATCTGATACAAAATAGCAGCAAATAGAAAACACCAAGCAGTCAACTAAACGGCAAAGTTAAAAGTCCCCCAAACTCCCAAGAAACCCTCATACAAAAACCTAAATCCGACCTACTCCTTACTGTTTCACGATCCAATTCAAGAAATACAACTTCGGCTTCAACGAGAAAAACCACTACCGATATTCACTCATCAGCAGGGGAACTTGGAGCTGCAATGGGCCCCAGAGGTACGGCGTGCAGGCCCACCGGTGTGTGGAGACTCCCTAGTGCCTACCAACAACTCACCCCCCTACTGCCTTGTGAGTTCTGCCTTTTTAGGGAAAGGCTAGGGAAAGGATTCCTCGATCCCGAACCAAGATCGGGAGTGCCTATAGGCGAGCACAAACAAACCGGTGTCTCGGCAGCTCGCTGCAGCCGAGGATAAGCCTGATCGTCTCGAGCCTCTGCTGCCACTAGGCTCCTTCTCCCCTCCGTCAAGATACGGGTCGAAGACTGCACACATTCCTACCCGTTTAAATCTAGTGCAGGTTTGTTGCTCTCAATATGAGGGCATCCGTCATCATCGACCTCGATGGACTACCCAAAGCAAAAGCAAGCAATGCAAAGCTATTGTCATGAAATAAAACCCTATGGATGTTTATGTTTGTTGCTGTTTGATGACAGATTTTGTTTAAATTTCATCAATTTATTGTTAAGATGCGACAGTTGTAATTGTCTCATTCAGTCGCTGAAGTGAATCAATCATACTTTCGCTGTTATACCAAGTGTTTGGGAGAGAAATAGTGTTTTGGAAGATGTTTTGGTAGATGTTTTGGTTTTTGAGGTCGATTTGACCATTGAACAAATCTTTCGTTATTCTGCACAACCCAATTTCCGAGTGCGAGTAAAGAGTCTGTTAAAAAAGAGGCTCTCTGCTTCTCCGGAATAGATGAGATTAACGCGTCTACAGGTGACTGAATTTGTTCTCTTGTTACCTTCTCTCACTTCTAACTTTACAGCGTCTTATCCACTTCAGGTTGTTCTGGACATTACAGTTTTCGACCTTAACTCCAACTTCTGTTCTGGGAGTTGATTTCAACAGATTCGAGCAATTAATATTTTTTTAACTCTAAAAAGAAATAAAGCCGCCTAGTAAATCTTTGGTATAAATGTTTAGAAAAGTGGATCTAAAAATAGTTGAGACCTGAAAATGTGTAGCAGCTACTTTATCCGATTTACCATTATGAAATAAGCGAGGTTCATGACTCAGGAAAACGCGCAATTCTGCTGAACTGGCCTCAGTCCACACAGGAACTAAATTCTAATTATGAAGAAGTAGAACTAAAAGTAGAACAAAGTGTAACCATCGAGGGAATTAGTGCGATTTGAGATGAGTGAATGGTAGCGCAGAGAAGATTAAAAATATCACGAAAAGAAACAATGGCTGGGAGTACGCAACACAATGCCTCATCGAACCATTGTGATTGAGATGTCATTGTGAACCAGTCCTTGTAGTGCTGGTAACTCATAAGCCTCCCCCCACAAAAAATATAAATAAAAAAACGGAAGTCCTAAAACTAATCTGATTTGCCACATTAACTCGAATAATGGAATTCAAGTCTGTCGCGCATTTTCAACACTACTCCAGATATGCTCGTTCTGAAGTGATTTTTTATAGCCGCTTCTATTCACTGCTACTACTAGTGATAGGTGAAATTTAAATTGCATTCTCCATGGGGCTACTCTTAACTTAATATTATATTTTGATATTAATCTGCATTTTTTTTTAATAATGATATTCAAAGTCGTATAAATACTCGTAATAGTTTTTTTTTTCAATTAGACCAGAAACTCTTAATTAGTACCTTATGGTGTTTGAAAAACCTCTTTTTGATCTCGCTTTTCATAGACGGGCGCAACTAATATCTGTTTACTTCCTCCTCGCTTCATGAATCTGTAAACTGGGCGCGATCAAAAATTCCCCACGGGCTCGCAGTAGTTTGGCAACTTTCATGAGTGGTAGAGGTTATTTCTCCACGTGGGGTAAGCAAATACACACACCCCTGTATTAACACAGTATATGCGCAAGATTTATAAATATTTATTTAGTTTAAGTTATTTTCATCGGAATTATATCTGTGTACGTTAATTATTCAGTATTTGCTCTAGTGCAGGTTTATAATGAAATGGGCCGCCGAGGCAATATTTACTTCTAGAAGGAAATATAATTTATGTGGGTTTATTGTGATTAATTCCTTTCCATTACAGATACAAAATAACTAACTTAAAAGAAAGAGACAGAGAGGATACGAAAATTGCTGTCCAGGGCTGATGTCGCAAGAGATACAGAAGATGACAGTGACGGTGAGCTAGATTTCGTTGTGGACGGTGAGCAACTTGATGGCCCATTCAGGTGAGACAATTTGGCCATTGGTGTGGTCTCAAGGGTCATCTCAGAGATCTTAGTTTCAAGTAGAAATGTCACGTTTGACAATTGGTAGACTACTATCCCGCTAGTCAAAATGCTGACTGATATTTATCATTTTGAAAAACCAAGCGTGAACTTCCTAAGAAATTCTTAGAAAATAAGAACAGATATAATGACAGTAAGTTTGGTTTCGCAGACAAAATGACATTACGTACATGTAAAAGAAGAAAAAAATGTTTTGATGTCATCAGCATGCCCTATGATGCCAAAATTGACCCAAATTCTAGTGATAAGAATAAACCTGAAATTATCCCCTTCTAAAACGCACCTAAAGGAGGTGCTGATAGGGTTGACCAGATGGCATCCATGCATGACACGTCAAAGAATAGCCGTCTTTGGACCATGACTGTTTTACATACTCTTCTGAACATCTCAAACCTAAATTCATACATCATATACCTATACTGCTACACCATCTCAAGAAAAACTAAACCACCACAGTTTCATCAAGAAGGTATGTATGCAAATTATAGACGATACTCTGAAGAGGAGAATGTAGAACATACGAGGGGCGGTTAATAAGTTTTGCAATTCGGATAAAAGGAAACGAGATATGAGGAAAAGTGTTTTATTATTTTTCAATATAACTACCCTCGACTTCAATGCACTTGCGCCACTTGTCCCTGAGGCTTCGAAATCTCGACAACCAAAAATCTCCCGACTGCTGTTCAATCCACTCCTGGACGGCGACCTGGACATATTCATCGCCCCTAAACCAGCGTCCACGCAGTGCAGCCCTGAGCTAGCGGAATAAAAAGTAGTCGCTAGGGGCTAGATCTGGACGGTAGGGGATTTGGTTGGGGTCCTCGAATCCGCACTCGCACAGGGCAGCTTGTGCAACTCTGGCCTTGTGGACTTTGACGACGTTGAAGTCGTTAGGTTTCTAGAGACCCAACGGGCAGAGGCCTTGGTCATGGCCAAATTGTCGTGGATAATGTTGATAACACTTCCATGTGATATTCCAAGTTGTCGCTTGATTTCTTCGACCTTCACCCGTCGATTTTCGAGGATCATCCTCTCCACACGGGCCACATTGTCCTCATTGGTCACGTCTGACGGGCGTCTGGACGGGGTCATCTTCAAGGGACTCACGACCATGGCGGAACTCCCTATTCCAGCGAGCAATGGTTGCATAGGAAGAGGCGGTGTCAGGGTACACTGCAACCATGCGTTCATGGATCTCTTTTGCATTCGTGCCTTCCTTGGTCAAAAATTTGATCACTGCGCGGTGCTCAACCTTCACCATTGTTGAAAAATTTGTGACTGACGATCTGCGATCAGCTACTGCTTCTTATATAGACGAGGCAGGAGCGTGCGGCTGCAGGTCCTGACTTGTCATAACACCCCCACAAACAGCCATCCCACTTTCTCTGTTTTGTCCTACCGATTTGCAAAACCTATTGACTGCCCCTCGTACGTCTGAAGGAGGATCTCAGGGAAGGAATTAAAAGAATGTTGCCAGCCTGCACAACGCCCTGCCAGCCTTACACACACCAAGGGGCAAAGATATTTTCATTTTTCCCCAGGTCACATCATCTTAAGGTGAAAACTGTTTGTAACGAGTGCTGTAAATATGCCGGTAAAGAACACAGCAAGTTGGTTGTCAGTTAAATTGAGTACCAAAGTACAATATTTTGTTTGTGGTTATGGTTTTGTAAATGAATCTGATGTAATGAATTTTCCTCACTTTTTTTTTCAATTATTGTTTTGGTGTAGTTATGTAAGAATGTACTATGTAATCATACTGAAATATAATTAGATGTAAGACTCCACCAAGAACAGTTCAGGAGAATCACAAACTCTACTGAAAAACCTGGAATGATGTTTAGACAAAGTTTATACTCAACCATGCGTTTCCAGAAATCCATCAGGTTTCTGTATACATCTGAATCCGTAATTGTGTATATTATGGTAATTATCCGGTTGCGTATTTTGTATATTTAATTGGGAGAAAATAGATTCAAGCACCAGTTGGTCACCTAAACCGTGTCTTACAAATTATAAACAATTTTGCAAGCAATTTTATAATAATAAATGCAGATAAACTACTAAATTGGATAATCCCTATGCGTGTATGAGTCCAGGTATGTAGGTCCACGCAGGCGTACATAGACCACTCGATTTCTTATTCCTCGATGTGACTGGAAACCGCAAACATTAATTTCTGCATCCTTAATCATTTCTTCCTTTTTTGTTTGCAACATGGGAACGGAACTGCTGATAAATTAAAAAATAATACACATAATTCCCCACTGAGTCTTTGTTTTATAACTATAAATGCCCTGATAATTTATAATTCTTTAAAAAAAATTAAATCAATACTTATTCTATAGAAATGAAAGGCTCCCTCTTCGTCTCTTATTAGTGGATATTGATACGGGACTATTATTTTAATTATACAATGGAATGTCCCTTAAGTGAAATTAGAATAATATTGCAACAATGAGATTATATTTAAAGCTATTTGTTTGTTTTCTGGTTTCATCGAAAGGATTTCGTAAAGAATAAAAGGCTGATCTTAATGAAATATTGTGCGGACGATTTCCTTCTATCAGTGAACAACCCTCAAGGCAATCACACTAATCTGTTAGATCTCCCAAGAGTAATCGGACTCGGTTGAGGATTTGATCCTTTTCCTGCATTTGAAGGATTGAAATATTTGTTAAATTCCAATGAATTTTGAATTAAGTATTTTTCGTTTGTAAAATATATTTTAAATATTTCTTTTTATTTAATGAATTTAATTTATCTTGTCATTAATAATCAAATGGAATAAATTGAAAACAGTGGACAGGAATGGGATATGGAGCTACGAAAAAATAAAAATTAAAAATGCCCAAAATATTTACAAATGAAGAAGAATGACGGTACTAAATCTTATCACCCGCCCCTAATGGGGTCTGAAAACTTCGCATGGTTCTAGGAGCAAATACAAATAAAACCTGACTAGAAATCAAAACCACAAACTTATATCAATTTTAGGGCAATACAACCTAAGACCGTAAGAAATGCTGGATTAGTTAATTTTAATATAGTAATTATGAAGCGAAGCTATATTTAATTCAAAATACTTTGAAATTAATCTAAAATAATACTAGAGTAACCTTAAAATAATACCAGACTGACAATAGAATAATACTAGAAAATATTATAAGGATCTAAAATTCATTTTCGTTCCGTAAGATGGTGTACGAATGATGCATCTTTCTATCCATCGATTGTAAACTTTACGTCACCTAGGAATAGCAATAAGGTCTTGGCGCTGCAAAGACGGTGTACAGAATAACAGCTTATCGGAATCATCACACGGACCATTGCGCCCTCTTATTGGAAGCAGTAATGAGAGATTTGATCGTTAACTCTCCCTAAAATGAGAAACACACATCGTAAATAGGCCTCTTATAGGCCTTTTACGGTACATAGATGAACATATATGATCTGATGTTTCATGTGGATCCGTAAATAAGAATATAAAAATTGCATGGTTGTGAAAAGAATAGTGTTTTTATGATCAAATAGGAAATAAAACTATTATTCGACTTTGATATGCATTATTAAAAATATGGACACAGAGTAATATCAAAATATACTATTAAGTTAAGATTAACTTCATGCAGAATTCAATTTAAATTTCTTCCTAACTAGTAGTAGCAGTGAATATAAATGGCTATAAAAATCTACATCAGAATAAGCATATCTGGAGTAGTGTTGTAAAAGTGTGACAGAATTTAACTCCATTATTCGAGTCAATGAAGTAAATTTGATTGGTTTTAGAACTGCCACTTATTTATTTATATTTTGCGGGGGGAGGGGGAGGTTCTGATTTACCTAGCACTACAAGGACTACTAGTTTACTATAACATCTCAATCACTATGGTTTGATGAGGCATTGTGTTGTGTCCTCCCAGCCATCGTTTCTTTGCGCTGCCATTCACTCTTCTCAAATCGGACAAATTCACTCGATGGTTACACTTTGTTCTACTTTTACTTCTACTTCTTCTAAATGAGAACTTAGTTCCTGTGTGGAGTAAGGCCAGTTCTGAAGAATTGCGCGTTTTCCTGAGTCATGAACCTGGCTTATTTTTTAATGGTTAATCGGATAAAGTAGCTGCCACACATTTTCAGGTTTCCACCTTTTTTTAGATCTACTTTTGTAATCCTTTATACCCAATTTTTAATAAACGGCCCTTTTCTTTTTTAATTAAAATAAATATTAAATGCTAAAATCTGTTAGTTTCTAGTTAAAAATTATTAAGTTGTCTCCGATAAAATTACTGTTTTTCGCATATGAAGGGTCTAGATTTACGCCAAGATTTTCAAGTTTAGCTTAGCTTTGGGAAGTCTATCGAGGTCGATAGACGGATGTCGTCAGGGAAGTCCCTGATCTTGGTCAGGGTCAGTTTGCTGAAGACATCAAACCTGCACTAGATTTAAACGATTAAGAAGGCGTGCTCACTTCAGACCCGTATCTTGACCAAGGGGAGAAGATTCCTGGTGGCAGGGGAGGACTCAAGACGACCAGGCTTCATCTTCGGCTGCAGGGGGCTACCGAGACACCGGTCTGCTGGTGCTCGCCTATAGTCGCCCCCAGTCCTGGTTTCATTATCGTTATCCTTCCTCTAGCTTTTACCTAAAGAGTTGCCCTACAAGGCAGCAGGAGGGGTTGTTGGGGGCTGCCGATTATCCTCCATCTTCCATAACCCTATATTTTAAGAACGTTTACATCTCAAAGTTTGTTACACCAGGATATAAGATGAAGTTATAAAATCTATAGGGATAAATTGAATTAAAAACCTTTCAAAACACTTATATATCAAGATTTTCTCTCTTTGTTTTCGGTGAAAATGACGTATTTAACAAAAGCAGAAGATTTACTGCTATTTTAACCCAGAGATTTAAAACAAGTCACAAATCACAGTATTTTTGCTTGTGTTCTGGTTTTGGTCTAATGTTCGAAAGAATAGATTCTACTGAGTCCATCAAGTATTTTATGCTATTTTTGTTTCGTAGAACGAAAGTATTCTAATGCTTTCCTGCGAACTGATGATGAGCACCATAACATAAGTTGAGATAAATAAATAAATGAATATACGGAAATAATATCAGTCAAAGGAGTATCAACGATTAAAGATGAAGGAAGTACGAGAAGAGAAAGAAGAAAATGAAAAGGTTAATCAATAAATTGAAAGAAATTGATGGAATGAGAGCAAAAGAAATTAAAAGGAGTAAAATGGAAATTAGTAAGAACGAATATAAAGAAAAACAGAGAAATAATTTAGTAGAACGGGACCTAGGGAGGTAAAAGAAGAAGCAAACGGGACATGTTTATATAATTCTTTGTGCTGTACCAGTTTTCATCCACCAAATTTTGAGGAAGAAAGTTCGTGTTTGTTCCCTCTCTACAAATTAGTGCATAAATGTGTTGAAACTAATTCCTGTCGGCTGATAGCACTTAATATCACGTCTTTGCCCTCCATGTTCAATTTTTATGTTCTTTCATTTATTTCACTTCTGTCTGTACATTCCGTCCTAATTTCCTACATGCGTAGTAAATAAGAATCTAATTAACGGATCAAAGCGGTAAGCCATTACAACATATCTCACACAGTTGAAAAGACGACCCTCCCCCCCCAAATAAAACCCAGTTCTCAGAATAGTGGAGTAGATTTGATGTAAAATCTCGCCGCCGCCTTCTAACACCCATCAACAATGCACAGCCATTGCAAAAGTCACCGAATGCCTTAAAAAACAAAAGTAAATGGTAAAACAAAGAAGCAAGAGAAATAAATGGTAAAACAAAGAAGCAAGAGAAAATTTCAACGAAAAGTATAAAAAGGATAATAAAAATAAAGCGAGGAAAATACAAGCAGAAAAGTGCGAAAAATGAAATTGCCTTTGTTCGCAAATCTCACTCATTATTCGGATGGGCGAAAGTAGAAAGCCCTCAAGCACGTACATGCAGCGGTCTTTGTTCCCGGACTAAGTGGAGGTAGGAGTAAGGGTGGCGACTTGTTTAGCGTCCTGTTAATGAGTGTTCGTATTTTTGTTTTTTTGTTGGTCTTCGTACCTTTTGTTTGCTAGATGGTCTTCATGATGTTTTTCCTTTTAGTTTTGGAGGTATATTTTTTTTGTTTTAGAGTTGGTTCTCATTATTTTTGTTTGTTCTTCCGTTTTCCTGAGTTTTGTTAACTGCTTGGCGCTGATGGTTTTCATTTGTTCTACGGCTCTAGTGATTTTGTTTATTGTTTGGCCTTCTTGATATTCGCTTATTGGTTTACGTGTTTTTGGATGTCTATATTTTTCTGTTTATCTGTGGATCCAGGCGGGATTTGATTACCAGTTGGGTTTGATAGTTTTTGTTGGTTGGTTGTTCACATAGTATTTGTTTGTCAGTTGATCTTGTTTTTCTTTGGTTATGTATAGTGTTTCTATGTCTATTGCATTTGTTTTGGTTTTAGTCTTTGTGAGATGGTTGGTTTATTATCCCATTCTTACATTCTTTGAAAATGTTGATGTTGTTTTGTTCTATAATCTTTCGTTTATTTTTGGTAGGTCATTGTTCCTAAATTCGTATACTGCTTCCATAAGGCGGTTGGATTTATCCTTCATTTTGGCTTTGAGTATCTATATTGTGGATTTTGTTTCTGTTAATGGTGTTTTCTCATTAGTGCTATTAATGCTGGTGGTGTTAAAAAATAAGGATATAAATTGCATAGACTCTTAGATCTCTTGAGCCTCGAAAACATTAATTACCGAAAGTATTAAATTGGAAGATCATTAAAACAATTGGGTGAACACAAATATCCCCACGCGAGAGAGACATTAACCAGAGACGCAATTTTAGGAATCTAATTATAAATTTCCCGCATTAAAAGCACAAGGAAGGAGAACCCATACAACACTCGATTACATTACGAGAATAACAGACTTTTAACACATCACCCAATCATTTAAAGCAAAGAGACTTCACTTCCCATATGCAACCTTCCTCCTCAAACCAACTGAACAGTAGTAAATTACTTCCCCTTCATCAAGGATTTTTCCCTCCTCGCGCAAATCCCTTTCTTTTAGCTGGAGTAAAATAAGGAATGGGGCCATAAGTGAATTCACTTCGTTACTCATAACGGGGTTAAGCCTGAAAAAGCCGGGCTATTTGAGACATCTAATTTAGCTTAATATTGTATAAACTAGGCTTTGGAAGGATCTCAAAGAGGCCCTTTTAAGGAGTCGAGAAAAAAAAGCGTAAAAATTCGGACGAAAGAGACTCCTTTTCCATTCATGGCTTCACGTCTCAGCTTCATTAATTTCCTGAGACTGTTTCAATTTTCTTCTCTTTCGATAAAAATATATGTAGGGTCCCTCCGAGGGGAAGTACTGTACTATTTGGGGGTTGAGTATTTCTTTTATTAGCATTCAGCTATTGCTGACTTTCCACAACAGGATTTCTTTTTTTACAAAATATACTTTTAAGAATGATAATTAAATTAATTAATGAGGCAGCTTGGTCTATTGCACGAGGTCGCCCTGGTCTGATTGAAGGTCTACTCCATCCAGTTGGTGGCACAAAATTCGTTTAGTGGAGCAACGTTATAACAAGAACTCGCGTGGAGACACAGTGACGTGCCTCTGAGCGATTGCAATAATGCCGGGTAGAGCTAGATACAAACATGATGGACAAAAATAATGAATAATAGTTTCTCTAACCTAGATTTGTGCATGCTTAGCTATAGCTAAAGACTCGCTAAGTTGGATATCAGGTAATTTGGACGCGACCATTTTCCTCCAATCGAAGAGGAGAATAGTATGGGGGAGGATTTATTAGCGATGTGGAGCGTTGATTTGCTGGCGTATGTATTTACAGTTTCGTGTGTGAATCGCGTGTCCTGTAATCAAACCAGTTTCATTATGTAATTGGATTACAGGGGTTTGAAAGATATCTTCTGTGAGATATTTCGTTTTGGACACCTGGGTATTTACTTTTTCCTAATATTATTTTGAGTATTAAATGATAAATAAATACTTTGGCCATTTTTGTGTTCTAATATCTTGACACTGGGGATTTCTTTAGTTTATTTGAAGATTTGGCACCATAGGATTCTATTGATATCATGTTTAAGAAGACAACGAAGAAAGCTTTTGAATTTGTGTGTCTGTGGCATGGGGGGAACAAAGAAAGCATAGAATAGGAAACAGGTAAATTTGTGACAACTTTCGAAGCAAGTTTTGGGGCGATAGAAACTTGCTTCGGAAACCTGTTCCCCAAACCTTGCCTTCCAGTGTTCCACCCTCCCTTCTCTGTGATCCTTGCCCATCCGTTTCTATATATAAAGCATTTGTGTCCACTCTTCTCATTTTACAATAGAAGATAGTAGTAGTTACTGAAACTAGTCCTGTAATGTAACAAACTAACTCTAATAAAGTGTATTTTTTTCACCCCATAAATATATATAATGAATAATATGGAGATAGATCATGTGGACACAATTAATAGAAGATATCTATAATAACCACAGAACACTGAATAGAACAGATTCTATGCTTATCAGTATTAATAGGAGAAATAATATACATACAACAATTACTAAGAAATTTACAATATCCACCACAATTAAGAGAGAGAGTATACATATCAGAATTAATAGGAGATATATGATTCAAAGAAGAAATGGTAGGAAAACTTTTATGCACACCAGAGTTATTACGATTTATATTCTATCCATCAAAATTACATTACACCCAGAATAATTATTAGGAGATATATTATTATCACAATAAAAAAATACTAGAGTATTGCAGCAACAATTAGTAGGAGATATAATATGCCCACCATAATTTATTGGTGATATATTATAGCCCCTACAATTAATAAGATATATGTATAATTTCAACTCCAAATAAAAGGAGATATATTATGCACCAAACTATTAATAGGAGATACATTTCGCATATTACAATAAGTAATTATGCTCATCAAAGTTAATAGAAGATAATTAAGGAGACATTTTATCTCCACAAAACTAAATGTAGGGTGAAGAGGACATAGATCGTAGATGGACACGGACCATACAAAAAGACCTTCTTGCCAAAATATGGATTTGATTTAGTTTACCTTTGGCAAAGAAAGCGGGTCTGATGTGACGTCACCTCCCTTTCCTTGCCTCGTAGCTCCGACTCCATGTTTGTTTGCTAGGTAAGTTTTTTGATATTTTACGTGTCTGATGTAATTTTTACGAGTTACATTGTAGTCTACGGGGTTCGTGAATATTGAGTGATTCTACTGGTTATGGTTTTCATGGTGAAAATGATCATTGTGAAGGAAAATGAGCGTGATTTCGTAACAATGACTAGCATGGCGATTTCTGTGTTTACAGTTTACATAAAATGGCGCGTAGTACACGGTCTATACAAAATTGGAAACTCGTGAAAATTATACTAATGAAGATTTCGTTTTAAAAATACTGTAATTTGATCACATAACAAAGTTTTGTGTTTTAAATGTGCAAAGATGACTAAAAAATGAATAAAAATACAAGATATCAAATTGCAAATTTGACTATGTTTATCCGTGTTAAATGATTTTATTTGTATTATCTAACATTATTTTACGTTATCATTTACTATTAGTACATCCTTTAATTTCAATTGTGGCATATAAAAGAATTGCCTAATATGGTACCAAGAGCGTACGTAGCGTCCTATATGGTCATAATCTGTACAAAAACGCTATTTTCAAAAAATGACCCCCATAAATCTGAATTGTTAAACATATTTCAAAGTTATGTATGTGGAAAATAAAAATATTTATGTGAGCTACCTAGTGGGCACTTTGGATGTCTGCTAATTTTAAAATTTAGTTTTGATGAGCAAAAAATTACTGGCAGTACGATCCGTGTCCACCTGAACCTACATGTTATTAAAATCACAATTAAAAGTTGATATATTATTCTCACAATATATAATGGGAGAGATATTATACCCAGCACAATTTGTAGGTTATATATTATCCCAACACAATTAATATGGCATATTTTCTAAGAGATATCTCATGCCCAACTCAACTAATAAGATAAATATTATACCTAGCACCCTTAATATCAGATAAGAGATTTTTTATTCCCAATATAATTAATAGGAGATATTTCATGCCCACAACAATTAGTAGGGCATATAATATGCCCAACGATTTTATAAGAAATATATTATGCCCACAATAATTAATCGGAAATAAATTATGTCAACCAAAAATTAGGAGGAGATATATTACGAGTATGTTCAATGAAATTAATAAGAGTTATATTATTTCCATAAAAATTAGTAGAAGAAAGATTATGCCTACAGTAATTAGTAAGACAGAATTCAAAGAAGATATATTATACAAAACACATTTAATAAGAGATTTATTATGCCAACTACAATTAATAACAAATATATTTATTATACCCAAAACAATTAATATTACATATATTATGCACAGCACAATTAATTAAATATATTATTCCCAAAACAATTTATAGGAGATATATTATGTCTAACCTATTTAATAGGATATATAATATGTCCAAGATAATTAAGAGTAGATATATTATACATACAAAATTAATGAATGATATATTATTTAATCAAAATTTATAGTAAAGTTATTATCCCACACTAGAATAAATAAGAGATATAATATGCCCACTAAAAATAATAGGGGATATATTTTCCAATAAAATTAATGGGAAAATATTACACCGAGATGAAATAGATAAGATATATTATGCTCCCCACAAATAATTGCATATACATTATGCCAGCACAATTTATAGGAGATATAGTATATCCAACACAATTCAGAGGAAATATTTAATATTGTGCCCACTACAATTAGTAGATGATCTATTATTTCCACCGCAATTACTAGGAGATTTAGTAAGTACACTACAATTGACCGGGAAGAGATAATTGGCGGAGCATTTGCAGATTTACTGAATTTCGGCTAACAAAATCCAAATGGTCCCTTCAATGGCTAGCCTTTTATAAGGTCGGAAATGTGCGTTATGAATTTATATTTTTAAATATAGTTTGTTTTTCGTTTGTTTTTGGAGTTTAACTCTATTACTTTTTAATTCACATCACAATTTTTTTTTCAAATTTGACCTATTAGATATTTTCATAAACACTGACATACTCGTATATTATAAAAATTAACAGACCTAGTAAGTTTCCCTAAGGAACGCTACTACTCATGGGAGCCCAGTTTAAACTATCACCAATTCTAACAACTCTTTGCTTTCAGATTTCGCCTTATTCTAAGGATTTTCAGTTATTTCTTATTATTATTACTACTATCTGATGGACTACAAACCATTACTGGTAGAGCAAAATGCTATAAGCCCTAAGGCACCAGCAGAGAAGACGGTCCCATAAGAAATATTATCGAGGAAAAGAGAAGGAGAGAGAAAAAAGACACAAACAAATTAACGCCTCAGCAGGAAGAAACGAGCACGAGTATCGAGGCATAGCCGATACATATATATCATTGGAGGAGATTTGATTAGCCGAGTGGTGTAGAATAGGGTGAAAGGACGATCAGTTGACCTCTCCTCGGCTCCGTTCCGTTACCAAGTGATGGGGGTAAGCTAATGAGGGGGGAAGGGAACCGTTCCCCTGAGGTGCAGGCAAATAAAAAAGCGACTGCAGATTAGCCATTAATCACTTAGCTATGGCTGAATGCTATTTTTGGTTATTTAAAAGAGTAGTACAAAAATAATATTTAATAACACAAGAAAAAAAGATAAATATTTACACAAATAAAATAAAATTGGATTATACAAGACTATGGAGGTTCAATAGTCTGGCAAAAGGGACAAGCTAATGAGCTTATGGAAGGTAAATGACTAAACTCAGATTGAGGCTACAAAGCTGCGCTGAGCCGAAATACAAATAAATCTTTATGAGATGACCGAATTAAAGAGATCCGCACGCGTCGAGGCCTTGCAGAAGTTAATGCTCGGACGACGAAGGAAAGGGGCAATTCGAGGAGGAGAATTGCAGAAGGTTGTGCCTTACCTCGGAATACCTTGTGGAGGGAGTACTTGCGCTGGTGAACAAGAACGTCCGGTGCTGGGGAAATCGCCAATTGACTGATTCGGAGTTCCGACGGGAGAGTTTCTTGCCTTTGCGTTCGTGTGGACGAAAACGAAGCCAAATCGAGAAGTGTCTCGTGCGGGATAGCGAGCCTGTACTAACTTGACCTGGCTGAGCTTGACGTTAAATACTGGCTGACAATTGGCTGAAATCGTCTTCGGCCACGGAGGGGATTCTCCCAAGGTAAAAACAGAACTGGAGGATGAAGATCTTCCAGCCAGGAATTAGCTATAACAGATATCCTTCCTCGCTCTCACATTCTCACATGCTTCAAGATGGTAGGAGGTCGGCAAGATTTCTTCAAGGATATGGGGAAACCTCCAAGAATAAATGCAGCTGCGTTCCGAAAGCCTATTTGCTTGTTTTTTAAGCCCGTTTCTCTCTTCCTTTGATCTTGTGTTTGATAGACACGTAAGGCTCCTTGACTCTATTCCTTTACAACCAGGTTTTAAACTTTTTAAAGATCAGGAGATTCAATGAGAGGACTAGGTGGCTAATTCCATAGCCTGGTAGTTGCTGGAATGAAGCATCTAGAGTACTGAGATGTGCTACATCTCCTAACTGTGAAAGCTTGGCTATTTGCATTAGTGGCATTTCTAGTTAACTGAGATGGACGAAAAGGATCAGGAAGTTCACTGTACAAAGGATGGTTAGGATTATGATGTATCTTATACAACATACACAGTGAACTCACAGAGCCACGGTGCCACAAGTCAACCTCAAGTTCAGTAATAAAATATTTGAAAGTTGAAAAGATTCCTGCCCAGTAGCTTAAGGTGAGATGCTGCACATAGGAGACCAGACAGGAGAACAATACTCCAGACAAGGAAGTATGAAGAAGTTGAAACACTTCCTCATAACAGGAATATCTTCAAAAATTCTATAAGATTACCTAAGTAAACCAATCTTTTTCAAAAGTAAACTTGTTGTCAAACAGAATCCCTAAAGTTTTAAAAGATACACGAGTGCTCAAAACAGCATCGTTTATAATAAGATCAGGATGATTGTGGTACAGATTTCTAGATCTATTAACAATCATACTCTGGATTTTGTTTGCATTCAGATTCATACCCCATAAATTGCACTAGGATTATGATGTATCTTATACAACATACACAGTGAACTCACAGAGCCGTGGTGACACAAGCCAACCTCAAGTTCAGTAATAAAATATTTGAAAGTTGAAAAGATTCCTGCCTAGTAGCTTAAGGTGAGATGCTGCACATAGGAGACCAGACAGGAGAACAATACTCCAGACAAGGAAGTATGAAGATGTTGAAACACTTCCTCATAACAGGAATATCTTCAAAAATTCTATAAGATTTCCTAAGTAAACCAATCTTTTTCAAAAGTAAACTTGTTGTCAAACAGAATCCCTAAAGTTTTAAAAGATACACAAGTGCTCAAAACAGCATCGTTTATGATAAGATCAGGATGATTGGGGTACAGATTTCTAGATCTATTAACAATCATACTTTGGGTTTTGTTTGCATTCAGATTCATACCCCATAAATTGCACTAATCATTTATCTTTGTTAGGTCTCTATTCAGTGATTCAGAAATCAAATACGTTTGAACAAGAGAAGGTATGACTGCTATCAAAGTAACATCACCCACATAAGCAAGTAGTTGGTTTTCCAGTCCAACCCACATATCATCTATATATAGAATGAATAACAATGGGCCCAGAACACTACCTTAGGGAACACAAGAAATTAAACTTCTCTACTCACTAAGTTACTCATCCACAACTACACGTTGTCTACGGTAAGTCAAGAACTCGGTTAGGATATTGAGAAAGGGCCACCAATACCCAGCTGTCTAAGTTTGCAAATCAGTGCTTTGTGATGAACACGATTAAAGGCTGCACTAAAATTAAGTCCAACCATAGAAGCTTCAAAACCAGAATCTAAATCCTTTTGAACTTTGTCTGAAATGGTTAGGACAGCATCACAAGCACCAGGATCATTACAAAAGCCAAACAGCTGACTTGGAAAGAGAGTATTACTCTCAGCAAATGTATTTAAACGTTTAGTCAACAAACGCACAAAGATCTTTGACAGAATAGGAGTAATGGAAATTGGACGGTAGTCTGAAGGACTGTTTTTTATTAAGTTTTGAGATTTTAAATGTTCTACGAATTTATCTCTAATAATAGATCCGATAGGTTTATCAAATATTAACGTGAAGCAGGTTATATTATGGGGGGAGGAGCCTTCTTTCTTCTTGTTGTTATCATATCTTCTTGACTAAGTTTACTTTTTCTTTGAGTTGGCCCTTCTTATATCTTTATTCATTTTGTGCTTGTTTCATATTGCTTTCCTCTCGATTTATCTTTTTGTTGCAGGTTGGTTTATCGAATTTTCTTTTTCTGGACTGAATTTCATTTTTTCTTTAAGTTGGCCCTTTAAACGTTTTCTTCCGTATTCTCCTTGAGTTGATCGTATTCTTGTTGACTTCCGTATTCTGGTTGAGTTGGTCCTTCATCTTCGTTTTCTTTCTTGAGATATTTTCCTAAAATTTATTTGGACTCTGAAGTTTCGAACGAGGTACCTCTTGATTCCGTTTCCGATGTTTATGCAACACGACTGGAGAATTCCGTTCTTTTGTATGGTATTTTTTTGTGCTATTTATTTTATCGAGTTGGAAGGAATTGCTCTCATACATTTCGCACCCCTACAATATATACTGCAAGGGTTTTAATCGGACTAAATCTTTATATATACGAAAAATTAATTGTTTAAACCATGTGTAGATTTCTGTTACATTTTCTGTAGCAAGTTCTCCTTCCGAAAATATCGAAATTACAGTGACGTAAATGAGGAATAGATCGCTAATTTTATAATTGTTTTATTGGACAGGTAAGACTGAATCTTATAATGTTATGATCACTGTGACATAGTGCTCCGCAACGCACATTTCTTTACTAAGTTCTTAACTAGCGAGCATTTCAAATCTAATATATTTTCCCCTAGATTCGATTTAGTTCTTTAATATTTAAAAAATAAATTTAACATTTATAAATGTCAATAATACTTCTCCTTATCTGTGTGCAATTTCGTTTTCAAAGTCGACATTTTTGTATTAGAGTCGCCGCAAATAACCGATTATTTATCTATTCTTGTGAGCCTTGATGAGGAAATTTCATAGTGTTGGTTTTAATTTCCACTTAAAACATCAGAGTATAAGTTTAAGTTCATTTTTTTATCACCGGGTTGAGAGTATTTATATCTATACTAGTACTTCTCCATTACATCTATTTCTATTTATTTTTTAAGCATTGGTAAACCTCTTTTTTTAATTCATGTATCAAATCTATATTTTATGTATTAATTCAATTTTTACTAATTACTATGATATCAAAGTTTTCAACTTCTAAAAGTGCAAGAGAGTTACTTATTACATTTCTTACGCCTTATTTATGTAAAAGAACGAGAGTTGACCGATCTTTTTTGCATCGTTACCGATTCGCTGATAAGTTTCGTACATGTTCTCTAGGGTTTCCGTTTAGAGCCTGTACCAAAAAAAATTAGCCTCAGTATTCAGTAACCTGTTCAGTATCGCTTCTCCAAGAGAGTTTAGATGCAATCCATCAGCCTGAAACATAACCAAACACTTATAAAAATGATTAAACAGGTTAGCGAAGATGGCTTGTTCCTCTTAACAAAGAAGTTTAAAAGAATTATTAATATACGCTACTTTTCTCTAGATAGTGTTAGGTGCCCTAAATTGTGACAGAATGCCTGTAAAGATAATTTTGTTACTCTTCTTCAATATCCTCAACAGCTGCTTCTACCGCTTCAGAAGTTCTTCTGACTAGTGGAAAAAAAATTACTATTCCATGAACAATGTACGTTGCGTATCGTCTGGTTCTGTTCCTGAAACCCTCGAAAACCATTATATGATAGTTTCCGAATGTAGCTTTTGGATCGTAGAAAAACTTCCTTTTGGAGGGTTTCTTCCGCAAAATTCAGGATGTTGACCTCCGATGATTGGATCATCCACTAAGCAGATTTTGAAGTCTTCCTGTTTCTGAGGTAGAAGAGAGAAGCGATTTTTCATTAGTATTGTAGGACTACGTTGTACGCGTCGTGGGGGAAATCCATTAAGAACTGGTGTAACTTCTTGTTCAGCAAATCCTGTTTCACTTGCGGTAATTATTGGTATCCTCTACTGCGCTAGGGTAGGTGTAGGTGGAGTAGAAGACGTGGGGAGACCCCTTCGCAGGATCTTTACAGTTTCTAGAAGGTCGGTAAACTCTTTTTTCAGTCTTCCGGATCATATTGTTAAGACCAAATCTCATTCCTGGTTACAGTTCTTTGCAAAACATAGTCGGCATCTTCATTCCTTTTGTTCGAAGTTGGAAGTGAAAGAATAATTATCTTCTTTAGCTAATCTTCACGCAACACTTTTGGCACCCATGGAACAGAAAGCTTACTGAGCTTCAGTGCATCATAGGTTAAGATAGTTTAAACTGAATCAGCTGATATTTTCAATAAACTTGACATCATTTCCACTATTAATAGACGTCGCTATTTAATTAGTGCCTTCACGCGATTGATGTTTTCTTCCCTAACTGATGTTGACGCTCCACCAAAGCAAATATTGTCTTCAAGCAATCGTCTTCCCTCCCCAAAGCGGTTTAGAAATTTATAAACAGTAAGCTTTGGGGGGGTGGGCACTGTCTCCAAGGCTTTTATTGGTTCAACTTAGAAATCTATGGTATTACTGCAGGTCCTAATTTAAAATTGCTGTCATGTTATTGAAATTAACAAAAATATTTTTTTTGTGGACGTGACTAGTATCACACAGGTAGAAGTTTAAAACAGTGTAATCAGAATTTTCAGTAGGTATCCATTTACTGGTAATTTGCGTTTCGTTTTCTATAAACTTTGTTACAATCCTTCGTATAATATGCCTACAATAATTACTAGGAGATATATTATTAGAACTGCAATTAACAGTACATATACCAACTATAATTAATAGGAGATATATTATTCGAAATACAATTAACAGGACATAAAGGGGATGGAGAAAGTAATTGAGACACGTGTTAAATTCAATGAATATTTATTTAAACGGAGTTGGTCCTCATTTTGCTTTCTCAACAGCGTCGATTCGTCTTGAAATTGATTCATACAGCTTCTTGACTTCTTTGAGAGGAATCTTGAGCCATTTTGCTTGCAATATATGCTCCAGCTGTTTTAGACACGACGAGGGATGGTAACGAATTATAACCTATCGCTCCGAGGCGAACCACAAATGCTCAAAAATATTAAGATTTGGAGATTATGGGGGCCACTTCATGTGTTATAGCTCACTCCTATGCTCTTAATACCAATTCTTAACAACATGAGTGGTGCATATTGGGGCATTATCATCTTGGAAAAATCACTCGCCATCAGGGAATAATTAATATCTGGACGATAGGATCGACTTGATCTTCGAAAATATTCAGATATTCGTTACTGTTGATCCTATCTTGCAGGGCAACGATTGTACCAAGAGAATGCCAAGATATGGCTGCCCAAACCATCACTGACCCACCTCCATGCTTCACAGTAGTAACAAAGCAGTCAGGATTAAAAGTTTCTCCGAGCTGACCACACATAAACTTGCCCTGCAGTGGAGAAAAGAGAAAACCTGGACTCGTCGAAGAATATCACTTGCTTCATTGGTATGTCGACCAGCCCTTATGATCTATACACCAGTTTCGACTTTAGTGAATGTTTTGATGAGAAAGCAGAAGTTTTTTGGTGGCAGTTCTTCTATGATATCAGGATTTAATGAACTCACAGCGAACAGTTTTGTTCGATACTGGGCTAGTGAGATTTTTAAATACTAGTCGGTCTCTTTCGGCGAGCTTCGAAGTCCTGCCGAAATTTATCCTACTGCTAGGGGTTTTTCCCTGCTTCTCGAATTTTTTCATGGTCCTTGATATGTTAGCTCTCTAAAAAACAAGAAGTTTAGCTGTTCTGATGAAATAAGCTCCTGCAATTCGAGCTCCAACTATTTGCCCTTTATGGAACTCAGTGAGGTCACGCATGTTAGCATCTATACCACGATCCGAAAAAGAAATATAAATAATCATTACAGTTGATAAAAATCTATATATCTAGAATAAAAAAAAAACTAACAATGAAATTTTGATGGATATTCGTAATATAATAGCCTATTGAAATATAGGTGTTAAATTTCTACTGTTCCAATTATTTTGTCCAACCTCTATATACTAATTATATTTAATAGGAGGTATCTTATGGGTACCGTAATTTGAAGATATATTATGCTCAACACTCTTAATATTAGAAATATTATTACCACCTTGATCAAACAGGAGATATTTATCTATAAGACGCCGGATCTGTTCGTGCGGCCACAACTTTGTTCGCTCATAACTACAGGTCATTCACGATGCGCTTAAACTGCCGGGCGCGCGTGGTGAAACGCTTACTCATTATAAGTATAGTATATGATAGGGAGAATGCGCAACTCTGATGAATCTGTCTTTGCCTAGGAAATAATAATAATAATGAGCAAGTAACGATATTTTTGTGCACCATGATAAGAATTTCAAACTATGTGCATCTGTATTTATATGCAACAGGACATTTTATCCAGGAAAACGCCGGTTAGCTATCCTAGTTTAATATGAGCACTATCGTAGAATGACACCCACATATACGTCACTTCTACACGAAATGCGTGGGCGCTCAAGGTCAACAAGTGACCTTGATTCAACTCTGTTCAGGACAGAGATGGGAGAAGATAGAAATGGGCAGAGTTGGGGTCCAACTTCCTTGGACGAGTGCGAAGGATTTAAATACAAAAGATTGAGTGCAGTTGGCCGATATCAAACTAATGAAGGCTGCGAGATATGAGGCTTCTAAAAAAGTTGGAACAAAATATACTTTAATATTCAAGCAGTTATACACAACAAATAGATTAAATAGAATAGTGGCAAAAGATACTTGATGTATACAATAACTGAACTAACAGAGCTACTCGGTGCGAGCTCTACGGGGGAGGGTTGAAAGTCGATACGAGCCTTTGTACATACCCACACAGGGATGAAACGGGGATAGGATGGATATTCAAGAGAATTTAACCACGGAGATTTCAACCTGTAGTAGTATCACTAACTGGAGTGAGTATTCGTGCCAAAAGAAATGTACCGAAACCAAGGATGGGCCAATTGACTGGGGCTCAGATCCTTCAGTAGAATTCTAGTCTTCGGCTTGTAGAGAAAGGGAGCGCGATCGAGAATGACGTGTTTCATGGTAAAAGGTAGGCATATACTGTCGATGTCCAATTGGGACCAACAATATATAGGGACCAGCCGGAACCGTTACTGTCTCCGACAAGGGTAAGTGCGTGGAAATCTCTCCACGAACCAACACGGCGCTTGAAGGATGGGAATTACTCCAACGATGTTTTCTTGATAACGCCCTGGGAGACGACAGAAGCGCGCGTTTGTGATTCCAATTCCTCGCTTTTTGCAGAAAGCAGTTCGATATTTTGACTGTTTCCACGATCCTCGCTCACATAGACTAACCTCGTGGTTTCGACGGGGCACATGGCGGCAAGGAGCCTTCATTCTCGACAAGCACGAATATTCATAGGAAACAAGTTAAGCCCACAACAATTACTAAGCGATATACTATGCCTAACACAATTAATAAAGATAATATTATGCCCACAACAATTAATAGGAGATATATTGTGTTCAATATAATAGATAAGATTATATTGTGCCTACAAAAATTAGTAGGAAATATATTATCCTCGCCAACATTAATATGAGAATTATTCTGCCCAAGGCAATTAATAGTAGAGATATGTTGCACAAATCAATAGTTAGGTGATATATCTTTACCCACGAATAATGGAGGATATATAATGCCTACCATAATTAATACGAGATATATTATGACCGCAACAATTAGTAGATGATATACTATGCCTATCATAATTATTAAGAGATATAATATGCCCACCTTAATAATGGGATATATATTATATCCAGTATAAGAGAAAAGAAATATATTAAACCAGAAATAATAAATAATTGATATATTATCCCAACAGCTATTAATAGGAGATATACTATGTCCAATATAATTAATAGTAGATATACTATGCCCACGAAAATTTAAGAGGACATATATTTTTCCCCCAAAATTAATAGGAGATATGCCCACCACAATTAAGAGGAGAGTTATTATCACCAATATAATTTATAAGAGATATGATCTACAACAAAATTAATTAGATATCCATATATTTTCCCCCCAAAATAATAGTAGATATACTATAGCCAGAGGAGATACCTATAATATCTCTACAGCAATTAAGTGGAGATATTTTATTCATTTCACAATTAATACGAGAAATATTATGCTAGAATTATTTCGCATCCAAGAAAAAATATTACCTTCTGAAAGAAATAACAAGAATTAAGTTCCATTGTAAGAAATGATTCCCAAACACAAAAACTAATAGGGAAGTCTTTATAAGTATTATTAATACATCCAATATATATACTTAATATAAAAAAGAAAAACTGCGTTTAAGACATACATGCTCCATTCGTTTCCTTTTAGTCGCGTGCGACTCTATATCTCACTATATCGGTCGGTCAGAACGTCCGTCAGTCCCCGTTGTGGTCTTTTTGTTTTAGTAATAACATCATAACTATTCGGCCAATTCTAACTAAATTTAAAATCCTTATGTTGTTTTACATACACTTGCGAATGGTATAATTGACAAAGTTTTCCAAGCATAACCCGAGAACTAGTTTGTTTAGGTAAAAACATTGTAACTATTCAGCCGATTCTAACGAAATCTGAAACTCTGATGTTGCTTTACATTTTCTTTCGAATAGTATAATAATTGCCAATGTCCTCTCAAGGTTAGCGGGGGAATTACTTGAGAATAGCATCATAGCTATTCGGCCGATTCTAACGAAATTTAAAACCCCTATGTTGTTTTACATTCTCTTTCGAATGATATAATTGTCAAGGTCCTCCTAAGGTTAGTCCGGGAATTATTGAAAGTTTCGAAAGTCGTAAGCTCATAAATCAGAATAAGTGAGAGCACGCGACTTTGGTCAGAAAACCTTGTTTTTTCTATCCCCTATAAGTTTACTTTAAGATTTCCCCCTCTCTCATCTCTCGGACTGTTCTCGAGTGTATCCAAGGTTCTTTCTCGGTTCCTAACTCTGTCATTGCATAGATTACGTCACACTGTAGCTCCACTATGACCTCCTCCCGAACATACCACAGAGACAGGAGCAATTCACCGACAGGGTCACACAATAGTAAAGATTCGATTCCCCTTTCCTCCAATCTCATTGCTTCCCCAACTCCTTGTCCGATCCTCACCATCTGGTGTGCTCCAAGTAGACTTCGTTGTTAGGTATCTCCCACCCATTTCACTTAGCTTAACTTCACCGCTTTAATTATATAGCTCTATTCACAAATTTCTCTTGGAGGTGCCATCGTTGGTTTTGATCATTGACTTCTTATGTTTTTTGACTATGTAAATCCGGTAGAACGAAGATAATCGTTTTTTTTCTCTTTATTGATCTTTCTCCTTCATGCCTCCCTATTAGACCACTTGAATACCTGAGACCGGTAGACCATCCTTCTCAGCTGAAATTGTCTTGTTTACCATAAAGAAAACAAGTCCTCTTGCGTGGAAAATACAATACTATAAACTAACCACTAATCGAGTAATTTAGTTCCGTCCACTATTTAGTCTAAATTTTATTCTGATAGAAGGTTCCTTCTCATTTATATTATCCTTGTGATTTTCAGTATTAGAGTTGGGTCCTTTGCCTTCCACAGACGGGTATGAAACGGAGTATAGAAGATCCTCATTCCTCAAGATTTTGACATTTATTCTCTTGAGCTCAAAACAGGTAAGGGTAGTTTCTTTTCAAACTGCGTCATATAGCGCGCTTCCACGAGTGGGTGGACCCTCTTGGCGTACTGTGACAGAAAAATAAAGGTTAAAGAGCAAATTGTAACATTTATATTTACAGATGTTGTAATGGTCTATGTGAAATGCAAGAAGCGTATTTCAAAGTTGCCACAGTATTCAATAGGAAGTTAGTAGGTTTTGAAGAGTTAGGCGATTTCTGGTCCCTCGCTTTCAGTCCGAGAAGTTCTAGACAACAGCAACCAAGGCTAAGAACATTTGTATTGTCCCAAAATATAAACAATTCCCCTTCGAAAATTTAATAAAATATTATAAAAGATTGTAATCAATATATCGATAGACAACAGAAATCTGACATAAGTAACGAGATATAAAATTACATAGATTTTTTAGTGAAAACTTGAATTAATATGTGTTAAACTGGATTAAAGTTTGATAGAATTATAAAGAGTATACAAATCCACGTAAGATCTGCATATCCACTTTGAACTTGGTTAGAAAGGAAGTTCTCCACAACGCGTTGCCTTTGTATGATTCTGAGAAGGATTAAATTGGAAGGTGGAGTTTGATGTGCTGAAAGCATAACAAATGGAAGTTCAGCTAAATGTGTATGAGAAATTCAAAAGGACTTACTCGTTTGTGTGTTGGAGGAGTGAATCTTTACTTCTTTACTAAGAGGAAGGTGTATAGTTGAAGGTGACCTTTTACTTGGAGGTATGGTTTCTAAACTGAAAAATACAGTAATTTACTGGAGGTTAAGCAGCCAGTAAATTAGTATATTTCTCACAATTCATGTTTCTGTATTTTTATACAGTATCTTCCTGTAAAAATTACAGTAACATACATTTTAGAGCCTAATGCATGTTACTGTAGGTTTCTATTTAATGTGGAAATGTGATTTGTCTAGGAACATACCTTGATTACAACACAACAGCATGAATTGTTGTTGTAAAGAGTAATGAAAGATACTGGCCGTTTAGTTTCCAGTAAATTAGCTTAAATATTACAGTATGTGTGGGTATGGGGATAATCCATACCCTAGCTGGGTAGGTTCAGGATAGCTGAAGGTAGGCTCAGCGTGGGCTCATTGGCTGTTATGGGAGAAGTTTTGGGTATTCAGGGAGGAATAAAAGGGGGGTTAGTGAGGGAAAAATGAGTGTTCAGGGAGGGGTATTTCAGCTCTTTAGTGAAGGTTGAATAATCATTGGGTGCTCAGCAAGAACATCTTTGGCAGAAAATTTGTTGGATAGAACTGTAAAAAAAGTTGTGAAATTCCAGGAATTAAAAAGATGCGGAAGTTATAATATAACCGCAGATAAATGCAGCTACTAACCTTGTGCTTAGGAGAGCATGCAAGCCTACAGATGTTACCTGCAGCATTGTTTCCCTCACTACTCCTAATATTCTCTTCCAGAAAACCTGTGTAAATTATAAAAAAATATACAACGCATGTTATGAATACGCACGAGTTGTTGTGTAGAGAGAGCTTCACCTACACCATGCAGTTGAATCAACCATAACTTCAGAATTAAAGCTAAACCTCATCCCAAACTTCCCACAAGAAATCTCAAACTGCATAAAAGTTATAAAGTACAACAGAACAGTGCACTTTCACATCAGAGATTACAACAAAACCAACATATCAAAACTTAACTTACCAAAATATAAAACTTGAAACTAGAACACATAAAACACTAAAACGAACTCAAAGAAAAACCTTTTAGAACCCTAAAGAAAATCCACTCCACACAACGCTAATCCCACGTACGAGTCACGGATCACTCACAACAGCAAAAGAGCCTCACACCAACACAACACCTCCACATACTTATGAAACACTACCTAAACTCAGCTTCCAACCCCCCAAAAGAAATTCATAGAAAGATAAAAAACACTCAGAACCAAATAACAACCACCACTACCATCACATTCACACAAGAACACGTTCAGATAGCCATCAAATCTGTCCATAATTCCAAACCTACACGTCCTCTCAACATTCACAGGTACAATCACCTTTCCTTACCCTCAAAACACCATTAAATAACAGCCTCACTACCCTCTCCCCCAGAACATCAAGCACTCTTTAGCTAAACATCTAAATGAATCCCTACATAGGATATACAGCGGCATTATTCATCCTTTTTACCTCTTCTTAACCTCTGAAATAATTCAAGGATCATCTTTATAAAAACGATCAAACCCTAACCTTTTTTATTCCTCATTCAGAAGGTTCGAAATCATAGGATGAAACACTGTACTTTTAGTCGCGTCCACACGACTCTTTAAGTTATTATGTCGGTCAATGGTAACCATTCTACTTTTAGATGAGTTTTTGAAAGGTTCGAAGGTCGTAAGGTCAGAGGATATGTTTTTTAATTGATAATTCGCTTGTTAATTAATTTTTTATCCTCAAAATTAATGAAATAATTAAGAGAACGCGATATGGTATTTTGACCTTGTTTTCTGATGACTGGTTTAAGCAAACATTATTCACAAATCAGCAAC
Organism: Ceratothoa steindachneri; assembly: GCA_963969495.1. NCBI lineage: Eukaryota > Metazoa > Arthropoda > Malacostraca > Isopoda > Cymothoidae > Ceratothoa > Ceratothoa steindachneri. The sequence continues at coordinate 53,447,221 of OZ018339.1, read as the reverse complement.
CCGTCTATTAATCACTATTATTATTTAATAGGAGTTAATAGCTTTCTTTAGTTTGTTTATAGCGTTCATCTGGCGCCTGCCAACAAGGGCAGAAGTCACCGCAATTTACTAGCTTTCAAGTGGGCCAGATCAAAATGACGAGTTTACACAGATTTCAGGTGTCATTTTGGCTGCGTGGAAAAAGGAGTTGATATTTAGAGAACTAATCACTCACTGTGAAGAAGAAGGAATAATTATCTTCCCCCCTTGCTTCTCCCCCTCTCTCTCTCTCTTCACAATTTCTCGCCCATCCTCCCCTCTCTTCCACTTCTTTCCCAATCCCTCCCCTCCCCTTCTCTCTCCCTTCTCCCCACTCTCACCCTCTAAAAAAACGACTTCAAACCAAGAAAAAAAATCTCCTTAAAATATAGAGTTATAAATCGATTAGCCGCTCGATCTGTTTCTGCGGCCAAAATGTCTTTCGCTCATAGCTAACGGTCGGTTAGCGTGAGCGTAAATTACCGGGCGCGCGCGATGAAACGTTTACTCATTGTAAGTATATTATATTATAGAGAGAGTGAGCACCTTTCCTGAATCTGCCTTCAAACTAAAAATAATAATAATCAGCAAGTATATATATTTTTCTGCCACAATATAAGAATTTCAAACAATGTCCGTCTATATTTATTTAGGACAAGACTTTTTATCGAGAGCAACGCCCGGGATAAAAATCCGTTTTACTTTATTTCCGAACTATATATATATATATATATATATATGGGTGATGTACACCAGGGGGTAAAAAAAATATTTAAATTTTTATGAGATACCATCTTATTTGATTCATTTTAGTGCAAAAACTATTTGCCCAAAAATTCAGATGAAAAAATGAATATCTAGAGGTAGCGCCCAGCACTTGAATATTGCTGATTTCCATGGTATCCAGAAGGTACACCAAGCACCAGATTAATTTTTTATAGTGGAATTTCCTCAGTAAGCCTACCATACTACTTTCTTTTTCACTTCTATTCGAAGTGGTTACTCATTTGAAGCAGCAGCAATAATGGTCTTTGATTTTTCAGTGAACTTTTTTTCTGAAGTTCGACACAACTTGTACCAAATACTGTTTTTGGTCCTTGTCACTATTTAGCAATTTGGTGTAGTCCTCCATGAGCTTACCTCCTCTTTCAGCAATGTAATTAACAAATTTTATACCATTAACAACATTTTTAGCAATCCATAAACTTTCTGCTTGAGGCCATTATTCAACCGATTTGTCCAAATAATTTGAGGACGGCTCAAGTGTTTTGAAGAAAGAGACTGTGCTTGTTGTCACAAGTCCCAAAGGTGCTTTTTACCATAATTTTCGTCTATTTTGGTTTTCTTGGGTGAATCTGAATCTATTGGATTCTTCAAGGCACCTTTCATTTTTTCCTTTGTCTCGAAAGAGACACCCATCATGAAAGAAAGTAAGCGCAATTAACTCTTCCCCAAAATACCAGAGATGGGTTTTAAATTTATTCAAGGCTGATTTGGCAATTTTTTCATTTATTCTTTTGTATTAATGAAGTTCAAGAAGCTCAAAAATGAATCCGTAGGGCACTGGCTGCCTTTGGTGCAGAAATCCAGTGCTTTACATAGATTGAAATCGCAAACTTTCATTTTTTTTTCTATATATTTTTGCTTCCTTGGGTTAAACTTTGAATTGATTTTTGAACATGAACATTTTAATAGAGAATATAAGTTTTGCTATCCATCTTGCACTGTGGTATGCTCCAAGGATTTTAAATTTTACACCACTAGGAGGAGTTTCTCCCATTATTAATATCGTTAACGCCAAGAGTTTTTTTTAATCGTTTATTATTTGTCTTTCTTTGATCAGTTCTGTAGAAAATTTCATCATTACATTTTTCTTCCTTTAGGATGGATAACTTTCTAAGGTAGAGAATTTGTCTTAATTTATGTTATTCCATGATTTTTTTATCTTTTGAATAATGGAATATCAGGGCCAGTAGAAGCTTAAAGAGCAGGCACTACCATTGCCTCTAAAACAATTTAAAATATGTGATGTCGGCAGGGGAACCACAATAGGTCTCTCTCTAATCTTTGCTCAATTATTCTCAAGCTCCTTGATTACGACCTGTATTTGAAGCGGTTGTGATAAAACACATACCTTTCATTTATGTGTGATTTCTCAGTCAAGCATAATTTGATGAACTGCTTCAGCCATATGTTTGCCAGGGCCTTGAGGAAGTTTTGGCACTTCAAGTAGCTGTTCTGTACCACTGCCTGATATTAAAATTTACAGGCGAACCACGACTTTTTCTCCTGATATGTCTTCAAGAAGTTTTCCATCCCAATGAGCTATTTAGGGCTTCTCAGTTTGAAAATGTCTTTTCAAGTTTTCACTCAATATCTTTCTTGATTTTTGTTGAACTCGACGGGAAATAGATTAACTGACATTATAGTTTTCAGAGTTCTTCCATACACTCGAAATTGTATGAATAATAATGAGGGAAGTTGAGCAGTCACTTATCTTGGTAACATCTAACAAGGAAAGAATATTTTCGTTTTATATTTTAGCCTTTTTCTTTGAAGGATCTTTTTATGTTGAGGGTTTTGGTTGATGGTATAAATCTTCTACTTTTGTTTTTTCTGTTACACTTGAATCATGGCTGGAACTAGTGCTACTTGAAAGAATAACTGTTTTATTGAATGAAGCTTCTTGTCATCCCTTATAGCTCCATTTTCTCTTACTGCAATTGTACTTAAACTTCACACTGTTGTTCCTTCTTATCTATTCCAATCATTATCCCTTTTTTTCCCGCTCTTTGTAGACAAAGAAACTCTTTATCTTCTTCATTGGTTATTATTTCATTAGCATTTACATGAGAGATATCAAATAGCTCATCTAGACCTTCCTTCCATTTCTTTTCTTTTACTCTTGCATGCAAGAATTTTTTGCCTTTGCTCTTTCTAAGTTGCTTCCAATCATCGTATAATCTATTAAGATTCTTTACTGCATTGATATTTCTGAGTGGTTGGTATCTCAGCTTTTTGCTCCAAATCTAATAGTTAAGTTTAAAGCTTCTCTCTCTTGTATAATACTATTATGATTCATCAGTAAAGAGATAACTTCTTTTTTTGATGATAACTTAGTATGGCTCAAGTGAGTTATTGGTTGACCAATCAACCAAACTTCGGGTTGAACTTTTGGTTGTCATAGCGAATCCAGTTGAACTTCTTGGAATTGGATAAATCAGGAACAGCGTCGCACAACCTCTTCTTCCGACTGCAAGCAGTGCACTAAGTCCTGTGACGTAGGGCTTTTGCCTTGCCTCAACCTCTTGCAACAATTGTTCTGTTTCTATTTCTTTAGTCAAAAAGAACTTAAATTTCTATTATATAATGCATGTGGATTAAAAATGTTTGTAGCACTTAAAATATTACTCATAAAGATATCTTTAATGCAATAAAAATATAATCAATGAATAATTAAGTATTAGAGAAGCATTGATAGTTTACTTCGAGTTTCAATGCATTTAAAATATTCAAGTGCCCGGCGCCATCTTTAAACATTATTTATTTGACTCCAAGTTTTTGCTACAATGTTTTTACATGAAAATTAATCAATTATGATAGTATCCTTATAAATTTCTGATGGTTGAGTTCTTTGCATCATCCTAATAAATATATATATATATATATATATATATATATGTAAAAATATATTTTAAAATTGCGATGGAAAAAGAACTTGTTTAAACAATTCGCTAATTTAATGCACAATATATTATTTTTACAGTAATTCACACAATCTATACTATTTTCTTTCGTCGAACATTTACTTTAAATCATTTCTCTTCTTTACTTTGCCATAAATTACCCCCACCAGCAAATCCTCATGATCTCATTAGCCGAAGACAATTATGATATTTCCCATTTTAATTATTAAAATCAATATTTCACTCTTTTATCTCCAACCAGTATTTGCTTCTTTTAAATAATCTTATGCTAACAATTTCAATGAATACTTCACCACCTTAAACACTTTTTCCATCTGCTTGGAGTAGAATAATGCCGAGATTGTATATATGCAACGCAAGCCTAAACTTCTCTGTTGTGTGTTTTATTCGCTCCGTATCTCAACTGTTGTTCAAACACCTTCGTTTCTTTTCTGGGCATAAATGATCAAAGCCTCGCCTTTCAAGCGTACGATTTGAGATTCGAAAGATGGTAGGAACGAATTAAGACAATGAACCAAAAGGATGGACTAGAGGAGGATAATAATAAATAGTGAGAAGGAAATCATGAATATTATATTTTATTCTCTAGGTGATATGATCCATTTTATACGAATCTTAAAATAGGTTACATGTAAAAGGGAACAGCTTATTTAGAAGAGGCGGAATATCTTAATATGAATGAGTTTGGATGATCAGTTTTTTCTTTTTCTGTTTTATTCCGAAATATGTTTTGTAATCTCAGGTATTCGTGCTAGGAATCCCAAATTCACAGGTAAAAGGATATTATTTCAGGCAATTATGGGAGGAATAAACTTACTCTAATATTTATATCCCTACCATACGTATTAATTGATACCTATCATAATATTATAATTAATCACTAATTTACGATGATTCTAAAGAGGAATCATCCGTGTCTCAAAGAATTAACTAAAAAAGAAGGGGCCAAAACTGCCCAACAACCAACTTAGGAGCAGGAGAGGAAAAAAGTAAGACAAAAAACATTTAGTAAAGAAAAACTGATAAACCAAGAATGATTCTATGTGAGAGATGTGGTCATGTGTTGGATCTGTGATCCTATATGGGATCTTTGATCATATTTAAGATGTGATTTTATATGAAATCTGTCATTCTATGTGAGATATGTGGTCATTGAGGGGGTAGGGTCACAGAAAGTAGTTGACCCACCTAATATTTATCTTAAAGGTTCCAATTAATGCGTCCTTCTCGCTGATCGTCAGCAAGAATATCAGGGACTAATGAGGCCCATACCACATATGATGGGTTCCTGCGCGCCCTCCTGTCCCCATTAACCACATGGGTATTTGCTTAAAATTTAAGAGGTTCCCTTTTTTCATGTGAGTTGCGTGCCTTCCTATGGTCACGAGAACTTTATCTAGTCTTTGCCTCTGACAACTTAAGTTATAAACTTTCAAAGACTTCTTTGCTTGTCTTCCCCCATCTTTTCAACCTCTCTTAACTACTTAACTACGTCACACATTCCGTGTGGGGATGGATGCGCTTATTGGTATTTGCTTTTATTTCGCATGATTGAATAATTGTATTATCAATGTATTTCCACAAGTTGGGTCGGTTCCATTTATACCTAGTGAAAATAACGCCAGTTAGAATGTCATCCTCCAATCAAAAGCAGAAATTTTGAAAGAAGCGAAAATTCCTTATAAATCTTCGCTTCTAAATGGACTAGAACGAACTGCTTCAAAAGTGTATAGAAGACCCTTCTGTAACCAGCAAGAACTTAAGTTGAAGAACTTGTTTGGCCAACTTAGTCAAGAACTGCAGTCTCAGTAGGCGATACGATCAGAAAAGATAAAATTAGGAATATAATTAGTAATAAGGAAAAGTCCAGTTAGCGTAGGAATTAATTGAACACCTACATACACAAAGTAAATTATCAACGATGGGTCAGATTCAGAAAATATGTGTTTAAATTATTAACCCTACTGCCCTTAAGAGATTTTTAATTAACGCTAATGTATTGATTCAAGAATGCATTAAAGTGGACCATGACTGAGATTGTAGTGCTATTGTGAGAATAAGTTTAAATAGAGCATTAAATCCTTATTACGAAATCCTCTAGTGAGGAAACGAAAGGGACGCCAGGGAAATTTGAATTCTTACCTAACAGTTTGCCCGAGTCTCAGTCTGACCCTTCTTCAGATTATGTGGAAGCCCCTGAACCAGAAACTTCCAAGGCAGTCCAAGCTGCGCCCAGTGCCACTGTTGAATAGGATAAAAACACCTGATGCCATATAAATTCTATCTTCAGGATAATAATTTATAATAGTTAACATAGATATTCTTGTTAATCAGATTCGTCCTCGGATCCTAATGGCATTTCGGTGTTGAATTATAGTGAATAAGTGACTATTTTTTCAGAGGGTTGGGGGAATTGATTTTTACCTTAATGTTAACAAACCAAATTAGCACTTATAGAGGGGCGGTAAAACTCATTTATCGAAATTTGAATGTATGCATTTTCCTATTATATATAGGACCTAATCTTTATTTTTAAAGTATTTACAAGTGGAGAAAAACGTAATTTGGATAATTCCAAAGTTTTTAAATTAAAAAGCAAACTTCAACACATTGTGTCCTAATCTTAGATTATTTTTAAAAAGGTCTTTAGGAGAGACCCTGAGGCGGTCCATGTGGTAACTTCTAAAATTACTAAGGAAAGATGGAATGATGAATTAACCTGGGTTTCTTATGTCTTATAGTTTTAAACTGGGTTCCATAGAGGAAACCTAATCTGTGTAACCAATTTTCACATTTTTATATTTGTGTTCATATTGTGAGATTTTATGATTTTCTAAATTAACATTGGCAAAGAAGATCGATGGAAGATTACAAAATTGCCCCAAATTAAGGTCTTCTGAAGAGTTCTGTTAATAAAATGTGGGGATCGAAGCTAGTAAACATTTCTTTGAAAATTTTAAACGGTTCACACATTGAACCTTATAAATAGGAAGATAAACTTCCCGCTTTTAGAATCTCTCTTTCATAAATAGAAAGATAAACTTCCAATTTTAGTATTTCTCTTTCCTAAATAGGAAGATAAACTTTCCGCTTTGTAGTATTTCTCCTTCGTAAATAGGAAATTAAACTCCGCAGTATGCTGTACGATATCATGGGTCGGCGATACGTGGCTCCGTACAAAATAGATCTTGTTTTTGAAGTCCCCGTGGAGAAAAGGTAAAAATCGATGGCGTTTTCTTGAGGTGACCTTTCTCGCCTTTTCCTCCTTTGCCGGCTGTGAATTTTGCGGTGAACTTAGAATTTTCTTGTAGATTTCTTCCAAGTCTAAAAATTCGGAAAACTTGGACTTGCACTTGGAAATATTAAGTTGTGAAAGGAAAATATATACACACATATAAGATTGCAATTACACTCATGTATGCATATATATATATATATATATATATATATATATATATATATATATATATAGAAGAAGGAGCAAATGCAAGTTCTGCGGGTGATAACAACCACCACAGGGCTTTCGCCATATTTATTTTCTGCCTTTCAAAACAATTTTGAAGACAGAAATAAAGGTGCAGAAACCTTGCATTGCAGACTATATTACAATATAGTACAAGAAAGAGAAATTGGACGCGAATGAGCAATGAGACAAGAAACAGGAGTTTTTTAGAGGTAAGAGAAAGGGACAAGAAACTCCTGTTTCTTGTCTCATTGCTCATACGCGTCCAATTTCTCTTTCTTGTACTATATATATATATATATATATATATATATATATATATATATATATATATATATATATATATATATATATATATATATATATATATATATATATATATATATATATATATATATATATATATATATATATATATATATATATATATATATATATATATATATATATATATATATATATATATATATATATATAATAGTAGGAGATGGATAGATAGGGATGAATTTCCCTGGTGAAAGGGATAGAATGGTAGAAAATCCATGGTAATAGGGAATCAGAGGCGTTAATCTGAGATTGGTGTTCTTCTCTTTGTTTTTTGATTTTATATTCATGTTCTTTTGCGTACTCTTTTCTGCTATTTTCTTTGGGTTGTTCTTGGTTTGTGATGGTTTTGCATGTTTGTTTGTGTTGTTCCTGGTTTGTGATGTTATTGCTTGTGTTTTCATTTTGTTTCATGTAGATTATGGTGGTTTCTTGCAGCGTTCAAGCCTTTTTAGGTGTTTTCTGTATATTTTGTATTTCTCTCGTTGTTCGTTCATGTATTTTTAGTTTTCTTTTTATTGTACATTCTTTTGTAGTTTATTGTTTGTCGCTGTTAGATATGCGTACTCTTATGTGTAGATTAGTTCTTCTTGTCTTTCGGTCTGTGCTTTACTACTGATGAAGTCTAGCATTCTTCTGTTTATGTTCTCCAACGAAATGTCAATGTGTCTGATTTCGTCCGTCATGTGTCGTGGGACTTTCGCCTAGATATTTCGGGCTCTTCTTTGCAGCTCCCTATTAATTGGAGTCATCTTGATCATGTGATGTAGGTCCCTCTGCCTCCTTCTTTCTCTCCTTCTGGTGTTCGTTATTAAGAGCACTTATTTGTTTTGTACCCTTTGGAGGAGTTGCAATTTATTCTTGTAATTAGTGTTGATAGGTATAGATGGATACAGCAGCTTTGATCTTATGAGCGCGTTGTATATCTTCTTTTTGTTGGTCATGTTCAGGTTTCGGAACCTGAATAGCTTAGCGAGCTCGACCTTCGTTCGCGCTTCTGTCTGAGAAACGTGGATACCGTATCCATTTCTACCTATTTTTAGTCCTAGTACTGTCCCATCATTGCTGTATGGAATACGGACGTTATCATTTTCGATATGGGCCCGTTTCCAACGGAAGAATGGTATCATATTAAATTTCTGGGTGTTAAAGGCGATTTTCCATCTTCTCTCGAACCTGTTGACATGGTCGATTTCTCTGGCGGTAATTTTTGCCATGAGTTCGGGACTTTTGAAGGGGGCAGTCATGATCTGAGAGATGTCGTCAGCAAACTGGAAGTACAGCGTGTCTTCCCTGACTGGATCGGGTAGATCGTGGGTGTATATATTGTATAGGAGGGCGCTTAGGCACCCTCCTTGCGGTAGGCCTGCAGTTAGCTCAAAGTTTGGTCCCGTGTGGTCGTATATTTGTAAATACGCTATCCTGTCTATCATATAGTCACATGGAATTTTTTCTAGTCTTAGGTTTAGTCGCAGTCTTAGTATTTTGTACTAAAGCTTATTCCTCCATACTTTGTCAAATGCCTTCTTAACGTCTCTGAACACCAGGTCAGCATACCATTTTTGGCTAGCAATCTTCGCCAGTTGTTCTGTGATGCTGGTGTTGGTTATGGAGGTTGTTATCTTCCATAAAATCTTGGATTCTGTTAGCAAGGACCTTCTCGAAGACCTTGCCTGCCACTTCGAGGAGGAAAATGGGTCTGAAGTTTGTTGGTCTGTACGGCGGTTTTCCGGCTTTTGGAATGAAGATAATTTTAGCGATCTTCCATTCGTCCGGAAGATAGCCAACGTTTAGGCGCGCGTTCATTATATTGACCAGCCCCTCTAAGATTTTATAGGGGGCGTTCAACTAGTTGAGTTTGGTCGATTCTGTTTTACCTGGTGCTCTCTGTTTTTGAGGACGTAGCATCGTTAGTATTACTTCTTCCGTTATCTTCCGTCCATTGCCAGTCATCTCTGCTGTCAGCAGTTGTGTTGTTGAAGGGGTATGTCCTGTCTAGTTTTTGTCTTAATTGGTCGTGAATGTGTTCCTCAAAGTCCAGGTCAAAGTGTTCGTTCTCTTCTGGTTTGATGGAAAATACGTTTTTCCAGTAGTCTCTGAACTCTTCTTCCGTTTCTGTTGCGTCCATTTTTGTCCCGTCGTCTTTATTAAGGAGTATGTTTCTGTCAGGTGGTTTACCCTACAATCTTGATAGAGTATTCCAAAAAGTTCGGTGATCCACTTCTTCGTCTAGTTTGTTTACGAGGTCATGCCAAAGTGCTGTTTGTTGTTCCGTTATGTGTGTCTTCATTTCAGTCCTTAGTATTCTTAACCGTCTGTTTTTAACTCTGTCTGTGCGAGTCAGTCTAATTTCTTCAAATAGTCTTTTATATTCGTCTGTTAGGTCATCTTTATCCTGTGTCCACCTTGGTGCTGGCAACGTTTTATAGGATGTATTGGTTACTGTTGCGTGGTCCGCCTCTACCATTACTTCCGTTAACCTTGCCAGTTCCTGGTTGATCCCCTCCAGGGTGGCTGCTTCGAGTGGTTGGGGTCTGACCTCACCGAGAAGGGTACAGTACTCTTCCCAGGTCGCTCGGGAAAAGCATTTTCTCTCCCTGACGGGTATTTGAATGGGGCTCGAGGATATTTTAATCATGATAGCGACGTCGTCGCATGTGATAAGAGGTCTATGTTGGATATAATAATTGTAGGGAAAGTGTGAGCTGGTCAGGGTGATATCTGGCTTGGTTGCGTAGGTGTCGGTGATATAAGTGGGGAAATCGGACCCAATACAGGCAACAATACCCCTGTCAATAAGGTTCTTCATGTTCTTCCTTTTCTTGTTTAGACCTCCGGTGTATCCTGATTCCTGGCATTTGGCGTTGAGATCCCCCCAAACAAAACTGTTCTCCTGTGTGCACACAGCTGGAGAAAGTTGTGCATTGAGATATAGTCTCATCTTGGGGGTTGGCACTCTGTGGACACCACTTTGGGCCCCAGGGTGGTTTAGATATCGATGGCTAGATAGGATTCGTCTAAAGATGGGACTAGTTTGAACTGAAGGCCTCTTTTGACTGCGATGGCAGCGCCATGGAAACGTTCCAGGGTGTGGTTCTTTGTTATTGTGCTATAATTGAATATCTTCATGTTCTTTTGCGTCGTGCAGTTTCCGTGTTCTGATATCAGAACGATATCAGGGTCGAATTGTCTGATTATGTATCCGTAAGTCACTTGTTTGCCCTCCCATCCGTTAGTGTTCATTTGTAGGATCGTCAAGTCTTTTGTCAGTCTGTCTATGTTGTCTGTCAATTAGTCGTTCATTTTATCGAGTGTCTTTTGGGTGGAGGGGCTGGCTGGTGGAGATCGGCATTTACCGGAATTTTTTTTGTTGAATTCCGAGGTTTTGATGGTAGCAAAGGCGTTTGGTTAAGTCGGACTACTCCGAGGATGAGGACTTCTTCGACTATCCTCTCTGGAATGTCCTCACTATATTCACACTTGTAACGCCCGGTGGTCGCGCCTTCACTGACGTCTTTTTCTGTTTTTACTTCAGGGAATGGGGCGCTCTCCGTGGTGAATATTTCTAAATGTATTTTTCTGCCTTAGTAGGCTTGTTTGCCCTCCTTTGACAATGAGGCAGATCTCATCCACTACCAATTGGGTGACCGTTTGGTGGGGCTACCATGGCGGTGCTTAGATTTCAGTTCATTTGCGGATTTTGCCTCTGAATCTGGTTGGGAGGTTTCAATTGTTGGGAGTTTAGGTTTTCTTTGGTGATGATTTGCCAGAGCGGGAACAGCTTCTGCTTGTGTAGTGGCTGGTTAAGGAGGCTGCATCTGAATCCAAAGAACCTCCTCAGAGGAAGGGTTCTCCAGGAAACACATCTAGTCCATTCCATTTTTGGTCAGCATCTGGTTTAGCTCTTTTTTTGAATGAGCCTGGCTTTGTTAGGTTTGCTATGTGCCCATAATATATGCAGCACATGATCTTTTTCGACTGCTCACTCTCTAACTTAAGGTAAGTACGTTGAGCTGAGTCCTCGTCGACTGCCGCCTTTGCCGCTTTTGCATAGGACCTGTTGGTTTTAGCTTTCTCTTCTTCTTTTTTTCGTTTCTGTTGTTTCTTTATCGCCTCCTTCTTTACTGGGCATGGCATTGCTATGGCTCCATGGTCACCGTTGCAGTTTATGCATCGTTTTTTGCTACTTCTACAGTCACGCCAGATGTGACCAACTTTGCTACATATGAAGCAGACAATTTCGGTTGGTGGACATGCTCTAGTTGTGTGTTCGCTATATTTGTTGCACTTAAAGCATGTCTGTACTTCTGTGAACTCCTCTCTTTCTATCTGGTCAGGGCAGACCCTGATGTGAAAGAGAAGGAGACCGAGTTCTTTTGCCTTCTGTGCCATACCCATATCCTAGAAAATAACCTTGAAAACGTGGGTGTAATCTCTGAATTTAATAACCTCGGAGACTTTAGTCCATTGGTGATTTCTCTCAATCTCATGGAAAATTTCAGCGCTTGTGTGGTGCCCCACCCAAGAGTCTAATCTCCGGCAAATAACATTTCTGTGTGCCTGAATTTGTGATGGGATCTAAGTAGTCAGGTTTATTGAGTTAAAAAACTTTGATTGCTTTGGACGAGGCTAAGTGTTCTGCGTCCGCTTTTTTCTGGCATATAGCCGTATACCCGAAAGGGGTGTCAATGAGACTGACGAGTTCGACATCTAGCTCTCCGTAGACTATGGAGAAGACCTCTTCGTGGTCAGGCTTTGACCTTTTGGGGAGAGTCCTGAGACTTATACGCAAGTTGTCGTTTGTCATTTCGTCGTCATTGTGGGTTTATTGGGTGTGAAGGAATAGAGGAAGATCCAATGCCACTTTACCTTTTGAAAATGAAGATTCTGAGATGTCAGTTTACTTGTTGTACTCCTTAGTTATGGTGGCACGGGCACTTTGTGTGGTGTTTATTATGCACTAAACTTATTTTTTGCACTTGGAGGAAAATAACTCTTACTCGTAGGATTTTTTGCGAGAAGAAAAATCTTCGGGAACGTTTAACATATTTCACTTTCCTTTACCTCCTTTTGCAGAAATAACCAACCGAGAGAAACAATTTGAACAAGTAAATCTTAGCAGCCTTTGGAAAATTAATTAATTAATTCATTCATTCATGAAAGTAATGAAATGTGTGGTAGGTTTATAAAGGTGTGAAAATGTTTTCTAGTTTGCCCTGGTATTAGGGCATCACTAACATGCCCTCTTATTATTTTTAGTTCATAAAGTTTTCTTCCTCCGTCAGTAATGGTGCTGACTATCGATGACTGCCAGGTTCTTCCATTGTTATATATATATATTTTTTTTTGTTTAGTTTAATTTAATCCTCCGTCGTGGCATTCAAGCCTTTCAATGTTTTTTATTATGCTAAATATCTCTAGTTAAATTTTATTAAGTTATTCATTTATTATTTTCAATTTGAGTATTAGTTTGAGCACTTCGCCTCTTTTTGTTAAGATGAATTATTTTTATTTAATTTTAAATTGAGTTAAATTTGGGCACTTCGCCTCTTTTTGTTAAGATGAATTATTTTTATTTAATTTTAAATTGAGTTAAATTTGGGCACTTCGCCTTTTTTGTTTTAAATTTTTAATTTGGGCACTTTGCCTCGTTTTAGTAAAATTAGTTGATTTGGATTTAATTTTGAATTGTGTTGAGTTTGAGCCCTTCGCCTCTTTTTATTTTAATTTTTAATTTGGGCACTTCGCCTCTTTTGTTAAGGTTAATTTGTCTTTTGGTTAGTGTTTTAATCTGAATCGAGTTTTGGTTTTGATTTAGGGCACTTCGCCTCATTTCATTAAGGTTATTTTCCTTTGTATAGTACTAAGTATATATCGGTAGTACGTTCTCTCTCGCGCAGGTTCTTCCGTTTGGGAACAGAGCTGTTCTACCCATTGCGCGTCTTCTGTTTCCTCTTATGTTCAAATCGATGTTTATAATTGGGAGTATTTCCCGATCGATTTGGTCCCAAGTCTTTCTCCCTAGTCTTTAAATTTCCATATTGATCGGTTTTAGTCCGATTCTTTCGTGTAGAACCGACTGCCGAATATGGTCGATCCTTTGCGTGCCAGTTATCAGCAGTGTGGCTTTATTCTGCACCCTCTGCATCGTTCTGAGAGAGGTACCACAGCCGGATACACCAGGACGGAGTGTACGAGGGCCATGTACATCTTTTTCTTATTTGGCATGCTGAGGCTTCGGAAACGGTAAAGTTTCTTCAGCTCACTTTTAGCTAGTAAGACTTTGGTATTTACGTGAACCTTGCCACCTGATTTGTAGAGACGTAAGCCCAGGACTTTTCCCTCGTTAGAGTATTGATAGAGTTCGTTGTCGACGAGAACGTCGTCTACTTTCCGGCGGTTCATTGGAATTATAGTGAACTTCTGGCGGTTGGTTTTTATCTACCACTTTTTTTCGTAGCGATTGATGTTATGAATCGGCAGCTGTCACCCTTGCTTGGCTTCCAGCGTTCCTGAATGGAATCAGGACGATTTGAGTGATGTCATCTGCGTATTGCAGATACATCGAATCGTACCTCACTGGAACACGGAGGTCAATTGTGTACACGAGGTACAACAAAGGACTCAGACAGCTGCCTTGTGGAACTCCCGCCTCGAGTTCGAATTCGGGTCCTTTGCAGCCCTCGATCGCGACTTGGGCTCTCCTATCCGTGACATAGTTACAAAGGACCCTTTCCAGGATTGGGTTTAGCTGGAGATTGAGTATCTTGAATTGTAGCTCTCTCAGCCATACCTTATAGAAGGCCTTCTTTACATCCCGCAGCACCACGTCTACGTACCTTCTCTCAGCTTTACTTCAAGCGAGTTTTTCCGTTAGGAAGGCGAGAGCGGTTTCCGTTCCTCGTCCCTTGCGGAACCTGTGCTGCTGAGGGTTGTGAGCGACTAGCTCGGCTAGTTGTTCTTGAAGCCTGTCAGCCAGGAAGTTCTCGTAGGTTTTCCCAACGATTTCCAGCAGGGCGATTGGCCTGTAATTTACCAGTTGATCAGGGGGTTCAGGCCTCAGTCCCTTTTATATAGTAGTCATCTCTCAGTCTAGGAAGACTATGGATCTATGAGATCTAAATCCAGATTGTGAACAGCGGTGAGTGTGGTTGGTCAGTCCGATGCTGCAATGGTAGTCCCTCTGGCACCGCAAACAGATGAATGATGATGGAGGTCTATCTCTCTGGTTGGAAGCCTTTCTTCTCTGTCTCTTGGTGTCAGACTGTTCTACCAAAACTCTCATAAAATAACAAAACAAACTTTACTAATAAAATGTAACCCTCCCCCCATCACCTCCTCTCCAATATATTTGTACCAAAGAACACTTTAAATGATTCATGGAGAAATGTACTGGAATTAGTCTGTGTGAAGTATTTTAACTATTGTATTTGCAAAGTCGATACCATTTGTAAGAAGTCTTTTTTTATTTCTGGCAGTGAATTATTCAATTATTTTAGGGATAAATTAGTTTTGGGACGATTTAGCTTTTAAAATAGGAGATATCACTGTCCATTACATTTGTAGATGTCCAAATGCAGATTGCCCGAGAACGGTGTGATCCAAATAGTGAATTATCCTACTCCAAGTAATTTTCCTTTGTGCAATTAATCGCAAACCTACGATAAAATAGAGATTGATTAAATTATAGTCACAAAAAGCCCCCTAAAATATACTGTCATAGTAAAAATGCAGATTTACTAATATAAAACTTGAAAATTCTCTATTGTTATACACGTCTAAAGTCTCATTAAAATACCTATTTGATTTTGAAGTTCAGGTGATAAAGTTGCCTGGTATCAATCGGATGTGAATCCCCTTTAAAAGTTGTAAGAATTAAGGAAAAGGGGTGAAAAGACTCAGATAAAAGCAAAATTAATCGAATAAATAATGAAATTGCAGAAGTTTAAATGTGGTCGCTTTTTGCGTCGATTGGGCAAGTGGAGCGGAGTTTCAAATGATATTCTTCTCAGCATTTGTCCAGTTCGCATTTCAAAACTTCCAAGATATTAGTACAAAACTTCTGCTCTTTCATCGAATACACTACAAAGTTCATGGACTTAAAATCCACTGACCAAAACCATTAAAATTTGCCTACTCCCAGTCTTGAATTTCTTTTCTTGTATGATTAGTTGCTCACTCTTGATTAAGAGTTATACCGGCATTTCCTAAGGCACCATCGACCTAGGGGCTGACTTTCTACTTCAATATGTTAGAATAAACATGTTTATTGATCTTTACTCCCTCTTACATGAAGAAGTGTGGTGGGATTTTTACCCATTGATGTAACGCCCGCCCACACAATCACCAAAGCTTACTTCTGGCTCGTAAAATATGCCTTCAATTAACGGACTTTGAGGAATAAATTTTCGTTGGATCGACACCTGTTTAGGCCATCTGTTTGGTGAATTCGCTTCAGAGTCTGTATTAAAATGTTTTTGCCTTTGCCCTACAAATCTTTCATAACGTTTTTTGTGAGCTAAACCCTACAGATATTTTTACAATTTGAATGTCATTTTAATCTTAGGATATTTAGGATTTCCTACCACGACTATTGAATTTAAGGACAATCCTGTTACCCATTAATTCTTGATTTTTGATCGTAGACTAGCAACATAAAACTTTAAAAGAGCTTCGATGGCCTCATAGCCTCAACCTAGTTTGTGGAAAGTCCCAGTAAGTGCTCTCAAATTGAGACTGAGCACTTTGTTCCTCACCAAAGCTATCAAAATTCACCCGGTAGCTGTTCTTGAGTTCACTTCTAGAAGGTTCAGGAAACGAAAATTCAAGAAATCACGACTTCGTAAGCCTCACACATATAATTTTTTTCTGAGTGATAAAATACAGGAAAGCTACAGATATTCATCCCCATTTTATGAGAAAAGAATGGATATAATTAATTTCGAGCATAAATTTAGAGGAAATGTACAGATTTACTAAAAAATCCAATTAAAAATGTCCTGCACATGGCATTGAATTCTATTTGTATATATAGCTATATACAACATAATACTAGCCGTATATTCCAGTAATATAAATGGTTAACTAAGACACGGTAAAGATTTAATACCAAGAATAATTTGCCGGCCTATTTTCTCACTGCGAATTTCATTCATATAATCTTCCCCTAACGTCTTCATAAATAATAAGTACCTCTTAAAGAAATTTATTGCATGATAAGAGTTTTTTGAGTAAAACATTAAGAATTATCTTTATAATATCAACATTATCAATTATTATAAATACAAAATCTGGAGAGAATTTAGAATGTTTTCGTGGAGATTAAAAGAAATTGAAAAAATATACTCCATCTGTTTACTGAAGTTCCCTTATAAATAAGTCGGAGAGCTTTTACCTTTGACTACATCGCCTTTAATATGAGCGGGAATATGAGGTTGGAACGAAAGTAATATCCGATTTTCTAGAATATATTTTTATTATTTACTAAATTAGTGCCTTTTTCTATCGTTTATGAACACTACAATGTATAATTTATACCCTTTTTTCTTTCAGATTATAAAAATATTGTTTATATTCTTCCTCGGTATTCACCCCTTTGTTCGTCCCATCTAAAGATCACATTAGACATGTTTTAATCGGAGTTTCAAAAAGGTTTCAATGCAAGACCAACGGCAAAATCCATTCAGAGCACTTATGGGGATGATACAGTAAATGAAAGAAGTTGCAGGAGGTAGTTTTGTGGTTTCTAAAGTAGGTAATATAGTCTAAAAGAGGGTTCAAATGAACTTCTTCTAAAATAAATGGATTCCGAAGAGATGGAAGCTTTTGTCATAACAAATCTTATTACAACTTCCAGGGAACTCGCATAACAATTTAATGTAACCCACCCGACTGTCCAACGGCAACTGAAATAGATTGGAAAGGTTCCAGTGATTGGAAAATGGGTTCAGCACGAACTGTCCACGGACAATCTATAACAGCGTGTTGCATGTTGTGACTCATAGCTTTCACGACAGTTTCAAGCACCAAATTTGGAAACGTTCGTTACTGGCGTTAAGAAGTGGATCCTCTACCATGACGTTAAACACCGCCGCTCGTGGATCATTCAAGGAAGCAGAATTTATCATCAACCGAGAGAAGGACTTCATGCGTATATGTTGTGATATTGAAGGAATTGTCCATTAACAACTGTCAGACAACAATAAAACAATTAGTGGTAATCTGTAATGCAACTAACTTCGTCGTCGAAAGCCGCTTTAAGCCAAAGGCGAGCCTCCTTAGTCAATAGAAGGGATGTTATTCTCCATCTCGATAATGCCCGTCTTCACACACCTTGAATGACCAAATCTAGAAGAGCTCGGCCCAGAAATATTTCTTCATACTCTATATTCTCCTGAACTTGCTTTTTCTGATTATTACTTGCTTAGGGGATTACAGAACCATTTGGTTGGTTTTAAGTTGACATCGAAAGAAGTGGTTGAAAACGAGTTCGATTCATACTTTGCATGTAAACCTAAATAAATTTAAAAGTGTGTCATTTATAAGTTTGTTACATAGAGTTACATAGATGAACAGGCCACAACAGACCTTGCGGTCCAAACTAGGTCGCCTGAGATAAAAAATAATGAGGAAGATAGTAACTACCTTTAGAGAGCGTTCGGTCCATTACAATGGAAGTACCTTTATTTTTATCATAAATTCTAACTATATACAATACTTCGTGTAAGGCATAGGATAGCAAAGATATAGTCTCTCCCTACCTACCTCTCCCGCCCGTTTCTGGGCTTGGAATATTGAAAATATATACCTGGTAGTGTTAGAAAATAGACGCAACTAGGAAATTTTAACAGGAGAGCAGGAATACATTAATATATACAAAAAAAATAAAGAAAATATGACTTATCTTAATAATCTTATATTAGAACATGCTCTTCTTTTACTTAATTTTTTTAACATGCAATTTTTTTATATTTTTGACGGTTATTATCTATTAGATCCATCTACTACTTCCTTCTTATTTTAAAACTTTTTGACTTATTGGACACTGCTAGTACCGTTTGGAGATGCCAATTTTCTGTGAGATATTTTTAAATGTATTTATTCATGTACATATCTAGGATTTATGTGTTCTGAAAAAGATGACAGGAATGTATTTACATTTTATTTAGATGTAGAATCAAATTATCTTACTAATCTAGGCTTAGAACTTGCTCTTTCTTTTTCTTTTTATCAACACAGTGTCTTGTCAGAGAGAGAGAGAGAGAGAGAGAGAGAGAGTATCAAGGAGTAACAAGGAGTAACAAGGAAAGGAAGTACCCTAGGAGACCTTACGGTCAATTCAAAGAGGGTACCTTTGGACTAGCAATCGAGCAGGCACATGGTTGCTCAATTGTTTTGCGTCCCTAAACGGACACTTTTCAAGACTTTGTCTAGTCTTGACTTGAACTGACAACAGATTCACTGTTGACAACTTCCACTGGAAGTGCGTTCCACTCACCGCAGATACTGTAAGTGAAAAAATTTCCACACAGATTGCGGTTGTAACGCTTCAGTTCAAGTTTGAAGCCGTGATTGTGCGTTCTGTTCTCACTTAGTGTGAAAATATCCCGGTAGTCAACATTGTCGAACCCTCGAAGTATTTTGAAAACTTCGATGAGCTGACCACGCAGTCTACGGGTTTCCAGCGAGAACAGATTTAATTCCTTTAGTCTATCCTCATAACTTTTATGTCGGATATAGGGGATCAGCTTGGTTGCCCTGGCTTGTACGCGTTCCAATCTCGCGATGTCCTTTCGAAATGAAGGACTCCAAAATTGTACGGCATACTCCAGGTGCGGTCGGACAAGTGAGTTGTACAGGCACAGTACAATCTCCTGGTTCCGATATCCAAACTGGTGCTTTATATAACCTAGCATCTTTTGGCCTTTTTCTCCGCCTCAATGCACTGTTTCGAGAACTTGAGGTCACTAGTGATTGTTACACCCAAGTCCTTCTCAGTGTCGGTGGATTCAATAGCAGTGCCCTTAAGGATATACTGAGATTAGGGGTTTCTGTGGCCGATATGCATCACTTTGCATTTGTTCACTCAGTGTGAAAATATCCCGGTAGTCAACATTGTCCGACCACTCCCCAATCTTCCCAAGATCTTCTTGCAGGCGGGCAGTATTTCCATCCTTTGTAACGTTCATACCAAGCTTGGTATCGTCGGCAAATTTCGAAAACTTGTCAACCATGTCATCGTCCATGTCGTTGACGTAGATGATGAATAGTAGTGGTCCCAGGACAGAACCATGAGGCACCCCGCTAGTAACAGGCACTCACTCAGAAGCCTGTCGATTCACCACCAGAGAGAGAGAGAGAGAGAAAGAGAGAGAGAGAGAGAGAGAGAGAGAGAGAGAGAGAGAGAGAGAGAGAGAGAGTTACAAGGAGTTACAAGGAAAGAAGGTACCCTAGGAGACCTTACGGTCCATTCAAAGAGGGTACCTTGGGACTAGCAATCGAGCGGGCACATGGCTGCTCAATTGTTTTGCGTCCCTAAACGGCCACTTTTCAAGACTTTGTCTAGTCTTGACTTGAACTGGTCAACAGATTCACTGTTGACAACTTCCACTGGAAGTGCGTTCCACTTACCGCAGATACTGTAGGTGAAAAAGTTTCCACACAGATTGCGGTTGTAACGCTTCAGTTCAAGTTTGAAGCCGTGATTGCGCGTTCTGTTCTCACTCAGTGTGAAAATATCCCGGTAGTCAACATTGTCGAACCCTCGAAGTATTTTGAAAACTTCGATGAGCTGACCACGCAGTCTACGGGTTTCCAACGAGAACAGATTTAATTCCCTTAGTCTATCCTCATAACTTTTATGTCGGATAGAGGGAATCAGTTTGGTTGCCCTGGCTTGTACGCGTTCCAACCTTGCGATGTCCTTTCGAAACGAACGACTCCAAAATTGTACGGCATACTCCAGGTGCGGCCGAACTAGGGAGTTGTACAAACAAAGTACTATCTCCCTGTTACGGTATCCAAACTGGCGCTTTATGTAGCCTAACATCCTTTGGGCTTTCTTCTCTGCCTCAAGGCACTGTTTCGAGAACTTGAGGTCGCTAGTGACAGTAACACCCAAGTCCTTCTCAGTGTCACTCGATTCGAGAGCAGTGCCCTTAAGGATATAATGAGATTGGGGATTTCTGTGGCCGATATGCATTACTTTGCACTTGTTCACGTTGAACGGCATTTGCCACGTGTCCGACCACTCCCCAATCTTCCCAAGGTCTTCCTGCAGGCGGGCAGTATTTCCATCCTTTGCAACGTTCATACCAAGCTTGGTATCGTCGGCAAATTTGGAAATCTTGGCAACCATGTCACCGTCCATGTCGTTGACGTAGATGATGAATAGTAGTGGTCCCAGGACAGAACCTTGAGGCACTCCGCTAGTAACGGGCACCCACTCAGAAGCCTGTCCATTCACCACCACCCGTTGCCGTCTGCCACTTAGCCAGTTCTCGATCCAGCCGGCTACTTTTCCGTCTATGCCCAGCGCTCGCACTTTCCGGAGAAGGCGGCGGTGTGGTACCTTATCAAAGGCTTTCTGAAAGTCTAAGTAAACCACATCCACCGCCTTGTCCCGATCGTGCTCACTGAACACGAAGTGGAAGAATTCCACAAGGTTCGTCAGGCATGACCGTTGCCTTCGGAAGCCGTGCTGGGAACTCCTCAGTAGCAGGTTTGACTCTAAATACGACGTTATTTTCTCCACCATCATGCTTTCCATGAGTTTACCGACTATCGAAGTCAGACTGATAGGTCGGTAGTTTGACGGATGGCTGTAGGATCCTTTCTTGAAGATCGGAGTCACCTCCGCCTCACGCCAGTCTCTAGGAACGCATCCGGTCCGGATTGACATGTTAAAGATAGCGCACAGATGTCGTGATACTTCATCGCACACTTCCTTCAACACCTTAGGTAGAAACCCGTCCGGTCCAGGGGACTTATTCGTCTTTAGGTCAGCGATCTTTTTCTTTATTTCTCCTTCCGTGAAGTCCATTGCCTCCAGCTTTTTCCCCGAGTAGGAATCCGTGGGCTGGGGGATGGGACCACACTCTTTAGTAAACACTGAGGAGAAGTAGTCATTGAGAAGGTTAGCATTTTCTGCATCTGACTGAGTTAATGCACCCTCCTCGTCCACTAGGGGCCCAATCCTACGATGGATTGGTTTACGGCTATTTACATAGCCGAAGAACTCCTTGGGAATCTCCTTGCAGAGTCTCGCCACTCGGAGTTCCTCAGTACGCTTAGCCGCCCTTATGCTGGACTTCACTCTCCTGGCTAGCCTCCGGTACTCGTCAAAGGCACCCGAGATCTTCGATCGCCGGTACGCATTTCTCTTCTCCCTAAGCAGTTGGCCGATTTCTCGATTAAACCACTTTGGTTGAACAGAAGACCGACGGAGGCATTTTAGAGGGATGCAACTTGATTGAAGACTCATGAATTTATTTTTGAAATTGTTCCACGAATCCTCAACCTCTTCGCATACCGCTAGCCTTACATCAGTCAGCCCAGCACGAAGGCGTGCAAAGTCTGCTCTTCTCAAGTCAAGTTTCCTTGATTGACTGGCAACAGACCTTACCTTCGGGATCTTGACGCTAAATCTAACTAGCTGGTGATCACTGCCACCGAGCTCTTCGCCTACAGAGACATCCTCAACGATATCATCCTCAGAGGTGAAGACCAAGTCGAGGATATTGTCTCCTCTCGTCGGTTCTCTGACCCATTGAGTGAGGAACTCGTTGTTGGCGAACTCCAGGAGTAGCGCGCTATCGCCACAGGCTGCTCTGGTTTCCCAGTCAACTTGTCTGTTGAAGTCGCCCATAACGATGCACACTCTGCCTTGAACAAGCTCACCCAGCAGCTGGTACAGTTCCCTGTCCTTCTCAACGGGTTGGGAAGGGGGTCTGTAAAGCACCAGGATCCTGTATCTGACAGGACCTATCTCTAGGTCAACGCCTAGGAGCTCGTGATCGGATATAATGTTGGAGTTCGTAGATTTGATTGTACCCTTGACATACAACATTACACCGCCACCCTCTCTGTCTGGCCTATCTTTGTGGAAGAGTTGGTAGCCAGGAACCGTGAATTCGCCTTCAAAGTCTCGGTTTGACGTTTTTATCCACGATTCTGTTATGGCTACCATTTCGGGTTCTTCCGTCGCTACGAGGCCACGGAGCTCAGGAAACTTGTTCCTGATTGACCTCGCATTGAACAGAAGAACTTTCAGGGAGTCCCCGACTGTAGGACTCCCTATGCTCTTCCGTTTCCCGGCTTCTTTGTTGGCGAGGCACCCCTTTTTGCGACCTCTGAGAAGGTCGTTCCTGGAGTGACACGGGCGTACTGGCGTACGTCCGCCCTCACTCTGGGCCGGATACTCCTTTCGGTCCTCTCTACGACATTCTGGATCATGTTCGACAGAAAGGCCTTTCCTTTAAAGGAAAGATGTACCCCATCCCTTTGGTAGAGATCATTTCTACCATAAAAGGTGCGGTACGGGTCCACAAAAAAGACCCCCTCTGCCGTACACAAATCTGCCAGGCGCCGGTTTAGAGACACATTCATCGAGTGAGCGGTCCGTGTTGGACCTCTCCTCGGGAGCATCCCGACTACCACACGCTTGCGGGTTTTCAGCCCACAGTCGTCCACGGCACCCATGACCGTGTGGAGGATTTTATCTGTAGGGCCTACCCTACCTCCTCTCAGGTACAGGTCGTTTCCACTGACCATCAGAGCAACGACTGAGCTCTCAGAAATCTGTGATTTCTCAGCCTCTACTCTGATGTGGTGGTTACCACATCCTGGCAGGCAGCTTACCTTCACACTAGTGCGAAGGCGGGCCGCTAGCAGGGACTGCAAGCCCTGTGCTTGAGAATCACCAATAAGGGTGACTCTTGCACATTTGTCAGCAGGCGACTTATTCTTTCCTCTCGGAAGCGACTTTCCGCTTTCCTCTTGTATCTCTGCATTTTTCTTTTTTTTCTTCCTCATCTTATTTTTCTTCTCTTCATTTGTGTTCTCTTCTTCCGTTTCTCTTTTCTCTTCTTCCGTTTCTCTTTTCTCTTCTTCTCTTTCCACTTTCCCATGCGCACCAGTAGCGCTCGAATCCTCTACACTGGGGTGAGCTGCATTATGGTCCTTTTTCTTCTTTTTCTTTTTCTTCTTCTCATTGGCTCCGCATGGCAGAAGTGGGACTGCCAATGCAGTTTCACCTCCTTGGGCTGGAGTCACATCGGCGGAACCACCCAAGTCAGTGGGACTTTCGTCTCGAGCTTGAGCCGACTGGGCCTCTAGTTTAGAGGCTAGCTCTAGGATCTTTTCCTCGAGACGCCGAATCTGAAGCGCGTGCTGCGTTTCTAGGGTCTGCAGTTTATTTTCCAGCGCCCTAGATTTTTCTTCAGAGGCTGTGAAGAGATCCTTGAGTTCATTGCAGCATGCCACTGCCTCTCGGATCTCTCCTTTAAGGATGCAATCAGTGCATATACTTCCCGGGTGGCATTTCGAAAAACATCCTTCCGGGAAGTCCACGCACCACTTATCCTTCTGGCATATCGCACATGTATATTTAAGTGCAGCTGGACCTTTTTTCCCTGTCATTTTAAACACTTTCTCTCTTTCAAAACTTTGTGACCAATCAATAGAGAGAGAGAGAGAGAGAGAGAGAGAGAGAGAGAGAGAGAAAGAGAGAGAAAGAGAGAGAGAGAGAGAGAGAGAGAGATGTACAGGAAACATGGGGAGAGATCCCGAAGTGAAATTTATTTTGGGAAAATTTGGTTAACCTGACACCTGAATGCTCGGGAGTTAGTAAATCGCTATGAAACGCTGTTAGTCGGCAATTTGTTCAAAGTATTTATCTATACGGAGTTTTCTATCCACCTTGCTATTGCGCTTTCAATTCCGTGCGCTTTTAATTTAGTTAGTAAACGTTTGTGTGGAACTTTTTCGAAGGACTTTTGAAAGTCTAAGTAAATTATGTCGACTGCTTCACTTTCGTCGTATTCATTAAAAATTCCATCGAAGAAGTCTAATAGATTCGTTAGAAAAGAGCGTTTATTTCGAAAGCCGTGTTGGGTGTCTCTAAGTATCTTCTTTTCTTTCAAGTGGTTAACGAGTTCGTCGCGTATAAGTGTCTCTAACATTTTGCAAACGACCGAGGTTAAACTAATTGGGCGATAATTACTAGGTAGAGATCTACTGCCTCTTTTAAATATTGGTGTTACGTTAGCGAGCTTCCACTCATCGAGTAGATTGGTTTTCGCCTCAATAACCACTTCCTGGCGTTTATTGGGCCGACCACCTCCTTGCGCCGGTTCTCAAGCGCATAGGGCTATATTGCTTCTGGTGGGGGTTGGAATTATTGCTTTGTTGGCTGCCAGGACAACTAAAAGTCTCAGGTCCCGTCTCTAAGTCTGACACAACAGATCCTCAGATCTTGACCGTACGTACTGTTTAGGATCAGTAGGTCCTACTAACGAAATTCTCTCTGTCACCCTGCCTCTCTGGCTGCTGATTTGAGAGCTTCGATGTTTATGTAAAGATCGTCCACTGAGCAACTTATGTTCGGTGTGCTTCGCTGCACAGGTCGCGAACACCACCATTAACCTACTTCGACTGGATCCCTGAAAAGTCCTAAAACGTTACACCAGATAGGGGAGAAAGACTGGATGAGGGATATAGCCCTAAAATCCGGTTTCGGAGCGTTTATTTTAACAAAATTGACCAAAAACGATTTTCATGCTTTTTTCAAGGTCATGGTTTTCCTTCTTTATAAACATCCCCTGCTAATACACACTGAAAACCTTGATTTTGTGCCACACTCTAGGTAAAAAATTTATAATATCACCATCATCTACATATATACAGGGTTGGAACCCGTAATTTAGTCTAATATTTATTTCATTATTTTCAGAATACAAAGTAATATTAGATAACGCTTAGACTAAAATGTAAGAAAAATTATATGCTGCAAGATAATGTAACAAATGTTCAATTGGATTGCATTTTGAGTCGATGGAACGACGATCTCCTGGTATAACCTGAGCGCAAGTTTTCCACAGGCTTTCATCTGATATTTTCTCCTAGTATCTTACCAGTTTACATTTCAGAACTTTGTGACCTTAAGGAGATTTGGTATAGGCTTTCTTCCGGAACGTCGACCGTACTCCAAAGTCTACGGGCTTCAAATCTGGCGAACTTGGAGCCCAAGGTTACTTTCACCCAAGCCCCTAAAAATTTGGCACCAGTCTTGAAATTATTTGGCTATGTGTGAGGTTACTTCATCTTTTTGAAGGACTACACCAGTATTTTTTATGATGACACCTATACAGGAACTTATCCGTCGACATGTTCAAATAAATATGATGGTATGTTAATTGATCTTTATCCCCACCCCTCTTCAATGAAGATGTGTTTTTTGCCCCGTTGATGTTACGCCCATTCACTTCATCACCAAAATTGGCTTCTGTCTCTTGAAGGATATTCGCTGTTCAAATGGAATGGTATTTTTATTTTGTGTCCAAACACGACCATTCTGTGTGTTGTGGGTGGAATGGACAGTAAACAACTTCTCATCTGTCCAGAGAACTGTAGGGTGTGAGTCATAAACAAGCAGATAGAGGAGCAGTTATACTCTCTTTCGACTCTTTCCTTATTTGTGGGATTGGAAAGGAGATATCCTTTAGCTATACTGAATGAACGAAGCTTCAAATCATTATTCAGCAATTTTTGTATCGTCACATGCCTCAATTTGGTCTCCAAAGCAAATTGTCTGCCATTCCTCTTTAGATTTAACGTGGTCTTGTTTATCACGTTCTTGGTGACTTAGGGTTCTCACTGAATGGGGAAGGATGATGTTCATTCTTTTAAGACAAGCCTGTCTAGGTATGTTGGTTCATACATTTAAATCGTCAAGATCTGCTCACAATGCCGGTCAAAATTTTAAAAGTACTATCCGCTGTCTTTCTGTTTCTATACAGATACACAAGGGTTTTATATTTTCCAGTCATATTTGTCAGTCGGTGTTGTTTTCTATGAATTTTCATTTTGAATAACAATATTTAATGAATCCTGAAATGACCAGCAAGAAAGTAATTAATTAATAGTATGAAAACATATTCAAAATTGTAAAGAGCAGTTTAAACTTTGTATTTACACCTTCTAAGTAAGATCCATTTCTAAGATTGGTTTCTGTCTTTGATCTCCTGAGAGATTTCTCGTCATTTCTTTAGCTACGCTTAGGTCTGGCGATCTGATAATGTTTCTTGAATTTCACTTCTATTTTCTTTAAATATCTTAATTGAATTTATTTTCCCTATTTTATCATTAAATATAAATGTTTAGTGGTATCTTAAGCCTTCCTACCTCATCTAAGGAATTGATTTGCTTCACCTTTTTACCTTTTAGTTGTATTTTTC
Organism: Ceratothoa steindachneri; assembly: GCA_963969495.1. NCBI lineage: Eukaryota > Metazoa > Arthropoda > Malacostraca > Isopoda > Cymothoidae > Ceratothoa > Ceratothoa steindachneri. Next base: position 53,420,255 of record OZ018339.1, on the reverse strand, counting down.
TTTTAAAAAGCCCTATTTTGAATTTATCTGAATTTATTCCTCAAATAAATACCTAAGTTTCAATTTTGTTTGATTTGATACGTGATCTAGAGACCATTGTTTATCTGTACGGATAAAGGCATTACTTATTTTGAAGACGTGGCAGAAATAGAGATACTTTTAATGAATATAAGACCAGTCTCTCTCTCTCTCTCTCTCTCTCTCTCTCTCTCTCTCTCTATATATATATATATATATATATATATATATATATATATATATATATATATATATATATATATATATCAGTATAGTTGGGTAACAGTCTTTCTTGAATGCAAATTTTGTTGAAGAACATTGTGTATTTCGCCTAAAATTAATTTCCTTTGGCAACTTTCTCTTCTTCTAACTATCTTTTTTATTCCATCTTGTAGATGGTAGATCACTTGTCCTCTATTCATCTCTTTTTTTAAATGAATGTGTTTGGTAAAAACCAAACTAGATTGCTGAGCTTTCGATCTTATTCGATCATCTTCGGAGCGTTTTGAAATGTTCTTGCCTCCTTTACCGATGTAATGAGTGGAGTGAGGATATGACAGAATTTAAGAAAAAGATGGTATACTCAATTTAGTAGATAGTGGGATAGTAGTAGATAAAGGTGAATGAAAATTAAAGCGAGGAGGGGGTATTTTGCCTTAGTAGGAGGGCATCACTTTAGGCTTTTCTTTAGATTTTTCCTTTTTCTCTTGTTTTTAGATAAGTTGTGTTTTTATATGTTGTTTCTTTATGTGTTGTTGGCGTGTTTTTCTTATTGTTAGTGTTCCGATTTTTGTGTACTTATTTTTGGGTCGATTTCAGTTAAGCATTCAAGCCTTTTATATCTTTTAGCTCAGCGATTTACCTTAATTCGTTTTAGTGTGTTGTTATTTGTTTTGGTTTCGGTTGTACTGCGTTAGTTTTTAGTGTTCCTGTTATGTGTACAGTGATGTTACGTTTTCCTGAGAGCAAATTTTAGTACTTGGAAACTGGCTACGACGGGAGCCTTTCTCCCGTAGTCGTGCAGGTATATTAAGTCTGCCACCAGTTCCCTGTAATTCCGGAATGACAACATTCGTAAGGGTTGACCAGACCTTTCTACCCAATTTTGGGATGATGATATTGATAGGGTCCAGTTTTTTTCTCCTATGAACATCCCTTTGCCGTTGTTGGGCACGCCTTCTGGCTTTGTTAATCAATAGGGATGCGAAGTTTTGACCACGTTAGAGTATTCTCATTGAGGTCTTTCTGTCCACTTGCTTGAGCGACTACTGCGGGGTAGATGAGATTAGCCCGGACGTACATCAGGTATATTTTTCTAATGTTGGCCGAGCCAAGATCTCTAAACCAGTATAGATTGGAGATTTCTCTCTTTGCTAGGTTCCACCTCTCCGTGTAGTGTCTCTAGTATCCGTGGTCGAAGATCTTTATGCCCAGGACACTGCCTTCGGCGGAGTATCCCTATTTCCTCCTATCGATAATGATGGGCCACATCAACCTGCGGCACAGTGGGACGATCTTGAACTTGTCCCTATTTGTTCTAATCTTCCATCATGTCTCGTACTGGTTGATGTTATTGAATTCCGCTATTGTGCGCATTGCCTGATCCCTTGCTTTCTTCATCGGCACGGCACGATCTAGATAACGTTATCTTCGAATTGCAAATACATCGTGTCCCGTGCACCGGAGTTGAGAAGTCGATAACAAAGAACAAGTAAAGCAGAGAGCTCAGGCAACTTCCCTGGGGAACGCCCGACTCGAGTTCGAATTCAGGTCCTCTGTATCCTTCGATCATGAGACATGCCCTTCTGTGCATGGCAAAGTCACAAATGATCCTTTTCAGGATTGGGTATATCTGGAAGTTCAGGATCTTGTATTGAAGTCCTTACAGCCAGACTTTACTGATGGCCTTCTGCACGTCCCTCAACACAATATCTACATAGTACCCATTCGCTCGGCAATAAGCTACTTTTTCTGTTAGGAGCGCGAGGGCTGTATTTTGTGCCCCTTTTTCTGCGAAACCCGTGTTGTTGGGGGCTATGCGCTCCTAACTCGCTCAGTTGAGCTTGTAGTCTATTAGCTATAATATTTTTAAAGAATTTGCCATGCATCTCCAGAAGAGAGATCGGGCGATAGTTAGCTACCTGGTCTGGGGGCTTGTTTCCTTTCGAGATGAAGATGGTTTAGCCATCTTGTACCCGTCAGAAGAGTAGCTTGTATTCAGAGCGGCATTCATGGTGTTAACCAATCCCTGTATGATTTGCCTCGGGGCATTCACGAGGTTGTTTCTCGTGATCCCAGACTAGCCTGATGCCCTTTGCTTGAAGGTCATTATGGTGTTCATGTTCTCTTCGAAGGTGATTGGACACGTGTGGCAAATCATCTCTCTTTCCTGAGATACTTTCGGGTATGAGTTGGTTCTATGTATCACTGTGCTGAGGTCATCGAGCAGTTGGTCTTCAAAGTCCTCGTCGAAGTCATCGTTCTCCTCAGGGGTTATAGCGAAAATCTGTTTCTAGTGCGTCTTTAATCTTATTTCGAAAGACTTTGGATCCTCAATGATCTCATCTCCGTCTTTTAACTGTGTTCTGGCTTTGGTGGGCAGTCCCCTAAGTCTTTGAATACTCTTCCAAAAACTTGCTGGACTGTCCTCCCTGTCTAGCTTCCCAATGATGTCATTCCAGATTTCCTTCTGTTTACTTGTTATTATGTGTTTTATTTCCTCGCTTAGTTGTCTCATTCTGGCTGTCCTTTCCCGATTTGGGCCTGTCCTGCGTATTTCCTTGTATATTCCTCTATGTTCCCGAGCGATTTCCCTAATCTCCTTCGTCCACCTAGGTTCTGGAAGCATTTTTTAGGAGATCCTGGGGACGCATCTCTCATCGGTTTGAATGAGGAGATTAGTGATGGAGTTTATCTCCTCATCTATCTCTTCGAGATTCGTATCTCCCAGGTCAGCTGGTTGATATTCACTGAGTATATCTTTATATAGCTCTCAGTTAGCTTTCCCATAACTTTTCCTAAGAGGGACGGACTTGAGAATAGGAGGAAGCGAGATTGTTGTAAGTATCGGGATGTGGTCACTCTGTACCACAGGTCCGGGCTCATTGCTGATGTTAAAAGAGAAGTTAACGCTCGCTAACACTATGTCAGTTTTGGTTGCCGAACGATGCGTTAGGTTGGTCGGAAAATCCGCTCCTACTCTTTGGAGTCTGTCTCTTTCCCCCTTTGGTCGGTGTGACCGTAACCAGATGCTGTGCATCTCTACCCAGCGATTACATTTTTATGCACCCGAAGATGTTAAAGAAGTTTAGAATCGGCAGGTAGTTACAGCGGGGCGGCTGATAGGCCGCTGCTACATTTAAGCCTACCACCAGGGTTGGGATTTCGACAGCCACGAGTGATTCTTCTAAGTCTGGTAGAGTTTCGTATATGATGATTTTTTTATGATCGCGATGGCTGAACCGTCGTAACGATGTTGTAAATGTTTTTTTGTGATCACAGAGTAATTTGGTATTTTTATTGTGTTAATTTCTGTGTTTACACCGTGTTCGGAAATAAGAATCAGGTCGGGATCCACTGTACGGAATATGTTTTCGTAGGAAATGGATTTCCTTTTACATCCGTTTACGTTTAGTTTAAGTATTTTCAGTATGTTGTTTGTGTTTTCCATGTTTTATTTGTTTGATGTGGTTGTGGTTTATGTGAATGTGTATATTCCCCTTAACATTTTTTCACGTCTTTTTTTTCCGTTTTTTTTTCTCGTACTCTGCTTGACTTATGGTGAGGCAGAAGTCTCTATGCAGTTTTATTTTCGCTGCCATGAACGCCTCGCATACTGCTGCTTCTTGAACCTGCAGATCGTATGCCCACTTTAGTTGACCCGTCTTTACCCCTTCAACAATCTCCCTAATGCTGAGGTTGGCTGGGAATGGGTTCAGGTCAGTTCTATAGAATTGCATTTTTAGATCTTCTTCATCATATTCCATGGTTTGTTGGGGAACATTTTCCCTGCTTTTGCTCCTCGATTTCTTTGTTTCTTTTGGGGGTTGGACCTGTTCTTCGTCTTTAGAGGAGGATGCGGAGCTTGAGAGATTACACTCAGCCTGCCCTTTTTTCCTGGTAGCTTTTTTCTCCTGTTTCTCCCGTTTCCTTGTGGCCTCTATTCTCGGGTCTCTATTTGTGGATTTTTTGAGGGGCTTGAGATGTTTCCTGGTGTTCTTTTTCTTCAAGTCTTTTTCATTTGCTGGAAACGGCGTCGCTGGAGCTTCTTCCACGGGTTGGTAATGCAATTTCAGGACGTCCCTCGATGGAAGTTAGTCTAGGAACCACATTTACTCGAGTCCATTCTTTTTGAGTATGGTATTAAACTCAGTTGCAAAACAGCCCGGGTTGGTGAGGTTCCTCACGTGAGCGTACAAAATGCACGTTAGGAGTTTGGTGGAGTTTTTGTTACCAACCTTCAGGTAAGTCTTTGGTGCAGCATATTCATGGTCTTTGCGGGAGTGGCTTTTGTCGTTTGGGCATAGGAGGTATTAGCCCTTCTAATTTCATCCACGTTTTTCTCCTTCGCTTTCCTTTTTAAAATCTTCTTCTTCTTTGGGCAAGACATAGCCATTGTCCCGTGCTTTTGCCCACAGTTTTGGCATTTTTCTTCGGCTGCCGGGCATTCCCGCCAACCATGCCCTTTACTACTGTATCTAGAGCAGTTTAATTCATGCTCCTTGCATTCTTTCGTGGTGTTTTGTTCCAGCTTAAAGCACCTGAAACAAATTTGTACTGGGTTAAATTCCTCTCTTTCTATTTTTTCCTTGCTTATTTTGGCATTGAAGAGCAGTAATCCACTCTACTTCGCCTTAGTTGCCATCGAGGTATCACCAAAGATAATTTTGAACACGTGACTGTACTCCCTGTTGTCCCTTCTGTTCCTGAATTTCACGATCTCGTTTACATTTTCCCACTGTTTGTTCCTCAAAATTTCGCTTTTTATCTCTTCCTTTGCATGCTGGCCGATCCACGGGTCCAGGCTTCGGCATATCACACTTCTGTGTGCCTGAATCTAGGGAGGAGTACTGGGTTGGAGGTTTATCTCCCTCAGGATCTTAATACCCGCTTTCTTTTTGAGGGTCTTAATGTCTTTCTCCTTTTCTCATATAGCGATATACCCTGTCGGGGAGTCAATTAGGCGTAGTATGGCCCCATTCAGCCTGCCAAATAACGTTTCATACATCTTCCCCTTATTCGGGTTTTCTAGGCCACTTATGGTTCTTAGCAGGACTCTTGCGGCACTGGAGTCCGCCATTTTAGCTTGTGTGCAGCCCCTTGAGGAGGGGAGTGCACGTTCGCTCTCTCTTATCTTCTTTGTTGTTTACAAAACACTTCTAAGCCTAGATGAATCATTTGTGGGAGTAGCAACACCTACCCTGGTTGGAAACCTGACCGTGGCGGCTGCCTATCAACCTCCACGACGAGATTACCTGCCGATCCCGAACTTTTACAACCTCTTCGGGCGCGGGAAACTGACATTGCTTGGTGGTGATCTTAATGCCAGATGCCGTGCATCAGGCCACGGAAGCACCGACCAAAGGGGAAGAAACCTGGAGCTGTCACTCGAAATAAACAGACTCCAGAGGGCCGGGCCAGATTTCCCGACCTTCTTAACGCAACGTTCGGCAACAAAGCAGGACATCGTGTTGACATCCAAGAACCTCCCCATCAACATCGTCAATCAGCCCGGACCAGTGGTACCGAGCGACCATATCCCGATTCTCACCACTATCTCGCTTGCCCCAATACTCAAGCCCGTTTCACTTAGGAAAAGTTACGCGAAAGCTGACTGGGAGCTATATAGAGAGATACTCAGTACATACCAACCAACTGACCTGGAAGACGCTTATCTCGAAGAGATTGATAAGGAGATTAACAAGATCACAGATCTCCTCATTCAAGCCGACGAGAGATGCGTTTCCAGAATCTCATATTAAATGCTCCCACAACTTGAGTGGACGGACGAGATGAGAGAAATCGCCCGAGAACATAGAGAAATCTATGATGAGATCGGCAGGACAGGAACCAATAGGGAAAGGACAGCCAGAATGAGGCATCTTTGAACAACAAGTTCGAAAAGTTTTTATGTGATTATATAATGGAGAGACGTGCTTATGTGGAAATAGGACGACATCAGGGAGAAATATTCGAGCTCACTGCGGGCTTGCCCTAAGGCGGATGTCTGAGTCCGTCTCCCTATTCAATCTACACAGCAGATATACCACCACCAAGAAATGATGGCTGCTTGAACATCCAATTTGCCCACGGCGTCACTCAAATAATAGTTTGCTCCTACAGGAACGGCCCATTGCATGCTAGGATGACTCCAGAAGAGATAAAAAGCATTAATAGGTAAGAAGAAAAATGGAAAATTGAAACCAACAGGGATAAATTTAAAATGGTGGTCGTGTACAGGAGGAGCATCTCAGATGTATAGGCAAAAGGACAGCACCTCAAATACGACAAAGAATGTAAGGTGCTTAGACTGACCATTAAGAAATCAGGATATAAAAAGCAGGCAACTGAGAGGATAAATCAAGGGGAGAGCGGCCTGGCATTACTGTACAAGTTAGTTAACCTAAGCATGAAAAACAAGAGGAAAATTTATCCAGCCATAGTACAGTCCGCGATTATTTATCCAACCATCGCGATGTACACGATCTCGAGAAGTAACCTATTAAAACTCCAAAAAATCCAAAACAAAGCTATCTACTTAATAACAAACACCAGAAGAGGAGAAAGAAGAAGACTATGAGACCTGCATAGGGGGGCAAGTATAAAGCCACTTAACAGAATAATTGCTAAAAGAGCAAGGAAAGTCTTAGAAAAGACACAGAATGAAGTAGGAGTTGAATTAACCAACCAAATTGCCCAAAGAGAAGGATGGAGATCACACAGATTATTCCCAAGTTTCCCAAGGATAATAGAAGGAAGAGAAGAGGACGAAGAAGAAATCTACACCTAGAGAACGAGAACAATACTCGACGACGACTAAGAGTAATTAAATAACCGAAGCATCACCAGAGAATAGAATATAGTCAATTATAACTAGGATAGGTATACAAAAGAATAGATAGAGAGATAGAAACCTACACTAGTTTTTAGTAAGAATATTTACTAATAACGGTTTGAACGCCTCATAAATACCATCACTACTTTCTAACTTTATCACGCTACCTATACTACCTAAAATGGACAGAGATAAGCTTGACCTCCAGGCAACTAGCATCTCTTTGCAAACCTCTTACTTCCTCCAGCCTTCTGCATCTATTCGTTTTTACTATCACATTCTCACACGAGACTCACAGTGATACGTGAAACAGGGGTCACGATAAACTGCAAAGTTATAGTTAGAGACAAGTGACACACCGTGGTTCGGATTCCACGTTAAGCTGTAGGTCCCATGACTAAGTCCCCTTTTGTCTCCTACTATTTTCTTCGCTGTCCTCTCCCCTCTTCTTCCTCTCCCTCTCACTCCTATCCGCCGTATTCACAGTGCTTGGAGCCTACTTTGGCTCTAGACAGTGTGACTATAGGGTTCTATTAAGGAGTACTGGGCCTCCTTACTCCCTTCTTGGCCGCTCCATGAACGCCAAGGGGGACGGGAAGAGGGTCGGAAGAGCTGTTCTTTGTTTCCCACCTATTTTTTCCTTTCATTTCATTTCTTTCAATCTATCTGTCATATCCTCCATCCACTGATTACATCGGTAAAGAAGACAAGAACATATCAAAACGCTCCGAAAATGATCGAATAAGATCGAAAACTTAGCAATTTAGTTTGTTTTTTACAAAACACATTCATTTAAAAAACAGATGAATACAGGACAAGCAATCCACCATCTACAAGATGGAATAAAACAGATAGTGAGAAGAAGAGAAAGTTGCCAAAGGAAATTAATTAAGGCGAAATACACAATGGTCTTCAACAAAATTTGCATATATATATATATATATATATATATATATATATATATATATATATATATATATATATATATATATATAGTATGGAATCTTCACTTATTAAAAAATGGATGGATAACATAAATTTACATAGATTAAAATACCTACCTAAAAAATTATTAAACATTAAAAGGTTGAATGATTCTATCATATAACAAGTAAATAAAGGTTTGAATGATTAAATTGAAAATCTGATACTCAATAGAATTTCCTATCTAAATTAATGAGATTAAAAGAAAATGACAACAAAATTGTCCCCCATCCGACAGTGTGTCCGTAGCTTGCTCACACAAGGGTAGTTTTTTTTTTATTTAATCTACCCTTTGTTTTCTATTCATTTACATAACTATTGCCTACATACTGTTATAAATGAGCATCGAAATGACGATCATAATAATTAATTTTTTGATGTTATTGAATAGGTTTTATGAGCTCGAATCACTCCAGATTACCCATCTCAAATCTCTAAATCCTACCTGTAATCAAATTACCTGACAATTTCGCTCCTCTCACATGATATGGATTTGAACCCAACGATATTTGAGGGGAACTGGCGCATCGCAAGATCAAAGTTGAATCCCAAATAAATCTCTTAATTATCATAGGTAACAGTTACCTGAGGCCTAATGGTAGTTATGAGAATGAACCTAAAAGGTTATGGAGATTTGACTTAATATACAAGGGTCAAGGATTCCTTTAACTGGTATGGAATTCATTTCATTGTTTAAGATAGATTATCATGGTTCATGAAATTGAAAGTTGCCTGTGCTTATATTTTTAGGTTAAGAAATAAGTTCTTGCGTTGTTTTTAATGTTGTGTTGATTTAAGTTTTGTTGACGTGATTTATGCACATATTAAGAAACAATAATAAATAATGAGAGCAAAATTTGCAAAGGTTAGGCTACGTCTCTTAACAGCGTAGACTATTAGGCTTTTGCTTAGGCTACGTCTTGAAGTTGAGTAATAAGTCATTGCGGTTTATTTAAAAGTTGTGGTAATTTAATTTTGGTTCTGTACACTCAAAATGGAATGTCAAGTTGAAATAAAGGCGCATTTTCGACACTTGTTGTTATTCATTTTCAATCGAGATGGGAACAATGCAACGCAGCCAAACCTCGTCGCGATATTTGTGGTGTGTACGGAGAAAATGCTTTATCAGAAAGAACAGCTCAATGGTGGTTTTCACGTTTTAAAAACGGTCATTTCAATCTTAATGACGAAGAACGTTCTGGTCGCCCCATTAAGTTGGATGAAGATCGATTGAACGACTTTCTTCATGAAAATCCTCGTCAATCGACTAGAGAATTTGGCTGTACAATTGGTGTGTGATCATAAAACTGTAGTGAATCACCTTCATTCGATGGGGAAAGTTAAAAAAACTCGGTGCATGGGTTCCGCACGCTCTGAGCGAAAGCAACAAACTTCCACGCTCCACGATTGCCGCAGGTTTGCTTGCTCGTCACAAGGCTAGCCGTGGTTATTAGGATAGATTTCTTCACCGCATCATCACTGGTGACGAAAAGAGGTGTGTTTATGTCAACATGAACCATCGAAAACAATGGCTTAGCCCCAATAAAAAAAACACTTCCGCGATTAAAGCAAGGACTTCATCCACGAAAGACGATGCTGTGTGTGGTGGGATTGTGAAAGTATCATTCTTTATGAGCTCCTTGCGAACAACGAGATTGTCAATGCAGAACTCTATGTTCAACAAATGTATCGACTCGCCGAAGCTATTCGTGAAAAGCGACCTCATCGACGTTATAGAGTCCTTCTGCAACACGACAATCCTCGTCCTCACATTTCCAATATGACAAACGCTTAATTGGAAAAATCCTGCAGCATCCTCCATATTCGCCAGACTTGGTTCCATCGGATTTCTATCTGTTCCGATGGCTCCAACAATTTGCACAGCGTTTCGTTTAATACTGATGAGGAATTAAGAAACTGGTTAGACGAATTCTTCGAGTCAAAATCCAGAGATTTTTATTGCAGAGGCATCGAAAAAACTAGTTGAACGTTGGGAAGAAGTCGTAAATAACAACGAAGAATACATTATTGATTAAATTGCATATTGTTATCAATTAAAAATGAAGTTTGTCTAAAATTGTTAATGGTAATGAATAAATTTGATAAAACCGCAAGAACTTGTTCCTTAACCCATTATATTTCAGGTACAACTTTCGACGCAATGGTACTAAAGGGTGTTTCATTAAAAAGGATCGCAGTTAGCAGTAAATATACATTGCAGCAAAATATATATATATATATATATATATATATATATATATATATATATATATATATATTGAGTTTTTCTGCTTCTTTCAACACTACTTTCAATCATCAATATATTGATGATTGAAAATAGTGTTGAAAGAGGCAGAAAAACTCAATATATATTTTGCTGCAATGTATATTTACTGCTAACTGCAATCCATCTTAATGGAACACCCTTTACATCCACCTAAAGTGAGAAGGAGTTAAGAAAAAAAAGGGCAATTCATAAAGGAAAGAAGCGTCTGTGTACTGGCGAGATCCATAACCACTGACCGCGTCAGATTCATTGGACAAAACCCTATACCTAACCTCAAACATGACTCAGTTCAAACCGACCCTATAAGCCGCCCGTTTCACACTCGCTACTCTATATATGTACATCTTTTGCATAACAATTTTTCTCCTTTGTCCTTTTGATGCCTTCTGACCTTTCTCCCTCAGCCCTTGGTCTTCTCAGATCCGTCATAGCCTTGGAGGGATCTTCTGAAAGTCCTTTGCTTGCGGCAATTTTTCTATTTTTCTCTTGTAAATCTTGGTCGCATTGGGAGATAACTCCTACGAGTCGATATTACCGCATCATTCGCACCAACCCTTTATCGCGTAATGCCCCACAAATCTTCCTCGTATCTTCCTCGTAACTTTCTCATATCTTCCTCGTATCAGCCGAGCAAATGACAATGCAAAGGTATTCTTACGACTGCGCCAAGAATCCCTCAGCGGGATTATCGTATCAAAAGGGAAAGAAGAACTCGAAAAACACATCTTCTTCTGGATTTTAAAGATTTTGGTGTCTTGAAAGAGTGATGAAGGAGAAGGAATATTGTATTACTCGTTATAAAAATAAAGCTCTCGTTTTCATAATACTCTGCAGTGATAAATTCCTTTTTGGAAGCATTGAGGATGTCATAATTGTGATTGATGATGCGAAATGGCTCTTATATATATATATAAAAAAGCATCAGTTAGTTCCTTATGAGTAAATTTTCTAGAATCGCGTACATTTTATTAATAACATCAGCCGAAACACAGGAATCAATGAATCGCAACCTCATCTTATGAGCAAATGAAAGTGTTCTTGTTGAAGTGATTTCACACAAAACATAACAACCTTAAAAGTAAGAGCAATAATTACCCTTAAAAGGTTATGCCATCCCTTAAAATGACTAAAATTGATGGTGATGTTCGAATCTTTTTTTTGGACTCTGTTTCACGATTTTTATTAAAAAAAATTAACTATTACCAAAAACATGAAATACATTTATCTTCCTTTGAATAGTTAAACTCGATTGTGATGTCAATGGCTACGGGAGAGGAATAGGGGATGGGAGGATTCCGCTGAAAAACTAATGAACTGTGTATACATAACTTTAAAACTATTTTTCCCTTCGAATTTCAACATATTTTAAATATCACATCACTCACTCCCTGCCCCAGAAAAACAATTTTTTTCGGTACATTTCAATGTTTCAGTAAAATGTGATAAAAAATTACTAAAGCCATTCTTTACCTACTACTCTCTTTGCCGTATTCGGATTAAAAGGAGAGAGAGAGAGGTTGTTTTAATCATCGGTTTTGAATTAAGGTTGAATTAAGCTCTGGTTTTTAGAATTATTTGCTTTACGGTGTAAATATCCTTACCCTCATTTATTTTATGGTGTAAATGTCCTTATCATAATTTATTTTATGTTGCAAATGTCCTTAACTTCATTTCTTTTATGGTGTAAATTTCCTGTCCTTATTCTCATTTATTTTATGGTGTAAAGATCGTTATACTATTTTGTTTTATGGTATAAATGTACAGTCCTTACCCTCATTTATTTTATGGTGTAAATGTCCTTATAATCATTTATTTTATGTTGCAAATGTCCTTAACTTCATTTCTTTTATGGTGTAAATGTCCTGTCCTTATCCTCATATAATTTATGGTGTAAAGATTGTTATACTCTTTTGTTTTATGGTATAAATGTACAGTCCTTACCCTCATTTATTTTATGGTGTAAATGTCCTTATAATCATATATTTTATGTTGCAAATGTCCTTAACTTCATTTCTTTTATGGTGTAAATCTCCTGTCCTTATCCTCATTTATTTTATGGTGTAAAGGTCTTTATACTTATTTGTTTTATGGTGTAAATGTACAGTCCTTATGATCATTAATTTATGATGAAATGTCCTGTCCTTATCCTTATTTATTTTATGATACAATTCTCCTGTCCATAACCTCATCTATTTTGTGGTGTAAAGTCTTTATTCTCATTCTATTTATTGTGTAAATCTCTTTCTACTCATTTGTAGAGACGTCGATTTTCGTTCAAGTCCATTGCTTTGCGAAGGAACTCATTTCCTCGGCTTAATATGTAATAGCCCACTCTGGTCACAGTGTGAAGGTTTGAAGATCCTCGTTACCATTGCAATCTTTCTTATCCTTTTTACTTTCTCACTATTTCTGCTGTTAATTATTTGCCTTTTCCGTTCCTTTCTCCGTTGCTACTTTTATGTTATTTATTCTGTTTCTGTGCTCTTGACACCAAATTATTCCTTGGTAATCATAGGACGCCATTTAGTTGGAAATAATTAAGATTTAGGAGGTTTTTTCTTATAGTTTTACCATCTTTAACCTCTTTCACTAGACCCAATTTCCTACATTTCTGTCAACACATTTTCTTCATCTGGGTGTAAATATCTTCGTTGGTTACACCAATTCCATTTACATTTATTAATACCTACATTATTTTTCCCCCGCCAGCTTAAAAACGCCGTAGACTCCTTGAGGAAATTTAAATCTATAAATATTGATTGTAAAGACCACAAACATCCTATGGAGAAGAATCTTTCTTGCTTTGGGCTAAAATCTTGCAGTTTGTTGGGGAAAAAAACTCCCATCTGTTTCTCACTTTAGGCTGGTAAAGGCGACCTGTTAGCCTTCTAATTTTTAACACTACAAGAAACCTCCTCTTTTTGTCACTCAAGCTAGAATCTTTTCATAAGTTTTCAATTCCACCAACTTCACCTTCCTATTGAACATCTTTACACCAATATTCTGGCTGAGACGTTCATGTTAGCGTTCGACTTTACTATAATCTAAAGGAAAATATTATATATATATATATATATATATATATATATATATATATATATATATATATATATATATATGAATGAAAAACTCACAAAGTATCACGTGAGGGTAGCAAATGAATGCAATGTCTCGCAGGAAAAAAATGAAAAGGTGTTTTCCTGGGGGACATTGCATTCATATATATATATATATATATCTATCTATATATATATATATATATATATATATATATATATTAGTGTAGTTGGGTAGCAGTCTTTCTTAATGCCAATTTTGTTGAAGACCATTGTGTTATTTTGCCTTAATTAATTTCATTTTGCAACTTTCTCTTCTTCTAACTATCTTTTTTATTTCATCTTGTAGATGATGGATCACTTGTCCTGTATTCAGCTCTTTTTTCAATGAATGTGTTTGGTAAAAACCAAACTAAATTGCTAAGCTTTCGATCTTATTCGATCATCTCCGGAGCGTTTTGAAATGTTCTTGCCTCCTTTACCGATGTAATGAGTGGAGTGAGATCTGACAGAGAGGAAGAAATTTAATTAATTATATGTGTAAGGGAACCCCACGTGGACTCTCTTGAGCAGAACGGAACTTACATGCGCTGCCGAAGGCCCGGTTAGACCTAAATTGGTAAGCCTACCCCCCGTCCCCCTTAAACAAGCGGTAGCCTCGAACCGTGTCCACCACGATTCCCTTTTACACGGGCACAATAGCCTCTGCAGGAAGATTCGAGGCCATTCGAGAGTAGAGCTGTTTCCCGCTTACCGCCTCCCCAACCCCGGGGAGAGCCTCTGACATAAATAGCGCTCGACTCCCATGAAGAGACACAAAGTTGAGAAGTCTCGCTCGGACCCCAGAAGATTCCCCATAGTTCTAAGTCAAGTGCTAACAACAAAGCAAAGTGACAGCTGAACTATTTTGTGTATTTGGAATTAGCCCCAGCCAGTGAGGTAATTCCACTTAACGATCGCCACCGAGTGATTTTCTGGACTTCTCTCATCAACTCATGTCGAAGCCCTCCTTCGTTTGCGCTTTATTTCGGGTGGCCGAAATACTCTCCCCTGGACCGGAAGTTACCCCCCCCCCCTGTTTTGGGAGAACCGTCATCACTTCAAGTTCCCGCTCAGAAGTTTCGAGCGGCCTCACCTCACGTGCAGAAGACATCCGTAAGCCAACCCCTCTCCTCCCTTCAGTAACCCAATTGAGTTAATCCCCCACCCACTTGAATAGTCTCCTCCTGTAATACCTTAAGTTCTACTTCATAGTCTGATTTATAACTACAATTCCCCCCTTCGTTTACTGATGTGATTTTGTCCGTTAATTCTCTGAGGTAATTTTACCCATCAATTCTCTCATTAATTTTGTGTAAATAAAATTATATTTTTGTAAATGCCTCTTTAAATAACCTTGAGTTTTGCCATTGTCCATAATTTACCTGACCTCGTTGCACTCTCTCTCTCGCTACTTAGCCCGTCTAAATTAGTGGTGTTCCGTCCCTTCGTCGGTTCCCCGTTAAGATATCGGTTCCTTTCCCATAGATATAATATGGTATTGATGTAATATAATGTCATATCACGACATATATGAAAGTGATGAAATGTGTAGTAGGTTTTATAAGTGTTAAAATGTTTAATAGGTTGCCCTGGTGTTAGGGCATCCCTAGCATGCTTTCTTCTTGTTTGTTTCAAAAAGTTTATTCCTCCGTCAATAATGTTGCTGACCGTCGATGACGGTCAGGTTCTTCCATTGTTATATATATATATATAAATATATATATATATATATATATATATATATATATATATATTTGGTTTCATTAATAGGTTCCTCCGTCGTGGCTTTTCAGCCTTTCAATTGGTTTTTATTCTGCTAATTATCTCTTGTTTTATTGTATTTAGTTATTCATTTATTATTTTCAGTCTAAATCTTAGTTTGGGCACTTCGCCTCGTTTCGTTTATGTTAATCTATCTTCCTTTTCTTATTATTATTGGGTTAATTTTTTGTTGATTTATTCTTCTTTACTTCTCTTTGTTTGGTAAATTTAATTTGGGCACTACGCCTCTGTTTGTTAATGTTTATTGTCTTTTGTACTACTTCTCTTCTTTTGTGTTAGTTAAATTTTGATTTTACTTTGGGCACTTCGCCTCTTTTTGTTAAAGTTAATTGTCTTTGAATTGAATTTGATATATATTAAATTTGAATTTTGATTTGAATTTGAGCACTTCGCCTCGTTTTATTAAAGTTAATTTCCTTTTGTGTATTGCTAGCTGTATATAGGTATTATATTCTCTCTCGCACAGGTTTTCCGCTGGGTAATAGAGATGTTCTTTCTACTGCGCGTATTCTGTGTTCTGGTATGTCTTAATTGTTGTTAATAGTTGGGAGTACTTCGTGGTCGACTTTGTCCCAAGTCTTTCTCCCTAGCTTTTGCATCTCCATATTGATCGGTTTTAATACGATTCTTTCATGTAGAACCGAAGGTCGAATATGGTCGATCCTTTTCGTGCCAGTTATTAGCAGTGTGGCTTTGTTCTGTACCATCTGCATCGTCTTGAGAGAGGTACAGCTTGCCATCTGCGTGATCATAGCCGGATATACCAAGACGGAGCGTACCAGGGCCATGTATAGTTTTTCTTTATTTGGCACGTTAAGGCTTCGGAAACGGTGCAGTTTCTTCAGCTTTCCTTTGTCTAGGAGACTGTTTTTTTTACGTGGGCCTTGTATCCTGATTTATAGAGTCGTAAGCCCAGGAGATTCCCCTCGTTAGAGAATGGATAAATTTTGTTGTCGACGAGGACGTCTTCTACTTTCCGGCTGTTCATTGGAATTATAGTGAACTTCTGGCGGTTGATCTTTATCTTCCACTTTTTTTTCATAGCGATTGATGTTATGAATCTTGGCAGCTGTCACCCTTGCTTGGCTTCCAGCGTTCCAGAATAGATTTGGAACGCTTTGAGTGAGCAGGGAGGTCAATTGTCTACACGAGGTACAACAAAGGACTCAGACAGCTGCCCTGTGGGACTCCCGCCTCGAGTTCGAATTCGGGTCCCTTGCAGCCCTCGATCACGATTTGGGCTCTCCTATCCGTGACATAGTTACAAAAGACCCTTTCCAGGATTGGGTTTGGCTGGAGGTTGTGGATCTTGAATTGTAGCCCTCTCAGCCATACCTTATTGAAGGCCTTCTTTACATCCCGCAACACCACGTCTACGTACCTTCTCTCAGCTTTGATGCATGCGAGTTTTTCCGTTAGGAGGGCGAGGGTGGTTTCTATTCCTCGTCCCTTGCGGAACCCGTGCTGCTTAGGATTGTGAGCTCTTAGCTCGGCTAGTTATTTTTGAAGCCTATCCGCTAGGAGCTTCTCGTAGACTTTCGCAACGAATTCCAGCAGGGAAATTGGCCTGTAATTGACCAGTTGATTAGAGGGTTTACTTCCCTTGTGTATGAAGATTATTTTAGCGATCTTAAAACCCTCAGGGAAGTAACCCGTATTCAGAGAAGCGTTGTAAACGTTTGTACTTCCCTGAATGATCTGCTAGGGGGCATTTACCAAGTTGTTTCTGGTGTTGCCCGTCCAGCCTGGTGCCTTTTGTTCAAAGATTCTTACAGTGGCCATGATCTCCTCTGGTGTTATGGGACGGCCATGGTCCGCCATCTCCCTGCCTTCGTCTACTTGATGTTGTGGGTGCGTGCGGTGCATAACCTGATTCAGTTCTTCGATCAGTTGGCCTTCCAATTTCTGGTCGAACTCTTCATTGTCTTCTGTGATGATCCTGAAGACGTTTTTCCATAAATTCCTGAATATTTCTTCTAGAACCGCCGGGTCCTCTATATAGTATCCGTTCTCTTTTATTCGAGCCTTAGTTCTTTCGGTTAGTCCCTTTAGGTTCTTGACTTGACGTCAGAATTTAGCCGGCTTGAGCTCGCTATCTACTTTAGCTATCAGGCTGTTCCATATTTTCCCCTGTTGGAGGTTGATAGCCTCTTTTAACTCGGTGCTTAGGCGCCGAAGGAGCGAGCTTCTTTCCCGGTTAGGAACTTCCCGTCTTATCTCATCGTGAACTTCCCTGTGAACACGAGCGATCCCTCTCATCTCCTCTGTCCATCTAGGCTGAGGAGGCGTTTTATATCCAGTCTTGGGTATGCACTCGCGGTCCGCGTCTATTATGGATGTAGTTATCCTCTTCAGTTCCCCGTCTATCTCTTCCAAGGTCACGTCGCTGAGGTCAGCTGGGGCGTATTGACTGAGTCGTCTCTTGTAACGTTCCCAGTTGGCCAAGGCGTAGTTTTTTAGGAGAGATATTGGAAGCTGGATCGGAGCGAGAGATACTGAGGTAAAGATTGCTATGTGATCACTTGAGACTGTTGGGCCTGGTTCACTATGGTAGTTGAATGGGAAGCCTTCACTTGTTAAGATTATGTCAGGTTTGGTTGCTGATATGGAAGTGATATAGATCGGAAAATCCGGCCCTATTCTGTGGATATTTTTTTCCCCCATAATCAGTTACAAGTTTCGGCCTCTTTCGTTAGTACTACCATAGCCCGCCGCACGGCATCTGACATTGAGGTCGCCCCCTAGATTGTTATTCTGCGGTGCCCAAACAGTGTGTAAAAGTTATTTAACGGGAGATAGGCTCGACGATGTGGTTGATAGGCTGCAGCTATCACGAGATCTCCTACCAATGTGTGGGGTTCAACCGCCACAAAGGATTCATCAAGTTCTGGTAGATGTTTGAACAAGATGTTCCCCTTGATAGCTATTGCAGCACCATCAAACCTTTGCTGAGAATGATTCTTCATGACCACTCTGTAGCCTGGTATTTTAATTTGACCAGATTTAGTGTCAATACCGTGCTCTATTATAAGAATGATGTCGAGGTCAAGCATTCGGCATATGTTTCCATATTCCGTAGCTTTTTCCTCCCCCGTTTACGTTGAGCGTCAAAATCCTCATTCTATTGCTTACTCTTTCCATGTTGTCTCTTTAATTTTTTTGGGGTGATGTTCTTCTTCCTCCCGTGTTTCTTCCTTTTGAACTCGGCATTTGAAATATGCTCGCAGGTATTGTGATGAAGGGTCACATTCTGGCAGAGCAGAGCTTCTTCCATCTTTTCAGCGTCGACTTCGTAGTTGTATTCCCATTCGAACAATTTTTGCTTTAATGGAATATTTTCATGGGCTCCATTTCTTCGGGAAAGGGAAACTGGTCGCATGCGTAAACTTTAAGATTGATATTGTCCGCACGCAATCTTTTGTTTTTTCGCTTCTTCCCCTTGGCCTTCTTTGTTTGTGGTACTCCGGTGTCCGACGAGTCTGAGGATTCCGAGGAATCATTGGTATCAGACCCAGCATTTTCCATCTCTTTGCTGATTTCTTGTCTTTCTTTAGGGGCAGGAGTTTTCACTTCGACTGCTTGTTTCTTCTCTTTCTTGTTTTCAACTTTGGAGATTTCTTGACCGTTTATTTGTTGGTTTGGGACCATCTGAAATTGCAGGACATCCCCAGAGGGTGGCGGGGGGGTTGTCTGGGAACCACATTTGGTCCATCCCGTTTTTAGCTAGCATTTGGTTCAGCTCTTTAGCGAACGTGCCAGGGTGCGTGAGATTTATGACGTGCGCGTGAAGGATGCACGTCATAATCTTTGTCGAGTTCTCGTTTTGTAGCTTAAGATATGTTTTCTTTGTGTCCACTTCTGAGAGGGCCACCTTTGCTGCTTGAGCGTGGGATGTATTTGCTCTACGCGTTTCCTCTTTCTTCTTCGCTTCATGCTTCCTTTTAATAATCTCTTTTTTTTACAGGGCAGGCCATGGCCATTGATCTATGTCCTTGCCCACAGTTAACGCACTTCTCAAAATTATTAGTGGACGTCCTTCAATTGTGTCCCTTTTCACTGCATTTGGAGCATGTTTCCAGTGGCTCCTTGCAGTCTTTAGTTGCGTGTTCCTCCATTTAATAACACCTAAAACAGAACTGGACTGGTGGACTGGGGTGAATTCTCCCTTCTCTATCTAGTCCCCACTAACTTTGTCATTCAACATTAGTAGGCCATGTTCTTTTGCCTTTTGGGCCATAGTTGTTTCAGTAAAGACTACCTTGAATACGTGTGTGTTTTGAATTTGATCACTTCGGCTACCTTGCCCCAGGTTTGCCGAAGCTGGAACTCCTCCTTAATGTTTTCTTTGGAGTGCTGCCCGATCCACGGATCGAGTCGCCGGCATACCACGCTCCTGTGGGCCAGATCTCTGGTGGTACGGCTGGCTGCAGCCCAATTCTCCTAAGGACCTCTATTGCCTTCTCCTTGGTGATAGCCTCGATTTCATTTTCTTTTTCGCAGATTGCGACATACCCTTAATGTTTTCTTTGGAGTGCTACCCGATCCATGGATCGAGTCGCCGGCATACTACGCTCCTGTGGGCCAGGATCTCTGGTGGTACAGCTGGCTGCAGCCCAATTCTCTTAAGGACCTCGATTGCCTTCTCCTTGGTGATAGCCTCGATGTCATTTTCTTTTTCGCCGATTGCGACATACCCCGAGGCTACCTCCATCAGTCTTACCATGGCAATGCCCAATTTCCCATACACAACCTCGAATACTTTTTCTTTGCTGGGCTTGGGCTGTCCGTCGACTGCCCGCAGAGGTATTCTGGTTGTATTTTCTTGGGCCATCTCTTCGAGAGAGTGGCCCCTCTGGACTGTATTCTTCTTCTTCCTTTTAATCTTTTGTTAGTAGTAACTTGATTCTAGTAAAGATTCGTGCTCCCTTACGATGGTGTTATGTTCTTTATTTGTTTGTGGTGACCCCCTCTACTTCGTAACTTAGCTTCCGTGAACGTAAACTGCCAAATGGGGGATGAATGATTATGGGTGAACCCGGGGAGGCCCCTCAGACGGGTCAAATGTGGTGGACTTAATGATGAGTGGTGATCAAATCAACTACTACCACCCGAGGGTGCCGCTCCGTCTGGGGTTTGGTTATCGATGCTGCTTCCAACTTACACAGGGACGGTTGCATGTTCCCCTGTAGTCTTGGCCGGAAACTACCCTTAGAGATTAGAGCGAACTCTTCTCCAAAGCTTTCAGCATCACCGCGTAACCTGGTGGTCTCTTCCGTAGAGTTCCACAGTGGGCTAATCCTCAAACCTGCTTTCCTTTACGTCTCTAATTATGTCCATCAAAGTGGACCGACATAGTTGGAGCGAGACTAGATCAATGGCAGTTCAGTTCATTTCCCCTTCGTAACTCCGTCGAGGGAGTGTGTGGGGGGGGGGGAGGTTAGGTCAACATAAAGTCGCCTAAGAGCAGGTTCAAAGGTTCAAAATGTCTTCTGGAGACTCCCCGTGGGGAAAGTGGAGAGAATGTTTACGTTTTTTGAGGCTGTCTTACCCGTTCCTTTCCCCCCTTTATCAGATAAGAGATATAGTATTAGCGTAGTTTTCTCAAAGAATTCTTCAACCAGAAAAGAGGTCAATAAAGCGTCCGGAAGTCCGGAACAAGCTTTAGAAGAGGGTTTATAGCTGTGGGAGACGGAAAATTTTGATTTAAAAGCGGACAGATTAGTGAGCAGGCAGATTGAGCAATCTCGGTAGTCAAAGGTGGAAAGGGTGGAATACCCTGGCCCGAGGGACAAGGGGGACCTGCTGATTAAAGTGGATTCCGAACCACCATCATGCATTTACTCATCATTAATCATGCTTAATTACTTTCTCACACTTTAGCACCTATGTTCCTCATACAGAAGTGGGAGGAACGCCTAATCTATGTTCCCTTATTCTTTTCATCTTTCATTCATGTGTTTATTGTAGCATTCATGCCGTTTTGAGTTATCTGAGCGTTGAGCTTTGTTTATCTATTGTTATTTTACTTGTTTTTACTTTCCTTACTTTGTTTTACTTTCTCTGGTTGTTATCACTTTTTCACTTTAGTTTCACTTTGTACACTTGTTTTATTATTAACTTCCAATTCACTATCATTTTTGTTAAACTTTTTAATACTGTAGTTTACTTATTACACTTTTAGTTTACTATGTTCGTTTTATTTCTGTTTTACTCTTAACTTTTACTTCACTATCATTTTTGTTGAACTTTTTAATATAGTTCATTTATTACACTTTTAGTTAATTTTGTTTGCATTATTTCTGTTTACACATTTGATCTGTGTTGTCTCCTTAGTCGGTTGTTTCTTCCTATTTAAGATGTTTAAATTCGATTGTCTTATTAGGGTATCAATCTGGTGTCTTGGTCTGTTATTTCGTTGGTTGGGTTTGTATATAGTCATATAAATATATTTATCGTTATGCTTGTTCCTTCTCTCTTTTTGAATTTGTACTTAAGTAAACATGGGAACCTCCTCGATTCTCAGCTGTTGTCTGTTGTCTGCCGCTGGGAAATCGAGTGTCAAAGGGGACTCCAGCTCTGGTGTTCGTGTGCTTTGCAAATATCGGAGGAAGATCATCTATCTTCCTCCATATTTTCTCCGCTCTGTTTCTGATGTTGATATTGAGCGTTTCTAATCCTGCTTCTTGGTGTAGATCCTGTAGTCTTCTCTTCTCTCTCCTACGTGTGTTGGTGATTAGGTAGAGAGCTTTATTTTGTATTTTCTGGAGTTCCAATTTTTTGGTCCTTGTTTCACCGTTGATAAGGGTTGGCGGGTATAGTAGTACTTTTCTTCCTAGTGCAAGATGGATTTTTCTTTTATTTTTCATGCCTAACCCTCCTAGATTGTACAGTCGGTTAAGCATCGGAATTGCCTTGTTCTTCCTGTCCGTTATATGTTGTTTGTAGCCTCGTTTTGTTATTTTGAGTTCAAGCACTTCGCCCTTACTATAATATCTGTAGTTCTGATCTTCAACTACAATTTCAAGATGTTTTTTTCCTGGAGATTGGGATTATTGTAAATTTCCTCCTGTTCGTCCTTATCTTCCAATCTCTTTCGTAGTTGTTGATGTTGCTGATTTCTAAAGCTGTTGTCCTTGCCTGAAAGAGTACGTTCCTGTTTAGGCAACCACGCATTATTAGTGGTGGCAGGTCTGCTGTGTATATTGAATACAGCGTGGGGCTGAGACAGCCCCTCGGCGAGAGTCCAGCTTCCAATTCGAATTCTGGTCCAGAATAACCATTGATCTTCACATATGCTCTTCGCTTTGTGACATAATCACAGAGAATTCTCTCCAGATTGCTATTTATCTGGAGATTTACGATCTTATATTGCACTCCTCTGACCCAGACTTTCTCGAATGCTTTTTCTATTTCTCTCAGGACAAGATCGATGTAGTTATTCTCTGCTTTGGCCTTTGCTATTTTCTCTGTAATTATGCCAAGTGCCATTATGGTGTCTCTGCTCCTTCTGAATCCAAACTGATGATCATTATAAAGGTCATTTTCTTCAATATATTCTATTAGTCTTCTGTTAAAGATTTTCTCGAAGACTTTGCCCATGAAGTTCAATAGCGATATTGGCTGGTAACTGCTGAGGTGGTTTGGTGCTTTTCCTGGCTTTGGGGCGAATATCATTTGCGCTAGTTTATAGCTCTGAGGGAAGTAACCGGTGTTTAAACACGCGTTGAAAATATTCTTTAATGCTCTGATGGTTATGTTAGGTGCCTTGGTAAGATTAATTTTGGTTATTCCTGAAGGGCCTGGCGCTTTATGTTTGAATAATTGTATTACGCCTTTGATCTCTTCCGTTGTTATGTAGGCCCCTGTACCCATAATTTCCTCCCTTTCTCGCTCTACACTTGGTGATTCAGTGATCTTGTTTATGTTTTCTCGCAAGACTGTGTGGACCATTTAGTCTATCTCTAGATTGAAGTCTTCGTCCTGCTCTGGTGTTATGGAGAACACTGATTTCCAGTGATTAAGAAAAAGTTCTTCTGTGGTCCTCTCTTCTTGGATATTTTCTCCCCGTTCATTCTTAATTGTTATTTTTTCTCTCGGGGGTCTGCCTTTAAGTCTATTTATTAGTCTCCAGTTCTCATTTAGGCTTTTTTCTTCGTCTTTTTTCTCTATTAGGCTACTCCATATGTGACTTTGCTGTTCTTCTATGAGATGCCTCAGTTCTTCTCTCCGTCTTCTGTTTTTTTTGTATCGCTCTCTATTTGATCTATGGAGAATTATTTGGTCTAGTATTCCTTTTAGTTGCCTACTTTTTCTCTTCATTTCCTCTGTTCATCGAGGATGTGGAAGAGTACGGTATCTTGTCTTTGGTATATATCTTTCCTCCGCCTCAATGATCGTTCTTGTTAATCTTGAGTTCTCTTCATCAATATCTTCCAAGTTGGCGTCAGTGAGATCCTCCTGGACGAAGTTACTAAGATCTTGTGTGTAACCTGCCCAGTTTTCTCTCTTGTAGTCATTCCTCGCCGGGACCGGCACCTGTATCGGGTATTGATCTATGAGCAAATGTTGTCCAACATGGTCGCTACATGCAAAGGTAACTGGATGCATGTGGATGTTGTATGGCAGTTTGAAGCTACTTAACACGACGTCTGGTTTTGTAGCTACATTGCCTGTGAAATATGTTGGAAAGGTTGACCCTATTCTCTTGACTTCAATACCCTCGACGTCAATGCACTTGCGCCACTTGTCCCTGAGGCTTCGAATTCCTGACAACCAGAAATCTCCCGACTGCTGTTCAATCCCCCGTTGAACGGCGAGCTGGACATCTTCATCATCCCCAAACCGGCATCCTCGTAGGGAAGCCTTGAGCTGGCAGAATGAAAGGTAGTCGCTAGGGTCAGATCTGGACTATAGGGAGGATGGTTGAGCTCCTCGAATCCGCACTCGCACAGGGCAGCTTGTGCAACTCTGGCCTTGTGGACTTTGACGACAATGAAGTCGATCATGGGGCGTGAGGTTTCTAGGGACCCAACGGGCAGAGACCTTGGACATGGCCAAATTGTCGTGGATGATGTTGATAACACTTCCATGTGATATTCCAAGTTCTCGCTCGATTTTTTCGACCTTACCCGTCAATTTTCAAGGGTCATCTTCTCCACATGGGCCACGTTGTCCTCGTCGGTCACGTCTGACGGGCACACTGGACGGGGTCATCCTTATGGCACTCACGACCATAGTGGAACTCCCTATTCCAGCGAGCAATGGTTGCATAGGAAGGGGTGGTGTCGGTGTACACCGCAACCATGCGTTCATGGATCTCTTTTGCATTCTTGCCTTCCTTGGTCAGAAATTTTATCACTGCGTAGTGCTCAACCTTCTCCATTGTTGAAAGATTTGTGACTGGCGATCTGGGATCAGCTACTGCTTCTTAAATAAACGAGGCAGGAGCGTGCAGCTGCAGGTCCTGACTTGTCATAACTTGTTTTCTGTTTTGCCCAACCGATTCGTAAAACTTATTGACCGCCACTCGTATATATATATATATATATATATATATATATATATATATATATATATGCGGTTAAGGTAATGGCATTATTAGACAAATGCTCTGCTTCAGGTCCAGCGGGAGATCCTATCCTCCTCGAACTGGAAGACTACAATTACAGGATAGCTCATCCACGAGTCCAAAAAAACTGATATTAAAGTTACCCCTAGACCTGAAGCAGATCAGTTATCTAATAATGCCAAAACCTTAACCACACCAATTTGTCTTGTATATTTTTCCACCTTTCGAGCGTTTTGGCTAAGTCAACGTTGTTAATATATTAATAATAACAGTTTTCTGTGACGGTAAGAGAGGAGACATAAATGGGTAACTTTGAAACCAGTTTTTTTGGATTGGTGGATGAGCTATCTTGTAAATGTAGTCTTCCAGTTCGAGGAGGATAGGATCTCCCGCTGGACCTGAAGTAGAGCAGTTGTCTAATAATGCCAATACCTTAACTACATCAATTTGTCTTAGATATTTTTCCACATATATATATATATATATATATATATATATATATATATATATATATATATATATATATATATATATATATATATATATATATATATGAATATGTACCACGGAAGGAAACCGACAAATAATTTATCTTATGTCCATTTTTATTCAAGTCATGCCAAAAATATAAAATCTGCTGTTTTTTCTTGCATGTATCTTAGGGCTCCTTGAATATGTAGTCCCGACTATATAGATAAAGAATAGACAACAATGGAAGATATTGCTACCAATTTATGCTACCCAAAGTACTTTCTTGTAAAATGTATAAATAAAACATTTTATAATTGTAAATTAGAGACAATAGAACCTCGTAAAAACCTATTAATTTTCCCCTATCATGATAATTTTATGTCTGTAGTGCCCATTCTAAAACAACTTAATATTAAGGTAGCCTTTAAATACAATCATACATTAAAAAATCTCTAAATAAAGCATAGCACCAATAATGATAATAATGTAATTTACCGAATTCCATGTTTAGATTGTAATTTATTCTATGTAGGCCAAACTTCCAAAAATGTTTCCATAAGGACCCAGCAACACAAAAATGCAGTAATTAAGGGTTATCTGAATAATGCTTTAGCTGTCCACAATTCCAAGATCGGACACGGAATTAACTAGTTAAAAACTGATACAATAATCCATAGTAATGATTTTATAAAGAGAAATATCCTGGAATTATTTTTAATCTCCCAGGGGTGTTTTCGCTTGATCCAATTTTATAACATTTTCTAAAATCCGACTTATTTGATAGCATTAAAAAGTTTAGCTCATCCCAGGGAAACGTGCTTAGTATAAATACTGTTTGTCTTATTATTTCTTACCATTGTGAGTTTGAAAATGTCGAATAGACGAAAGTACTAACGACAATCCGTCTTTTATTCAGTTTCCTTCCGTGGTACATATTCATTTTTATAGTTATCACGCGCTAACTTTCGTGATATTTCCCATATATATATATATATATATATATATATATATATATATATATATATATATATATATATATATATATATATATATATATATATATATTCTGACATACGAGGAGAACAATTTCAATTTTCTTTAAATACATTAAGGATAGCCTCAGTAATGATGAAACTAACCTACCTAAAATGTATCCTTCTTCTTCTTAAGCCAAATTTAAACCTCCTAAAATTTCAATTGAATTACATCAACTATAAATTTTCCTTAACCTCCTCGCAAACATAAACTTTTGGAGGATTTATTTGTAAAACGACCCTAATAGTTTACAACGTGATTGTAAAACATCAAGCTAAATTCCAAATCGGCCACAAAGATCTCATTTTGAAGGAATATTCATCGTTTTGGTTTCAAAATGAATAGATTCAGAAGAGATAAAAGAATCGCACGAGAGAGCGACGTATCACTCGATGTATGCCCTGTCTTTATAAAGCTTGAGGAATCGCAGTGACACGGAACGAAGCTTCGACGCATTGTTTCTCTTTCCCAGTGGAGATAAATTGCTTTAGATTGCGGTCAATAGGAGAATTAAAGAGTCACTATTATGATGCTATTTGATGAATAACTGCTATTCATTAGGGTCTTTAGTAGACATCTAGGCAACGGTGAAGGTATATTACCAAGTTTCTCTCCTTTGTTTGCATTTTCAATGCATTGAAGGCCTGATGGAAATGATGATAATTAATTATGAATCGTGGAGTGGCGCAGAATCTTAAGGAAGTTTGCTTTATTTTGCATCCATAACTCAAAATACAATGAAGGAGAAGCCATAATTTCCTACACATCTAATGGTAAATTTAAATTAAACACTTCCTTACGAATTTGATCGTAATTTAATTTTATTTATTAGAAAGACCATGGCTCCAGGAAGGGGCCTTTGGAAGGCCGTAGGTGCGCTAGCAGGATTCTCCACCATGCCAAACAAGCACGAAGACTCAGTCTTGGTTGTCAGACAATTTCTTTGGCCAGACCACCTACAACATCTGGCCTACAACTCCCCAGACTCTACCCTCCTGGACTATTATGTGTTATGCGTGGTTAAGAAAGAGACCAAGAAGACCCTGTGTACAAGCAAGGTGAAGCTTAACTCTAAGATCACCATAGTTTTCGACCAGTTAAACAGGAGGGCCTTCGAAAGGGCTGTAGCAGGTTCCGACGCCATCTGGAGGTTGAGTTTGAGGCGGACGGAAATTTTATTGCATAAAATAAATAGTACAATCCTTCAAGTCTTTATTTAACATGTAACTTTGGTATTATATCTGTATAAATGAATTATCTATGTTATATTCTTTTATATTGAAGTCAGGCGACAAATTACCCAAAGCATCCTGTAACGTTTCCTCCAAATTGTCCTTTATAACGATTTTTTTGCCTCTGTTTCTCTTGATAAAGCCTAAAATATGAAGAATATTTGCTGCAATGGCCTGTTCCTCCATCTTGTTCATTGTAACGCTCTGTTGTAGTTTACAATCTGTACTTTGTTCTTTTCAACTATTACGGTTCACTTATCTAGTCACATATCATCATTTTAGAATATGTTTGTAATTTCGTTTTCAGTGAAAAATCAAAACACTTCCAATTTATTAGAATTCCGAATTTCCTTCGTTAGAAACACCTGCTTACGTTTTATTGTAAATTGATTGACTCAAAATTAAGACATATTTTAGTCTACGCGTCTGAGCTTTAGGTAAAAGGTAATTTTTGTACATTTGAATGTCACTACCTTTTATACGAATATTTCTCTAAGAGTTTGTGATACATTCTTTTCCTTTGAGTATACACTAAAGGCATTAATGAAGGTTTTCTTATGTTTAACTTATAGATCAATCCTTGAATTCAATAAGAATGAGCACGAAGAATCTTTCAAAAATTTAACCGTTTGTGTGTGAGAAAATTTGAAAGCGCTGCTTTAAGGTGAATTCTCTCGCCAACTCCAGTCTCATTCCTCCCCTATAAAAAAAATATTTTATTCCCTAAATTTTTCTCCTCATCTAAAATTCTCCATTTCTTCCCGATCATCACAGGAAAAAAAAGGTCTTACTCCCAGATTGGCGCGAATCCAAAGGAAAATTTTGGAATCTTTTTGATCATTTCGATGGTGATTGAATTGATTGAGAAATTGACTTAAATTGTTAAGCGATTGATTATTTTAGATTGACGAAAATACAGTTTGCACTGGTGAAAGGGACATATATAATTGTGAATGTGTACATTTCCTTATGTACGGAGTTCAAGTGACAGCCCCGTAGAGGAAGGATAAAAAGGTTTGGATCTGATGTTAACTTGGCACTCACTTTGGTTCTTAGCACTTTAATTTGAACATTTATACTAGCAACATTGATCTAAACTAAATTTCTTCATAATGAAATTTAATTAGTTCCTGTTCTCCATTACCTTGGTATCATTTCACAACCCCTTACCTTAATACTATCCAATTATCAGTTATTAGGAAATCTTGTTATTGATCTTGTTATTTAATCCAGTTATTAAAACCGAAAGAGGTGGTATAACAAAAGTTTGGCAGAAAATTCGTAGAAATGGATTAGGTATTGGAGTAGAAATTTGATCTGCCTTGGCGGACATAGGTCAATGTCCTTCACCTCTTTTCTTATTTGTTACAAATACAGCAGGACGCCCTTGAAACCATTTACTCTGGAGTCCTAAAGACTTCTTAATGAAGAAAACGGCTTCAAAAAATGTTGAGAGAATCCTAATACTGTTTTTTTTGCTTGGGAGAAAAAAGACTAAGTTAAGAATTAATAATCATCATGATAACCTGATCTTTTTCCTCTTTTCTCTCACCCCGTCCACGATAGTTGTGTTCAAATGACTTTAGTACTTTTGTGTTGGGATTATATTGCTATTACTGAGATGAGTCCGAGTATGTAGTTACATCACGAATTTTTCTGGAAATATGACATGATTTATGGATGTAAGGGATGCAATCAAACTAGTAATAGAGGAGATTTTTATGTATGGATATAAATCTTCTTACTAACAGAATTTTAATGTTAGTTTAGTCAATAGTTTTTGCCAAAGATATTTCAAATTTTGTATTAATTTTCTCTAATTTGTTCGTATTTCCCTCTTCATTGCTTTCGGATTCTTTTGATTTGTGTTTATCTATTTTATAGTTTATCATCAACAAAAACAAAGAATCGCTTCAGATTGTGTATCCTTGACTCACTTTAATCAATTCCAATACAAGCAAGAACCCGAAAAAGAAAAAAAAAAATAATTCAACAGCCCAAACAAAGCGAATATTCCTGTCAATAAAAACTTACCTTTTTTTCTTTTACGTTTTTATATTCGTCAAATTCACCTCCTTTGTTTGTTTGTGTGATTCTCCATGTGTTAAACATCTGATTGTTGCTGATAATTAAGTGCGTTTTGCCTAAGAGCAACTTAAAATATCCTTCTGAATAAAACTGAATAGAATATTTATCATTATCATCGTTAATATCATAAATTCCCCCCAACAAACTCAAATCTAAGTATATCAGTGCTATTAAAGTTCTTTCCTCTCCATTTCTTTCCATCTAATCATCTGCAATACTCAGATGATTGATTTTCATGTTAAATTAACCCCTCTAGGCAGTGAGGTGCGTTTTGCTGCACCCTCTCGTCCAAATGGAGCCTCATCTATGGGAAGAAGCCTCTAAGAATGTTCCAGACAAACTAGTTTAGGGCTATCGAAATTTATCTACATTTCACGCTAATACACATCCTGACATTCTCATATTTACCCTTCACGAGACTGTTTTCATCCATTATTCGCGAATGTTCAGACCGCTTTCGAACGCTCTGTCAAAACATTCTTTACACCATTTTTACGCTTTAAATATCTTTTTCAGTCATTCTTCATTATCTCTAACATTTCTCCACCCAGCACTTCTCTCAACTTGGTCATTTTCACTACTCACTCTCATTCACACTGAGTCGTAGAAGTTCGAAACATTCTACTTGCTCACCAATCATACACGTCTCAATTTCCATTTCCACACACTATAATCTTACGCTTTTCTAGATTAAATCTAGCGCCCCACACCCTAGATTGCTGTCAAACACATTGATTAACATTTATAATGCATCTCACAACCATACACTAACAACGAGTCAGAAACCTACACCCACAAAATTCGAACCTATTCCTTATCGATCTCAGACCACATTCTTTCAATATAATTGATACTTCTCTCAGTACTTTATTCCTAAAGATATTAAATAGTCATGGTGATATCTCTCACCCTCGCCTCAAACTCACACATAAATAAAACTACTCACACCCGCCACCTTACACATGAAGTCACGCCATAATTCCAAAGTATAGTCATGTCATACCATTTAACAGCCAGTGTTTATCGTCTGTTACAATGGGCGATTCTAGCCAGGCGCCTCTGTTCATGCTCATTAAAAACTCGCGGTCGGCCACCGGAATGACCACGGTTCGCGGTAATCCCTTCCATCAGATATAATTGGGACACACGTGATAAAGGAGATGGAGGGGTGTTGAAGGATCACATAGTTTCAGAAATTGAATGTCCCTTCCGTATGTCACTCGCTATCATGTACCGTTTGAACTTCCCTCTCTCTCTCTCTCTCTCAA
Source organism: Ceratothoa steindachneri (assembly GCA_963969495.1). Classification (NCBI taxonomy): domain Eukaryota; kingdom Metazoa; phylum Arthropoda; class Malacostraca; order Isopoda; family Cymothoidae; genus Ceratothoa; species Ceratothoa steindachneri. The sequence goes on along the minus strand of OZ018339.1, from coordinate 53,389,370 downwards.
CTTTTTCATAACGAAAATAGAGGGAGAGGTGACGCCCCCTTGTCGCGGGAAGAGAGCTTGTGTGGACCTTGGACTTTTCGAGCTATGTCGGCGGGGGTACCTCTTCTGGGTACCCCTGGTAGGGCTTCCCTTGTCGATTTGGTCGGAAACGAGGTTCCAGAATAAGTGCGTCGTTTCTTCCTTTTTCTACTCTATCCCTCTCCTTTTTTACTTTTATCCTATCTCAGACTCATACAAAAAGAAAAAAAAACAACAAAAAAAGCCTACTCCTATCGTGTCACTCTTTCCATTTCTTCCTCTATCTACTTATAAGGACCTGGCAGATACCTCATGCGTCAGAAGAGAGGCTTTAGAACCTCTATAAACAACACCAATCGACGCTCACTGGTTGCGAGAGACTAGGACTAGAGGTGTCCTAGGCGTTGGGGCACGATGAATGGGATGAGGGTAGTGCCCCGTTAAACCCTTTCCTGGCGCATAATTATTGACCGTTCCCAGTGCCCGTTGACGGGTGCCTATGGTAGCATTGGTCCGAGGTGACGGCCCTTTGTTTCCATGTTGGTTGCCAGGCCAATAAAAAGCATTGGGTCGAGTTCCTTGGTGTGGCGGGATATCCATTGAACGCTACTCCGAGATCCTGGCTGTTGTGAAGGGAACTAGTAGGAGTTTAGTAAGGGGTGTGCTTCGTTGTTGTTTACCTGGTGACAAATCGAGGGCCCCTTCGAAGACCGTCAGTGCTGCTTGGTTGGGAGCCACGGCACGCCGAGGTTTGACGACTTGGTCGGACGAACAGCAGCACATGGAGCGTGCCTTCTGAAAGATCCGAAACCTCTCCAATCGATAGGCGGGAGCGACTCACGCTGGGAGAACTCACCAACCCCCCTTTTCGTCATTGCTGGTCACAAGTTTTCAGAGAGAGAGAAAGCGCTCAAAATGAAAGGCAAGAGAGGTCCCGTTCGTCTCAAACACAACTGTGCAACATGCCAGTTAGAAAAGTGGTGCGTTGATTTTCCGGATGGCTGCTACTCAAAATGAAGCCTTGAAAGTATCTGCTGCACTACTTGCATATTGACGCGAGAGGTAGAGAAATTAAAAGACCTCTATAGAGCCTCAGAGGAGAGAGCTAAGGTCCTTGAGGGAAGGTTGAAGAATCTTGAAGCCCTTAACGTAGCTCAGGTTCGATGCCTAGAAGAGGCTCCGCCCACTGACGTGTCGGAATCCCCTGGTAACCAAGCGGACATTCCGGCATCATCTGAGGCTAAGCTAGCTGAGGCGAGAGAAAAGGAGAAAAAGAAGAAAGGAGAAACGAAGAAAAAAAGAAAAAGAATAAAGTTGAAACAAAAGTAGAAGAAAAACAGATAAAGAAGAAGAAAAAGAAAGATAAGAATGTGGAGAGTAAAGAGGAAAAGGGGAGGCCTCTTCCACAACGGAAGACCCCCTCTTCAGAGACCAAGTTTCCGAAGGTCACCCTCATTGGTGACTCGCAAACACGGGATCTGCAGCCGCTGCTAGCGGCCCGCCTTCGCACTAGCGTGAAGGTAAGCTGCCTGTCAGAACGGGGTAACCACAACATCAGAGTAGAGGCAGAGAAAGCTCAGATTTCTGAGAATTCAGTTGTTGCTCTGATGGTGAGCGGCAACGACCTCTACCTCAGAGGGGGTAAGGTTGGCCTCAGTGGTAAGACCATCCAAACGGTGATGGGAGCCGTGGATGACATAGGGCTTAAAACACGCAAACGTGTGGTGGTTGGGATGCTACCAAGAAGAGGTCCATCCCGAACCGCTCACGAAAGAAAAATCGCAGTGAACAGAAGATTGGCGGATCTCTGCACGGCAGAAGGAGTCTTCTTCGTGGACCCCTATCGTACTTTTATCGGTAGAGACGACCTCTACCAAAGGGACGGGGTACATCTCTTCTTTAAAGAGAAGGCCTTTCTCGCCAACCTAATTCAAGATGTCGTTGAACGCACCCAAAGGAGCGTTCGAAACAGAGCGAAAGCGGACGTGCGCCAGCATGCCCGTGTCACTCTTAGAACGACCTTCTCGGAGGTCGTCAAAAAGGGTGTGACCACGAAAACAAAGAAGCCAGGAAACGGAAGAGCGTAGGGAGTCCTACACTAGGGGACTCCCTCAAAGTTCTTCTGTTCAATGCGAGGTCAATCAGGAATAAGTTTATTGAGCTCCGTGGCCTCGTAGTAACAGAGGAACCTGAGATGGTGGCCATAAAGGAGTCGTGGATAAATACCTCAAGCCGAGATTTTGATGGTGAATTCACGATTCACGGTTACCAGCTCTTCCTGAAAGATAGGCCAGACAGAGAGGGTGGCGGTGTGATGTTTTATGTCAAGGATACTCTCAACTCGACGGATTGCAACATCGTATCCGACCATGAACTACTAGGTGTTGACCTAGAGATAGGTCCTGCCAAATACAGGACCCTGGTGCTTTATAGACCTCCTGCCAAACTCGTTGAAAAGGACAGAGATCTGTACCAGCTACTAGGAGAACTTGTCGAAGACAGAGTGTGTATCGTCATGGGTGATTTCAACACACAAGTTGACTGGGAAACCAGAGAACCCTGTGGCGAGAACGCACTACTCCTGGAGTTCGTGATCAACGAGTTCCTCACTCAATGGGTGAGAGAGCCAATGAGAGGAAACAATATCCTCGACTTGGTTTTCACCTCTGAGGATGACATCGTTGAGGACCTCTCTGTTGGCGAAGAGCTCGGTGGCATTGACCACCGACTAATTAGATTTGTAGTCAAAGTTTCGAAGGCAGGGCCTGCAACTAGTAAATCGAAGAAACTTGATTTGAAAAGAGCAGACTTGGCAGGTCTTCGTGCTGGACTGACTGACGCGAGGCTAGAAGTGTGCGATGTTGTTGAAGAATCGTGGAACAGTTTCAAAACCACATTCATGAGTCTTCAATCGCGTTTCATCCCTCTGAAATGTCCCCGTCGGTCTTCAGTTCAACCAAAGTGATTTAATCGAGAAATCGGCCAACTGCTTAGGAAGAAGAGAACTTTTACCGACAATCGAAGATCTCGGGTGACTTTGACGAATACCGGAGGCTAGCCAGGAGAGTGAAGTCCAGCATAAGGGCGGCTAAGCGTTCTGAGGAACTCCGAGTGGCGAGACTCTGTAAAGAGAATCCCAAAGGAGTTTTTGGATATGTGAACAGCCGTAAACCAATCCGTCAAACCATTGGCCATTTGAGAAATAAGGAGGGGACATTAAAGCAATTAGATGCAAAAAATGCTAACATCCTCAACGACTACTTCTCTTCAGTGTTTACTGAAGAGTGTGGTCCCATCCCCCAGCGAATGGATTCCTACTCGGGGGAAGAGCTGGAAGATATGGACTTCACCGAAGGGGAAATAAAAAAGAAGATCACTGACCTAATGACGAATAAGTCACCTGGCCCGGATGAGGTTTCTACCTAAAGCGTTGAAATAAGTGCGCGATCAAGTGTCACGACACCTGAGCGCAATCTTTAATATGTCAATCCGGACCGAATGCGTTTTTAGAGACTGGCGTGAAGCGGAGGTGACTCCTATCTTCAAGAAAGGAGACCGAAGCCAACCGTCTAACTACCGACCTATCAGTCTGACTTCGATAGTCGGTAAACTCATGGAAAGCATCATGGTGGACAAAATGACGTCGTATTTAGAGTCCAACCTGCTACTGAGGAGTTCCCAGCACGGCTTCCGAAGGCAAAGGTCATGCCTGACGAACCTTGTGGAATTCTTCCACTTCGTTTTCAGTGAGCACGATCGGGACAAGGCGGTGGATGTGGTCTACCTAGACTTTCAGAAAGCCTTTGATAAGGTACTACACCGCCGCCTTCTCCGGTAAGTAAAAGCGCTTGGCATAGACGGAAAGGCAGCCGGCTGGATCGAGAACTGGCTAAGTGGCAGACGGCAACGGGTGGTGGTGAATGGATAGTCTTCTGAGTGGGTGCCCCTTACTAACGGAGTGCCTCAAGGTTCTGTCCTATGACCACTACTATTCATCATCTACGCCAACGACATGGACGGTGACATGGTTGCCAAGATTTAAAAATTTGCCGACGATACCAAGCTTGGTATGAACGTTGCAAAGGATGGAAATACTGCCCGCCTGCAGGAAGATCTTCGGAAGATTGGGGAGTAATCGAACACGTGGCAAATGCCTTTTAACGTGAACAAATGCAAAGTGATGCATATCGGCTACAGAAACCCCTAATCTCAGTATATCCTTAAGGGCACTGCTATTGAATCCACCGACACTGAGAAGGACTTGGGTGTAACAATCACTAGTGACCTCAAGTTCTCAAAACAGTGCATTGAGGCGGAGAAAAAGGCCCAAAGAATGTTAGGCTATATTAAGCGCCAGTTTGGTTATCGGAACCAGGAGATTGTACTGTGCCTGTACAACTCACTTGTCCGCCTGCACCTGGAGTATGCCATACAATTTTGGAGTCCTTCATTGCGAAAGGACATCGCGAGATTGGAACGCGTACAAGCCAGGGCAACCAAGCTGATCCTCTATATCCGACATAAAAGTTATGAGGATAGACTAAGGGAATTAGATCTGTTCTCGCTGGAAACCCGTAGACTGCGTGGTTAGCTCATCGAAGTCTTCAAAATACTTCGAGGGTTCGACAATGTTGACTACCGGGATATTTTCACACTGAGTGAGAACAGAACGCGCAATCACGGCTTCAAACTTGAACTGAAGCGTTACAACCGCAATCTGTGTGGAAATTTTTTCACTTACAGTATCTGCGGTATGTGGAACGCACTTCTAGTGGAAGTTGTCAAGAGTAAATCTGTTGACCAGTTCAAGTCAATACTAGACAAGGTCTTGAAAAGTGGCCGTTGGGACGCAAAACAATTGAGCAGCCATGTGCCCGCTCGATTACTAGTCCAAAAGTACCCTCCTTGAATGGACCGTAAGGTCTCCTAGGGTACCTTCTTTCCTTGTTGTTACTCCTTGTTGTTACCTCTCATTGCTCTGATCACCTTAGCCAGTGTTCACAGTGACTCACGAGATTTCAGAACATGGCTGATACAGGTCAGAGAATGTCTATGAAGTGAAGTTACCGTGGCGTTGCTAAACATGACCTTTACTTACTGCTATCTCCTAACTGTTGGCACTTCATTGTATTCAAAATGTCTCTTATTTTATTCTATGGTTAGAATCTTTTGGTCGATAATTTTATTTTATATTTTTTACAATTATGATATTTCATAGGGGAAAAATGTTTAAAAATCATAAGATACTATTATTGTTAGTAGCACTATTAATTAAGAAGATTACACTTGCCTGGGAAAAATATTAACCATTTTCAAAGCGGTATTACAGTATGAAAGTAAATTCGCATTTGTCTGAGGAATTTACATAAATTCTTACGCAAGAATATCGTTGTTTTGGGAGTAGGGAATTCTACCATTTTTAAAACAAAAAATTCTGGGCATTGTCGTTAAAGGTGCCCCAAAAGCTAATTTGCTATACCAGTCTTTGTCAGCACCAATTTTATATTCCGTGTAATTTCAGTAATTGACCTTTGGTTATTTATTCCTCAGAGTTTCTCAGGGATAGGGTCAATACCCATTTTGTGTTATTAGTTACCTTGATGTTTTCACATCCATCCATAAGCTTATAGATTTTCTTAGTGGTAATCACATCGCTGACATGTAGTCAGCAGAAGTAAACCGAAAAGCTTTTTTATCATAATTTTTTTATTGATTAAATTTTTTAGCAAAATATTTTGGGTGGTAAAAGTATTAAACTTGTGATTTTTATTCTTAGTGAAGACGTTCCTATAAAGATCTTATTGCGAACATGGATAGCGGTGTATCCACTTTGGTAGGTCGCATCCCTTCCTTCGACACATCATTTCTTTCCCAAACTTAGCCACTTTCCGTGTGAAACTCTCTTTCCAAATCCTCTTGTTTGGTCTCCACTGTTATATTTATTATTTCATATTAACCCATTAGTACATAAAGTACAATTTTTGAGATAACAGTTTAATATTATTATGGTTCTAGATACCTTAAGGGGAGTATTTGTAGAAAATTTATGATTATCCTAGTTTTATATATTGAAATATAAGGTGTCTAGAAAACAGGACGCTATGCAATATAAGGCAAAAAAAGAAAATTTGAAAATTTGAATTTTCTTACAAACAAGTTTATACTTAACAGAATTTAGCAGTGAGAAAAAGTAATTTTATTAATTTTAAACATACGTATATTTATTCTTTTGTGTGATAACTAAAATGGCACTTAGGATGCAGTCATACATCACACTTAACACATGTAAATGCTGCTTTTCGAGGACAATTAGCACATCTTGTGTTCGAGCTTTGCAACAAGTACCCCGCACCATCATATCTAACTCCCCTCTTAACTTGAGGAGCTCCTTTTCCCTTCTTCGATGCAGTACGATGTGATTTCAAAATAGTTACTGCTAAATTTCTAAGAAAATTCAGAAGAGGAATATTGTATTTCTTAGCCCTTTTCCATAAAATTCAAATACTACCCATAGTTCATCAGTGTTCAAATCCAATTTGACATTTCTTTGTTGAACATAAATCTTTGTTGGTTCAGATATTTCGTCAATAAAATGATCACTGTAAAACAATTTTAGTAGTTCTAATTTATTATTTGCCAAAAATATGTCCTCAGGTAAATTCCCAGTTGATGATTTAAAAAAATTTATATAAAACCAGGAGCTTCTTTACTCCAGTTTATTTGACTTTCATTATTTTCGTACCTTCACTTGAACTACCAGATATGTTTTCAGCCTTAGTTTCGCAAAGTTAATGGGGTATAGAATCACACTTCATATTTAATAAGGTTTTGCAAAGGTTTTTTATATCTCCAGTAGCTTTGTCATCAGACAGATCTGAATCTTTATCAGTTAGAAAATTCACTTCTGGTTCAGGAACATGAAGAATAATGTCACCAGATTCTATATTATCTTATCTTCGTCTTCAAGCGATGACAATATTTCGTGGGTGTTCAAATTCCTATAATATAACAAAATGATTGAAAGGCATAGAACTAAATATTCAACAGTACACAAAAAACACGATATCAAATATAAATAACTAAATAAAAAATAAACAAAAATACATATAAACCAGTTTATCCAACCGGCTATTTATATGGGATTAGTTATTATGAACCACTTTATCCAACCAGCTATTTATATGGGAATAGTTATTTATATTATACAAATATGGAGCAAGTGACCAAAAATGTAGTCTGACTGCATAGATTTCACCGCTGTTCTCCTTAGTGGGATGAGTGTTCTTTTCCTCATATCCTTCATTGTTTCCTCTCCGAAGGTATCGGTCGCCCAATGACTTCAAAAGCTCCAATTTCATTTCGTCAATCCAGAGAACCTTCTCCCAGTAGTTCACTAGCTTTTCTAGATGACTGTTTGCTTACTGTAATCAGTCTGCTTGTCTTTAGCGATCAGATGTGCAGAGCGTCTCTAAATTCTTGCGCCGAGCCGTTAATGGTGTACCAAGCCCCGAATCGTAGCGAGCGAAAAATCTTTAACTGCACCTGAAAGGTTATATACTCTAGCTCTAGTAGTTAGATGAGAGGTTTTCTCCACATGAAGTTTATGGTAAATGGTAAGAGCACCATTTTTCCTCATTGAGCAGGTAGCGATTCCACTATACCTGCATCCTTATATCTCCTTACTATGCTTGCAATGGTTTTTTACGAAGTATTTTAATTCTTTGCTATTTACTTGTATTCATATCTTTTTTAGTCTTCTTTGGGTCATCTCTTCTCTTTACCCTCTTCAGTAAAGTGTTTGTAGGAATCACAAGTACTGAATGTACGTATGGAAAACATATGGTCTCAGATATGTAAATCTTGAATCTTGGACGCGGTGAGAGATATCTTTACTCAAAAACCGGCAGAAATTAGCAATTTCTTTCAGAGTTGTTAATAATTTCGTTGATGATAATTAATCAAATTGGTAAATAAAATTTAGTTTAAATGTAATGAAACTAAAGTTCGTCTTAATATGCTAGTGATATATTTTTCTATTTTCTTTAAGTTATCTAAGAATTTGATAGTATATAATATATTTCTATCTAATTCATAAAGCTATCCTGTAGGTTATCGGAGATCAATTTTGAAAGCCTTTGGATTTTCTCTGGCAAATTTCATAGATGTTATGATAGAAATACAGGCGTTGTTGATCTTATTGGATGGTACTGTATGGGAGCTAAAATTTAAATACCAGTCAATGGTGTACGCTTTTTAATTATTCGGTTGATTCATATTTTAATCATTTCACGATGTAGTAACTGTTATCTATTAATTTCAACGGTAATAAAAGAAATCTAATCTAAAGTTTCCCGCACTCTGAAAGAATACCATCTAGAACATTATAATAGAGGACCTAAAAAAGGTTTGCATTGAAACTACATAAGAATAATTTAATTAAAATTTTGTCTCGTGACCTTTGTTAGAAGTTAGAACTTTTATATATGTTCTAGTTTTTCATTAACTAGCATCAGTCTTCATGGTATAGTATTTTATGATATTGTTTGGCAGAACCACTTTACCACCATTTGACTAAACATGTCGGCTGCAATACGACCAAATGTGTCTAGTTTTGCTTCTTCCCCACTTTCTGGTATCCTACTCCCTCGATGATAATTCCTTGGATTACTATGTGGAATGTGTATGAGAAAGACAACAACCGCTCTATCTGCAACATCAAGGCTGAAGAGCTGAATGAGATCAAGCAGGTGTTCGAAGATCATACCAGATACCGGAGACATCTTGAGGCATCTACCTTGAGTAATCTGTTATCTGTCAGCCATAATCTAATTGATGTTTTTATTTAATTTTTAAAATACATTAATTTGTGATATTGCCAAGGGGTTCTTTTATGAAAACCGTCAAATTTAGCCCGAACATCCTGTACTGCGTCGTCAAATTTACATAAACCTTCAAATTCATTGTTACCCAATTTGTCTGATATAAACACCTTTTTATATGTTTTGGCTAAATCCAGGCCCCTCTGCCTCCCCTCTCGCTATAAATAAATTTACCCTCATTAATTCCTTCGACTTACTTAAACAAATCTCGAGCCTTTCATACGCTCTCAGATATATCTAAGACTGCTTTGATATTAAAAATCAATTTACCAACATATCATTTCAAGAAGCTATTGACATCTCTATAATTAGTCTTTTAGTTTCCTCCAAACAATTATTAGGATTTTACAACCATCAATTTCGTTCTCTTTTCTAATTATGTTTTCAATTCTTACGTCCTTTTCAATAATGAACTTTATCTACAAAGAAAGACGTTGGGATAGGACGTCTACTAGAGTTAACCTTCTGTAATTCCATGAAGCTTCCTGGCCCTGGATCTGAATTCTCTCCCTTGTCTTATGACGTATTGTTGACAACTGCTTAATCATGTTCCGAAAAGAAGTGCATTGCACTTAAATTTCTGGAAATTATTTACCACCAATATCCTACATAAAATCCTCAATGGCATTAGAAAACCATGGCTTCCAGTGCTATAATATATACATTTAAGCCGTTCCCTTTATGGGATACCAAACTAATACTTTTAGGAAGCAATTGTCAAATATTTTGAAAAAGTTCTATCCGCATTTAAATTTAACGCCAATTAGTTCTTTGTTCACTGTAAAGGATCCCATTTCTGACATTTTGCGTTCCAGAATAGTATATAAATGAACTTGTCCTAAATGTTCTTTGGGAACGTACATTGGATGTACGGAACGTCTTCTCAAGGTTCGCATTGATGCTCACCGTGGGCTCAGTTACAGAACAGGAATGGATCTCTCCGTAAAAGAAAACTCTGTTGTCCGATCTCATTCCTATTTATGTAAAATACCTATAAATTATAATCAATTTAAAATATTATCTGCATCAAAATCTAAATCTGACCTTCTCATAATTGAGTCCCTTTTAATTAAATATAATCAGCCTCAGTTAAATAAGAACTCTACTTCCACACCGTTATATAATGCCTGGTTAATTTCGTTTGATTTTGTTTAACTAGTCACCATAAATTAATTACCATTTAAACAACCAACTAGCTAACTATTTTGTTGTTGTTTTTCGACCAACCAACTACATAGCTCAGAGAACCAACTAATACTAAATCACATCTTTCCTGTTAGTATAATTTTTAAATTCATTCATTCAGCTCACAGCTTTCTCCGAATCAGGTAACAAACTTTAGTGTATTTATTGAGGTTTTCCATTTTTTCTAATTGTAACTTTTTAATTTCGTTTGAATTTATTTATTTTTTATCTTAATATTAAAAATTTTTGTCCTTTATATTGCAATTTGATTTTTTTTCTTTTTGTTTTGCATCCTAGTACATTTTGAGATTCTAAAGCCATTAATTATCATTGTTCTCATAATTGTTAATAATTGGTTTTATATAAATCTTTGATATTCTAACCTAGAAGATGGATCCAGAGCCCGAAACGTTAGCAATATATGTTATATTTAATTCAGTACTTGCTCTCCTTTTCCTGTTGCTATATATATATATATATATATATATATATATAATGTACATCTCTCATAAGCGTGAGAGAATGATGAATTAAATCCAACTTCACCACAGGAAAGAGAAAACGGAATAATTTTTCTTCGGAAATAGTTATTTCTTACTTCGAAAAAATCCGAGCTTGGGCGGGATTCGAACCGTGCACACAGAGGGAGCGAGCAACCGCTTTGATCTCAATTAAATCATTCCTGAATCATTCCGTTTTCTCTTTCTGGTAGTGTGTTGGATATATATATATATATATATATATATATATATATATATATATATATATTACCCCGCGCATATCTCTCCAAGACGGGTCGGCGCATTGTGAGAGACACTCCACCATTCGCACACATTATCTGCTGCTTAACCAAGGTGACCCACATACTACATTTTCTCATCCATCATCAGAGTCCGGCTATCCAGTTTTCCCTCTAAACTTCATTACCTGTCTCTGTGTATCACCCAACACATCTCGTCCTCTCCGAGCCTTTCGTCTCCATTCATTCCTCTTCCTAGCAAGCCTTTCTGCCTCCTGGATGATCAGGCCCCGTCCAGCAAGGATATCTCTCGTACACTCCATCCACCCCTTCTCAGGAGCCCACGTTGCCTCCTTCCTATCACTCGAGATCCATACACTCTCTTTACCAGCCTTTCATCTTCCATTCTCTCTAGGTGACTATACTATACCATTACACCTATATCAGCTCTTTTAAGCGAACTTACTTTACTTCTACATCTCTGTCATACTCTTTCGTCTCTCACCCCATCAGTCAACCTCACACCACAAATACTTCTCAGACATTTCATTTTCATAGCTTCAACCGTCCTTCGTTCGTTCACACTCAACGCCCCTGTTTCACATACATAAAGAGCAGTGGGAACCACCACTCCCTCATACAATCCCATTTGCTCCTGCCTACTCATTCGCTTCCCTTTCGTGAGACTCCTTAGTGCACCATATGCTTGCACTCCCTTTTTCCTTCGCTGCAATATTCCATTTTCACCCCTTCCATCTGCTAAAAGATCCACACCCAGATAGTTAAAACACTGCACTTCTTCCAGCCTCCTCCCTGTTATACTCACTTGTAGTCAACTCATTCCTTCCTATTATACCACATTACCTTGCTTTTGCCTTCATTCACACTGAGCTTCCTTCTGTCACACACAATCCCATATCATCGACCAGTGCCTGTAGTTACTCTTTAGAGTCACCCACCAACACAGAATCATCCGCAAACAGCAATTGTTTTGCTCCTACATCTCTCCATTTTCACTCATTAATACTGCATCCTACCTCCCATTCTTGTTTTTACCTCTCTCACCACGCCATCCATATACTGACTGAAAGGCCAGGGTGACACTGAACCACTCACATTTCCTTCTATCAACCTTCACACATCCTTTACAGTCATCATAAAAGCTTTTGATAGCTCTTATTAGTGTGCAGTCAAACCCAAGCATTCTCAACACATTCCCCATCCCCTTTGGGTCCACTCTGTCATACGCTTTCTCCAGATCCATAAATACTATGTACACACTTTTATTCTTTTCCAAGTACTTCTCACATATATTCTTCAATGTAAAAATTTTATCCACATACCCTCTCCCCTTCCTAAACCCCCCTTGTTCCTCTCCAATCAGACTTTTCGTGCACCTCCTAATTCTTTCACTCAAGACTCGTGCATATACCTTTCCAAGCATACTCAACAGACTTATACAGGGATTCCTCCAATCATGAAACCGCCTTCGGTATTGATGACATAAATGCAGGACCGAAACCAATGACATGTTAACACTATATTGTACTTATTCATTTGTTAATTGTTGCTTAAGGTGACCTTTGGTATTATGAGGATATTAGTTCGTCTCTCTTTCAACATCTATCCACACGTAGTAGTCCAGAGGATTCATATCTGGCGAGTTTGGAGGCAACATATTGGGATTTCTATAGTCGTAAAGATTGCTAACCATTCTTGGGTTATTAGGGCTTTGTGAGAAGGTACTGAGTCTTGCTGAAACACTTACATTGCGTACTTCATCTTTGCAGAGGCTGATAACAATTTCCAGCACCTCAATATACCTAGCAACATTTATTCTACCACCCCGTGGAAAGAGGTTGGGTGGTATGATATGACTTTCGCTATTCATCGGTCCTAAAACCATCACAGTTTCTGGAACTTTGTTGCGCATCACTCTAGGTATTTCAGAAGGATCTGCACATAACCACCGGCCATTTGTTTTATTTAGGCTTTTGATGATCCTGATTAACCATATATTCGTTAGAGAAAAACCAAAGCATGGTAAAAGCCTATGCTCTATAGGTTAGCAACTACCAGGCAATGGCTTCACCACTTTTCCCTACAGGGGGAGCTTGAACTTCGCTACTAAGATTAAAATTTAAAATCTAAAAAAAAGCAGCCATGGTTAAATTTTTATAAATTTTATGAACTTCGCCAATTATAAGAATTTTATAAAGGAAGTCTAAACTAAATTTCCCCCCTTTCAAAATATCACGTTGCTAAAGAAGAAGATAATATATAAAAATATATTTTTTGAACTTCACCATTTGTAATTCTTTAGGTTTTAAAAAATTCACAAAATTTCGATACCTATATTTATTCCTGAACTTCACCATTTTGTTTTTTGATATTATAAAAGAATTATTAGAAATAACTTTGATAAAAAACATAAGTCATAACCAAACTAAGATGAAATTATTATTCAAATACTAAAAAAAATCGCCTTCTTAAATTATAGAGTTAGTGATGATGATAATAATGATGATGATGATTATTATTATTGCATGTCTTTTCATTTCTTGAGTTATCGTCTTATTTTAAAGGGAGTTTCTGTAAAATAAATGATATTGTAATTAATTTGGAGGTGCAATAAACTGAAAACGAAACGCCCTCAAATACTCCTCATATCCTGTAAATATTAGGGTGATGACCTTTTTACAATCTCATATCCCTGTGTCATAATTTGATGAGCTTTAATTAAAGATTATATAAAATCGTACTTTCAAGGTGATTTGATAAAAAAAACCTCACGCTCAAAATAATTTCAAAAATTTTATTTGTCAGCTTTTTTGTCCAGTTTTTGAAGTCACTGGCAGCATATACAAGATTGAACACAAGCTTATGAGTCACATATATATAACATTATATAGGGTCATCAAACACAGAAGGAAGTAAATTAGTTACAATAATGTCATTGGACAGGATGAATCTCAGTGATAGGTTGTCCTTGTTGCAGCAGGACCCGTGCAAGTCTTGCATAACTTTGACCGCACGCTCACAGCACTGGTTGCTTCGGGCAATATTGATTGGAGATTCATCTATTTTCCAGTGGGTTTTCAAGCATTTGCGACCTGTTGGGTATTCATTCAGAGCTGCAGATAGTTCATGAAAACCTTCAGCGCGGAACAAGTGGGTGTTGAACGAATGGTCAGCCCATGATTAAGAAATGAATGAACAGTTTTTACGCAGCCTGCTTCAGGTGTCAGGTATCAGAATGAACGGAAGAAAGGCTAGAATGGCACGAAAGTTCAAACGTGCATTGCAAATATTTGGGATCTTTTGATCTTTACAAAGGGGGCCTCATTCATCTCAGTGAAGTGACGGAAGACACGCGTGAGGTGATAGAGAAACTTCATGTCGTCTCTCCAGCCGCCTGTTTCCTTAATCTCAGTTTTACCGTTGCTGAAGGCTGCTTTCAATTTATCATAATTGCTAATCAAATCCTGCACAAAGAAGTACTCTATGTTTGGTGATTTAGTCGACCCATGTAGCTCATCGTCCATGACAACGCGAAGAATCCGATCCAGGACATGGTGCTGGCAAGTGATGAACTTGGGTTTGGGGTGGCCTTTATCTTCCAACATTTGCTGCAGTCGAACAACAACGCCTGTCTTTTTGCTGGTATCCACGCTTGTTATGTCGGCGACAAGCATAACAATTGATCCCCACAGGTTGAACTCCTCTAACACACCCTGGAGCCCTTTTGCAATTGTTACAGCTTTCCCATCCTTCAATTTGAGCGCGGCTAACTTTATTTCTTTCGCTTCATTCTTGAGGACCACGACCTGATATTCCACGTCCTCAATGCGTTTGCTGTCAAAGTGTAAGCTCCACTTTTCCAGATAAAGCGTTCTCACCAAGTGCTTCTTCACCTGAGCAGCTCTCGTGTAAATAGCCTTGTGGATTGATGACTAATATGGGGTTGGGATTTAAATGCCCTCCCTAGAAAGCTGGCGACATACTTTGCTGCTCTGTGGGACGACAGCTTTGAGCTTGAAGCAAGGAGTCTTGCTAAGCCTATTGGGTTATGCTTCCTTTTTCTCGTTGATGATGCATTCTCACCCTCCCAAGAACTGCCTCTGCTGTTATTGGATGAGTCTGTGCTAGTTTCTGAAAAATCAGGTTGTGCTGAGCTGGAAAGTGGGGACACAGTCGCTTCCATTGCCTTCTTTCGCTTGGATGGGTGGATGGTCTTGGCACTAGCAGGTTTACCAGTAGAATAACCAACCTGGCCTTTGGTCAAAATTTGCTGTTTATAGAGGTTTTCATCTTCTTTGCACAACCAGTTGCATTTCACATTGGTCACGTCAAACAGTTCATTCAAAGAATTAAAGTTTTGTTTCTTTCTGCAGTACTCATAGTCTTTCAGAAAGTTTTCTAGTTTTGCACAAATGGCTTGATCAGATACATTTAGGAAGTTCAATGTTTTGCTCTATAGGGCTTTTAGCTTCACAACAATTAGGCCGATCCTCCCCATCCGTTGTTTGGCGATGGATTCAAGAAATTTGAAACGTCCAACGACGTGGATTTTCAGGGGCATGCGACTCCGTTTACTTAAGGGTGCTTCATAAACTGCCACGTTGCCTCTTCTTGATGGTGCTTGAAACTGGACTAAGTTATTTGTCCAGATTTTTTTGTTCTTCTCCGTGTTAAAAAAAGCTCTTCTTGAACGACATCTTTTGTACTCAGCAACTGAAATAGAAAATAAACCTAAATATTAAATAGGTAACAAATTAAAGAAACTGTTATTGAGCTTTTATATATTTTATTAAAAAACAAGCAAATTCCAATTATAAAAAAATAAGAGAGAAAGCAGACACTAATAAAATATTATATGCTATTATATTATATAATTAGTAAGAGAGTTAAATGTAGCTTACCAAATAATACCAGGATCTCTTTACAATAAACGCTGGAGAATACACAACAATTATAATAAGGCAATAATAATATCAACGCCGTTAAAACTGAACTAGTAACTACCCGTTTTAAACATCTCGCTTATATATCGCACGCGAAATGGCTGAAGAAAATTCTGGAACTCTACAGAAATCGCCCAAGCGATGACGTGATGATTTTCTGGAAAATTCTATACAATTCTATGGTACATAAATTATTGCACAAGTCTGTTTGATGACTTATATATTTAATATGAATATTTTTAACACATATAAAATTCTAAAATGGCCTATATTACATTTCCAAGTGATTTGTGCGTGACCTTTTTCACTATTTCAATGGAATAAAAGTAATTTTTGTCATTAATAGGCAAATGTTCATTCATTCGTGCTACAGGAAATAATTTTTGATTAAAAAAGTCAGAAAGTCATCACCCTGGTATATATATTTGAACGGAAATAAGGAAATATGGTAACTAATCGATCACGTCTTTTTATAAGACAAAAGAATCATCAAACATAGGTTCGGAAAGAAGGAAGAGAGATCGATTTCAAACGGAATAAAATAAAATAGACTCATTTACCGGTTATGGAAGGTTATAATGGATGCGGTTCGAACCCATGCTATCGAGCGCGCTTCGCTCTTCTGGCCACTACGCTAGACGAACTCACTTATGTATCATCTTCCCTTATCTTCTAAGGGTTATTGAGCATATATATATATATATATATATATATATATATATATATATATATATATATATATATATATATATATAAAGAAGAAGGAGCAAATGCAAGTTCTGCGGGTGATAACAACCACCACAGAACTTTCGCCATATCTATTTTCTGCTTTTCAAAACAATTTTGAAGCCAGAAATAAAGGTGCAGAAATCTTGCATTGCAGACTATATAACACTATAGTACAAGAAAGAGAAATTGGACGCGAATGAGCAATGAGACAAGAAACAGGGGTTTTTTTAGAGGCAAGAGAAAGGGACATTAGAAGAAGACTAGAATCAAAGAGAACAGAGGGCGGCACAATGAAGGCAATCCTTTACCGAGAAGACAGAGATAACGCCAGGGGAAAAAAGTTTGAAATTCCTGGCGTTGTCTCTGTCTTCTCGGTAAAGGATTGCCTTCATTGTGCCGCCCTCTGCTCTCTTTGATTCTAGTCTTCTTCTAATGTCCCTTTCTCTTACCTCTAAAAAACTCCTGTTTCTTGTCTCATTGCTCATTCGCGTCAAATTTCTCTTTCTTGTATATATATATATATATATATATATATATATATACTAGAAGAGATACCCGTCGTTGCCCGGGTAAAATGTGCGTTTGGAAATAAAGTAAGACGGATTCTTATCACGGGCGTTGCCGAGGCTAAAAAGTCGTATCGCAAATGAGTAAAAATACACATTGTTTGAAATTCTAATATCGTGGCACAAAAATATCTTTACTTGATGATTATTATTATTTTTAGGTTGAAAACAGAATCAGGAGAGGTGCGCGCTCTCCCTACTATTTAATATACTTAAAATGAATAAACGTTTCACCGTGCACACTCGGCAGTTCGTTTGCATATCCTTTTCTATTTGGCGAGAATGGGGGGAGAGGGGAGGAAGGGGAGAGAGAGGAGGATGAGAAGAAGGGGATGGGAAGAGGGGGAAGAGCGTGGAGAGAGGGGATATAATAATTATTCTCTTGATTTGGATGTCCTTTTGTAGGGGAGGGCAGAGAGGGGGAGGGGAGATGGGGGAGGAGGGGAGGGGTAGAGGGGTGGAGTAAGAGGACAGGGGGAAGGGGAGAGAGATTGGGGGAAAGAAAGTGGGTAGTAGATGGGTAGAGAGGGAAAGATAGGGGAAGAGGGGAAGAGAAATTTGTCTCTTGGTTTGGATATCATTTTTAAGGGGAGAGAGCGTGTAGAGTGGAAGAGGGGGGAAAAGTGTTAGAGCGGTTAGAAGGGGAGGAGTAACAAGGAAAGAAAGTACTCTAGAAGACCTTACGGTCCATTCAATGGGGGTACCTTTGGACTAGCAGTCGAGAGGGCACATCTCTGCTCAAATGCTTTATTTCCTTAAACGGCCATTTTTCAAGAACCTGTCTAGTCTTGACTTGAACTGGTCAAATATGGCGAAGACCGATATATATATATATATATATATATATATATATATATATATATATATATATATATATATATATATATATATATATATATAAGAAAGAGGAAATGCAAGTGTTCTGCGGGTCGTAGCAACCGCCCCACGGTCTTCGCCATATTTATTTTCTGTCTTTCAAACTATTTTGAACAGAGAAAGAAAGAAACAGAAACCTTTTATTGCAGACCATATAACAATACAGTACAAGGGAAAGAGAAATATGGCGTGAATAAGCAATGAGACAAGAAACAGGAGTTTTAAAAGCAAGAAAAGGGGACATTGGAAGAACACTTATGATTAAAGAGAGCAAAGGGCGGCACAATGAAGGCAATCCTTAATGAGAAGACAGAAAAAACGCCAGGGAAAAAAAGTTTGAAATTCCTGGCCTGGACTCGAACTCGGGGTCTGTGAATGCCGGTCAGATGCTCTACCGTTAAGCTACCAGGCAAAGTGACTTAACTTCGCCCAAACCGCTACCCTATCAAATCATGTATCTCCTTAAGCTAATGATTTCTATGGGAGGGCTAAGAAGATATGGTATAAAAATCCATTGGAGGTTCCTAGCTTAGGGAGATACTGGGTTTGATAGCGTAGCACTCTGGGGAATAAATTGATCCTATCACTGTGGTTTCTTATCTTCATATATATATATATATATATATATATATGAGGAATTAAACCACATTCTCCGAAGACAATTTAATTCAGAACAGTTTCGGTGTATCTCACACCCTTTTTCAACTGACACTGGATAGAAAATATAAAAGAAGTGCTTACAAACATAACACAGGGTCAGGTCGTGAAAGATTCCCTCTTTTTCCCCTGTAATCCTGTAATACGAAAGCAAATAAACAAAATAGTAAAATGTCAGCCCTTCAATATGTTTAGGCCTCCCCCCCCCCCTGATTAGCCACAAGTAGGGGATTGGGGAGAAAAAGAGGGGATCTTCCTCATTGGTGATTTCTTGTTTTTGAGGCGATCTTTCATACTTTTCTTTCCTATATATGCCTCTAATATAATATTACTTCTTGTAGTTATCCTTGATAAGGAACTTAATAAAGTTCGAAAGTACTTGGAAACACCATTTCATTTTTGCCTGCGGGACATTGCATATATATGTATATATATTAATATATATATATATATATATATATATATATATATATATATATATATATATATATATATATATATGTATATATATATATATATATATATATATATATATATATATATGTATATATATATATATATATATATATACATATATATATATATATATATATATATATATATATATATATATATATATTTATATGTGTGTGTGTGTGTGCGTATGTTAATCTTGTGTGTTATGTGTGTGCACATATTGTTGGCATGTATAATGGTACTCATAATTTGATTTGTTGAAAAACTGAAAGATAATCCCAAAGTTTAAATGCGCCGTTTCACAACTTTAAAATATCTCTTATTATTGATTATAATTTGCTTTGGTTATTGGATAAAGAGAGAGAAACTTTTCATATTCCTCAAGTTTGGTTATAATCATATAAAAGTTTAATTCCGAACGAATTTCAGAACCTGTGTCTTATTAATAAATTAAGCCTTTTTATCGTTCTTAATGGAAGGACTTTAAAAATTAAATTCCTTTGGGTGTGAAATTTAATTTGAAAGTTTTGATGAAAAATTTAAACAAGAAATAATCATAGAAAACTTTATTTAGGTCAGTTTATTTAATTAATTCACTTGGGCGATTAAATCTTTTATATAGAAAAATAAAGAGAAGGTCACCACTTTAATTCAAAATCTTATTAGATATAAATGTTAGAAAGATAATTAATAACTAATATATATTAAAGATATATTTTTGAGGTAAAAATGAAGTACAAATGGACATTTGTCCATGGTATTAAAGGAATATTTTTTTAATTTTTGTTGCTTTAATTCGACTTCCTGCCTCATTTATCCTCATTTACATGTTCTTATTCACTAATTATACATTGCATCCTTTTTTACATCATGCTACCTGGTGTCAATCGCGGGTTTCACTCTAGCTATACATGTCTCATCGGTGGCCAGAGCAGCATCTCATCTCTTGTAGGGAAGAGTGAATTAAGTGATGAAAGAGGGAAAATATATTTAATCAACGAAAGCACTTTGACTCAATGTGTGGAAATAGGAAAAACAGCGGATTAATGAAGAAAACGGTAAAATGAAAGCGATAATATAAAAATGTTGAGGATAACAAAATCTGAAAACACAAAATAAAAATAATAACTTAAAACTTCTAATCGACGATGGAAACATCTCATGTTGGCCCATCCTTTCTGATAAGATCTATGTCGCATCTGTACAAGGGTCACCATGTTTTATGTCTAAAGTGTACAAGAGTACCATGCTCTAAGTCTCGTCTTTACAAGGGTTGCCATGTTCTGTCTTATTTTACAAGGGCCACCATGTTCTATGTCTCATCTTAAAAAGTACACCATGTTCTGTCTCATTTTACAAGGGCCACCATGATCTATGTCTCATCTGTACAAGGGTTACTATGTTCTATGTCTCATTTACAAGGGTCACCATCTTGTATGTCTTATTTTACAAGGGCCACCATGTTCTATGTCTCATCTTACAAGGGCCACCATGTTCTATGTCTCATCTTAAAAAGGACACCATGTTCTATGTTTTTTTTTTTGCAAGGGTCACCATGTTCTATGTCTCATTTTACAAGGGTCAACGTGATCTATGTGTCATTTGTACAATGATCACCATGTTCTATGTCTTACATGTCTCATCTTACACGAGGGGCACGAAAGTCACCATGATCTATATCTGATTTTTACAAGGGTCACCACAATCATATCTCTTTGTAAAAGGTCACCATGATCTATGTCTCTTTTTTGCAAGGGTCGAAATGATCAATATAAAGTTCTATATAATTATTTTTTAATTATATCTACTTTTTTGTATATCTTTGAATTTATTATTTTCATTATATGCGACCTAAGAAATTTTCTTCCTTTTGGGATCCTACATAGGCACGCCTAAGGTGAGATACTAATGTTCAAATGTTCGTATTTATCCTTATTTACTTTGTTATATTAAACTTACTAACATCCATCTCATTTCACTTTCGACTAAAATTTCTGTGTTCGTTCGACCCTAAATATTTTCTTCTAAAGGTTGGATTATCCATTGGTAACCAACTGCCTTTGACCAGTTCTTTCTAACTTTATATATGAAGTTCGTTGAAACAAGACTCCTCCCTAAAATCCTTGATTTCCCTATTGTTTAGTACATGTACATTAATGATGTCATTTATTTGTGGCCTAATTAAAAAAATATAAACAATTTATTTACTTAACTTAATTCACTCGACCCTTCTATTAAATTTACCCATGAGGTTAAGAATAATAGAACCTTTCCCTTTATGGTTCTTCTTATTCATAGAACTCAGACTAGTTTTGAATATTCCATCATTCGCAAAAATACTGATTCAAACTCTTATATTCATTTTTACTTTGCGCATAATCCGAAAGTTAAACACTGTTTTTTCTTGTACGTTTCTACGGGCTTTACGTGTTGTGATCCCTGACTATATGGATCTGGAAATCTCTAATATCTTTGACATAGGTCACAAATTGGGTTACCCTTATCTCTTTATTCTAGATTGTCTTTCGTGTACTAAAAAGACGTTCTATACCAAAATTCATACCTTCCCCTTTAATGTTAAAAACCCTCTGGTTTTGCTCTTCTCTGATTGCTTTAGTTACTTTTCCCGTCCCTTAAAAAACTTATAAATTTCTGCTGCTTTCGAGTACAAGTCGACTATTAAGAATATACTTTTCTTCTATCTCTCGCTCTCCTTGGCTCTCCATTTAGCTGCTTCTCGTGTCTCCCCTAATCTTCCTCTTTAGGCCATCTCCTTTTCCGTTAATCTTTTTATTGCGTTTGGCTGAGTTCTTTACCTTTTCTGCCAGTTCGTTCAACCTGGCTACCTGCTCCAGATAAATCATAATGTGCACTTTCACTCCCTCTCCTACTTCTTCATTGGTGATTTCTCGTCTTAGAGGCGGTGCTTTATTTTTATTTCTTTCTTATATTATATAACCTTGTTGTAGTAATTTCTCTTGTAGTTATCTCTGATATAGAACTGAATAAAGTTCGAAAGTCTTCGGAAACAGCTTTACCTATTTTCATATATATATATATATATATATATATATATATATATATATATATATATATATATATATATATATATATATATATATATATATTATAAAAACATTAGTAAATCACACTCAAAATATTTTTATGCATAATAATAAAAAAATCTTACGACAAATGTCTAAAAGTCACAATATTAGTAAATATATCAAATGAATTAAAACGTATATATAAAAATATTTTCGTATTTTATAGTCAGATTCATTTTTTGAGCGATTTGGGGATCTTCATTTCCGAGGAGAATTATTCTCACCCAAATTGCTTCTACTTTGCTGGTATTTGTTAATTGTTCAAGCATTTGGATCCTCTGAAATATTCTCTGAATTAAACCTCGGTTTTCGGTTTTCTGAGGCCCACTTCAAGCAAAGGGCTTAAAACTACGCTTTTGAGTGTATTGTAAATGGATAGTCTCAAAGTTAATGTAATTTTGGAAAATATTTAACGGATCTCGTGTAAAAAGAGAAAAATGGCAGGATAAAAAGGAATTTAAATTGGTTATTAGTTAATAATTGTCTGGATTTTTACTATTTTTGATTAATTTCTACGATTTCGTTAAAATGGAAGTTATTTCCAACAAAAAATAGCTTCGCTAAATATTTTATACTAGAAAAGACCATTTCTTTCATCTAGTTACTTGATAGTTTTTTTTTAGGAGCCCATCTGGCGACTACCTACTTGGACATAACTCGCCGTACTTGACCCAGCCTATTACTAGTCTATAAAACCTGATAGTAAGAGCATCTTCCAAAAGTTCGCAGATGACGATACCTGCAGTGGCCAACCGTCAACATTAGTAAAAGAAGAAAAAATCGATCGTGTGAGGGCACAAACTGAAGAGGACCGTCGATTAGCAGTGGACATGATAGCAGACACATTGAACATATCCGCAGATTCAGTTCATTCGATCTTGACTGATGGACTAAAGCTCAATAAGCTTTGTGTTTGATGGGTGCCAAAAATGTTGGGCGAAAATGATCCGAAGAAGAAAGTTACTCTTTCACTGCAAATTTTGAACTTGCTGGATGAAGATCCTGATTGATTTTTTGCAAAGAACTCTACCCGACGATGAGGTTCTATTTTATCCATATTAAAGAATAAGGGAAACAAATACCAAAACATAAAGGTCATTAAGGTCTAGAACAGGTAAAATGCAAAATATTATGGGTTGTCAGTTTTCTCCTGCAGGACCTCATATCTCGAGATACTGGGTAAGGTATAGAGCCTTATGAAACACTACAAAAATTTATTTATAACCAATAACTTACTCAGAAACATCATTTGAACCCTTTTCTGAGGTTCAAATTCTACCTTTTCATTATTTATTTGTGGTTTTGATATAATGATTCATTTATTTTGGCAACCAAATTTGGGTATTGTTTGCTATATTTTATATTTTGCTTTAATTCCCAGTTCTTAACTTAACTATACCCTGTGCCAGAGTGGCGAATACAAGTCCCCTATGTCTTTCAGTTCCTAGTTGATGTAAAGGATAGTCACAAGAGAATCCGATAATTTCAGTAGCTGCTCATAATGAAGAAATTTTGGCCTTTCTCCTGATGCGATCCGCCAATGGTTCTTTGTTTTATAAGCGCCATTTCTGGTGCTACTTTGAAGTCGACATTGCCAAGGAAAGCGGTTCCCACGGAACTGATCAAAGGTCATTTATCAGTTGACACAGAACTGATCAAAGGTCATTTGCCAGTAGATACAGAACTGATCAAAGGTCATTTACCAGTTGACACAGAACTGATCAAAGGTCTTTTACCAGTCGACACAGAACTGATCAAAGGTCATTTACCAGTCGACACAGAACTGATCAGAGGTCATTTACCAGTTGACACAGAACTGATCAAAGTTCATTTGCCAGTTGACACAGAACTGATCAAAGGTCATTTACCAGTCCACACAGAACTGATCAAAGGTCATTTACCAGTTGACACAGAACTGATCAAAGGTCATTTGCCAGTTGACACAGAACTGATCAAAGGTTATTTACCAGTCGACACAGAACTGATCAAAGGTCATTTACCAGTCGACACAGAACTGATCAAAGGTCATTTACCAGTCCACACAGAACTGATCAAAGGTCATTTGCCAGCAAAGCGGCGGAAGTTGCCGTGTGAAAAATGGGCTTAAATCGTTTGCTTTCTTGAATTCTTCTTCTGCGTTTGCTCAGTTTCTTCTCTCTGTCTCTCTGTCTGGCTCTCTCTCTCTCTCTCTGTCTCCCTCGGCGGTGGTGGTGGTGGAGTTAGTATAGTACGCGTGGTGGTGTAGTAATAATGGTGGTAGTAGTGTATTAGTAGTGTTGATGGTGGTCGTAATGGTGGTGTGGTAGTGATAGTGGTAAAAGTCATGGTAGTGGTAGTGCTGTAGTTGTAATGGTAGTAGTGTTAGCGGTGGTGTAGAAGTGATAGTGTTGGTGGTGAAGTCGTATTGGTGGTGGTGGTAGTCTCAACCTCAAAACCAGAACCCATTTATCAGTTAAACTCAAACAAGAATCAAATCTGGAATTAATAAAAAAATCCTTGCGGCTAAACTCTTGAAGTCAGAGACTTCTTCTCTTTGTTCTCATTCCACAGAGATAAGTACCCACATCTTGGGAGGGGGGCATTGGCCCCATGGATGGGATCCATAAGAATGCATGGATTTGCCCAAGATTTCTGAAATGCCGCAACTGATAAAGGAAAAACCTGGTTTCTCTATCCAAATTATGTTTTCCCCCAAAATAGAACCCCCCTCCCCCAATAAAATACATCCAAAAATAAGGAGAAAAGATTTGAAACATTCCCGGGTAAAAAGGAGCCAATTATATCTGACCTCGAATACAATTTAGGACTAATTATCTATCTTTCACCTGATCCCTCTTCATCTTCTTTCCGCACTGGGGTGAAGGTTATGGCAGGGATTATACCCGGGCTATAACTCGAATCTAGGGGTTGGCAGCCCTTCTGAAACCAATATCCTAAGGGGAACCGGCTCTCTCTCTCAGGTCGTCTTTACCCTTGTTTTCCTATATCTCACTATCTTTACCGCGCCTGTATAGAGGAAATACAGGGTGAAAGAGGGCGTAATAAACGTTCTAAATTAAAATAAAGCCTATTTGTTTCTATCTTATCTGCCTTCACGATCTATATCCATCTTTTTCCTCGTCTTCTGATTTTCCTCCCAGATTCTAAATAGATATTTTATACCCCTTTTTACGGCCCTAATTCAATTCTTCATCTCTGTGTTGGTAGAATAATGGGCGACAAACTTAGCTGATTATCATTATTGCCTAATTTCTATGATGGCACTTTCCTTAAGTTGCGATTATAGGTTGAATCTTTGCGTGCTTATGAATAGATGAGGTTGATTCACTTGGCTTCACCGGTTATGAAGCTTCTCAAAACTGAACTCGGTTAAAACTTCGAAAATGTCTTTGTTAAGTATAAGAAAAATCTCCGAATAAAATGGAAAAGAAAACAAATTAGGATTTATTTTCTCTTAAAATATAATGTAGTCATCATCATCATCATCACTAACTCTATAATTTAAGAAGGGGATTTTTTTTATTATTTGAATTATAATTTCATCTTTGTTTGGTTATGACTTATGCTATTTCTAATAATTCTTTTATAATATCAAAAAACAAAATGGTGAAGTTCAGAAATAAATATAAGTATCGAAATTGTGTGAATTTCCCAAGAATTACAAATGGTGAAGTTCAGAAAGTTTAACCAGGGCTACTTTTCTTTAGATTTTAAATTTTAATCTTAGCAGCGAAGTGCAAGCAACCCCCTACGGGGGGAGTGGCGAAGCCATTACCTGGTTTAATTATAGAATGACCAAGCAATGGCTTAGCCACTCCCCCCTACTGGGGGAGCTTGCTCTTCGCTACTAAGATTAAAATTTAAAACCTAAAAAAAAGCAGCCATGGTTAAATTTTAATAAATTTTCTGAACTTCACCAATTGTAATTCATTTTCTTTTAAAACATTAAAAAGCATTGGATAATAACATTTTTTCTGAACTTAACCATTTTGTATTTTCAAACTATAAAGAAAGTCATAGAAATTAGCCTGATAAAAATTTAAAATATACTCAAGTCCTAACCAAAACTAAGATGAAATTATTATTCAAATACTCCAAAAAATCCCGTTCTTAAATTATAGAGTTAGTGATGGATTTATGTGCGAAAATATTAGTATTTTAAAGACTACACATCATTTTTTTTTCTTTAGAAAATAGCTATTTGATACGTTATATAAGTAGGGCAATTATATTTCTAACCATTGTGCTAACATGGAGACTTCCGAATCTTCAATTCCTCGGGAAGTTTCAAAAGCTTTCGAAAGAGGATCCCAAAGGCGAGAATTAGCCAAACGGAGCAAAGATTAAGCTCGTTTTGAGAATTTAGCTGACCATGAATCGTCTTAAGCCGCACAAATTGTGCCATCAGAAATGTTGAATTCTAAACAGCGATTTTTTACTCGAAGCTAAACATTTGAACGTTACAATTCATTCATGAATTCAAACACATCATCTGTGGAGAGAAGCAAAACAACCTAACAAGATAAGCACATACTCTGCTGGATTTTAGTTGGACTTATTCACTTATGTTTATGTGGAGTTACAGATTAGTTTGAGATTTTAGCTCTCTACTTTTAAAATCATTTCGCGCTATCTGGGTAGGCCTATTTAATGCTATTTACAGTAGTGTTCTGGTCTAACCTTTTTAGTGTAATTTCTGCGTTTTTAACTCATTGGTTACCTTTGTCTGTGGTTGGGCTATGTGGTATTGGAGTTCTCCTACTGGCCCATCTCCTACTATCTTTATCTGCTTATATGAAGATGGTTCGTTTAGCATTTTTTAGCCGATTTCTTTAAGGCCTAGGGAAGTTAAATGCCTTTGAAATCGCTCTTTTACCTCTGCTTGGCAAGATCTTGAATCCATGTTAAGTGACGATAGCCAACACATGCATACGATTAATCGGCAACATCGATACCTTGATTAGCATTTTCGTCAATACGTGGATAATTCACAGATTTCAAAATAATTTAGAAATTACTCTTTTGATTACTACTCTTCCTCTTATTCCATGTTTTATTCTGTACTGGAGACTTACAAAGTTTATCGAACACTGGGAGGCCTCTTTGACTGATGAGGAAAGTGAGTAAGCGATGCTGGTTCAAGATGATCACACGCCAATTCAGTGCCTGCGAACTCTTCCGGCTGTATTTTGGTTGTTGATGATAGTAAACATCTTGCTGTTAACAGCAAACCTGCTGTTTAAAGCAGCCTAGATGGCGATATTGCAGTACGTTATAGGATTAACGGAGAGAGAAGCAGTAAATGCATTGATAATAGGCTGTTTATTGGGTATATTTCTCGGGGGAGGGATGACTCTTCCATTTCTTATCCTTACCGAAAATGCAAATCATACCGACATTGGAATATACTTCCTTCTGATTTCTATGGTGTTTTTCATAGGGGGATTTAAGATGTTATGGTGTAAGGTCTTTCCCTATGTTGCAATTGCACTCATAAATACGGCTGATGTCCTGATGGGTTCGTGGTCACTTCCCTTGTTATTGACCGCCGCAGGTCCTAGTGGAGTCTATGTCACTGGTATTTTTGCGACTGGTACATTCTGTTCAGTAGCAGTGTTTTCACAGATTCAAGGTTTCATAGTGAATAAATATGGGCCTATTGCCCTTGTAGCAACAGTTACTGACATGTCGGTGATATGTTTATTTCTCACGTTTTTAGTACTGTGGATGTTGAATAGAATTTAGGAGGAAAGCACTCAAGACCGCTAAGTGTACTGACTGAAAGAGAAATGCTGGAAAATTTCTGAGTAATTCAAATATCAAAGGAAGAATCATCTACGGGACATATTGAAGAATGTTGTAGCTTGAAACAGAGAGGAGGAAATTACATGTTCGTATACCTTAAGGACAGATGAAGTATTTAGGAAGGAACCTCCACATTTAAATCGAATTTTAATATTCGTTTGATGATAAACTTTTGCCTTTCATTGACATTTATTTGTCCTCTCCTTTTTTGCAATTGAGAGAGATCAAAAGTCATAAAGACCCGTCCCTTCCATAACAAGGAGAGGGGTAATGAAAGGTCTCGAAATCTGGAACAACCTGCTAATAGAACTCGGTAGCTCATTTGCCCTTAAGGAAGTGATTTTTCTGGAATCTACTACCATTATTCTATTATTATTTTTCACGCAAGAAGCAATAACTATTTGCAGAGACATCATAAACTATTTAGTGGTGAGTGCAATATTAATAGTATGCTATTGAATATTGTCCATTAAAATAAATAATGATAGGAAAAAGCACTTAACCTGTGATGAACAGAATGTATATATACAACCATAACAATGATTGAATAGTACATGCAGTTTGTAATAGAGAAATAAACAATATGCTGTTAAGAAAAACAGAGAACTAGTTAGTCAACCATTGTAAAGGCAGAGCAGTTCTGCCCGAACAATCCCTCATGTGAGCGTTCAAATTATATGTGTTGTTTCAGAACGTTCATAAAACATTTCTGAAGCTTTTGAATAAAGATTTCGTGAAAGGCTCTGGTAAATGGAAGCCTACTCTAGAAATCATCATTTTGGGATCTAAATCTACATTTCATGCTTAAATATGTCACTGAATGGTGTCAGTTAAGTCTTTAGAGTGGTTCTGGTCTCTATATTTCTTATTATTCCTATGTGAAGTCAGGGCACAAACCAAGAAAAGCCATTAAAAGGAGGAGATAAAAGAATCGGGTTCGAACTCAGTAACTTCGGTTCATCAACTGATCTTTCACCGATATTTATTTCAAGAATTGCAAGGATGCGATTTAAAAACTGAACATTAACAGTTCTTAATGCTTAAGGGGGGAGGGTAGAGTTTGGGGGAGGTAAAGAGGAACAAGGGGTTGCTAAATTTGTAAAAGAGTATTTCTAAGAGGGGTATTTAGGGGCACGGAGACCAACCGACCGGCAAAAGACAACGGAGAAAACGTAGACAGGAGGGAAATGTATAATAAAGATAGAAAATATGAAATAAAGATATCAAACCTATATAAAGAGAGAAACTGAATGATTACTGGAGGTCAATAACAGGGACACAATCGACAAGTCAGATGTACAGTTTATTTAATTCCTACACCGGTTAATTAATTCTTATAACACAATTGACACTAATTTATTTATTAATAAATTCATATATCGTTCATTTTCATTAAAGTGAAGATCACGTATGTTTAATTATTTTTGTACATATTTATATTGATGTTGCTATTCTTAACATGTTAAAATTGGCTTCCTTATTCTTGATTTGATCAAAGATCAGTAAATTTAGTCCACCAAAGCGGTGAAAGTGTATCGAATGTAGATGAAAATTAGCCTTTTTCCCACTTTCAATGAGCGCACAAACTTTAAGCAATTACTTTATTTTTCATTCGAATTTATTACGCTTTGGTCCGAATTGTTGTTATGATTACTTTCAAAGCTTCTTCTCATTTCTTCTTCGGGCAATTCAGACTATTGTAGCTATGTCTAAATCCAATTGAGTAAACTTCTTTAATAAATGAGTCGGATTAGTCCTCAGTAATCATTGGCTCGCAGAAAGCATTATTATTTTCTTCAATCTATAATGACCGACTGCGGGTACCTCTGTTCGTCAATATCGGTTTTCCATCAGTCCAAACCACAAAAAACTGATATTAAGAGACTCGTGTTTTACGCCAAGTACGTATATACGTCCATTACGTACATAACTAACATCGTCCCATTTTTCTCTAAGAGTGTTTTAATTTATTTCTTTAACCAGGGAAGATTCGTATTATGATATGTGTATTGCCATTTGCAGCGTCCGAGGACAAAAATATACTCTTAAATACATACAAGAATGAAATATTAAATATTTAAATACACATGGGTAATAACCAAAAAAATTAATACATTTTTGATTCCTTTTACCTTTAACTCAGGGGGAGTCGACATTTGAAAGTGAGTCTACTCGCTGAGGTGAATTGGGGCGAGTTAAGCTGGAGACTGCCTCGCTGAGGTTATTCGAGCATGGTGAGGTGATTTGGGGAAAAACAGCTGATGCTTCTCCCGGGAAGGTGGGGGCGGGTGGTGATGCTTCACGACTTGAAGATGTAAGTGAGGGGATTTTGGATAACCGGAGGTTATCCCGATCCCTGCCTTCAAATTCGGGCTTCTCGATAATGAGACTTAACCAAGAGTTGAATCTTTTCTCGAGTGGGAATTCACGTTGATATTCCTCAATGGAGAGTTGTTATCTCTCATAGCTAAGCGTTATCGCGATAAATTATCGCGGTAACGATATCAAGTTATCTGTTTTCCAATATTTTTTTCCCCGCGTTATTGATTCATCGTTATCGCCGATATTTTTGGTTCCAAACTAGCTATAATCGATAATTTCAGTTTATGGTTCCAGTTTAGCACAGGGGCATGCCAAGCGTGCCTTGAAGGCAGAAATAGATAGATCCGAGCTAGGTGAAGGATCCTTAAAACCCATGTATTATAAAATACATCCTTAAAACTATTGTATTATAAAATAACGCGATATATTGTCAATAACAAATACTGTATTATAATTTTTGATTTATTGATTTATCAGTTATCATCTACTCAGGTGATAAGTTTATATCCAGTTATCGATTATCGGTTATCGCCGATAAGGTTATCGTTATCGATTTATCAGTTATCGTGTTCTATTTTTTCGTTATCGCGCCCATCTATGGTATCTCTGTTTTGTTTTTTTAAGAAAACTGAGATAAGGGATTTTCTCTGGACGATAATGGTATGAGGGTTAGTCTAGATACCACTGGTATGATCTTCTAAGTGACCAAAGAACCGGCCTCGGGAAGGCAAGTCCCGCTCGGTTCCAACTATCTTCTTAATTCCCTGTTTGACTCAGGAATTCGTCTTCTTCTCTCGATAGCGACATGGCTTTTCTCTTAAATTTCTCAAGATCGAACTATATATACGTCGATTATACAGTGGGGACGAGGGGAGACAGGGAGTTTAGGAGAAGTGAACCCTCACTATCCCATAGTTAAGCCTCTCTCTTAGGGCATGAATTTTCAACGCGGTGACACTTCGCCACTTCAGGTTTACGCACGGGAAAGGTGAAATTTCGTCTGTTTGACGAAAATAGACACAAACAATCGGAGGGAACAGAAACCTGTTCATAGATTTTCTGCCGACGAAGTCTTAGGCAGCAAGATTTTCATTATATAGGCCCGCACACCCCCATATGTTTATATTAACGGACTACGAAATCTGCTGGCCTAAATCCTTCTTTGCGACCGACTTCACATCTTAGGCAGCGAGGAAAAGCGGGGGAGGGCGTAAAGTCTTGGGCCATGTGGAGCCTACCGGTTGACGCTGTATAAACAAACAAGTGTCTGGAAGTCCTCGTTCTATTCATACCTTCACAGAAACCAAGAGCTTTGTATCATAGACGATAAGAGGCAAAAATCGTCTTACAATACCAAGATAAGACAGATCTATCATTCTGTCTTCACTGGCGAAACTCGGAAACCAATCTTCTAAACTTCGTAGGAAGTTCAAGGTAGTTTCAATTAAAAAAATATTATCCAAAACTGTTAAAAGGAGATTTAAAGATCAAGAGGAAAAAAGATTGAATGATCAAGGGCTAAAAGGATTCAAGGTGAGTATGAACCAAGGTACATCTAAGATCAACAGAAAAAAACATCTTAACTTTACCAAAAATTGGACGCATGAATAATGGTCAAAAGTTATTTGGTCAGATGAAAGTAGTTTTCAGGTATGAAACAAGGTCTGCTGACCCAAAAGTCGCGTGCCCTCAATTATTCTGATTTTTGACCTTACGACCTTCCAAACTTTAAAATAATTCCAGGAGTACCCATGGGAGGACCTTAGTATAGCCACATACCTTAGCATATCATAATAGAGAACAGCCCAGCCTAGCATAGCGTAGTATTGTCCAGCATAGCATAGCCTACTATAGCCTAAAAAGGCGTAGCCTAAACTTGGCTAGTATAGCTTAGCATATCTTAGCCAAGCATAGCATAGCATAATCTACCCTGTTTTAGTCTAGTATAGCCAAGCCTAGCCAAACATATGGATAGCCTAGTCTAGCTCTGCCGGGCCTAACCTAGCCTAACTTAGTATAATTTCGGTAGGCTAGTATAACCTATCGTAGTATAGCCTACTTTATCATACCTTAGATTAGTATAGCCTAGCCTATCGTATCCTAGTATAGACTAACCTAGCTTAGTAGACCCTAGTCTAACCTAGCATATTATAGTACTGCCTAGCGCAGCCTAGCCTAGTCTAGCCTTGCCTAGCGCAACATTGCTTAGTGTAGCCTAGCTTACTATAGCCTAGGCTTACCAGGTATGATTAGCATTGCATGCCAAGGCCAATGCAGGCCAGAGCCTATACTAGCATCGCATAGAGTAGCCTAGTCTAGTATAGTCAAGCTAGAATAGGCTACTATAGCCTAGCCTAGTATAGTCAAGCTAGAATAGGCTACTATAGCCTAGCCTAGTATAGTCAAGCTAGAATAGGCTACTATAGCCTAGCCAATATATCCTTGCATACGATTGCCTAGCCTAGAATAGCATACTATAGGATAGCTTCGTATGGCCTATCATAGCATAACCACACCTAACATAATATAACCAAGCGTATCATATTATAGCAAACCTAGTATATCCTAAACTAGAATAGCATACCATACCCTAAACTAGAATAACCTTTCATATCTTACGCTATTATAGCCATGGTTAGCTAGCCTATCCTACCCTAACATATTATTACCTAGCATAGCCTAGCAGAGAAGAGCATAGCCCTCCCTAGCTTATTATACTTTAGCCTACCCTAATATAGCATAGTATAGATTCATCAAGCCTAATATAGCTTAGCATAGCTTAGCATAGCATAGTATAGTATAACCTAGCCTAGCATTAATTATCCTAGAGAAGTATTGCCTATATACCCTATTATACCCTAGTCAATCATAGCTTAGTATTGTCTAGCCTAACATACTATATAATATCCTAGCATAGTATTTCATAGCCTAAATTAGCACAATATATCTTACCCTTGTACATTATACCTTATTATAGCTTAGCATAGTATAGCCTAGCCAATAGTAGGCTAGCAGAGTATTGCCTATTCTAGGCTTGCCTAGCAGAGTATAGCATATTATAGCCTAATCTCTTCTAGTAGAGTATCGGCCGAATAGTTTTGATGATATTGCCAAAAAAAAATAATTCCTGGGCTAACCTTGGGAGGACTCTGGCAATTAGATCATTCGAAAGAGAATGTAAAACAATATAAGGCTTTTAAATTTGGTTGAATCGGCCCAATAGTTATGATGTTATTACAAAAACAATATAAAATGGCAAAACGGGGACCGACCGACCAACCTAGTGAGATGCAGAGTCGCTCGCGATTAGACTCGCACGCGACTGAAACTACTATTTTCTTGCTGTTTTAGGTGTAATTTAAGTAATTCCATTTAAAAATATCTTGGAAGAAAATGATTAAAATATTTTACTTTGTCGTAACAATTTTACAGATTTTCCCCACTTCTGGGGTCATTTTTGTTAGACAAAGAGTTGGAAAGGCATTTCACCCTGTTTGTGTGGAACCATATGTGAACCATGGAGGTAGTTCTATCATGGTCTGGGATTGCATGTATACATCAAGACTAGGAAAGAATCAACTCCACAACTTGTTCTTCTATCATGTTGTCTCAGGTTTTAGCGTCATCTATCCACAAATTGCAAAGAATGAAGATATATTTCAGCGCGATTGCGGAATTTCTTCAGAAATTATGGAAAATACTCAAAGTATTTAATCAATAACAGTATTAAATGATGGAAGGGAACTTCGACAGTCAAACGCTACGTGTTATGAATAACCCGCAGGGAACAGAAAAGCTATACATGGATATGAATACGAGACTGAGATGTAATATGATGTTTCATGTCGTCTTCATGAAAAAGCAGACTTCTCTTATTGATTAATTCTGACCTTATTACTCCAAGTCTTTCATAAGAACGGTACAAATGAGAAAGGTAAACATCTTTAGTAATAGTTTGATTTAGGTTAAGAAGTTCAAAATGGATTATGCATTTCATATCTTACCAAACGCAAAAAAAAATCATTCCTTGTACGAGGCCCCCGATTAGGTTGGGGAACTTCATTTTATAGTCAGGACTAATCTATTGTCCAGAACGTTTAATATTATTGTATTTCGTGGTACAACCACTATATACTATACACTACTCCTATATTATGTGGGGGGGGGGGAGGATTAATCTCCTACTGAAACGCGAACCGTTTGAAGGACTGTTCGCAAGGATTAACGACCGACTGGGAGGTCACACTTGAAGCGTTGGGACGAGTTCGCAGAATTGGGAAATATTTTCCCAACTTGCTCAGGAGTCGAAAATTCGAGAATGTTCGAACAGGAAATGACGTCGTCCATGGAGTGATACCATAGCATGTGGTCTCCGATAAATGAGGGAAGGGGGGGTCAGAAGTTGTTCTTTTACATTGTACATAAACCACTTTATGTCTCCACTAAAAAGGCGTTTCGAAACTCGGTGGGTTATTAGTTCAGATATGAGAGATGAACAGAGGTTGATTATTTGTAAAATGTGTACCTCTGACAACTCTCGAAGAATCCATTGCCCCAATCATGAAACCTTTCCTATCTCTAAGAAATAATGATGGACAATGGAGTGAGTTTTATTTAGTTTTCACTCAATTGTTCAACGGTAAGGATTTGATTTATTCCAATCGTATTTTAAAAGATCTCCAAGAATTCCCTTGCTAATCCTGAAAGGGGATTATCTTTGAAACTAATGTTTTCCAAGCTTAAATTCTGGAACCAACTTTGGCACTGGCTCATACTAATTGTTCATTCACCAAATAAATACTTGATAAAAAGTTTGTGCTGTTAACTTAGCATTATTGCGTACATATTTACAAGTATTTTTATTGGTGTTTATGCTTTGATTATTTACAATGAATACATAATTAATATTTAACTCTATTTTAATTAGTATTCCAATTGCTGCTTATTCCCAGGCGTTGATCCTTGAGATTATGGCTTTTTTGTAAGTTGTAACATTTCAATGTGAGGGATACTGAGATTCACTAAAGACAGTAGAATGCAGCCTTCTCCACTTTTTACATTAAAATGATATATGGCATAAAAACCTTTCTGAACATTAGAAAATGTTCATGATATTTCAGAACTTCCCCAAACGGATCTCGAACGGAGAATTATCCCTAAATTGCTGATTATTAAAGAAGATAGATTGGGGAATTATATTTCTTAAAGGAAATTAATCAACAATCATTTATCTATTGAGAAATTAGAGATACTAATGTATAAGACGAGAGAATCCTTTTTTATTTTCGAAGAATCAATGAAAAGAGAACGAAATCCGATGAAAGGAAAAACTAACGTCGACAGCTTTAATGAAATATTGTTTTTTGTCTTTGTAGTTTTCGTTATTATGTTTTATGTTTTAATGGAAATATCATGTAAAATTACACCCTCGGGAAGGAATTGTGGGTAGAAATGGTTAGAAGGAGGGAGAAATAAATTAGCAAAAATTGGTAAATAAAAAATCAAAATCTGCCAATTGTTTGAGAATGATTTATTAGCAACGAATCGTCTTTTAAAGTTGCGCTGATAATGAAAATTAACGATTATTCTTTGGTTTTCGAAAATACTAAAAGATAAATTGTAAATCAGAATAAAATAAAGATAAATAAGCTGAGAGGGATAAAATATATTGAGATTTGTTTCCAAATTTATTTTTTTATTTTTTTCTTATTACTCCATAATAAGAATTGCTTCCGCATACCATCGTAAGTGACAAAAAAGAGACAAAAGCAGAGGAACATTGAGCGAAAGAGAGGATAAAGAGAAAAATAAGGATTAAATAAAAACCCCATTAAATACAAACTAATAACAAACACTTATCATTTTTTCACGTTGAGGTCATGTATCGCAGCGTCCACGAGTTGTGAAATTTCAATCATTCTCTCTCTCCGTCTATCATTCATCCTCCCTCTTTCTCTCGCTTATGTTCTCATACTGTCTCTCATGCTTTATCTAATTCTCTCTCTCTGTTTATCTCTCATTCTCTCTTGTTCACTAGCTACGTATCTCGCTCATTCTCTCTTAGTGCTCTCATTCTCTATCTAATTCACTCATACATTTTCTCTCCCACTCGTTCTCCTGCTTTGTTTCGCGTGCTCACTCTCACGCGCTCTCTCTCTCCCAATCGCCTTCTTGCTTTGTTTCGCGTGGTCTCTCTCGCGAGCTCTCTCTCTCCAACTCGCTTTCTTGCTTTGTTCCACATGGTCTCTCACTTGCTCTGCTGCTTAGTTTCGCGTGGTCTCTCTGCGTGGAAATGTCCGAGGGTTACCCTTGTGGGCGATTTCCAAGCACGAGCTTTGCAGCCGCTGCTGGCGGCCCACTTTCGCAATAGTGTGAAGGTATGCTGCCAACCAGTACGGGGAAACCGCCACATCAGGGTAGAGGCTGAGAAATATCAGATCTCCGAGAATTCAGTCGTTGCCCTGATGGTGAGTGAAAATGACCTCTACCTCCGAGGAGGCAAAGTAGACACCATAATATCTCCTTGTTCCGATATCCAAACTGGCGCTTCATATACCCTAACATCCTTTAGGCTTTCTTCTCCACCTTAATACACTGAAGCGAGAACTTGAGGTCACTGGTGATAGTTACATCCAAGTCCTTCTCAGTGTCGGTGGATTCGAGAGCAGTGTCTTTAAAGATATAGGGTGATTGAGGATTTCGTTTGCCGTCTATGCATAACTTTGCATTTGTTTACGTTGAAAGGCATTTGCCACGTATCAGACCACTCCTAATCTTCCTAAGATCTTCATGCAGGAGGGCAGTATTTCCATCCTTTGCAACGTTCATACCAGTCTTGGTATCGTCGGCAAATTTAGAAATCTTGGCAACCATGTAACCGTCCATGTCGTTGACGCAGATGATGAATAGTAGTGGTCCCAGCACAGAAACTTGAAGCACCCCGCTAGTAACGTGCACCCACTCAGAAGCCTGTCCATTCACCACCACCCATTGCCATTTGCCACTTAGCCTAGTTCTCGATCCAGCTGGCTACTTTTGCGTCTATGCCCAGCGCTCGCACTTTCCGGAGAAGGCGGCGGTGTGGTACCTTATCAAAGGCTTTCTGAAAGTCTAGGTACACCACATCCACCGCCTTGTCCCGATCGTGCTCACTGAACACGAAGTGGAAGAATTCCACAAGGTTCATACCAGTCTTGGTATCGTCGGCAAATTTAGAAATCTTGGCAACCATGTAACCGTCCATGTCGTTGACGCAGATGATGAATAGTAGTGGTCCCAGCACAGAAACTTGAAGCACCCCGCTAGTAACGTGCACCCACTCAGAAGCCTGTCCATTCACCACCACCCATTGCCATTTGCCACTTAGCCTAGTTCTCGATCCAGCTGGCTACTTTTGCGTCTATGCCCAGCGCTCGCACTTTCCGGAGAAGGCGGCGGTGTGGTACCTTATCAAAGGCTTTCTGAAAGTCTAGGTACACCACATCCACCGCCTTGTCCCGATCGTGCTCACTGAACACGAAGTGGAAGAATTCCACAAGGTTCGTCAGGCATGACCGTTGCCTTCGGAAGCCGTGCTGGGAACTCCTCAGTAGCAGGTTTGACTCTAAATATGACGTCATTTTGTCCACCATCATGCGTTCTATGAGTTTACCGACTATCGAAGTCAGACTTCCAGTGGAAGTTGTCAACAGTGAATCGGTTGAGCAGTTCAAGTTAAGACTAGACAAGGTCTTGAAAAGTGGCCGTTTAGGGACGCAAAACAATTGAGCAGCCATGTGCCCGCCGTTTGCTAGTCCAAAGGTACCTTCCTTGAATGGACTGTAAGGTCTCCTAGGATAACTTCTTTCCTTGTTTTTACTCCTTATTGTTACTCTCTTCCACTCGCTCTCCTACTATTTTCCGCGTGGTCTATTTCGCGCTCTCTCTCTCTCTCCCACTCACCCCTGCTTTGTTTCATGTGGTCTCTCTCACGCACTCTCTCTCCCACTGGCTCTCCTGCTTTGTTTCGCGTGGTCTCGTTCGCGCGCTCCCTTTCTCACTCGCTCTCCGCTTTGTTTCGCGTGGTCTCTCTCGCGCGCTCTCTCTATCCGACTCGTTCAACCGCTTTATTTTGCGTGGTCTGTCTCGCGCTCTCTCTCCATCTCCCAGTCGCTCTCCTGCTTTGTTTTGCGTAGTCTCTCTCGCATTCTCTCTCTCTCCCACTCGCTTTCCTGCTTTATTTCGCGTGGTCTCTCTCGCGCTCTCTCTCTCATTCCCTCTCTGTTTGTTTCGTGTGGTCTCTTTCGCGCGCTCTCTCTCTCACTCGGTCTCCTGCTTTGAGTACCGTGAGCTCTCTGGCACTCTCTCTCTCTCTCCCACTCCTCTCTCTCCTGCTTTCTTCCCTGTGGTCTCTCTCGCGTTCTCTCTCTCTCTCACTCGCTCTCCTGCCTATTTTCGCGGGCTCTCTGTCACGCGCTCTCTCTCCCACTCACTCCCATCCTCTGTATCGCGTGGTCTCTCTCGCGCGCTCTCTCTCTCCCACTCGCTCTCATGCTCTGTATCGCGTGGTCTCTCTCGCGCGCGCTCTCTCTCCCACTTGCTCTCCTGCTTTGTTTCGCGAGGTCTCCTTCGCGCGCTCTCTCTGCCACTCGCTCTCTCTGCCACTCGCTCTCTGCTTTGTTTCGCGAGGTCTCCTTTGCGTGCGCAATCTCCCACTCGCTCTCTGCTTTGTTTCTCGTGGTCTTTTTCGCGCTCTCTCTCTCTCCCACTCGTTCTCCTGCTTTGTTTTGCGTGGTCACTTTCACACTGTCTCTTTCTCCCACTTGCTCGTCTACTTTGTTTCACGAGGTCTCTCGTGCTCACTCTTTCTCACTGCTCGCTGGCAGTGACCACCGACTAATTTGATTTGTAGTCAAAGTCCTCAAGGCAGAGCCCGCGACTAGTAAATCGAGGAAACTTGATTTAAGAAGACCAGACTTTGCAAGTCTAGGCGCGAGACTGACTGACGCGAGGCTAGAAGAGTGCGAGGCTGTTGAAGACTCTTTGGAACAGTTTCAAAACCTCATTCATGAGTCTTCAATCGCGTTTTATCCCTTTGAAATGCCCCCGTCTGTCTTCTGTTCAACCAAAGTGGTTTAATCGAGAAATCGGGCAACTGCTTAGGGAGAAGAGAAATGTGTACCGGCAATCGAAGATCTCGGGTGACTTTGACGAATACCGGAGGCTAGCCAGGAGAGTGAACTCCAGCATAAGGGCGGCTAAGCGGTCTAAGGAACTCCGAGTGGCGAGACTCTGTAAAGAGAATCCCAAAGAGTTCTTTGGATATGTAAACAGCCGGAAACCAATCCGTCGAACGATTGGCCCTTTGAGGAATGAGGAGGGGACATTAAAGCATTCAGATGCAGAAAATGCTAACCTCTTCAACGACTACTTCTCTTCAGTGTTGACTGAAGAGTGTGCTTCCATTCCCCAGCCGACGGATTCCTACTCGGGGGAAAAGCTGTAGGTACTGGACTTCACCGAAGGAGAAATAAAGAAAAAGATCGCTGACCTAAAGACGAATAAGTCCCCTGGACCGGAGGGGTTTCTATCCAAGGTGTTAAAGAAAGTGTGCGATGAAGTATCACGACATCTGTGCGCTATCTTTAACATGTCAATTGGGACCGGATGCGTTCCTAGAGACTGGCGTGAAGCGGAGGTGACTCCGATCTTCAAGAACGGAGACCCCAGCCATCCGTCAAACTACCGACCCATTAGTTTGACTTCGATAGTCGGTAAACTCATGGAAAGCATGTTAGTGGACAAGAGAACGTCTTATTTAGAATCAAACCTGCTACTGAAGAGTTCCAAGCACGGCTTCCGAATGCAACGGTCATGCCTGACGAACCTTGTGGAATTCTTCCACTTCGTGTTCAGTAAGCATGATCGGGATAAAGCGGTGGATGTTGTGTACCTTGACTTACAAAACGCCTTTGATAAGGTACCACACCGCCGCCTTCTCCGGAAAGTGCGTGCACAAGGCATAGACGGCAACGTAGCCGGTTGGATAAATAGCTCGCTAAGTGACAGACGGCAACGAGTCGTGGTTGTTGGACGGGCCTCTGAATGGGCGCCCGTATCTAGCGGTGTCCCGCAAGGTTCCGTCCTGGAAACACTACTGTTCATCATCTATGTCAACGACATGGACAGAGACATGATTACCAAAATCTCCAAATTTGCCGACGACACCAAGCTTGGTATTAATGTGGCCAAGGAGGGGAACACTGCCCCAAAGAGGACCTTCAAATGATTGGGGAGTGGTCGGACACGTGACAATTGCCTTTTAACGTGAACAAATGCAAAGTAATGCATATCGGCCACCGAACCCCGAAATCTCATTACATCCTTAAAGGCACTGCTCTTGAATCAAATTTCACTGAGAAGGACTTGGGTGTTACTATCATTAGCGACCTCAAGTTCTCGAAACAGTGCATCCAGGATGAGAAGAAAGCTTAAAGGATGTTAGGCTACATAAAGCGCCAGTTTGGATACCGTAACAAGGAGATAGTACTTTGTCTGTACAACTCCCTCGTTCGGCCGCACCTGGAGTATGCCATACAATTTTGGAGTCCTTCGTTTCGAAAGGACATCGCAAGGTTGGAACGCGTACAAGCTAGGGCAACCAAACTGGTTCCCTCTATCCGACATAAAAGATATGAGGATAGACTAAGGGAATTAGATCTGTTCTCGCTGGAAACCCATAGACTGCGTGGTCAGCTCATCGAAGTCTTCAAAATACTTCGAGGGCTCGACAATGTTGACTACCGGGATATTTTCACACTGAGTGAAAACAGAACGCGCAATCACGGCTTCAAACTTGAGCTGAAGCGTTACAACCGCAATATGTGTGGAAATTTTTTCACCTACAGTATCTGCGGTAAGTGGAACGCACTTCCAGTGGAAGTTGTCAACAGTGAATCTGTTGACCAGTTCAAGTCAAGACTAGACAAAGTCTTGAAAAGTGGCCGTTTAGGGACGCAAAACAATTGAGCAGCCATGTGCCGGCTTGATTGCTAGTCCAAAGGTACCCTATTTGAATGGACCGTGAGGTCTCCTAGGGTACTTTCTTTCCTTGTAACTCCTTGTAACTCTCTTTCTCTCTCCCACTTGCTCTCTGCTTTGTTTCGCGTGGTCGCTCTCTCGCGCTCTCTCTTTCCCATCGCTCTCTTCCATTGTTCCGCGTAGTCTCTCTCGCGCTCTCTCTCTCTCCCACTCGCTCTCCGGCTTTGTTTCGCTTGGTCTTTCGCGCCCTCATGCGCTCTCTTATGTTTTACTTATATTTTTTACTTCATTTCAGTTATGAGATGTTATCAGCAATATATATTGCAAGGAGATGTGGTTTAAGAGAGATAAAATCTTTTAAGACTTAATACAAAGTGGGGAAATTTGTGGAGTGTAGATGGGTGTTTTGTTTTCAGTGAAGTGACGTCCGTTTCTACGGCTTGAAGTGTGTAAAAGAAAAGGAAAATTAGCTTAACCTAAACGAAAAGGGGATGCGCTCAATGGCGGGAGCATAGATACACACGTGAAAGGACAATAAATTAATGAGACGTAAATTTAGAAAGGTAGGCGAATATCAAGTGGGCTCCGCCGCCCCCTGGGTCCATTTCATAATAAAATCTCGAGGGACGCCTTCGCACGCTGGGATGACTTCATATGTGGCCGGAGATGGACGGCGAGCAACTCGGTATCAATCACGGAGCGAAGACAAGTTTAGTCAGATTGCTCTTTTGCGTATTGGTTGGGGGCCATCTCGCAAGACCTTCGATGTCCCACCACAATCTCTTCTCTATAAAGGCATCTACGAGAGGCTAATGGGAGGTGGGGGCATCTGATGGCAGGACTTGAATGAGTGAAAGAATGGCTTCACTCGAATTTTTGACAAATTGTAATGGACAGGCGAGCCAGGAGATTTGGGCTATTAATCTGGCGTTGTTAAATCGAGGAAGAGGGATTTACCCCATTTGATGATAAAAGAGGATGATTAAAGATGAGTGTATTAATGGAAAGACTGAGAGATAGAGAGTAATAAATACTGACAGACTCTCATGAACCGAAAATGAATTAACAAAGAATCTGGAACTTAAGTAAATAAAGAATTATTCTCGCAAGAGTAAATAAAAATTAATATATGCAAGAAAATCTATTGGCATTTCTGAGCTCAAAGGCAATCAAATACCATCAGCAGAGTCACTGATAGTTTCTTGACTTCACCTTTGGGAAAAATACGTTTGGAAGTAAAGTTCCGAGTAGGAAGATGCCTTTCTCACACATATCTCTAACTCCTGCTAAATTAACATTCTGTTCTTAAACTCCATTGATTTTTGGATCGTGCTTGACCCTGGCTCCAGTGAACCCATTTCCAGTGCCGTGCAAGAGCGACTGTCACCGCCTTTGTAACCGGAGGCTGCTATTAACTTCCTTAAAAATGACTCCAACGATGTTTTTCCTCCTGGTAATATTTTTATGTCGTCATAAAAATCGAAGTGATTTTCATAAAAATCTTTAGAAATACTTCATTTTTTGCTTTTCGTTCCATATAGAAACCAAAAATAGACTTGTATATTTTGTGCGCGTATGTTTGTAAGCACTTCTTTTTGCAGGTTGTTTATTTAAATTACAACCTCCAAGAGTCTTAAGACTATGTCAACAAACCTGAATTTAAAATAAAGACTTTCGTAGAATCTGGATTAGTCTTCCAAAGAAATCTATTCAACCATGTGCAAAGGAGCATCCATCATCAAGGGATATCTCAAAGACCATATAAACTAAATCATCTGTTGCCTAAATTTTAGATTTTATTATCAAAGAACCGAATCACGGTAAGCTTCAATGCCAAACATGAGCAGAAAATATTCTCCTGACACATTCATGAATCTAAAGATAAAATCGATTAACTTAATTGAAACTATTCTGACTATTGATCAGCGCTGTTCATTAAATAAACTCGCATAACTTTTTTATGCAGTGGATTATAGATAAATTGCACCTAAGCCAGCTCTGGTGGAGTGATGTGTGCAATCCTTGCAGCAAGCAAGCACAGTAACCACTCGTTGGGATTTTGGGAACATATACCCTTAAAACACATCTTGTTTAACTGAAAGAAAATAAAGGCCAAAAAACAAGAATTAAGGCGACGAAATCATCACTATGGAATATAGCCCGGAGTAGTGGCGTTTTTTGTGCAAAGCGAGATTGGATCGAAACTCGCTTAAAGAAAGCAGATCATTGAAAGGTTCTTTTAATCTAGAGATGAAGTCTACTGGGCGTCGTTCAGCGATAGTGCGACCTGCTTGAAATGCAAGTGAGGTAGCATTCCGGTGGAAAAATGAGGATAGAGTGATTACGTGGCGCTCCGATACGGACTCATGGCCGGATATTTCGGTCCCACCTTACTGAAGAACTGGAAAGGTGACCTAGGTGAACCTATCACGAGGCCTTTTGACACGCTTTCATACTTATAAACTGGGGGTTTTCTCATTAAGTAAAGAAACGTATGTCTAAAGTGAAGAGCAGCAA
Organism: Ceratothoa steindachneri; assembly: GCA_963969495.1. Classification (NCBI taxonomy): domain Eukaryota; kingdom Metazoa; phylum Arthropoda; class Malacostraca; order Isopoda; family Cymothoidae; genus Ceratothoa; species Ceratothoa steindachneri. The sequence goes on along the minus strand of OZ018339.1, from coordinate 53,345,531 downwards.
GCGATCTTCGAAATGAAATCAAATCTAGCCCTGTCCATATAAATTTCACACAAAGAAATCCAATAGAAGGAATTTAAAGCGTTTATAGGCATATCGATTCACTCCGAGGACTGTCAAAAACTCGCTGAATCAGCATTCAAGCGATAGACCTGCAAATGGCTCAGAGCATTAAGAAATATATGCCAGGCCCACAAAAATGATAGTGCCAGACTTAATTGTTCGATCCATCCTTGACCCAAACGCCAGCAAAGTGACCACTTGAAACATGGAGAACAATCGAAAGAGATTTAGAGGGGAAGGCGATATATTTCATGGGGGTCAGTAACCATCACCCATGAAAGTCTGTCCATGCATCAAGAGAGCATATATACACATAATGACATAGGCCTGAAGCTCTTCTATTATAAAGGTGCCTGATTTCCTCTGAGTTAGGATCCATAATCTCTCTCTTCGAACAACTCTCCCAGGACTCAGGCATTGAGAAAGTAAATCGACAACCGACTCAAGAGATGACAGTGGTGCGCCTTATAAAGGCCTATGGCTGTAAAATACAGCCTGAAAGGCGAGAATACCTCCTACCCAGATGTAGCATAGCTGCTTTCACCTAAAGAAAGATAGAGAGTAACTGAAGCAGAACAGAGATATCAAATTTGGGGCAAATTCCGCAACGTAAGCGCCAGGCCGGCCTACATCTCTCGGCGCATGACTCGCGAAAACCGTCTACGCTTTGGGCGTTGGTAGGCAGGAAGCATCTAATTTGGTCCCTGGACCAAAGACTTAGAGCAGAAATCATTGTCCGTATCTCCTTCCATTTAGCATCTAGTCGCCGGCAATTCTAATAAAAGAAAAAAGCCTGGATGCCAATTTGGATGGACTATAAATGACCGTCTTTGAAGAATAGGCCTCCACACGAATAATCTCTAGACTACTTTTATGAGATTACAAGATGTCAGAGCCGGCAAAGACCGTGTGGTCCACTTCTAGGCCAGCTCTCCTTCAAACCACGCCAATGCACTTAGAGTGTGCATTTAAGCGGTTCTTAAAGATGTGTATGCTTGCTGATTTAACAATGTTCTCCGGCAACTCTTTCCACGAGGAAACCACCTTGTTTGAGAAAGTTCTTTGCTATATTTGTTTCAAATCTTCGTTTCTTAAGTTTGTATCGAAGGCTTTGGGTTCTTGAGGAAGCGCCCAACTCGGGAAGGGTTTCAGTTTTTACCTTATCAAAAATGCCTGTGATCTTATAGACTTAAAGTTCTCCTCTTAACCTTCTCGTCTTAAGTGATTGTAGGTTGAGTGCTTTAAGTCTGTCTTCGTAGGACTTTTTATGTAGTCTAGGTATCATTTTTGTAGCACCATGTTGCACTCTCTCCAACATTTCTATATCTTTCCGCAAGTATGGATTCCAAAACTGAACTGCGTATTCCAAATGTGATCGAACTAAAGATTTGTACAGGGGAATTACTATATTTTCCGATTTGTAGGCGAAATTTTTTATATATGAAACCGAGCACTCTGTTTGCTTTCTTGCATGGCTCCGCGCACTGTCTTCCAACTTTTAAATCGTTGCAGCCTATAACACCAAGATCTTTTTCTTCTGATACCTTTTTCAGTGGCAGGCCTTTTATTGTATAGTTAGAATTCTTAATTTCTTGCTCCAATGTGTAGTACCTTGATTTATCAATGTTGAGTTTCATCTGCAAATTTTTTGACCGTTCCACAATGCTGTTTAAGTCTCTCTGGATTTTATGTTGATCGGCAAGTGTTATTGATTTACCACTCAGCTTTGTATCGTCAGCAAATTTTGAGAATAGGCTCACTATGCCTTCATCTAAGTCGTTTAGATACATTAGAAAAAGCAATCGACTCAGCACGGGCCCCTGGGGCACTCGTTTGTTACTTCTGGTCATCTTGATTGGTGAATTGGTGACAATTTATGATTGAACATTGTTTCTTTCCGTTGAGCCATTCTTCGATCCACTTCAATACATTTGCAGCGATTCCATGAGCGGCAATATTCGTAAGTAGACGCTCTTGGGGGACCCTATCGAAAGCTTCTTTAAAATCTAAGTAGATTACATCTGCTGCTCTATACGTGTCATACTCTTCCATGATGGTTTGAAAAAATTCTAGCAGATTTTTTAGACATGATTTGTTTTTCATAAAACCGTGCTGTGGTTTGCGCATGATACCCAATTTGTCTAAACCTTTGACTATTTATTCTTTTATAATAGATTCGAGCAATTTTCCGATTAGAGCTGTCAGGCTTATTGGCCTGTAGTTGCTTGAGATTTGTCATTCACCCCTTTTAATGATCGGAGTAATGTTTGCACTTTTGAAGATTTCTGGAACGACACCTTCTTCGAGTGATTTGTTGACTATTGTGGTGATTGGCTTGGTTTTCATTTCTTTCAACTCTTTCAGGTGACGAGGATGGGTCAAATCCGGTCCTGGCAATTTGCTTAGCTATAAATTTTCGATATGTTTGATTACGTCTTCTTCTGTTACTTGAATACTAGTCATAAACGATTCTTCTCCGATAACTATTGGTGCATCAATGTCTGGAATGGTGTCAATGTTTTCGGTTGTAAAAACTGACGCATAAAGTTCGTTGAAAATCTCGACAAGGGCACTTGGGTCATATATTGAGATTCCATTCTGGTTTTAAAATGGTCAATTGAGTCCATTGCCGTGTTTCTGTTGTTTACATACTGTTAGAACATCTTTGGATTTTTTTTTTCATTTCTAGCTAGCTCGATTTCGTAATTTTTCTTTAATTTCTAATTAGATTTTTGACACCGCGTCTTAGTTCTATGTATTCGTCTGGACGTGGTCCGCGAGTATCTCTACAACATTTATATGACTGATTTCTCGTTTTGATTAGATCCTTGATCTCGATGTTCCACCACTTTGGTTTTACCGTAGATTTTTGCTTGTTATGTCTTGGGACGTATATTTAGTCAGCGTTTCTAAATTTTTTAGGAAATAATTCCACATTGTAGTGACGATGTTGTCATTATTAGTCCTAGAACCAAGGGCATTCTTCAACACACGCTCAAAGTCTTTAAAATTTGCTTTGATAAGTTAGGTACAAGCATACGATTTGAGTCTGTGTTTGAACCTGTAGCAATTTTAAATCTGAGAGAACTGTGATGGCGTTCTCTGCGCGGTTCGCCAAATTTAAAATTTTTCGCAAAGTTTTCGTTTGTCTTTAAAATAATATCCAGGATATTGTTTCCTCGCGTAGGTCGATCAACACATTGCATAAGGAAGTTATCTAGGAAGTGAAGTGGTTATGATCAAGCTCTGTCAGCAGCAGCATCCTCAAAGTTTACATTTGGAAAGTCAAAGTCTCCGATTATTATTATTATTATTGTAGCTGTGGGTCCAATAAGTTCATGCAGCTAACGGAACATAAGCTGATCTGACATTTCTCTCTTGGATGGAGCTCTATAGACAACGATAGTCTTGAATACTATGTTTCCAGCAAATGATTTCGCGCATACAATATCTGCATCGCTATGATTCTCCACGGCAGCCTCGATTCGATTTAAATTTTCTTTGCAGTACAACATTACACCGCCCCCTCTTCTGAACAAACCTCTCCTTGTAAAAGAGATTTTAACCTGAGATTTTAAATTCACCGACAAAGTCTCTATTAAAATACTCATCCAGCTCTCGGAAATTGCTATTAGATCGAAGTTTTCATTTTCTACCATAAGCTTAAATTCGTCGATTTCTAATACAACGTGCGTTGGCATGTCGTAGAATAGGATCTCGACGATATACCATATATAACTATTCGTTGAGGGAATTATTCTAATATTTCGAGTGCGTGGTAATCTAATTGTTTGAGGTTAGTCCAAAAGGGGGGAGGGCCCTGGAGAGGCTTATTTATCTTCAATATGCTTAAGAAGTGGAACGGCGCACAAGGATAAATAATATGGCTAGCATTAATAAAATAGAGTTTTATTAATTAAACTATCAACAACACCCCAAAAAAATGGTTACATAAACGAAGAATGAAAAGGGTCGAGGGAATATCTGACTAATCCGGGGATTAAGATTTGGAGAGATTTAAAAAGGTAAACAAATAAAAATTAAAGGAGGAATATGGTTTGCTAAACCATTTAAAGCACAGGGTTGCGTTGACGAGAGGTTAAATGATTAAAGGTAATGCTTAGCTTACGTTATAACAAAGTTGTTGTGCAGAGGAAGAAGATGCGAAGGAATCTTCGGTCCACTGGCGATTTCCAGCAGAAGGGTTCTTCGGGGGTTGTCCTTAACGAAGGAGAAGGACTGTCTTCGAAGAGTGAGAGCGAAGTGAGGTTCGGAAGTACGAGCGATCTTTGTGATAGAAAACCGTTTCTTGACGAGTGGGCTTGAAGAAAAGTGGCTGTTCTAACGTTTTTCTCTTTCTGAACAACAGGGGGTGGAGGGTGAGAACCGTTTCTTGTCAAACGGGCTCAAAGAACAATGGCTCTTCTAACGTTGTTCTTTTTCTGAACAACAGGGGGGCCTCGTTGACTTGGAGTCTAGAAGGCACGAACCTTGGCACTCAAGGGATATTGTCCTCTTCTGGACAATAAGGGGTTTCTCGAGGTAGAGAGTTCCTAGGTGCACAAGGGAGACAGGATTGGCGTGAACATCGCGAAGATAATCGGGATCTGATCTGCTTTAATTGGGAAAAGCTATGATATAAATAGTCAAAGCCATCCTCTTGGAAAAGGGGACAATTGAGTGAGAGGCTTCGGGGAAATGTCCCACTGGCGCCTGAGGAAATATCTTATCTGCCCATAAGCCTAACTTAATCTGGCGAGATCGACGTATGGTGGTCAAACGGGGGAGTGAACCTCCTTGATTAAACATTTGCTATGGTGGGCGATAACGTGCTCTGCTTCCTCTCGCAGATGCACGTGGGTAGCATGTGTTTCTAACATGTGATAGTGGCTCAATTTAAGCGGCCTCAGACCGTTCTATCACATGGCATAATAAACATTTATGGAGGGTGGCTTTTTTTTCGGGCGTCAAACGTTGCATTTCGCTACACTGGCTCCGTGTCCTGAGACTGACCTGCAGAAAAAACCTGTACAGCTTTATTTAAGACTCTGCCAAGTCTTGCAACTCCAACTTGATTCAGATGGAGTCTGTCTTGTTGGAACAAGTCCTTATGCTCGTAGAAGTCGTTCCATGTTTCGATAAAGTGCACTCCTTCCTCATGGCAAAGACTTTTACACAGTTATTGATGCAAGATGCTTTTCCGTAGAAAGCGTTTTGCGCCCTTATTCTTGGAAGAATGCCTGAAAAAGAAAAATTGCTACTCTTTTGCTTCAGTTTACGCATCACCTGCCGGCACCTCGCTGGAAGGTATTCAGATCCGGTACAAAAAATAATGGTAGTACCGACGTACATTAAAACCGTCTCCTTCTTGGATCCACTCGTGTAATCATCGAGCAAATCTATCAGGATTTTGACTCCTCCCCCTGGGTAGCAGTATTTCTTCCTCTTCGCAGGTCGCTTTCCACAAAATTCCTCCAGTTGTTGCCCGAGGATTGAGTCTTCCATCAGGAGAATCTCAAGTTCCTCATCATGTGAGTCGTCTAAAACAGAAAATACATTTGCCATTATTGTCGGTAGCCTCCGCCTCAGGAGTCTCGGTGCAACTCCTCGACAAACTGGCACGAAAGGTTCGTCTTCGTTATCACGCGTCTCGACTCCTGTGCGTCCGCGGGGCACGGGAGCCTCTTTACGCGATTCCCGTATTGTCTGACTTCCGTGTGGTAGTCAAACTACTGCAGGTGTCTCCGGTTCTCGTTGTTTGCGAAGGACAGACGCTGCGAGCAGGCGCCGCTGCGTGCTCGGACACTCTCTGGTTGCTCCCGTCCAATTGTGCATAAATGGGAATGATAGACACTAAGTGCTCCTTTAGTGATGTTGCCTTCGAGATGGTATTATTGAAAGTTGGTTCTGCACCTCAGTTTTCACTTTCTCATAACTCGAGTCTTCCTCGGTTATGAAAATCAATTTTTATACTCTCGCAGTGGTGAAAATTTAGAATACTAGCAAGAAACCATATTTAAATTGTCCACTGGATTATTTAACTTAAATTTGAGTCAATTGTTATGAATGAACCAATTTAATATTTTAAAGTCTAACAGGCTTTTCACGTAGATGCCAATCTTCTAGTATAATTGGGAAACATTGCAGAGCATATTCCTTCCATCTTCGGGCAGTGGCAAAGCTGCTCCTTTAATGCAGTCCTATTTCTGGTAGGTAGACTTCGGATTAGCTAGGTTTGAGTCCACTGTCAACTGCCAGGGGTATGTTTCCTCCAAATCAAGCGACTCGTTGGAGGAGCGTGGCTTTCGCGGTAAGAAAACGGGACTCAATTTAACGGGAGCAGAGCTTTCCCATCACAGTGGACAAGAATGACACCATGGCGGGATGAAACTGACTGAAGATTTCCGATTGGACTGTGGTGTAACCGCATCGTAGGAAGGCATTGAATATCCTGGTTGTCTAGATCCCGACTGAGCTATCTACTTATCATCCGCATACGAGATTATTTCCAAAAGGTATACAGTCATACCCTATTTGCTTATAGAAAGTTGGGTGAGGTCATATATTTTCAGCCACTTGGGATTGAATGGCCTTAGAAATTTTGGATTGACCCTTTGGATTGAACCATACTTGTCTCTTATGAATGAAATGATCGACCTTCGAGGCAATTACCTTCACAAGGCAGATATTTAATTGAATAAAAACACATCCAGACAGACAGGCCAGGTCAAACGTAAAGAAGAGTGTCCGGATTGTTCTTATCTACCCCCCCTCTTCACCTGACCGACTACTGTTCTGTGGTTTCACATATAATGAGGCTACCGAGAGGAGGAGAGACTCTATCTTTCTTTTTTTATTTGATATATTTCTCTATTGGGGGAATTAGTCTCCTTAGTAAGTCTCATTGACAGGCCCAGGATTTGGTTTAGAAAAAGGGGTAGGTTTGGCCAATCCATATTCTTATCCCGATACGAACCCTACCTTCTGATGTGATGTCATCATAGTCTTGGTAGTAGTAACCCTTCACCTCGTTTCTGCCTCTGAACATCACCAATCGAGTGGTTGGAGATCCCATCTGGGCCCTATTTGGAAGAAAGTACCTTGGTAAGAGTAACAGGGACCTGTACGCAACTAGTAACAAAGGGCAACAGACGGAAAACCGGCGCAGCGGCTCATATGTAATGTACCACTGTAGAGTAAAAAATCTACAGCCATCCCAGAGTGATCTGCCATCAAAAGTCCTTCTCAGGGCATCCGGGCTGTTTTAGGATTCCCTTTGGGAGAAAAAATGACGGTGGCTAACGCTTTTCATTCATCTGAAGAGGAGCCCCTAAGACAGCAAAATGGGAGCTTAGCTCTGCGTTCGACAGGGATCGGTTTGGAAGCAGCTCCGAAATGAGAAGATTCGGTAAAGGGGAAACTCCTTTTACTTAAGTGGAAACCACGGCATTGATTGGGACAGGCAGGGTAGAAACCTTGAACTGAAAGAGACAGCTGGAGAGGAAACACCTACACTGAAAGAGAGGTGTGTAATCGAAATCTCTACATTGAAGGAGACACTTCCACCTGAGGCGTGGTTACTATAGTCTTAAGAGTCATCGTCATCTTTACTTTATGAGTGAGTTCATTATTGGATTTGGAGACTCGTTATTTAACCAGTGGCAGGGCGTCAACATTCACACACAGAGTCTTATCTAGAGTAGTTGAATTAAACACCAGTTGGACCAACCACGACCACTAGTGCCAGCTCTCCAGTTTAATGAACTAATGCCTGCTCCGGGAAGCGCCGATCAGACATAAAAGAAATTCTATAAAAATAAAATAAAATTGGAGAGAGTAAAAGGGGGAAAAATTGGGGGACAGTTATCTAAATTATCCCCAAACAGGAGCTATAGGTAAGGGGTGAAGCCCCCTCCAGCGGACGACGATGAATGAGCAGGATGGAAGCTGGAAATTAGCGGCCTGCAAGGAAAGTAGGCAAAAGAGGGTGAAAGGACGAACTTTGGGGTAATAAGGCCCAGGTACTTCCAGGCTAGTTTAAATCTACGCTGGCCACTGGAGCCGGATAGGAGTGCGAACCCTATAGGTGGTTCAGTTGTAGCAAGGGCTCTGCTAATACTTCTCAAACCAGCTGACATTATTTATTCTCTTTTCCTTTATTTTTATCGGTTTTGCCTATTTCTACCCCATCTCGCCCAGCACTCGTAGTTCCCGAAGGTAACCTCCACACGATATTCTAATTAAAGCGTAAATTATTATGCTAATTAATAAATGGTAATACTTCAGATTCGGGGCGCACGGTAGATGGCACTGTTAGTCGGCTACAATTTTGGGCTACAGCATATCTCGTATGACGTCAGACGGTAGCGTCAGATGTGACAATCACTGCGTCATATTTTTTTGTTGTTTTGGGGATTTGTAACTTTTAGTCTATTATTTACTAAATATCTGCGCTTTGCTCGTTTATAGTTTTTTTCTAAGTTAGGTAAGGTTTTTTGATGTCTTTTATTGTTTTTTGTTTTGTTTTCGTATTTTTTGTTTACTGCGAACGATAACAGCTTCTTACTGGCAACATTGTAGCTTATAAATAGAACCCGTTTTGCAAATGTTTTTCTTTCGTTATTGTGTTTTCGTGCTCTCCATGTGCTTCTTTGTTATTCGAATTCAGCTTTAGTTTGTATAATCGCGAAAAACTTTTAGATTATTTTGAGGCGCATAAACTAATCAAGAAACCTATAAAAGTAAGAATTGTTCTTATTAGGTTAGGTTTTTCTGCCAGTAAAAAGCTGTTGGGGAGAAAAAACCCCCCAGTAAATTCAAGGGGACTTCTCGTGGGGAAGATATCACTGCAGGAGGACCATCTGCGATGATCGTGAGTTTTAATCAATGGGGGGGTCTGGGGGGCGCAGCCCCCAGTATATACTCATATACACAAAAATATTACGCCGATATTGTTCACATCTGACGCTACCGTCTGACGTCATAAGAGATATGCTGTAGCCCAAAATTGTAGCCGACTAACAGCGCCATCTACCGTGCGCCCCGAATCTGAAGTGATACCTAATAAATTCTACTACATATGCTTTCATATCTCGCTTAACATCCACTTCTTGATGGAAGTAATTCGAATTGTTCCCCAGAATACACCGTGGTACTCTTTTCTGATCATATTTTACTATTATTACACTAACAAGGTTTTCGTTTATCTCCTTTTGGTATGTTTTGGAATGCATGTTATTTGCTGCGCTGATTCCATTGACGGTTATTTGTAAAGAGAATCTGGACAAAATATTTTAAATAATGTTTAGTATAAAAATGAGTGTTCCTTAAGTTATATGTTCACAAAAGAAATGTTCTTTTAAGGAGGTTTCAAGTCTTCTAACCAATGTATAAATGAAAGTTGAGGCGAGAAGCCTAGAAACTAGTTCATTACTAGTCGATGAGCATAATGTACATGGTGATAATTACTGAAAAACAAAAGTTTGGGAGAAGACCTTTTTATTCACAAGGACAAGATTAGTTTCGGAGCATCACAATCTAACTTTCAGCTGTATAAAGAGCAAAGGATGAAGCGGGATGCTCCGAAAAGCCGTTCTCTCTCAAAGCTTTTGATTTTTATTAGTTTCGTAATGGTAAACAAATATATTTATGTTCTTTTCACATCAAGTTTGTTGAGTCATTTAATCAGTGTGTATGTTACGCTTCTAGGTTGTGAGTCTACGATATCTGAGTAACACCAATCTCTTAATTCGTTAAACGTCTTATGATAGGAATCAATTTATAGTTTCCGGAAGATAGATGTACGAGTACGTACAATTTTAGCTTTGTTCTCGTTTGTTCGATAGTTTGAGAACGAGTGTCAGTAAAATAATTGCAGGTTTATTAACAATACATTATACCTGTGTATACTACTTTGCTTACACAGGCTTTGAACAATTTGCCCAATGTATCACTTGTATTTTGGGCAAATATTTAGTCGCGTCCTCATATATGTATATCTCACTATGATAATCGGTCGTTCCTTCGGTTTCCATTTTGCTTTTACTTTTGCTAATAACATTGAAACTATTCGGCAGATTCTAGCGAGATTTGAAGCTCTTATGTTGTTTTACATTCTATTTCGAAGGATATAATTGCAAAGGTCCTCCCAAGTTTAGCCCGGGAATTATTTTGTTTTAGCAATAACAACTATTCGGCCGATTCTAACGAAATTTGAAACCCTTATATGAATGATATAATTGCCAAGGTCCTCCCAAGGTTAGCCCGGGAATTATTTTGCTTTGGCAATAAAAACAATTCGGCCGATTCTAACGAAATTTAAAACCCTTATGTTGTTTTATATTCTCTTACGAATGATATACAGGTAGTGGTCAAATTATTATGGATTTCTTAAAAATTCCTATTTTTTGCTGGGAAAATGTCATATAGAGTTATTTTATTGACAAGTAATCAATTTATTTTCATACTCTGGCAAAAAATATTATTTCTTACATTGAGCATTACTTTGTCTATCCTCCCTTAGCTGCTTTAAGTCCTTTAACACTCTTTGACATGCCAGTGATTAAAGTTCTGCACAATTGCTTGATTCTCTCAGAGTAAACCAAACGTAGATAAGACGTTCTATGAGCTTTCCTTTGTTTGTTATAGTAACTTTGTTCATTTCATTTTTTAGAATATACCATAAACTCTCAAAAGGGTTCATGTCTGGTAAATTTACAGGCCATAATAGCAGTTCAATGCAACGAGGAGCGGTCAATAAGTTTTGCAAATTGGTAGGGCAAAACAGAGGAAGAGGGATGGCTGTTTGTGGAGGTGTTAGAACAAGTTATGACAAGTCAGGACCTGCACTTGCACGCTCCTGCCTCGTCTATTTAAGAAGCAGTAGCTGATCGCAGATCGGCAGTTACAAATCTTTGAACAATGGAGAAGGTGGAGCACCTCTCAGTGATCAAATTTTTGACCAAGGAAGGCAAGAATGCAAAAGAGATCCATGAACGCATCGTTTCAGTGTACACCAACACCGCCCCTTCCTATGCAACCATTGCTCGCTGGAATAGGAGTTACACCATGGTCGTGAGTCCCTTGAAGATGACCCCCGTCCAGGGCGCCCGTCAGACGTGACCAACGAGGACAATGTGGCCTGTGTAGAGAGGACGATCCTCCTCAATCGACGGGTGAAGGTCGAAGAAATCGAGCGAGAACTTGGAATATCACATGGAAGTGTTATCAACATCATCCACGATAATTTGGCCATGACCTAGGTCTCTGACCATTGGGTCCCTAAAAACCTCACGCCCCATGATCGACTTTAACGTCGTCAATAACCACAAGGCCAGAGTTGCACAAGCTGCCCTGCGCGAGCGTGGACTCGAGGAGCTCAACCATCCCACTTACAGTCCAGATCTTGCCCCTAGTGACTACTTTTATTCCGCCAGCTCAAGGCTGCACTGCGTGGACGCCGGTTTGGGGACGATAAAGATGTCAATCTCGCCGTCCAGGAGTGGATTAAACAGCAGTCGGGAGATTTCTGGTTGTCAGGAATTCGAAGCCTCAGGGACAAGTGGCACAAGTGCATTGAAGTCGAGGTTAGTTATATTTAAAAACAATTAAGCACTTTTCCTCATATCTCGTTTCCTTATATCTGAATTGCAAAACTTATTGACCGCCTCTCGTATTTTGTGCACACCATGTCTTCATGGTTTGTGCCGTATGAAGAGGAGCGAGTCTTGTTGAAATATGCATGATGTGTCATCGAACCATTCGCTCATTTTAGGTACAAAACGGGTTGTCAGTAGTTTAATATACGATACTGATTCATTATTTTACCCTTACCGAAGTGCCGTGTGCCTGCAGACTTTGGCGACCATGAAATGACACAGCTCTCTGTCTCATGTCATTTGCAGCATCTGTCCAGCCCTGTTTCCGTCTCCCACTGTCCTTACTATTCTATCAATATACTTCTTTCTTTTCCTGCCTCTTGCTCTTCTTCCTGGGATTCTTCGAGTTAGACTCAAGTTTTCTATTTTTTCTCTTCGCATAACCTGTCCTAATAATCTTATTTGACTTCCTCTTAGATTTTTCAGTATTTCTCTTCCACTTCACATTTGCCTTATTCCCTCTTCATTCGGTATTCTCTCCATCCCCGAGATCTTCAACATTCTCCGCCAACATCACATCTCGAATGCCTCCAACTTTTTCTCTATTTGCTTATTGATCGTCCAAGCTTCTGATCCATACAACAGCACAGATTCGACATAAGTTTTAACAGTTCCTTTTCTTGTTTATCTTAATAGGTGTTTATTACATAAGATATTCCTCCTCTTCTGAAATGCCTTCTTTGCCTCGCAGATTTTTCTTTTAATTTTCCAGTTACATCTTCCGTCTTCAGTAATATAACTTCCCAAGTAGCAAAATCTTCTTACCTGCTTAATAGCTTTGTCAGTCACTTTTACAATGCACCTAAGGACCTGTGCCTTTTTACTAATTACCATAATTTCTGTTTTATCCACATTTATTGACAGGCTTTTTTATTTACTCCTTTCCTTTACCACTGTTAAAATGTCTTGAAGTTTTTTTCTGGGTGTCAGCAATCTGTACCGTGTCATCAGCATACCTTGTCATGTTGATATTTTGGCCTCCCATTTTGAAACCATCTATATCCTCAATTGATCTCTGTCATGGTATAGCAAGGACCGAATGATGGTGTTCATACGTATAGGTTTGGTACGTACTTCAAAACTCCTTGATTAAGTTTTCTCTCTAAGAGTGCTACATTTGATTATGATTACGTTATTATTATTACGTTATCTTTTTTATCTATGAGGGTTTCTAGTGGCATGCTCAGCGTCTCGAGGATTGAATAAAAAATGTTTCTAAGAAAAGTAGACCTTTAATTAAAAGTATGAACCAAAATTGAAATTTAACACACAAACTACACAGAAATGAATTAAACAAATTTAAGTGAGGCTTACTAAATTACACAATTGAATATACAGTAATGATTGAATGCAAACTGACCTTCAAGGAAACAGATACCGCGGTTTAAATACCTTTCAAGATGCACACGAGAATTGGGTTTGACCCTGACCTTATCTTCAATTTTTATGTCACCTCAAGAATGTTGTTTCCGTACCAGCGCTTAGCAAAGCCGTTCCAGATGTGGTCAGAAGGGAAGGTGCTTTAAAGCCCTAGAGAAATTCAGAGCGTGTGGCAGATGGAGTTAAGCACGTATGCTTGATGGAAATGATTTCACCACATGGTAGGGAAGTTATGTTTCTACTAATCTTCGGGTTACTCTGGGAATATTTCGCACTGGCGAGCGATGAGCCAAAGCGTGAATCCTTTGACGCAGGGGAGTGCTTGAGGGAGTTCACTTTAGGGTATTCCTTAGTGGCGAGGACTATCTCTGGGTTTTGGTTAGTTGAACTTGCTTCTCAATCCAAGTTAACTAAAAGTTCGGTGTGATCACCAGGAACTGGCTCAGGATGAGTTTCTTCTAAGTCCCTTTCTTTGGTAGGCAGGCCTATAGCCATCTTAGTCGTCTTGGTGAGTAACACCATCTACCTTTGACAGGCTTCTAAATTCGGTGTGTAAACCAGGAACTGGCTCCCGATGAGCTTCTTCTAAGTCCGTTCTGTTGGTAGCCGGGCCTGTCGCGGGACTTAGTTATCTTAATGACTAGCGTAATCTACCTCGTTTTTCCATAGTTATCGGTATATATACTTCGCCACCCCACTGAAAGAAGAGGCAGGAGAGGGAGGGATATGGACGGCTGCATTAAGTCTCTTCCTCTAACGTTTTTTTACAGGGAGTCTTTCAGCTAGCCCTAAAGGGGACCTCATAGTTTAGGAAGACGCTCCTCTAACTTCGCATATGCAGTGGAATTAAATATTAACTCTTAGAAGAAATCTTTTTATCCCATGTTAGTCTCATGGGGATCCGACAGTTGATGATTAGTGCATTCTGTGATCTTGAGCGGCGTTTCAGGTTCTCCTCGAGGCGAGGGGAGAGGAAGGGAGAGGTTAAGTGGTCGGGCTACGTCGCCTGCAATGCCAGGACGTCGGGGTTTAGGACCAGTAGCTCAGTTGTGATGGTGGGGTATCAATTCCCCCTACAATCTCATTATTAATCTCGCTGTACAGGAAGAACAGATCTGGAGAGAGAACACACCCCTGTCTTACTCCTCTTCTTATATCTATCCAATCACTCAAATCTAACCCCACTTTGATTGCTGCATTCTGATTCCAATATAGTTTGTGTATAATTTTCAAATCTTTTCCGTTTGCTCCCACCACCTTCAAAACGTCAATTAGGTCTTCGTGTTTGACTCAAACGAATGCTTTTCCGTAATCTATAAAGCACAGGTACAAATCCTTCTCCTTCTCAATATTTCTTTTACTTAACATCCTTAGTATAAATATAGCATTTCTCGTTCATTTTCCTTGGGGGACGCCATATTGCTCTTCTACTATTTCATTCCTTATCTTAGCACTTATTCTATCTAGAACGACCCTTAGGATTACTTTAACTAATTGACTCATTATACTTATAGTTCTGTGTTTATTGCACTCTAGTTTTCCCGACTTCTTTGGTATAATTGAAAAATTTTACTTGCACATATCTTCACTTAGTTCTCAACTACTGCATATCTTATTCGCAATGGTGGTTACTTTTCTAATACTAAAGTCATTCAGAGCACGCAACATTTTCACTGCCACTCCGGAGTGTCTTACCAACTGCCTTTGCTGTCTTCATTTTACTATTTGCCCTTTCTACTTCATCTTCTCCAATAGCAGATCAAGTCATTTCCACATTAAGCTCTAACTGCTCTGTTTTATCATCTTCGAACAATTCTTCGATATACTCTTTCTATCTATCAAAGACTTCTTTCTTTTCCATTTTTATCTCACTGTTTTTCTTCATTAATGTTTCGCCTGTACGTAATCTTCCTTTATCCGTAAGTTTTCTGCATTCTTTCATACATCATATGTGTATCCCTCTGATAAATTTTCAATTTCATCACACTGGTCTTTTATAGAATTTTCTTTTGCAGCCGAACATCTTTTTATTTCTCTGTTTAATTCTCTATATCTCAAAACATTACTATGTTTATATCTCCTTCTTTCTTACATCATCTCTAGCATATCTTCCGTCATCCACTTTTGTCTTGCACGTCTTTCTTTCTTCGGTAGTATTTCTTCAGCTACTTCTGAATATGCTCTTTGTAAACATTTCCATTCAATTACCAATTCATTCATATCACTGTCACCTTCCCATACTTCATAACTGTTTTGGACTTCAACACTACATCACTCTCTTAAACCTTCTTTTGCAAGTTCTTTTAGATTTATTCTTTTCTCACTTTTTCTCCTCTGCATGTTTTTAAATCTTAGTCTTACCACTGCCACTACGGGGTTATGGTCACTGTCACAATCAGCACCAGGGTAAGTTTTACAATTGATTAGATTGAATTCCTGTATCATTTATTTGTAGTTATATAATCTATTTGATTCCTGTGAATAACTTCTGGGCTCTTCCATGTGTACAGTCTTCTTGGATGTAATCAGAACCACGGATTCGCGACGATCTGGTTATTCTCTGCACACCATTTGGTAAACAACTCTTCTCTTTTATTTATGTCCCCGAAGCCAAAAGAACCAGCTGTATCTCCATCTCTTCCTGTTCCTACTTTTGCATTTACATCTCCCATTATCACTATAAATTCTTGAGCCTTATATTGTTTTTTTGCTTTGTCTAGATTATCATAAAACTTTTATATTTCCTCTTCAGTACTTTCAGTTTTGGCTGCATAAACTTGTATGATATTTAAGTTAATCGGGCTTCCTTCCTGTTTGACAAGCAGCATTCAATCAGATATTGCCCAATATCCTATTACACTTGCGGAAATTCTTTTTGCAAGCATTACTCCCACACCTCCCAGTGCCGTGTCATCTCCCGAATATTGAAAGCTTCTGTCATTTGTATTCAAGATATTCACACCTGGCCATCTCACCTCACTTACTCCCAAAGTGTCTATCTTCATCTCTTGTTTAATATTTTCAATTTTCCCTATTCGATACAAAGTTGTTACGTTCACGGTAACTAATCTTATTTTTGAATTTCTCTAAATTTCTTTGTACAGTCACTTGTTGACGATCTCGAGCCACCTCTCCATCATGGTCATCTATACGGAACGAAAGAGATGTCTCCAATTCCTGGCTAAATCTCCCTTTCACGCTGAAACGACTAGTGGCAGCAGTTAAACAGCCAGACAAATTATGACTTGAAATTATTTAATTCATTATACCTTCAACAATCTTCAAGCGACTTGTCCCATGTACAGAAATTGCTCCCCACACCATGATTTTCTGTGAACGTTTTAGTCTTTTTAAGACACTCTGGCATAAACTCCTCACCTGACCGCCTCCTTACTGTTTGCACACGGTCATCAAGTACTGAAATAGTTGACTCGTCCAAAAACACAACCTACAACAAAATAAAACACTAAAACAGTACTGAAACGATTTATGGTGCTAGTGGCCGCTCTTAAATGCTAGATAAATTAAAACTTGAAATTATTTCATTTAGCATTGTAGAGAAATGGCTACCTTAAGCATCCTTGAGGAGTATAGGTACATTAAAGCCCCCCCCCCTCATGAGGAGAAGCGTGGGAAAGGTAGCCAGTGAAACTGCTTATTATGTGTGATCTCCCTGCCGCTGTGGGCAGTTGGAGCTAACATCTGTTTTAAGGCGACCACCTAAGGTTCTTAAACGACGCTCTAACGATCCAATTACCTACGAGACCCCAAAACTCGTGGTTATGGAAAAAAAAGCGGTGCGAGTCAGAAGGCACGCCAAGTAGCGGTGCGGTTGCGAGCCTCTAACTTGCGAGCTGACTTGGGTACCCCAGTGCCACCTCAGGAATTCTCGTTCTCCCCAGATGCTAACTCACCATTCACCCCTCCCCTTTGCTTCTGTGGCCTGGTCACTTCCCCCTTTAGATGGGGCGGCAATCCGCCTATAAATAAGCCCCGTAAAGAAAGAAAAGAGGATTATCAGAAGTCGATACGCCAGAGGAGGATTAGTTCGTGAAGATCGATCCATCGGCCAGACAAGAAGATTATTTGTAGTCGATTCGCGAGAAGAAAGATTAGTTCGTGAAGATCTATCTTTCAGCCAGACAAGAAGATTAGAAGTCGATACGCCAGAAGAAGGGTTAGTTCATGAAGATCGATCCTTCAGCCATACAAGACTATTTCCGTGAGAAACGAGAGGATCAGATTGAGAAAATCGATCCCCCCTTTCAGGGCCGTATTAACCTAAATAGTCAAGCTTTATTTCGGTGCCATACCGAAGAAGCCTTTTCAGTCTGCAAAGAAGTCAGACTGAAGAAAAGCAAAGCCGCTCACACTCGAGCGACTCTCACATCTCAAGCTCCGTAAGAGTGAGAGGAGAAGAACCCTGCCCCAACGAGCTCCCGTTCTTTAATTACGTTGAAGAATCAGCCCCCGTCACAGGCGACGAAAATTCAAGCAGTGGCCACAACACTTCAAAGCGAGAGATAAGTCCTCCAGCGACATCCGGCAATCTCTAATACCTACCTGTAAGTTAAAAATAACATTTATATCTCTATTGCGATAGTAGAAGTTTAGTACGTCCCACGTTTTAAAGGAGAGTAGAAACCATTGTTCTTGAACCTAGGTCATATGTGTTTGTAGACGAGAGTACGTTAATTTAATGTTTAACGCTAATCAAATAGAGTCGTGATAAAAATACTAATTGGCAATTGGTATGTTTACGGGAAGCCTATTTGTTTTTTTTTGTCAGTTGTAACCGTGCGAAGGGTTTAGATGTCAAAGATAGAAATGTATTAACTGTTGATTTGTTATAGTTAATTGTTTCATTTAAAATACATGTTTATTTTGGTAGATATCTGGTGTTTCCTCTTATACTTATGTGTCTAAAAATAGCTCTTCCTTAAGAATAAAACTACTGAATTAGCACGCTTAGAACAAAGCCTACTTCATCATAGAAGTAACCCACGCTGCTTAAAGCATACCGCTACTAAAAGGGTGTCAAAGAGTATAGTGATCAAAAGCAAGGGTCATTCTACGACAAGCATGAACGGGTAGCTAGTAGGTAAAGGAGAAAGTATCTACTACAACAGGTATAGTATGTCCTCTTATGCTTAATAAAAAAGGATACCTGTTAAATGTACCACTCTTACCTGTTTCCATTGCTCAGGAGTTCAATCAACATGAGCATTAGCCCGAACTTGACGTTCGTTTATGGGGGCGGGCATTCCTTATTTTCAATTTATCTTTATTCATCTTGAGATTTCTATATTCGAATCTATTTATTTCTTCTTGACTGAAGTTGTCCCTTGAAAAATTTGTCCTCCATTTATCTGACTCTTGGTATTCTTGTTGGCGGAGATTCCTTCTTCTTTAAGTTGCTGGGTTAATTCTTGATCTTCGAATCCTCCCTTTCTTGATAAATCTTCCTTTTGACTTGTCGTGATGATTTCTTCTTGATGCTTGATGATTTGATGAGTTCTTCTTGCTGAGTTAGCCCTTGAAGTCGTTTCTCTTGAGTTCCGTTTTCTTCGTGATTTTTCTTCGTAAAAATTGTGGACTGAGTTTCGAACGCGGTATCTTTAGATCTAAATGCTACGGCGGAGTCCGTTCTGAGTTGGTAATTTAATGTGTTATTTATATTATCGACTAATAAGGAATTTTTTCTGATAAATCTTCGCACTTCTACACCTTTATCATGGTTTTGGTAAACCTAGGCTTCTTTCTTGGAAGGTAATCTCATAATTCACTGTACAGTAACCTCCTATTTATTGTTATTCAAGAAATACTAATGCCATCTTCTAACAGTTCGCTTCCAACCTTCTTACATAATTTGTTTTTCTCCTTAATAGCCATTTGTTTTATTTCCCCGTTTGTTCTTGGTGCTGTTTTCCTCTTGCGATCACATTTCCTAGCCCTTGTTGAATCCAAATTAAGACCGTTTAAATTTTATATTGCTTACCGTTTGAGAGGAGACTCCCAATTTCTTTGCAATATATTTCTGTTTTAGTGCACTATCACTTAAAAAAACTTTGATCTGTCCAATTAACCGACGACAGTTAAATTGGATATAATTGCCAAGATCCTCCCAGGGTTAGTCCGGAAATTATTTTGAAAGTTTTGAAGGTCGTAAGATCAGAAATCAGAATAAATGAGAGGACGCGACTTTGGTCAGCAGACCTTGTTTTTAATATGAGTAACTATGTGGCGACTACAACTAAAGTCATAAAGTCATATTTTCCTCTTCTATACAAAAGTCATTGTCATGTAATTCTCCTATGTGCAAGGGTCACTACCATGTACCTGTCGTCTGTACAAGGGTCACTATCATCTACTTCCCCTCTCTACAAGTATTACTATCATCTAATTCTTCTATGTAAAAGGGTCACTATAATCTACTTCTCCTCTGTACACGCGTCACTAGTATCTACTTCTCCTCCGAACAACAGTAACTTTCATCTAATTCTGCTCTTTGCATGGGTCACTATCATCTAATTCTCCTTTGTGCAAGGCTCACTATCATATAATTCTCCTCTATACAAGGGTCATTATCATGTAATTCTCCTATGTGCAAGGGTCACTACCATGTACCTCTCCTCTATACAAGGCTCCCTATCATTATATCTAGTCTGTGCAGGGGTCATAGTCAACTACCTCTCATCTGTACAAAGGTCAATATCATCTCTTTCTCCTCGGTACAATGTGTTTACTTCTCCGCTGTACAAGGGTCACTATCATCTAATTCTCCTCGGTACAATGTTAACTTTCACCTAATTCTGCTCTGTTCAAGGGTCACTATAATCTAGTTCTCCTCTATTCAAGGGTCATTATCATGTAATTCTGCTATGTGCAAGGGTCACTACCATGTACATCTCCTCTATACAAGGGTCACTATCATCTACTCTTCTCTGTACAAGGGTCACTATCATCTAATTCTCCTATGTAAAAGGGTCAATATCATCTACTTCTCCTCTGTACAAGGGTTACTATCATCTACTTCTCCTCTCTACAAGGGTCAATATCATCTAATTCTCCTCTGTATAAGAGTCACTATTATCTACTTTTCCTCTGTACAAGGGTCATTATGATCTACTTCTCATCTGTACAAGGGTCACCTTAATAAATATGAAGCACTTTAATAATTATTTTTTAATTAGTTATTTTTTGGATATTCCTGAATTAATTATTTATAAATCATTTATCTTTCATATATATTCTTCAATTTATTAAATTTTCATCAGATGCGACCAAAGAATATTTCTTATTTGGGGAATTCTCCATAGCTGTGTTTAAGCTAAAATACTGATTTTCAAATGCTCGTATTTGTTTATCTTTATTTACTTTGTTATATCAGTTATGTACTAAGAATTAATTCGAATATTATTAATATATATATATATATATATATATATATATATATATATATATATATATATATATATATATATATATATATATATATATATATATATATATATATATATATATATATATATATATATATATATATATATATATATATATATATATATATATATATATATATATATATATATATAAATATTCATATATATATATATATATAAATATATATATATAAATATATATATATATATATATATATATATTTATATATGTATATATATATATATATATATATATATATATATATATATATATATATATATATATATATATATATATATATATTTATATATGAACTTATAAAACTAGCCAAATTATTTTATTTATGATCAATAAATAGCACTCCAAATATTTTAATAGATAATCATAATAAAAGAATTTCAACCGACACACGTCGAAAAGTCGCAATATTAGTAATAATATCAAATGAATTAAAACGCACCAATAAAAATATTTTCGTATTTTATATTCATATTCATTTTTTGGACCAATTTTCGTATTTTTATTTCCGAGAAGAATCATTTGCCTCTAAATTGCTTCTACTTCGCTGGTATTTGTTAATTCTTTCAAGCATTTGGATCCTCTGAAATATTCTTCGAATTAAGCCCCGGTTTTTCGGTTTTCTGAGGACCACTCCAAGCAAAGTGTTCACTACTGTGCTTTTGAGTTCATTCTGAATGGATCGTCTCAAAATTATTGTAATTTTGGAAAATATTTAATGAGTCTCTTAGAAAAATGAGAAAAATGGGAGATAAAATATTTATTTGAGGAAATGAAATATATCTAATATAAAATTAACAGTGTAAATAGGAGATATAAGAATCGATAATTCCATAATAAAGAAGATATTTTTCTCATAACTTAGATGAAAATGTTTTGTAAGGAGTATTTTGGTAGTCTTGGGTCTTCAACTATGGTTAAAAACCCATTTAAACTCACTTTAACCAGATTTTGCTTTTTCCCTTAGTTTTCAGTATATTTTGCCTTTTTTATAAAGTTAAAATCTTCATTAGCGAAAAAGATTTACTCGAGTTTACTAATATGAGTTAGTAAAAAATTGCAATTGAATAAAATCATTTGTTCTATTATCAGATGAGTCTCGTAGGACTGATTAAAATGGTTAGATCCCTACTTCTTAGGAGACCATTTCGCCGGATCCTATGAGAAATAATTCTGATTTCTTGGACGAACTCAAGTCCAATAATGCTAATTCAAATTAGGCAATGGTCAGTTTAATGTGGTCTCTTCGTTCCCAAAGATTCTTTTGGATTTTATCTTTGAATGTATTACCAAAATTGGCTTCCAAAATTTCCTAATTTAGTTTGATCGGAAAATGGATTTGCTAAGGATTCTAGATGAGAAGAAGACCATTTCTTTCATCTCTTAACCTGTTATTAAAAAGAGGTTCTTCAAAAAGTTCGTAGATAACGAAAATTACAGGCAAAGAGGATACACAATTAAAGTTCTAATTACAATGAATTAAACTTCTAACTATGTACTATTATTCAAGCCCATAGAAATTACTTTGCTTCAATTCCATTAAAGTTGAAGCAAAAAAGATTAGTAGACTACTCCCACCCGCTGAAAGTCTATTATTTATAAATGGATAAATCGCTTTGGGAATGGAATAGGAGGGGTGGTGCAGACAAAATGTGAAGCAGTAGGGCGTCAACATAGGTAAAGGAAGAAAACATCGATCGTGTGAGGGCAATAATTAAAGAGAAGCGTCGATTATCATGGGGAATGATAGCATGCACATTTAACATATCTGCTGATTCAGTTCATTCCATCTTGACCGATGGACTGAAGTTCAGTAAGCTTTGTGTTTGGTGGGTGTAAAAAGTGTGGCGCGCAAATTAGGTGAAAGAAAGAGGTATTCTTTCACTGGGTTGAAGATTTGGATTTATAAACCTTTTCCTACCGTATTTGGATTTATCCATGCCAAAGAATAAGAGAAACAAATATGGAAACATAAAGGTCATTGAAGTATGGAACAGGAGTATTGTAAAATATTATGGTTGGTTAGATTTCTCCTGCATGACCTCATATCTCAGGACACTGGGAGAGAGCATAATAAAATACTACAAAAACTATTTATAACTAGTAATTTACTTAAAACCATCATTTCGAAGCCTTTAGTCTGGTTCAAATTCTTCCTTTTCATTATTTAAGTTTATGGTTTTGCTTAATAATTCCTGGTTTTTGGCAACATTATTTGGGTATTCTTTGCTATATTTTATTATTTGCTTTGATTCACGGATGTTTCTTAACTATACTCCGTCATCTAGTGGCGAATAAAGGTGACCTATGTCTTTCTTGTTGATGTAAATGATAATCCATTAATTTCAGTAACTGCTGAAAATGGAGAATATTTGCCTTTTCTCCTGATGAGGATCCGCCAATGGTTTGTTTTATAAGCGCCATTGTCTGGTGCTACTTTGAGGTCGCCCGTGTGAAGGAAAACAGTTGACAGAGAAAACATCTAAAAGCCTTTTACTATTCATTTAAAATCAAATTTACTTCACCATTTACTCAAGTTTTACCATCGAATAGAAACAAAGAAAAGATAATCAAATACGAGGATAAATAAGGAGAAAAGACGTGAAAAATTATAGGTGAATAAGGTCAAAGGAAGTTTCAATTTCTGGACCTAAAATGTAGCCAGTTAACTGACGGCGAATCCAATTTAGAACTAATTATAATTTATTTTCTACTTGATCCCTCTTTATTTTCTTTCTCACAATGGAGTGAAGGTTATGGCAGGGATTACGTACCTGTTGAAACTGAAACATGAAGGTACGGCACGCCCTTCTGAGGCCACAATCCTAAGGAAAACTGGTTCTCTCTTTCTCGGGTGGTCATGAAGAACAGTTTTCTATCTCTCACTATCATTTCTGCACCTGTATATAGCAAATAAAGGGTTAAAAAGGACGTAATAAAGGCTATAAATTCAAATAAAGCATTTTTTTCGTTCAATCTCGTGTCTCTACACGGTCTTATTCATCTTATCCATTGTCTTCTCATTTTTCGATTATTAGTCATCCATCAGCCAATATTGATAGTTGATACCCCTTTGAAAGCTCTGATTTAATCTCCCCTCTTTATGTTTGTATATTAATGTGAAAGAAACTTAGCTGAATATTATTAGTGGCCTAATTTATATGATAGGCCTTCACTCAAATTTTTATTATAGGTAATTCAAGTCATTAAGAAATTTATTGGAAAAATTGACCCGGAGAAAAGATACACATACTAACTCTATTTCAGAGTTCGTCGATTTTTCTCTCGGTACCAAATCAATTTCACCCAACTTTGCCGACCGAAGCGATAAAAACAAAAGTTCAAACTCTGCGTGATTATGAATGGACGAGGTTGCTTTACTTGGCTTCACCGAATATGAAGTTTCCCCTGTGAATTCTTTTAAACCCTCGAAATTGTCTTTGTTAAGAATATGAAAAATCTGTACGGAAATAAATAGAAGTCTCCAAATAAAGTGCAAAAGAAGACAAATGATGATTTATTTTCACTTAAAATAAAATGTAGTCATTTAATGAGCTTGTCTTTTGAGAATTTCGTTAACGTTGAATCCTCTTAAGCCGCCCAATTTGTGTCATAAGAAATGTTCAATTTTTTCCTCGAAGCCAAGAATTTGACCGTTACAATTCTTTCATTAGTCCAAACACATCATCGAAGCAGAGAAACAAAACAACCTTATAAGGTAAGCACATACTCTGCTGGATTTTAGTGGGACTTATTTACTTGTGTTTATGTGGAGTTACAGATTAGTTTTAAATTTTTGCTCTATACATTTAAAATCATTTCGCTCTATCTTTATAGGCCAATTTAATGTTTTTTCAGCAGTGTTATGGTCTAACCTTTTTAGCGTATTTACTGCGTTTTTAATTAATTGGTTACCTTTGTCTGTGGTTGGGCTATGTGGTATTGGAGTTCTCCTACCGGCCCACCTTCTACTATCTTTATCTATTTATATGAAGATGGTTCGTTTAGCATTTTTTAGCCGATTAGAAAATTCGTCAATACGTGGATAATTCACAGATTTCAAAATAATTTAGAAATTACTCTTTTGATTACTACTCTCCCTC
Source organism: Ceratothoa steindachneri (assembly GCA_963969495.1). NCBI lineage: Eukaryota > Metazoa > Arthropoda > Malacostraca > Isopoda > Cymothoidae > Ceratothoa > Ceratothoa steindachneri. The sequence goes on along the minus strand of OZ018339.1, from coordinate 53,320,870 downwards.
TTATTTCATGTTGTATTCTGTACTGGAGACTTACAAAGTTTATCGAACACTGGGAGGCCTCTTTGACTGATGAGGAAAGTGAGGAAGCGATGCTGGTTCAAGATGATCACACGCCAATTCAGTGCCTGCGAACTCTTCCGGCTGTATTTTGGTTGTTGATGCTAGTAAATATCTTACTTTTAACCGCAAACCTGCTGTTTAGAGCAGCCTAGATGGCGATATTGCAGTACGTTATAAGATTAACCGAGAGATAAGCTGTAAATGCATTGATAATAGGCTGTTTATTGGGTATATTTCTCGGGGGAGGGATGACTCTTTCATTTCTTATCCTTACAGAAGATGCAAATCATTCCGACAGTAAAATACACTTCCTTCTGATTTCTATGGTGTTTTTCATAGGGGGATTTAAGATGTTATGGTGTAAGGTCTTTCCCTATGTTGCAATCGCAATCATAAATACAGGTGATCTCCTGATGGGTTCGTGGTCACTTCCCGTGTTATTGACCGCCGCAGGTCCTAGTGGAGTCTATGTCACTGGTATTTTTGCAACTGGTACATTCTGTTCAGTAGCAGTGTTTTCACAGATTCAAGGTTTCATAGTGAATAAATATGGGCCTATTGCCCTTGTAGCAACAGTTACTGACATGTCAGTGATATGTTTATTTCTCACGTTTTTAGTACTGTGGATGTTGAATAGAATTTAGGAGGAAAGCACTCAATACCGCTAAGAGTACTGACTGAAAGAGAAATGCTGGAAAATTTCTGACTAATTCAAATATAAAAGGTAGAATTATCTACGGGACATTTTGAAGAATGTTGTAGTTTGAAACAGAGAGGAGGAAATTACATGGTTGTATACCTTAAGGACAGATGAATTATGTAGGAAGGAACCTCCACATTTAAATCGAATTTTAAACATTTTTTATGTTTCACTTTTTAATTTCGTTGCTTTTTATTTTCCTCTCTCTTATTACCATTGGGAGAGATCGAGAGTGATAAATAGCCTGTCGCCTCCATACTTATTTTATTACTTTTCTTCTATCTCTCGCTCTCCTTGCCTCCATACTTATTTTATTACTTTTCTTCTATCTCTCGCTCTCCTTGCCTCTCCATTTAGCTGCTTATCGTGTCTCCCCTAATCTTCTTCTTTAGGCCATCTCCTTTTCCGTTAATCTTTTAATTGCCTTTGGTTGAGTTCTCTACCTTTTCTGCCAGTTCGTTCGACCTGGCTACCTGCTCCAGATAAATCATAATGTGCATTTTCACTCCCTCTCCCACTTCTTCATTGGTGATTTCTCGTCTTAGAGGTGGTGCTTTATTTTTATTTCTTTCTTACATTATATAACCTTGTTGTAGTAATTTCTCTTGTAGTTATCTCTGATATAGAACTAAATAAAGTTCGAAAGTCTTAGGAAACTGCTTTACCTATTTTCATGCGGGACATTGCATTCATTGCTTACTTCAGGTGATTCTTATGAGTTTTTCATTTCACATATATATATATATATATATATATATTATAAAACCATTAGTAAACCACACTCAATATAATTTTATGCATAATAATAAAAAAATCTTACGACAAATGTCTAAAAGTCGCAATATTAGTAATAATATCAAATGAATTAAAACGTATATATAAAAATATTTTCGTATTTTATAGTCATATTAATTTTTTGAGCAATTTGGGGATCTTCATTTCCGAGGAGAATTATTCTCACCCAAATTGCTTCTACTTCGCTGGTATTTGTTAATTCTTTCAAGCATTTGGATGCTCTGAAATATTCTCTGAATTAAACCTCGGTTTTCGGTTTTCTGAGGCCCACTTAAAGCAAAGGGCTTAAAACTACGCTTTTGAGTGTATTGTAAATGGATAGTCTCAAAGTTAATGTAATTTTGGAAAATATTTAACGGATCTCGTGTAAAAAGAGAAAAATGGCAGGATAAAAAGTAATTTAAATTGGTTATTAGTTAATAATTGTCTGGATTTTTAATATTTTTGATTAATTTCTACGATTTCCTTAAAATGGAAGTTATTTTCAACGAAAAATGGCTTCGCTAAATATTTTATACTAGAAAAGACCATTTCTTTCATCTAGTTACTTGATAGTTTTTTTTTTAGGAGCCCATCTGGCGACTACCTACTTGGACATAACTCGCCGTACTTGACCCAGCCTATTACTAGTCTATGCAACCTGATAGTAAGAGCATCTTTCACAAGTTTGCAGATGACGATACCTGCAGTGGCAAACCGTCAACATTAGTAAAAGAAGAAACAATCGATCGTGTGAGGTCACAAAGTGAAGAGGACCGTCGATTAGCAGTGGAAATGATAGCAGACACATTGAACATATCCGCAGATTCAGTTCATTCAATCTTGACTGATGAACTGAAGCTCAATAAGCTTTGTGTTTGATGGGTGCCAAAAATGTTACTCTTTCACTGCAAATTTTGAACTTGCTGGATGAAGATCCTGATTGATTTTTTGCAAAGAACTCTACCCGACGATGAGGTTCTATTTTATCCATATTAAAGAATAAGAGAAACAAATACCAAAACATAAAGGTCATTAAGGTCTAGAACAGGTGAAATGCAAAATATTATGGGTTGTCAGTTTTCTCCTGCAGGACCTCATATCTCGAGATACTGGGTAAGGTAGAGAGCCTTATGAAATACTACAAAAATTTATTTATAACCAATAATTTACTCAGAAACATCATTTGAACCCTTTTCTGAGGTTCAAATTTTACCTTTTCATTATTAATTTGTGGTTTTGATATAATGATTCATTTATTTTGGCAACCAAATTTGGGTATTGTTTGCTATATTTTATATTTTGCTTTAATTCCCAGTTCTTAACTTAACTATACCCTGTGCCAGAGTGGCGAATACAAGTCACCTATGTCTTTCAGTTCCTTGTTGATGTAAAGGATAGTCACAAGAGAATCCGATAATTTCAGTAGCTGCTCAAAGTGGAGAAATTTTAGCCTTTCTCCTGATGCGATCCGCCAATGGTTCTTTGTTTTATAGGCGCCATTTCTGGTGCTCCTTTGAAGTCGACATTGTCAAGGAAAGCAGTTTCCACGGAACTGATCAAAGGTCATTTATCAGTTGACACAGAACTGATCAAAGATCATTTGCCAGTTGATACAGAACTGATCGAAGGTCATTTACCAGTTGACACAGAACTGATCAAAGGTCTTTTACCAGTCGACACAGAACTGATCAAAGGTCATTTACCAGTCGACACAGAACTGATCAGAGGTCATTTACCAGTTGACACAGAACTGATCAAAGGTCATTTACCAGTTGACACAGAACTGATCAAAGGTCATTTACCAGTTGACACAGAACTGATCAAAGGTCATTTACCAGTCGACACAGAACTGATCAAAGGTCATTTACCAGTTGACACAGAACTGATCAAACGTCATTTGCCAGTTGACACAGAACTGATCAAAGGTCATTTGCCAGCAAAGCGGCGGAAGTCGCCGTATGAAAAATGGGCTTAAATCGTTTGCTTTCTTGAATTCTTCTTCTGCGTTTGCTCAGTTTCTTCTCTCTGTCTCTCTGTCTGGTTCTCTCTCTCTCTCTCTTTCTCCCTCGGTGGTGGTAGTGGTGGAGTTAGTGTAGTACGCGTGGTGGTGTAGTAATAATGGTGGTAGTAGTGTATTAGTAGTGGTGATGGTGGTCGTAGTGGTGGTGTGGTAGTGATAGTGGTAAAAGTCATGGTATTGGTAGTGCTGTAGTTGTAATGGTAGTAGTGTTAGCGGTGGTGTAGAAGTGATAGTGTTGGTGGTGAAGTCGTATTGGTGGTGTTGGTAGTCTCAACCTCAAAACCAGAACCCATTTATCAGTTAAACTCAAACAAGAATCAAATCTGGAATTAAAAAAAAAAATCCTCGCGGCTAAACTCTTAAAGTCAGAGACTTCTTCTGTTTGGTCTCATTCAACAGAGATAAGTAACAAAACATTTGGGGGGGGCATCGGCCCCATGGATGGGATCCATTAGAATGCGTGGATTTCCCAAGATTTCTGAAATGCCGCAAATGATAAAGGAAAAACCTGATTTCTCTATCCAAATTATGTTTCCCCCAAAAAATAGAACCCCCCCTCCCCCAATAAAATACATCGAAAAATAAGGAGAAAAGATTTGAAACATTCCAGGGTGAAATGGAGCCAATTATATCTGACCTCGAATACAATTTAGGACTAATTATCTATCTTTCACCTGATCCCCCTTCATCTTCTTTCCGCGCTGGGGTGAAGGTTGTGGCAGGGATAATACCCGGGATATAACTCAAATCTAGGAGTCGGCAGCCCTTCTGAAACCAATATCCTAAGGGGAACCGGCTCTCTCTCTCAGGTCGTCTTTACCCTTGTTTTCCTATATCCCACTATCTTTACCGCGCCTGTATAGAGGAAATACAGGGTGAAAGAGGGCGTAATAAACGTTCTAAATTAAAATGAAGCCTATTTTTTTCTATCTTATCTGCCTTCACGATCTAAATCCATCTTTTCCCTCGTCTTCTGATTTTCATCCTAGATTCAAAATAGATATTTTATACCCCTTTTTACGGCCCTAATTCAATTCTTCATCTCTGTGTTGGTAGAATAATGGGCGACAAACTTAGCTGATTATCATTATTGCCTAATTTCTATGATGGCACTTTCCTTAAGTTGCGATTATAGGTTGAATCTTTGCCTGCTTATGAATGGATGAGGTTGATTCACTTGGCTTCACCGGTTATGAAGCTTCTCAAAACTGAACTCGGTTAAAACTTCGAAAATGTCTTTGTTAAGTATAAGAAAAATCTCCGAATAAATTGGAAAAGAAAACAAATTATGATTTATTTTCTCTTAAAATATAATGTAGTCATCATCATCATCATCATCACTAACTCTATAATTTAAGAAGGGGATTTTTTTTTATTACTTGAATTATAATTTCATCTTTGTTTGGTTATGACTTATGTTATTTCTAATAATTCTTTTATAATATCAAAAAACAAAATGGTGAAGTTCAGAAATAAATATAAGTATCGAAATTTTGTGAATTTCCAAAGAATTACAAATGGTGAAGTTCAGAAAGTTTAACCAGGGCTACTTTTCTTTAGATTTTAAATTTTAATCTTAGCAGCAAAGCGCAAGCAACCCCCTACGGGGGGAGTGGCGAAGCCATTACCTGGTTTAATTATAGAAGCTTGCTCTTCGCTACTAAGATTAAAATTTAAAACCTAAAAAAAAGCAGCCATGGTTAAATTTTTATAAATTTTCTGAACTTCACCAATTGTAATTCATTTTCTTTTAAAACATTAAAAAGCATTGGATAATCATATTTTTTTCTGAACTTAACCATTTTGTATTTTCAAACCATAAAGAAATTCATAGAAATTACCCTGATAAAAATTTAAAATATACTTAAGTCATAACCAAACTAAGATGAAATTATTATTCAAATACTCCAAAAAATCCCGTTCTTAAATTATAGAGTTAGTGATGGATTTATGTGGGAAAATATTAGTATTTTAAAGACTACACATCATTTTTTTTTTTAGAAAATAGCTATTTGATACGTTATATAAGTAGGGCAATTATATTTCAAACCATTGTGCAAACATGGAGACTTCCGAATCTTCAATTCCTCGGGAAGTTTCAAAAGCTTTCGAAAGAGGATCTCAAAGGCGAGAATTAGTCAAGCGGAGCAAAGATTAAGCTCATTTTGAGAATTTAGCTGACCATGAATCGTCTTAAGCCGCACAAATTGTGCCATCAGAAATGTTGAATTCTAAGCAGCGATTTTTTACTCGAAGCTAAACATTTGACCGTTACAATTCATTCATGAATTCAAACACATCATCTGTGGAGAGAAGCAAAACAACCTAACAAGATAAGCACATACTCTGCTGGATTTTAGTTGGACTTATTCACTTATGTTTATGTGGAGTTACAGATTAGTTTGAGATTTTAGCTCTCTACTTTTAAAATCATTTCGCGCTATCTGGGTAGGCCTATTTAATGCTATTTACAGTAGTGTTCTGGTCTAACCTTTTTAGTGTAATTTCTGCGTTTTTAACTCATTGGTTACCTTTGTCTGTGGTTGGGCTATGTGGTATTGGAGTTCTCCTACTGGCCCATCTCCTACTATCTTTATCTGCTTATATGAAGATGGTTCGTTTAGCATTTTTTAGCCGATTTCTTTAAGGCCTAGGGAAGTTAAATGCCTTTGAAATCGCTCTTTTACCTCTGCTTGGCAAGATCTTGAATCCATGTTAAGTGACGATAGCCAACACATGCATACGATTAATTGGCAACATCGATACCTTGATTAGCATTTTCGTCAATACGTGGATAATTCACAGATTTCAAAATAATTTAGAAATTACTCTTTTGATTACTACTCTTCCTCTTATTCCATGTTTTATTCTGTACTGGAGACTTACAAAGTTTATCGAACACTGGGAGGCCTCTTTGACTGATGAGGAAAGTGAGTAAGCGATGCTGGTTCAAGATGATCACACGCCAATTCAGTGCCTGCGAACTCTTCCGGCTGTATTTTGGTTGTTGATGATAGTAAACATCTTGCTGTTAACAGCAAACCTGCTGTTTAAAGCAGCCTAGATGGCGATATTGCAGTACGTTATAGGATTAACGGAGAGAGAAGCAGTAAATGCATTGATAATAGGCTGTTTATTGGGTATATTTCTCGGGGGAGGGATGACTCTTCCATTTCTTATCCTTACCGAAAATGCAAATCATACCGACATTGGAATATACTTCCTTCTGATTTCTATGGTGTTTTTCATAGGGGGATTTAAGATGTTATGGTGTAAGGTCTTTCCTTATTTTGCAATCGCACTCATAAATACGGCTGATGTCCTGATGGGTTCGTGGTCACTTCCCTTGTTATTGACCGCCGCAGGTCCTAGTGGAGTCTATGTCACTGGTATTTTTGCAACTGGTACATTCTGTTCAGTAGCAGTGTTTTCACAGATTCAAGGTTTCATAGTGAATAAATATGGGCCTATTGCCCTTGTAGCAACAGTTACTGACATGTCAGTGATATGTTTATTTCTCACGTTTTTAGTACTGTGGATGTTGAATAGAATTTAGGAGGAAAGTACTCAAGACCGCTAAGAGTACTGACTGAAAGAGAAATGCTGGAAAATTTCTGAGCAATTCAAATATCAAAGGTAGAATTATCTTCGGGACATATTGAAGAATGTTGTAGCTTGAAACAGAGAGGAGGAAATTACATGTTCATATACCTTAAGGACAGATGAAGTATCTAGGAAGGAACCTCCACATTTAATTTGAATTTTAAACCTCGTTTGATGTTAAACTTTTGCCTTTCATTGACATTTATTTGTCCTCTCCTTTTTTGCCATTGAGAGAGATCAAAAGTCATAAAGACTTGTTAGTTCCATAACAAGGAGAGGGGCAATTAAAGGTCTCGAAATTTGGAACAACCTGCTAATAGAACTCGGTAGCTCATTTGACCTCAAGGAAGTGATATTTCTGGAATCTACTACCATTAAACTATTACTATTTTTCAGGCAAGAAACAATAACTATTTGAAGAGACATCATAAACTATTTAGTGGTGAGTGCAATATTAATAGCATGCAATTAAATATTCTCCACTAAAATGAATAATGATAGGAAAAAGCACTTAACCTGCGATGAACAGAATGTATATATACAACCATAACAATGATTGAATAGTACATGCAGTCTGTAATAGAGAAATAAATAATATGCTGTTAAGAAAAACAGAGAACTAGTTAGTCAACCATTGTAAAGGCAGAGCAGTTCTGCCCGAACAATCCCTCATGTGAGCATTCAAATTATATGTGTTGTTTCAGAACGTTCATAAAACATTTCTGAAGCTTTTGAATAAAGATTTCGTGAAAGGCTCTGGTAAATGGAAGCCTACTCTAGAAATCCTCATTTTACATCTAAATCTACATTTCATGCTTAAATATGTCACCGAATGGTGTCAGGTAAGTCTTTAGAGTGGTTCTGGGCTCTATATTTCTTATTATTCCTATGTGAAGTCAGGGCACAAACCAAGAAAAGCCATTAAAAGGAGGAGATAAAAGAATCGGGTTCGAACTTAGTAACCTCGGTTCATCAACTGAAATTTCACCGATATTTACTTCAAGAATTGCAAGGATGCGATTTAAAAACTGAGCATTGACAGTTCTTAATGCATAAGAGGGGGGGGGGGAGTTGGGGGGAGGTAAAGAGGAACAAGGGGTTGCTAAATTTGTAAAAGAGTATTTAAAGGAGGGGTATTTAGGGGCACAGAGACCAACCGACCGGCAAAAGACATCGGAGAAAACGTATACAGGAGGGAAATGGATAATAAAGATAGAAAAATATGAAATAAAGATATCAAACCTATATAAAGAGAGAAACTGAATGATTACTGGTGGTCAATAACAGGGACACAATCGACAAGTCAGATGTATACAGGTTATTTAATTCCTACACCGGTTAATTAATTCTTATAACACAATTGACACTAATTTATTTATTAATAAATTCATATATCGTTCATTTTCATTAAAGTGATGATCACGTATGTTTAATTATTTTTTTAAATATTTATATTGAGGTTGCTATTCTTAACATGTTAAAATTGGCTTCCTTATTCTTGATTTGATCAAAAATCAGTAAATTTAGTCCACCAAAGCGGTCAAAGTGTATCGAATGTAGATGAAAATTAGCCTTTTTCCCACTTTCAATGAGCGCACAAACTTTAACCAAATACTTTATTTTTCATTCGAGTTTATTACGCTTTGTTCCGGATTGTTGTTATGATTTCTTTCAGAGCTTCTTCTCATCTCCTCTTCGGGCCATTCAGACTATTGTAGCTATGTCTAAATCCGATTGAGTAAACTTCTTTAATAAATGAGTCGGATTAGTCCTATGTAATCATTGGCTCGCAGAAAGCATTATTATTTTCTTCAATCTATAATGACCTTCTGCGGGTACCTCTGTTCGTCAATATCGGTTTTCCATCAGTCCAAACCACAAAAAACTGATATTAAGAGACTCGTGTTTTACGCCAAGTACGTATATACGTCCATTACGTACATAACTAACTTCGTCCCATTTTTCTCTAAGAGTGTTTTAATTTATTTCTTTAACCAGGGAAGATTCGTATTATGATATGTGTATTGCCATTTGCAGCGTTCGAGGACAAAAATATACTCTTAAATACATACAAGAATGAAATATTAAATATTTAAATACACTTTCGCTAGGAATGGGTAATAACCAAAAAAATGAATACATTTTTGATTCGTTTTACCATTAACTCAGGGGGAGTCGACATTTGAAAGTGAGTCTTCTCGCTGAGGTGATTTGGAGAGAGTTAAGCTGGAGACTGCCTCACTGAGGTTATTCGAGCATGGTGAGGTGATTTGGGAAAAAACAGCTGATGCTTCTCCCGGAAAGGTGGGGGCGGGTGGTGATGCTTCTCGACTTGAAGATGTAAGTGAGGGAATCTTGGATGAACGAAGGTTATCCCGATCCCTGCCTACCAATTCGGGCTTCTCGATGATGAGACTTAACCAAGAGGTGAATCTTTTCTCGAGTGGGAATTCACGTTGGTATTCCTCAATGGAGAGTTGGTATCTCTCATAGCTAAGCGTTATCGCGATAAATTATTGCGGTAACGATATCAAGTTATCTGTTCTCCGATATTTTTTCTCCGCGATATTGATTCATCGGTATCGCCGATACTTTTGGTTCCAAACTAGCTATAATCGATAATTTCAGTTTATGATTCCTGTTTAGCACAGGGGCATGCCGCGCGTGCCTTGAAGGCAGAAATAGATAGATCTGAGCTAGGAGGAGGATCTTTAAAACCTATGTATTATAAAATACATCCTTAAAACTATTGTATTATAAAATAACGAGATATATTGTCAATAATAAATATTGTATTATATTTTTTGATTTATTGATTTATCGGTTATCATCTACTCAGGTAAAAAGTTTATATCCAGTTATCAATTATCAGTTATCGCCGATAAGGTTATCGTTATCGATTTATCGGTTATCGTGATACAATTTTTCGTTATCGCGCCCACCTATGGTATCTCTGTTTTTTTTTAAGAAAACTGAGATAAGGGATTTTATCTGGACGATAATGGTATGAGGGTTGGTCTAGATACCACTGGTATGATCTTCTAAGCGACCAATGGAACGGCCTCGGGAAGGCAAGTCCCGCTCGGTTCCAACTATCTTCTTAATTCCCCGTTTAACTCAGGAATTCGTCTTCTTCTCTGGATATCGACACGACTTTTCTCTTAAATTTCTCAAGATCGAACTATATATACTTTAATTATACAGTGGGGGGATGGGAGACAGGGAATTTAGGAGGGGCGAACCCTCACTAGCCCACAGTTAAGCCTCTCTCCGAGGGCATAAATTTTCAACGCGGTGACACTAAAAGGATTCAAAGCGAGTATGAACCAAGGGACATCGAAGATCAACAGAAAAAAACGTCTTCACTTTATCAAAAATTGGACACATGAATAATGGTCAAAAGTTATTTGGTCAGATGAAAGTAATTTTCAGGTATGCAAACAAGGTCTGCTGACCCAAAAGTCGCGTGCCCTCAATTATTCTGATTTTTGACCTTACGACCTTCCAAACTTTAAAATAATTCCAAGAGTACCCATGGGAGGACCTTAGTATAGCCACATACCTTAGCATATCATAATAGAGAACAGCCCAGCCTAGCATAGCGTAGTATTGTCCAGCATAGCATAGCCTACTATATCCTAAAAAAGCCTAGCCTAAACTTGGCTAGTATAGCTTAGCATATCTTAGCCAAGCATAGTATAGCATAATCTACCCTGTTTTAGTCTAGTATAGCCAAGCCTAGTCAAACATATGGATAGCCTAGTCTAGCTTTGCCGGGCCTAACCTAGCCTAACTTAGTATAATCTCGGTCGGCGAGTATAACCTAGCGTAGTATAGCCTACTTTATCATACCTTAGCTTAGTATAGCCTAGCCTATTGTATCCTAGTATAGACTAACCTAGCTTAGTAGACCCTAGTCTAACCTAGCATATTATAGTATTGCCTAGCACAGCCTAGCCTAGTCTAGCCTTGCCTAGCGCAACATTGCTTAGTGTAGCCGATCTTACTATAGCCTAGGCTTACCAGGTATGACTTAGCATTCCATGCCAAGGCCAATGCATGCCAGAGCCTATCCTAGCATCGCATAGAGTAGCCTAGTCTAGTATAGTCAAGCTAGAATAGGCTACTATAGCCTAGCCTAGTATAGTAAAGCTAGAATAGGCTACTATAGCCTAGCCAATATATCCTTGCATAAGATAGCCTTAGCCTAGAATAGCATACTATAGGATAGCTTCGTATGGCCTATCATAGCATAACCACACCTAACATAATATAGCCAAGCGTATCATATTATAGCCAACCTAGTATATCCTAAACTAGAATAGCATACCATACCCTAAACTAGAATAACCTTTCATATCTTACGCTATTATAGCCTTGGTTAGCTAGCCTATCCTACCCTAACATATTATTACCTAGCATAGCCTAAGCAGAGAAGAGCATAGACCTCCCTAGCTTATTATACTGTAGCCTACCCTAGCATAGCATAGTATAGCTTCATCAAGCCTAATATAGCTTAGCATAGCTTAGCATAGCCTAGTATAGTATAACCTAGCCTAGCATTAATTATTCTAGACAAGTATTGCCTATATACCCTATTATACGCTAGTCAATCATAGCTTAGTATTGTCTAGCCTAACATACTATATATTATCCTAGCATAGTATTTCATAGCCTAAATTAGAACAATATATCTTACCCTTGTACATTATACCTTATTATAGCTTAGCATATAATAGCCTAGCAGAGTATTGCCTATTCTAGGCTTGCCTAGCAGAGTATAGCATATTATAGCCTAATCTCTTCTAGTAGAGTATCGGCCGAATAGTTATGATGTTATTACAAAAACAATATAAAAAAGCAAAACGGGGACCGACCGACCAACCTAGTGAGATGTAGAGTCGCTCATGATTTGACTTGCACCCGGCTGAAACTACTATTTTCTTACTGTTTTAGGTGTAAATTAAGTAATTCCATTTAAAAATATCTTGGAAGAAAATGATTAAAATATTTTACTTTGTCGTAACAATTTTACAGATTTTCCCCACTTCTGGGGTCATTTTTGTTAGACAAAGAGTTGGAAAGGCATTTCACCCTGTTTGTGTGGAACCATATGTGAACCATGGAGGTAGTTCTATCATGGTCCGGGATTGCATGTATAAATCAAGACTAGGGAGGAATCAACTCCACAACTTGTTCTTCTACCATGTTGTCTCAGGTTTTGGCGCCATCTATCCACAAATTGTATCCCACAACATCAAAGAATGAAGATATATTTCAGCGCGATTGCGGAATTTCTTCAGAAATTATGGAAAATACTCAAAGTATTTAATCAATAACAGTATTAAATGATGGAAGGGAACTTCGACAGTTAAACGCTACGTGTTATGAATAACCCGCAGGGAACAGAAAAGCTATATATGGGTATGAATACGAGACTGAGATGTAATATGATGTTTCATGTCGTCTTCATGAAAAAGCAGACTTCTCTTATTGATTAATTCTGACCTTATTACTCCAAGTCTTTCATAAGAACGGTACAAATGAGAAAGGTAAACATCTTTAGTAATAGTTTGATTTAGGTTAAGAAGTTCAAAATGGATTATGCATTTCATATCTTACCAAACGCAAAAAAAAATCATTCCTTGTACGAGGCCCGCGATTAGGTTGGGGAACTTCATTTTATAATCAGGACTAATCCATCGTCTAGAACATTTATTATTATTGTATTTCGTGGTACAACCACTATATACTATACACTACTCCTATATTATGTGAGGGGGGGGGGGGAATCTCCTACTGCAACGCGAACCGTTTGAAGGACTGTTCGCAAGGATTAACGACCGACTGGGAGGTCACACTTGAGGCGTTGGGACGAGTTCGCAGATTTGGGAAATATTTTCCCAACGTGCCCAGGAGTCGAAAATTCGAGAAGGTTCGAACAGGAAATGACGTCGTCCATGGCGGGATACCATAGCATGTGGTCTCCGATAAATGAGGGAAGGGGGGGTCAGAAGTTGTTCTTTTACATTGTCCATAAACCACTTTATGTCTCCACTAAAAAGGCGTTTCGAAACTCGGTGGGTTATTAGTTCAGATAAGAGAGATGAACAGAGGTTGATTATTTGTGGAATGTGTACCTCTGACAACTCTCGAATAATTCATTGCCCCAATCATGAAACCTTTCCTATCTCTTTTAAATGATGATGGACAATGGAGTGAGTTTTATTTAGTTTTCACTCAAGTGTTCAACGGTAAGAATTGGATTTATTCCACTCGTATTTTAAAAGATCTCCAAGAATTCCCTTGCTAATCCTGAAAGGGGATTATCTTTGAAACTAATGTTTTCCAAGCTGAAATTCTGGAACCAACTTTGGCACTGGCTCATACTAATTGTTCATTCACCATATAAATACTTGATACAAAGTTTGTGCTGTTAACTTAGCATTATTGCGTACATATTTACAAGTAATCTATTGGTGTTTAGGCTTTGATTATTTACAATGAATACCTAATTAATATTTAACTCTATTTTAATTAGTATTCCAATTGCTGCTTATTCCCAGGCGTTGATCCTTGTGATTATGGCTTTTTTGTAAGTTGTAACATTTCAATGTGAGGGATACTGAGATTCACTACAGACAGTAGAATGCAGCCTTCTCCACTTTTACATTAAAATGATATATGGCATAAAAACCTTTCTGAACATTAGAAAATGTTCATGATATTTCAGAACTTCCCCAAACGGATCTCGAACGGAGAATTATCCCTAAATTGCCGATTATTAAAGAAGATAGATTGGGGAATTATATTTATTAAAGGAAATTAATCAACAATCATTTATCTATTGAGAAATTAGAGATACTAATGTATAAGACGAGAGAATCCTTTTTTATTTTCGAAGAATCAATGAAAAGAGAACGAAATCAGATGAAAGGAAAAACTAACGTTGACAGCTTTCATCAAATATTGTTTTTTGTCTTTGTAGTTTTCGTTATTATGTTTTATGTTTTAATGGAAATATCATGTAAAATTACACCCTCGGGAAGGAATTGTGGGTAGAAATGGTTAGAAGGAGGGAGAAATAAATTAGCAAAAAATGGTAAATAAAAAATCAAAATCTGCCAATTGTTTGAGAATGATTTATTAGCAACGAATCGTCTTTTAAAGTTGCGCTGATAATGAAAATTAACGATTATTCTTCGGTTTTTGAAAATACTAAAAGATAAATTGTAAATCAGAATAAAATAAAGATAAATAATCTGAGAGGGATAAAATATATTGAGATTTCTTTCCAAATTTATTTTTTTCTTTTTTTCCTATTACTCCATAATAAGAATTGCTTCCGCATACCATCTATCGTAAGTGACAAAAAAGAGAAAAAAGTGGGGGAACAATGAGCGAAAGAGAGGATAAAGAGAAATATAAGGATTAAATAAAAACCCCATTAAAAACAAACTAATAACAAACACTTATCATTTTTTCACGTTGAGGTCATGTATCGCAGCGTCCACGAGTTGTGAAATTTCAATCATTCTCTCTCTCCGTCTATCATTCATCCTCCCTCTTTCTCTCGCTTATGTTCACATACTGACTCTCATGCTTTATCTAATTCTTTCTCTCTGTTTATCTCTCATTCTCTCTTGTTCACTAGCTACTTATCTCGCTCATTCTCTCTTAGTGCTCTCATTCTCTATCTAATTCACTCATACATTTTCTCTCGCAATCGTTCTCCTGCTTTGTTTCGCGTGCTCTCTCTCACGCGCTCTCTCTCCCACTCGCCTTTTTGCTTTGTTTCGCGTGGTCTCTCTCACGCGCTCTCTCTCTCCCACTCGCTCTTTCTTTGTTCCACATGGTCTCTCACTCGCTCTGCTGCGTGTTTCGCGTGGTCTCTCTGCGTGGAAATGTCCGAGGGTTACCCTTGTGGGCGATTCCCAAGCACGAGCTTTGCAGCCGCTTCTGGCGGCCCACTTTCGCAATAGTGTGAAGGTATGCTGCCAACCAGTACGGGGAAACCGCCACATCAGGGTAGAGGCTGAGAAATATCAGATCTCCGAGAATTCAGTCGTTGCCCTGATGGTGAGTGAAAATGACCTCTACCTCCGAGGAGGCAAAGTAGACACCATAATATCTCCTTGTTCCGATATCCAAACTGGCGCTTCATATACCCTAACATCCTTTAGGCTTTCTTCTCCACCTTAATACACTGAAGCGAGAACTTAAGGTCACTGGTGATAGTTACATCCAAGTCCTTCTCAGTGTCGGTGGATTCGAGAGCAGTGTCTTTAAAGATATAGGGTGATTGAGGATTTCGTTTGCCGTCTATGCATAAATTGCATTTGTTTACGTTGAAAGGCATTTGCCACGTATCAGACCACTCCTAATCTTCCTAAGATCTTCATGCAGGAGGGCAGTATTTCCATCCTTTGCAACGTTCGTACCAGTCTTGGTATCGTCGGCAAATTTAGAAATCTTGGCAACCATGTAACCGTCCATGTCGTTGACGCAGATGATGAATAGTAGTGGTCCCAGCACAGAAACTTGAAGCACCCCGCTAGTAACGTGCACCCACTCAGAAGCCTGTCCATTCACCACCACCTATTGCCATTTGCCACTTAGCCTAGTTCTCGATCCAGCTGGCTACCTTTCCGTCTATGCCCAGCGCTCGCACTTTCCCGAGAAGGCGGCGGTGTGGTACCTTATCAAAGGCTTTCTGAAAGTCTAGGTACACCACATCCACCGCCTTGTCCCGATCGTGCTCACTGAACACGAAGTGGAAGAATTCCACAAGGTTCGTCAGGCATGACCGTTGCCTTCGGAAGCCGTGCTGGGAACTCCTCAGTAGCAGGTTTGACTCTAAATACGACGTCATTTTGTCCACCATCATGCTTTCTATGAGTTTACCGACTATCGAAGTCAGACTTCCAGTGGAAGTTGTCAACAGTGAATCGGTTGAGCAGTTCAAGTTAAGACTAGACAAGGTCTTGAAAAGTGGCCGTTTAGGGACGCAAAACAATTGAGCAGCCATGTGCCCGCCGTTTGCTAGTCCAAAGGTACCTTCCTTGAATGGACTGTAAGGTCTCCTAGGATAACTTCTTTCCTTGTTTTTACTCCTTATTGTTACTCTCTTCCACTCGCTCTCCTACTATTTTCCGCGTGGTCTATTTCGCGCTCTCTCTCTCTCCCACTCACTCCCCTGCTTTGTTTCATGTGGTCTCTCTCACGCACTCTCTCTCCCACTCGCTCTCCTGCTTTGTTTCGCGTGGTCTCGTTCGCGCGCTCTCTTTCTCACTCGCTCTCCGCTTTGTTTCGCGTGGTCTCTCTCGCGCGCTCTCTCTATCCGACTCGTTCAACCGCTTTATTCCGCGTGGTCTGTCTCGCGCTCTCTCTACATCTCCCAGTCGCTCTCCTGCTTTGTTTTGCGTAGTCTCTCTCGCATTCTCTCTCTCTCCCACTCGCTTTCCTGCTTTATTTCGCGTGGTCTCTCTCGCGCTCTCTCTCTCATTCCCTCTCTGTTTGTTTCGTGTGGTCTCTTTCGCGCGCTCTCTCTCTCACTCGGTCTCCTGCTTTGAGTACCGTGAGCTCTCTGGCACTCTCTCTCTCTCCCACTTCTCTCTCTCCTGCTTTCTTCCCTGTGGTCTCTCTCGCGTTCTCTCTCTCTCTCACTCGCTCTCCTGCCTATTTTCGCGGGCTCTCTGTCACGCGCTCTCTCTCCCACTCACTCCCATCCTCTGTATCGCGTGGTCTCTCTCGCGCGCTCTCTCTCTCCCACTCGCTCTCATGCTCTGTATCGCGTGGTCTCTCTCGCGCGCTCTCTCTCGCGCGCGCTCTCTCTCCCACTTGCTCTCCTGCTTTGTTTCACGAGGTCTCCTTCGCGCGCTCTCTCTGCCACTCGCTCTCTCTGCCACTCGCTCTCTGCTTTGTTTCGCGAGGTCTCCTTTGCGTGCGCAATCTCCCACTCGCTCTCTGCTTTGTTTCTCGTGGTCTTTTTCGCGCTCTCTCTCTCTTCCACTCGTTCTCCTGCTTTGTTTTGCGTGGTCACTTTCACACTGTCTCTTTCTCCCACTTGCTCGTCTACTTTGTTTCACGAGGTCTCTCGTGCTCACTCTTTCTCACTGCTCGCTGGCAGTGACCACCGACTAATTTGATTTGTAGTCAAAGTCCTCAAGGCAGAGCCTGCAACTAGTAAATCGAGGAAACTTGATTTGAGAAGACCAGACTTTGCAAGTCTAGGCGCTAGACTGACTGACGCGAGGCTAGAAGAGTGCGAGGCTGTTGAAGACTCTTTGGAACAGTTTCAAAACCTCATTCATGAGTCTTCAATCGCGTTTTATCCCTCTGAAATGCCCCCGTCTGTCTTCTGTTCAACCAAAGTGGTTTAATCGAGAAATCGGCCAACTGCTTAGGGAGAAGAGAAATGTGTACCGGCAATCGAAGATCTCGGGTGACTTTGACGAATACCGGAGGCTAGCCAGGAGAGTGAACTCCAGCATAAGGGCGGCTAAGCGGTCTAAGGAACTCCGAGTGGCGAGACTCTGTAAAGAGAATCCCAAAGAGTTCTTTGGATATGTAAACAGCCGGAAACCAATCCGTCGAACGATTGGCCCTTTGAGGAATGAGGAGGGGACATTAAAGCATTCAGATGCAGAAAATGCTAACCTCCTCAACGACTACTTCTCTTCAGTGTTGACTGAAGAGTGTGCTTCCATTCCCCAGCCGACGGATTCCTACTCGGGGGAAAAGCTGTAGGTACTGGACTTCACCGAAGGAGAAATAAAGTAAAAGATCGCTGACCTAAAGACGAATAAGTCCCCTGGACCGGAGGGGTTTCTATCCAAGGTGTTGAAGAAAGTGTGCGATGAAGTATCACGACATCTGTGCGCTATCTTTAACATGTCAATTGGGACCGGATGCGTTCCTAGAGACTGGCGTGAAGCGGAGGTGACTCCGATCTTCAAGAAAGGAGACCCCAGCCATCCGTCAAACTATCGACCCATCAGTTTGACTTCGATAGTCGGTAAACTCATGGAAAGCATGTTAGTGGACAAGAGAACGTCTTATTTAGAATCAAACCTGCTACTGAAGAGTTCCAAGCACGGCTTCCGAATGCAACGGTCATGCCTGACGAACCTTGTGGAATTCTTCCACTTCGTGTTCAGTAATCATGATCGGGATAAAGCGGTGGATGTTGTGTACCTTGACTTACAAAACGCCTTTGATAAGGTACCACACCGCCGCCTTCTCCGGAAAGTGCGTGCACAAGGCATAGACGGCAACGTAGCCGGTTGGATAAATAGCTCGCTAAGTGACAGACGGCAACGAGTCGTGGTTGTTGGACGGGCCTCTGAATGGGCGCCCGTATCTAGCGGTGTCCCGCAAGGTTCCGTCCTGGAAACACTACTGTTCATCATCTATGTCAACGACATGGACAGATACATGATTACCAAAATCTCCAAATTTGCCGACGACACCAATCTTGGTATTAATGTGGCAAAGGAGGGGAACACTGCCCCAAAGAGGACCTTCAAATGATTGGGGAGTGGTCGGACACGTGACAAATGCCTTTTAACGTGAACAAATGCAAAGTAATGCATATCGGCCACCGAACCCCGAAATCTCATTACATCCTTAAAGGCACTGCTCTTGAATCAAATTTCACTGAGAAGGACTTGGGTGTTACTATCACTAGCGACCTCAAGTTCTCGAAACAGTGCATCCAGGCAGAGAAGAAAGCCCAAAGGATGTTAGGCTACATAAAGCGCCAGTTTGGATACCGTAACAAGGAGATAGTACTTTGTCTGTACAACTCCCTCGTTCGGCCGCACCTGGAGTATGCCGTACAATTTTGGAGTCCTTCGTTTCGAAAGGACATCGCAAGGTTGGAACGCGTACAAGCTAGGGCAACCAAACTGGTTCCCTCTATCCGACATAAAAGATATGAGGATAGACTAAGGAAATTAGATCTGTTCTCGCTGGAAACCCATAGACTGCGTGGTCAGCTCATCGAAGTCTTCAAAATACTTCGAGGGCTCGACAATGTTGACTACCAGGATATTTTCACACTGAGTGAAAACAGAACGCGCAATCACGGCTTCAAACTTGAGCTGAAGCGTTACAACCGCAATATGTGTGGAAATTTTTTCACCTACAGTATCTGCGGTAAGTGGAACGCACTTCCAGTGGAAGTTGTCAACAGTGAATCTGTTGACCAGTTCAAGTCAAGACTAGACAAAGTCTTGAAAAGTGGCCGTTTAGGGAAGCAAAACAATTGAGCAGCCATGTGCCGGCTTGATTGCTAGTCCAAAGGTACCCTATTTGAATGGACCGTGAGGTCTCCTAGGGTACTTTCTTTCCTTGTAACTCCTTGTAACTCTCTTTCTCTCTCCCACTTGCTCTCTGCTTTGTTTCGCGTGGTCGCTCTCTCGCGCTCTCTCTTTCCCATCGCTCTCTTCCATTGTTCCGCGTAGTCTCTCTCGCGCTCTCTCTCTCTCCCACTCGCTCTCCGGCTTCGCTTGGTCTTTCGCGCCCTCATGCGCTCTCTTATGTTTTACTTATATTTTTTACTTCATTTTAGTTATGAGATGTTATCAGCAATATATATTGCAAGGAGATGTGGTTTAAGAGAGATAAAATCTTTTAAGACTTAATACAAAGTGGGGAAATTTGTGGAGTGTAGATGGGTGTTTTGTTTTCAGTGAAGTGACGTCCGTTTCTACGGCTTGAAGTGTGTAAAAGAAAAGGAAAATTAGCTTAACCTAAACGAAAAGGGGATGCGCTCAATGGCGGGAGCATAGATACACACGTGAAAGGACAATAAAATAATGAGACGTAAATTTAGAAAGGTAGGCGAATATCAAGTGGGCTCCGCCGCCCCCTGGGTCCATTTCATAATAAAATCTCGAGGGACGCCTTCGCATGCTGGGATGACTTCATATGTGGCCGGATATGGACGGCGAGCAACTCGGTATCAATCACGGAGCGAAGACAAGTTTAGTCAGATTGCTCTTTTGCGTATTGGTTGGGGGCCATCTCGCAAGACCTTCGATGTCCCACCACAATCTCTTCTCTATAAAGGCATCTACGAGAGGCTAATGGGAGGTGGGGGCATCTGATGGCAGGACTTGAATGAGTGGAAGAATGGCTTCACTCGAATTTTTGACAAATTGTAATGGACAGGCGAGCCAGGAGATTTGGGCTATTAATCTGGCGTTGTTAAATCGAGGAAGAGGGATTTACCCCATTTGATGATAAAAGAGGATGATTAAAGATGAGTGTATTAATGGAAAGACTGAGAGATAGAGAGTAATAAATACTGACAGACTCTCATGAACCGAAAATGAATTAACAAAGAATCTGGAACTTAAGTAAATAAAGAATTATTCTCGCAAGAGTAAATAAAAATTAATATATGCAAGAAAATCTATTGGAATTTCTGAGCTCAAAGGCAATCAAATACCATCAGCAGAGTCACTGATAGTTTCTTGACTTCACCTTTGGAAAAAATACGTTTGGAAGTAAAGTTCCGAGTAGGAAGATGCCTTTCTCACACATATCTCTAACTCCTGCTAAATTAACATTCTGTTCTTAAACTCCATTGATTTTTGGATCGTGCTTGACCCTGGCTCCAGTGAACCCATTTCCAGTGCCGTGCAAGAGCGACTGTCACCGCCTTTGTAACCGGAGGCTGCTATTAACTTCCTTAAAAATGACTCCAACGATGTTTTTCCTCCTGGTAATATTTTTATGTCGTCATAAAAATCGAAGTGATTTTCATAAAAATCTTTAGAAATACTTCATTTTTTGCTTTTCGTTCCATATAGAAACCAAAAATAGACTTGTATATTTTGTGCGCGTATGTTTGTAAGCACTTCTTTTTGCAGGTTGTTTATTTAAATTACAACCTCCAAGAGTCTTAAGACTATGTCAACAAACCTGAATTTAAAATAAAGACTTTCGTAGAATCTGGATTAGTCTTCCAAAGAAATCTATTCAACCATGTGCAAAGGAGCATCCATCATCAAGGGATATCTCAAAGACCATATAAACTAAATCATCTGTTGCCTAAATTTTAGATTTTATTATCAAAGAACCGAATCACGGTAAGCTTCAATGCCAAACATGAGCAGAAAATATTCTCCTGACACATTCATGAATCTAAAGATAAAATCGATTAACTTAATTGAAACTATTCTGACTATTGATCAGCGCTGTTCATTAAATAAACTCGCATAACTTTTTTATGCAGTGGATTATAGATAAATTGCACCTAAGCCAGCTCTGGTGGAGTGATGTGTGCAATCCTTGCAGCAAGCAAGCACAGTAACCACTCGTTGGGATTTTGGGAACATATACCCTTAAAACACATCTTGTTTAACTGAAAGAAAATAAAGGCCAAAAAACAAGAATTAAGGCGACGAAATCATCACTATGGAATATAGCCCGGAGTAGTGGCGTTTTTTGTGCAAAGCGAGATCGGATCGAAACTCGCTTAAAGAAAGCAGATCATTGAAAGGTTCTTTTAATCTAGAGATGAAGTCTACTGGGCGTCGTTCAGCGATAGTGCGACCTGCTTGAAATGCAAGTGAGGTAGCATTCCGGTGGAAAAATGAGGATAGAGTGATTACGTGGCGCTCAGATACGGACTCATGGCCGGATATTTCGGTCCCACCTTACTGAAGAACTGGAAAGGTGACCTAGGTGAACCTATCACGAGGCCTTTTGACACGCTTTCATACTTATAAACTGGGGGTTTTCTTATTAAGTAAAGAAACGTATGTCTAAAGTGAAGAGCAGCAAGCGATCTTCGAAATGAAATCAAATCTAGCCCTGTCCATATAAATTTCACACAAAGAAATCCAATAGAAGGAATTTAAAGCGTTTATAGGCATATCGATTCACTCCGAGGACTGTCAAAAACTCGCTGAATCAGCATTCAAGCGATAGACCTGCAAATGGCTCAGAGCATTAAGAAATATATGCCAGGCCCACAAAAATGATAGTGCCAGACTTAATTGTTCGATCCATCCTTGACCCAAACGCCAGCAAAGTGACCACTTGAAACATGGAGAACAATCGAAAGAGATTTAGAGGGGAAGGCGATATATTTCATGGGGGTCAGTAACCATCACCCATGAAAGTCTGTCCATGCATCAAGAGAGCATATATACACATAATGACATAGGCCTGAAGCTCTTCTATTATAAAGGTGCCTGATTTCCTCTGAGTTAGGATCCATAATCTCTCTCTTCGAACAACTCTCCCAGGACTCAGGCATTGAGAAAGTAAATCGACAACCGACTCAAGAGATGACAGTGGTGCGCCTTATAAAGGCCTATGGCTGTAAAATACAGCCTGAAAGGCGAGAATACCTCCTACCCAGATGTAGCATAGCTGCTTTCACCTAAAGAAAGATAGAGAGTAACTGAAGCAGAACAGAGATATCAAATTTGGGGCAAATTCCGCAACGTAAGCGCCAGGCCGGCCTACATCTCTCGGCGCATGACTCGCGAAAACCGTCTACGCTTTGGGCGTTGGTAGGCAGGAAGCATCTAATTTGGTCCCTGGACCAAAGACTTAGAGCAGAAATCATTGTCCGTATCTCCTTCCATTTAGCATCTAGTCGCCGGCAATTCTAATAAAAGAAAAAAGCCTGGATGCCAATTTGGATGGACTATAAATGACCGTCTTTGAAGAATAGGCCTCCACACGAATAATCTCTAGACTACTTTTATGAGATTACAAGATGTCAGAGCCGGCAAAGACCGTGTGGTCCACTTCTAGGCCAGCTCTCCTTCAAACCACGCCAATGCACTTAGAGTGTGCATTTAAGCGGTTCTTAAAGATGTGTATGCTTGCTGATTTAACAATGTTCTCCGGCAACTCTTTCCACGAGGAAACCACCTTGTTTGAGAAAGTTCTTTGCTATATTTGTTTCAAATCTTCGTTTCTTAAGTTTGTATCGAAGGCTTTGGGTTCTTGAGGAAGCGCCCAACTCGGGAAGGGTTTCAGTTTTTACCTTATCAAAAATGCCTGTGATCTTATAGACTTAAAGTTCTCCTCTTAACCTTCTCGTCTTAAGTGATTGTAGGTTGAGTGCTTTAAGTCTGTCTTCGTAGGACTTTTTATGTAGTCTAGGTATCATTTTTGTAGCACCATGTTGCACTCTCTCCAACATTTCTATATCTTTCCGCAAGTATGGATTCCAAAACTGAACTGCGTATTCCAAATGTGATCGAACTAAAGATTTGTACAGGGGAATTACTATATTTTCCGATTTGTAGGCGAAATTTTTTATATATGAAACCGAGCACTCTGTTTGCTTTCTTGCATGGCTCCGCGCACTGTCTTCCAACTTTTAAATCGTTGCAGCCTATAACACCAAGATCTTTTTCTTCTGATACCTTTTTCAGTGGCAGGCCTTTTATTGTATAGTTAGAATTCTTAATTTCTTGCTCCAATGTGTAGTACCTTGATTTATCAATGTTGAGTTTCATCTGCAAATTTTTTGACCGTTCCACAATGCTGTTTAAGTCTCTCTGGATTTTATGTTGATCGGCAAGTGTTATTGATTTACCACTCAGCTTTGTATCGTCAGCAAATTTTGAGAATAGGCTCACTATGCCTTCATCTAAGTCGTTTAGATACATTAGAAAAAGCAATCGACTCAGCACGGGCCCCTGGGGCACTCGTTTGTTACTTCTGGTCATCTTGATTGGTGAATTGGTGACAATTTATGATTGAACATTGTTTCTTTCCGTTGAGCCATTCTTCGATCCACTTCAATACATTTGCAGCGATTCCATGAGCGGCAATATTCGTAAGTAGACGCTCTTGGGGGACCCTATCGAAAGCTTCTTTAAAATCTAAGTAGATTACATCTGCTGCTCTATTAAAAGTCTCTATTAAAATACTCATCCAGCTCTCGGAAATTGCTATTAGATCGAAGTTTTCATTTTCTACCATAAGCTTAAATTCGTCGATTTCTAATACAACGTGCGTTGGCATGTCGTAGAATAGGCTCTCGACGATATACCATATATAACTATTCGTTGAGGGAATTATTCTAATATTTCGAGTGCGTGGTAATCTAATTGTTTGAGGTTAGTCCAAAAGGGGGGAGGGCCCTGGAGAGGCTTATTTATCTTCAATATGCTTAAGAAGTGGAACGGCGCACAAGGATAAATAATATGGCTAGCATTAATAAAATAGAGTTTTATTAATTAAACTATCAACAACACCCCAAAAAAATGGTTACATAAACGAAGAATGAAAAGGGTCGAGGGAATATCTGACTAATCCGGGGATTAAGATTTGGAGAGATTTAAAAAGGTAAACAAATAAAAATTAAAGGAGGAATATGGTTTGCTAAACCATTTAAAGCACAGGGTTGCGTTGACGAGAGGTTAAATGATTAAAGGTAATGCTTAGCTTACGTTATAACAAAGTTGTTGTGCAGAGGAAGAAGATGCGAAGGAATCTTCGGTCCACTGGCGATTTCCAGCAGAAGGGTTCTTCGGGGGGTTGTCCTTAACGAAGGAGAAGGACTGTCTTCGAAGAGTGAGAGCGAAGTGAGGTTCGGAAGTACGAGCGATCTTTGTGATAGAAAACCGTTTCTTGACGAGTGGGCTTGAAGAAAAGTGGCTGTTCTAACGTTTTTCTCTTTCTGAACAACAGGGGGTGGAGGGTGAGAACTATTTCTTGTCAAACGGGCTCAAAGAACAATGGCTGTTCTAACGTTGTTCTTTTTCTGAACAACAGGGGGGCCTCGTTGACTTGGAGTCTAGAAGGCACGAACCTTGGCACTCAAGGGATATTGTCCTCTTCTGGACAATAAGGGGTTTCTCGAGGTAGAGAGTTCCTAGGTGCACAAGGGAGACAGGATTGGCGTGAACATCGCGAAGATAATCGGGATCTGATCTGCTTTAATTGGGAAAAGCTATGATATAAATAGTCAAAGCCATCCTCTTGGAAAAGGGGACAATTGAGTGAGAGGCTTCGGGGAAATGTCCCACTGGCGCCTGAGGAAATATCTTATCTGCCCATAAGCCTAACTTAATCTGGCGAGATCGACGTATGGTGGTCAAACGGGGCAGTGAACCTCCTTGATTAAACATTTGCTATGGTGGGCGATAACGTGCTCTGCTTCCTCTCGCAGATGCACGTGGGTAGCATGTGTTTCTAACATGTGATAGTGGCTCAATTTAAGCGGCCTCAGACCGTTCTATCACATGGCATAATAAACATTTATGGAGGGTGGCTTTTTTTTCGGGCGTCAAACGTTGCATTTCGCTACACTGGCTCCGTGTCCTGAGACTGACCTGCAGAAAAAACCTGTACAGCTTTATTTAAGACTCTGCCAAGTCTTGCAACTCCAACTTGATTCAGATGGAGTCTGTCTTGTTGGAACAAGTCCTTATGCTCGTAGAAGTCGTTCCATGTTTCGATAAAGTGCACTCCTTCCTCATGGCAAAGACTTTTACACAGTTATTGATGCAAGATGCTTTTCCGTAGAAAGCGTTTTGCGCCCTTATTCTTGGAAGAATGCCTGAAAAAGAAAAATTGCTACTCTTTTGCTTCAGTTTACGCATCACCTGCCGGCACCTCGCTGGAAGGTCTTCAGATCCGGTACAAAAAATAATGGTAGTACCGACGTACATTAAAACCGTCTCCTTCTTGGATCCACTCGTGTAATCATCGAGCAAATCTATCAGGATTTTGACTCCTCCCCCTGGGTAGCAGTATTTCTTCCTCTTCGCAGGTCGCTTTCCACAAAATTCCTCCAGTTGTTGCCCGAGGATTGAGTCTTCCATCAGGAGAATCTCAAGTTCCTCATCATGTGAGTCGTCTAAAACAGAAAATACATTTGCCATTATTGTCGGTAGCCTCCGCCTCAGGAGTCTCGGTGCAACTCCTCGACAAACTGGCACGAAAGGTTCGTCTTCGTTAGCACGCGTCTCGACTCCTGTGCGTCCGCGGGGCACGGGAGCCTCTTTACGCGATTCCCGTATTGTCTGACTTCCGTGTGGTGGTCAAACTACTGCAGGTGTCTCCGGTTCTCGTTGTTTGCGAAGGACAGACGCTGCGAGCAGGCGCCGCTGCGTGCTCGGACACTCTCTGGTTGCTCCCGTCCAATTGTGCATAAATGGGAATGATAGACACTAAGTGCTCCTTTAGTGATGTTGCCTTCGAGATGGTATTATTGAAAGTTGGTTCTGCACCTCAGTTTTCACTTTCTCATAACTCGAGTCTTCCTCGGTTATGAAAATCAATTTTTATACTCTCGCAGTGGTGAAAATTTAGAATACTAGCAAGAAACCATATTTAAATTGTCCACTGGATTATTTAACTTAAATTTGAGTCAATTGTTATGAATGAACCAATTTAATATTTTAAAGTCTAACAGGCTTTTCACGTAGATGCCAATCTTCTAGTATAATTGGGAAACATTGCAGAGCATATTCCTCCCATCTTCGGGCAGTGGCAAAGCTGCTCCTTTAATGCGGTCCTATTTCTGGTAGGTAGACTTCGGATTAGCTAGGTTTGAGTCCACTGCCAACTGCCAGGGATATGTTTCCTCCAAATCAAGCGACTCGTTGGAGGAGCGTGGCTTCCGCGGTAAGAAAAAGGGACTCAATTTAACGGGAGCAGAGCTTTCCCATCACAGTGGACAAGAATGACACCATGGCGGGATGAAACCGACTGAAGATTTCCGATTGGACTGTGGTGTAACCGCATCGTAGGAAGGCATTGAATATCCTGGTTGTCTAGATCCCGACTGAGCTATCTACTTATCATCCGCATACGAGATTATTTCCAAAAGGTATACAGTCATAACCTATTTGCTTATAGAAAGTTGGGTGAGGTCATATATTTTCAGCCACTTGGGATTGAATGGCCTTAGAAATTTTGGATTGACCCTTTGGATTGAACCATACTTGTCTCTTATGAATGAAATGATCGACCTTCGAGGCAATTACCTTCACAAGGCAGATATTTAATTGAATAAAAACACATCCAGACAGACAGGCCAGGTCAAACGTAAAGAAGAGTGTCCGGATTGTTCTCGAGACTTATCTCTTCACTCATTAAACCTGACCGACTACTGTTCTGTGGTTTCACATATAATGAGGCTACCGAGAGGAGGAGAGACTCTATCTTTCTTTTTTTATTTGATATATTTCTCCATTGGGGGAATTAGTCTCCTTAGTAAGTCTCATTGACAGGCCCAGGATTTGGTTTAGAAAAAGGGGTAGGTTTGGCCAATCCATATTCTTATCCCGATACGAACCCTACCTTCTGATGTGATGTCATCATAGTCTCGGTAGTAGTAACCCTTCACCTCGTTTCTGCCTCTGAACATCACCAATCGAGTGGTTGGAGATCCCATCTGGGCCCTATTTGGAAGAAAGTACCTTGGTAAGAGTAACAGGGACCTGTACGCAACTAGTAACAAAGGGCAACAGACGGAAAACCGGCGCAGCGGCTCATATGTAATGTACCACTGTAGAGTAAAAAATCTACAGCCATCCCAGAGTGATCTGCCATCAAAAGTCCTTCTCAGGGCATCCGGGCTGTTTTAGGATTCCCTTTGGGAGAAAAAATGACGGTGGCTAACGCTTTTCATTCATCTGAAGAGGAGCCCCTAAGACAGCAAAATGGGAGCTTAGCTCTGCGTTCGACAGGGATCGGTTTGGAAGCAGCTCCGAAATGAGAAGATTCGGTAAAGGGGAAACTCCTTTTACTTAAGTGGAAACCACGGCATTGATTGGGACAGGCAGGGTAGAAACCTTGAACTGAAAGAGACAGCTGGAGAGGAAACACCTACACTGAAAGAGAGGTGTGTAATCGAAATCTCTACATTGAAGGAGACACTTCCACCTGAGGCGTGGTTACTATAGTCTTAAGAGTCATCGTCATCTTTACTTTATTAGTGAGTTTATTATTGGATTTGGAGACTCATTATTTAACCAGGTAGTCTTATCTAGAGTAGTCGAATCCAACACCAGTTGGACCAACCACGACCACTAGTGCCAGCTCTCCAGTTTAATGAACTAATGCCTGCTCCGGGAAGCGCCGATCAGACATAAAAGAAATTCTATAAAAATAAAATAAAATTGGAGAGAGTAAAAGGGGGAAAAATTGGGGGACAGTTATCTAAATTATCCCCAAACAGGAGCTATAGGTAAGGGGTGAAGCCCCCTCCAGCGGACGACGATGAATGAGCAGGATGGAAGCTGGAAATTAGCGGCCTGCAAGGAAAGTAGGCAAAAGAGGGTGAAAGGACGAACTTTGGGGTAATAAGGCCCAGGTACTTCCAGGCTAGTTTAAATCTACGCTGGCCACTGGAGCCAGATAGGAGTGCGAACCCTATAGGTGGTTCAGTTGTAGCAAGGGCTCTGCTAATACTTCTCAAACCAGCTGACATTATTTATTCTCTTTTCCTTTATTTTTATCGGTTTTGCCTATTTCTACCCCATCTCGCCCAGCACTCGTAGTTCCCGAAGGTAACCTCCACACGATATTCTAATTAAAGCGTAAATTATTATGCTAATTAATAAATGGTAATACTTCAGATTCGGGGCGCACGGTAGATGGCACTGTTAGTCGGCTACAATTTTGGGCTACAGCATATCTCGTATGACGTCAGACGGTAGCGTCAGATGTGACAATCACTGCGTCATATTTTTTTGTTGTTTTGGGGATTTGTAACTTTTAGTCTATTATTTACTAAATATCTGCGCTTTGCTCGTTTATAGTTTTTTTTTTAAGTTAGGTAAGGTTTCTTGATGTCTTTTATTGTTTTTTGTTTTGTTTTCGTATTTTTTGTTTACTGCGAACGATAACAGCTTCTTACTGGCAACATTGTAGCTTATAAATAGAACCCGTTTTGCAAATGTTTTTCTTTCGTTATTGTGTTTTCGTGCTCTCCATGTGCTTCTTTGTTATTCGAATTAAGCTTTATTTTGTATAATCGCGAAAAACTTTTAGATTATTTTGAGGCGCATAAACTAATCAAGAAACCTATAAAAGTAAGAATTGTTCTTATTAGGTTAGGTTTTTCTGCCAGTAAAAAGCTGTTGGGGAGAAAAAAACCCCCAGTAAATTCAAGGGGACTTCTCGTGGGGAAGATATCACTGCAGGAGGACCATCTGCGATGATCGTCAGTTTTAATCAATGGGGGGGTCTGGGGGGCGCAGCCCCCAGTATATACTCATATACACAAAAATATTACGCCGATATTGTTCACATCTGACGCTACCGTCTGACGTCATAAGAGATATGCTGTAGCCCAAAATTGTAGCCGACTAACAGCGCCATCTACCGTGCGCCCCGAATCTGAAGTGATACCTAATAAATTCTACTACATATGCTTTCATATCTCGCTTAACATCCACTTCTTGATGGAAGTAATTCGAATTGTTCCCCAGAATACACCGTGGTACTCTTTTCTGATCATATTTTACTATTATTACACTAACAAGGTTTTCGTTTATCTCCTTTTGGTATGTTTTGGAATGCATGTTATTTGCTGCGCTGATTCA
Source organism: Ceratothoa steindachneri (assembly GCA_963969495.1). Lineage (NCBI taxonomy): Eukaryota > Metazoa > Arthropoda > Malacostraca > Isopoda > Cymothoidae > Ceratothoa > Ceratothoa steindachneri. The sequence goes on along the minus strand of OZ018339.1, from coordinate 53,291,169 downwards.
AGTGACGGTTATTTGTAAAGAGAATCTGGACAAAATATTTTAAATAATGTTTATTATAAAAATGAGTGTTCCTTAAGTTATATGTTCACAAAAGAAATGTTCTTTTAAGGAGGTTTCAAGTCTTCTAACCAATGTATAAATGAAAGTTGAGGCGAGAAGCCTAGAAACTAGTTCATTACTAGTCGATGAGCATAATGTACATGGTGATAATTACTGAAAAACAAAAGTTTGGGAGAAGACCTTTTTATTCACAAGGACAAGATTAGTTTCGGAGCATCACAATCTAACTTTCAGCTGTATAAAGAGCAAAGGATGAAGCGGGATGCTCCGAAAAGCCGTTCTCTCTCAAAGCTTTTGATTTTTATTAGTTTCGTAATGGTAAACAAATATATTTATGTTCTTTTCACATCAAGTTTGTTGAGTCATTTAATCAGTGTGTATGTTACGCTTCTAGGTTGTGAGTCTACGATATCTGAGTAACACCAATCTCTTAATTCGTTAAACGTCTTATGATAGGAATCAATTTATAGTTTCCGGAAGATAGATGTACGAGTACGTACAATTTTAGCTTTGTTCTCGTTTGTTCGATAGTTTGAGAACGAGTGTCAGTAAAATAATTGCAGGTTTATTAACAATACATTATACCTGTGTATACTACTTTGCTTACACAGGCTTTGAACAATTTGCCCAATGTATCACTTGTATTTTGGGCAAATATTTAGTCGCGTCCTCATATATGTATATCTCACTATGATAATCGGTCGTTCCTTCGGTTTCCATTTTGCTTTTACTTTTGCTAATAACATTGAAACTATTCGGCAGATTCTAGCGAGATTTGAAGCTCTTATGTTGTTTTACATTCTATTTCGAAGGATATAATTGCAAAGGTCCTCCCAAGTTTAGCCCGGGAATTATTTTGTTTTAGCAATAACAACTATTCGGCCGATTCTAACGAAATTTGAAACCCTTATATGAATGATATAATTGCCAAGGTCCTCCCAAGGTTAGCCCGGGAATTATTTTGCTTTGGCAATAAAAACAATTCGGCCGATTCTAACGAAATTTAAAACCCTTATGTTGTTTTATATTCTCTTACGAATGATATACAGGTAGTTGTCAAATTATTATGGATTTCTTAAAAATTCCTATTTTTTGCTGGGAAAATGTCATATAGAGTTATTTTATTGACAAGTAATCAATTTATTTTCATACTCTGGCAAAAAATATTATTTCTTACATTGAGCATTACTTTGTCTATCCTCCCTTAGCTGCTTTAAGTCCTTTAACACTCTTTGACATGCCAGTGATTAAAGTTCTGCACAATTGCTTGATTCTCTCAGAGTAAACCAAACGTAGATAAGACGTTCTATGAGCTTTCCTTTGTTTGTTATAGTAACTTTGTTTATTTCATTTTTTAGAATATACCATAAACTCTCAAAAGGGTTCATGTCTGGTAAATTTACAGGCCATAATAGCAGTTCAATGCAACGAGGAGCGGTCAATAAGTTTTGCAAATTGGTAGGGCAAAACAGAGGAAGAGGGATGGCTGTTTGTGAAGGTGTTAGAACAAGTTATGACAAGTCAGGACCTGCACTTGCACGCTCCTGCCTCGTCTATTTAAGAAGCAGTAGCTGATCGCAGATCGGCAGTTACAAATCTTTGAACAATGGAGAAGGTGGAGCACCTCTCAGTGATCAAATTTTTGACCAAGGAAGGCAAGAATGCAAAAGAGATCCATGAACGCATCGTTTCAGTGTACACCAACACCGCCCCTTCCTATGCAACCATTGCTCGCTGGAATAGGAGTTACACCATGGTCGTGAGTCCCTTGAAGATGACCCCCGTCCAGGGCGCCCGTCAGACGTGACCAACGAGGACAATGTGGCCTGTGTAGAGAGGACGATCCTCCTCAATCGACGGGTGAAGGTCGAAGAAATCGAGCGAGAACTTGGAATATCACATGGAAGTGTTATCAACATCATCCACGATAATTTGGCCATGACCTAGGTCTCTGACCATTGGGTCCCTAAAAACCTCACGCCCCATGATCGACTTTAACGTCGTCAATAACCACAAGGCCAGAGTTGCACAAGCTGCCCTGCGCGAGCGTGGACTCGAGGAGCTCAACCATCCCACTTACAGTCCAGATCTTGCCCCTAGTGACTACTTTTATTCCGCCAGCTCAAGGTTGCACTGCGTGGACGCCGGTTTGGGGACGATAAAGATGTCAATCTCGCCGTCCAGGAGTGGATTAAACAGCAGTCGGGAGATTTCTGGTTGTCAGGAATTCGAAGCCTCAGGGACAAGTGGCACAAGTGCATTGGAGTCGAGGTTAGTTATATTTAAAAACAATTAAGCACTTTTCCTCATATCTCGTTTCCCTATATCTGAATTGCAAAACTTATTGACCGCCTCTCGTATTTTGTGCACACCATGTCTTCATGGTTTGTGCCGTATGAAGAGGAGCGAGTCTTGTTGAAATATGCATGATGTGTCATCGAACCATTCGCTCATTTTAGGTACAAAACGGGTTGTCAGTAGTTTAATATACGATACTGATTCATTATTTTACCCTTACCGAAGTGCCGTGTGCCTGCAGACTTTGGCGACCATGAAATGACACAGCTCTCTGTCTCATGTCATTTGCAGCATCTGTCCAGCCCTGTTTCCGTCTCCCACTGTCCTTACTATTCTATCAATATACTTCTTTCTTTTCCTGCCTCTTGCTCTTCTTCCTGGGATTCTTCGAGTTAGACTCAAGTTTTCTATTTTTTCTCTTCGCATAACCTGTCCTAATAATCTTATTTGACTTCCTCTTAGATTTTTCAGTATTTCTCTTCCACTTCACATTTGCCTTATTTCCTCTTCATTCGGTATTCTCTCCATCCCCGAGATCTTCAACATTCTCCGCCAACATCACATCTCGAATGCCTCCAACTTTTTCTCTATTTGCTTATTGATCGTCCAAGCTTCTGATCCATACAACAGCACAGATTCGACATAAGTTTTAACAGTTCCTTTTCTTGTTTATCTTAATAGGTGTTTATTACATAAGATATTCCTCCTCTTCTGAAATGCCTTCTTTGCCTCGCAGATTTTTCTTTTAATTTCCCAGTTACATCTTCCGTCTTCAGTAATATAACTTCCCAAGTAGCAAAATCTTCTTACCTGCTTAATAGCTTTGTCAGTCACTTTTACAATGCACCTAAGGACCTGTGCCTTTTTACTAATTACCATAATTTCTGTTTTATCCACATTTATTGACAGGCCTTTTTATTTACTCCTTTCCTTTACCACTGTTAAAATGTCTTGAAGTTTTTTTCTGGGTGTCAGCAATCTGTACCGTGTCATCAGCATACCTTGTCATGTTGATATTTTGGCCTCCCATTTTGAAACCATCTATATCCTCAATTGATCTCTGTCATGGTATAGCAAGGACCGAATGATGGTGTTCATACGTATAGGTTTGGTACGTACTTCAAAACTCCTTGATTAAGTTTTCTCTCTAAGAGTGCTACATTTGATTATGATTACGTTATTATTATTACGTTATCTTTTTTATCTATGAGGGTTTCTAGTGGCATGCTCAGCGTCTCGAGGATTGAATAAAAAATGTTTCTAAGAAAAGTAGACCTTTAATTAAAAGTATGAACCAAAATTGAAATTTAACACACAAACTACACAGAAATGAATTAAACAAATTTAAGTGAGGCTTACTAAATTACACAATTGAATATACAGTAATGATTGAATGCAAACTGACCTTCAAGGAAACAGATACCGCGGTTTAAATACCTTTCAAGATGCACACGAGAATTGGGTTTGACCCTGACCTTATCTTCAATTTTTATGTCACCTCAAGAATGTTGTTTCCGTACCAGCGCTTAGCAAAGCCGTTCCAGATGTGGTCAGAAGGGAAGGTGCTTTAAAGCCCTAGAGAAATTCAGAGCGTGTGGCAGATGGAGTTAAGCACGTATGCTTGATGGAAATGATTTCACCACATGGTAGGGAAGTTATGTTTCTACTAATCTTCGGGTTACTCTGGGAATATTTCGCACTGGCGAGCGATGAGCCAAAGCGTAAATCCTTTGACGCAGGGGAGTGCTTGAGGGAGTTCACTTTAGGGTATTCCTTAGTGGCGAGGACTATCTCTGGGTTTTGGTTAGTTGAACTTGCTTCTCAATCCAAGTTAACTAAAAGTTCGGTGTGATCACCAGGAACTGGCTCAGGATGAGTTTCTTCTAAGTCCCTTTCTTTGGTAGGCAGGCCTATAGCCATCTTAGTCGTCTTGGTGAGTAACACCATCTACCTTTGACAGGCTTCTAAATTCGGTGTGTAAACCAGGAACTGGCTCCCGATGAGCTTCTTCTAAGTCCGTTCTGTTGGTAGCCGGGCCTGTCGCGGGACTTAGTTATCTTAATGACTAGCGTAATCTACCTCGTTTTTCCATAGTTATCGGTATATATACTTCGCCACCCCACTGAAAGAAGAGGCAGGAGAGGGAGGGATATGGACGGCTGCATTAAGTCTCTTCCTCTAACGTTTTTTTACAGGGAGTCTTTCAGCTAGCCCTAAAGGGGACCTCATAGTTTAGGAAGACGCTCCTCTAACTTCGCATATGCAGTGGAATTAAATATTAACTGTTAGAAGAAATCTTTTTATCCCATGTTAGTCTCATGGGGACCCGACAGTTGATGATTAGTGCATTCTGTGATCTTGAGCGGCGTTTCAGGTTCTCCTCGAGGCGAGGGGAGAGGAAGGGAGAGGTTAAGTGGTCGGGCTACGTCGCCTGCAATGCCAGGACGTCGGGGTTTAGGACCAGTAGCTCAGTTGTGATGGTGGGGTATCAATTCCCCCTACAATCTCATTATTAATCTCGCTGTACAGGAAGAACAGATCTGGAGAGAGAACACACCCCTGTCTTACTCCTCTTCTTATATCTATCCAATCACTCAAATCTAACCCCACTTTGATTGCTGCATTCTGATTCCAATATAGTTTGTGTATAATTTTCAAATCTTTTCCGTTTGCTCCCACCACCTTCAAAACGTCAATTAGGTCTTCGTGTTTGACTCGATCGAATGCTTTTTCGTAATCTATAAAGCACAGGTACAAATCCTTCTCCTTCTCAATATTTCTTTTACTTAACATCCTTAGTATAAATATAGCATTTCTCGTTCATTTTCCTTGGGGGACGCCATATTGCTCTTCTACTATTTCATTCCTTATCTTAGCACTTATTCTATCTAGAACGACCCTTAGGATTACTTTAACTAATTGACTCATTATACTTATAGTTCTGTGTTTATTGCACTCTAGTTTTCCCGACTTCTTTGGTATAATTGAAAAATTTTACTTGCACATATCTTCACTTAGTTCTCAACTACTGCATATCTTATTCGCAATGGTGGTTACTTTTCTAATACTAAAGTCATTCAGAGCACGCAACATTTTCACTGCCACTCCGGAGTGTCTTACCAACTGCCTTTGCTGTCTTCATTTTACTATTTGCCCTTTCTACTTCATCTTCTCCAATAGCAGATCAAGTCATTTCCACATTAAGCTCTAACTGCTCTGTTTTATCATCTTCGAACAATTCTTCGATATACTCTTTCTATCTATCAAAGACTTCTTTCTTTTCTATTTTTATCTCACTGTTTTTCTTCATTAATGTTTCGCCTGTACGTAATCTTCCTTTATCCGTAAGTTTTCTGCATTCTTTCATACATCATATGTGTATCCCTCTGATAAATTTTCAATTTCATCACACTGGTCTTTTATAGAATTTTCTTTTGCAGCCGAACATCTTTTTATTTCTCTGTTTAATTCTCTATATCTCAAAACATTACTATGTTTATATCTCCTTCTTTCTTACATCATCTCTAGCATATCTTCCGTCATCCACTTTTGTCTTGCACGTCTTTCTTTCTTCGGTAGTATTTCTTCAGCTACTTCTGAATATGCTCTTTGTAAACATTTCCATTCAATTACCAATTCATTCATATCACTGTCACCTTCCCATACTTCATAACTGTTTTGGACTTCAACACTACATCACTCTCTTAAACCTTCTTTTGCAAGTTCTTTTAGATTTATTCTTTTCTCACTTTTTCTCCTCTGCATGTTTTTAAATCTTAGTCTTACCACTGCCACTACGGGGTTATGGTCACTGTCACAATCAGCACCAGGGTAAGTTTTACAATTGATTAGATTGAATTCCTGTATCATTTATTTGTAGTTATATAATCTATTTGATTCCTGTGAATAACTTCTGGGCTCTTCCATGTGTACAGTCTTCTTGGATGTAATCAGAACCACGGATTCGCGACGATCTGGTTATTCTCTGCACACCATTTGGTAAACAAGTCTTCTCTTTTATTTATGTCCCCGAAGCCAAAAGAACCAGCTGTATCTCCATCTCTTCCTGTTCCTACTTTTGCATTTACATCTCCCATTATCACTATAGATTCTTGAGCCTTATATTGTTTTTTTGCTTTGTCTAGATTATCATAAAACTTTTATATTTCCTCTTCAGTACTTTCAGTTTTGGCTGCATAAACTTGTATGATATTTAAGTTAATCGGGCTTCCTTTCTGTTTGACAAGCAGCATTCAATCAGATATTGCCCAATATCCTATTACACTTGCGGAAATTCTTTTTGCAAGCATTACTCCCACACCTCCCAGTGCCGTGTCATCTCCCGAATATTGAAAGCTTCTGTCATTTGTATTCAAGATATTCACACCTGGCCATCTCACCTCACTTACTCCCAAAGTGTCTATCTTCATCTCTTGTTTAATATTTTCAATTTTCCCTATTCGATACAAAGTTGTTACGTTCACGGTAACTAATCTTATTTTTGAATTTCTCTAAATTTCTTTGTACAGTCACTTGTTGACGATCTCGAGCCACCTCTCCATCATGGTCATCTATACGGAACGAAAGAGATGTCTCCAATTCCTGGCTAAATCTCCCTTTCACGCTGAAACGACTAGTGGCAGCAGTTAAACAGCCAGACAAATTATGACTTGAAATTATTTAATTCATTATACCTTCAACAATCTTCAAGCGACTTGTCCCATGTACAGAAATTGCTCCCCACACCATGATTTTCTGTGAACGTTTTAGTCTTTTTAAGACACTCTGGCATAAACTCCTCACCTGACCGCCTCCTTACTGTTTGCACACGGTCATCAAGTACTGAAATAGTTGACTCGTCCAAAAACACAACCTACAACAAAATAAAACACTAAAACAGTACTGAAACGATTTATGGTGCTAGTGGCCGCTCTTAAATGCTAGATAAATTAAAACTTGAAATTATTTCATTTAGCATTGTAGAGAAATGGCTACCTTAAGCATCCTTGAGGAGTATAGGTACATTAAAGCCCCCCCCCCCTCATGAGGAGAAGCGTGGGAAAGGTAGCCAGTGAAACTGCTTATTATGTGTGATCTCCCTGCCGCTGTGGGCAGTTGGAGCTAACATCTGTTTTAAGGCGACCACCTAAGGTTCTTAAACGACGCTCTAACGATCCAATTACCTACGAGACCCCAAAACTCGTGGTTATGGAAAAAAAAGCGGTGCGAGTCAGAAGGCACGCCAAGTAGCGGTGCGGTTACGAGCCTCTAACTTGCGAGCTGACTTGGGCACCCCAGTGCCACCTCAGGAATTCTCGTTCTCCCCAGATGCTAACTCACCATTCACCCCTCCCCTTTGCTTCTGTGGCCTGGTCACTTCCCCCTTTAGATGGGGCGGCAATCCGCCTATAAATAAGCCCCGCAAAGAAAGAAAAGAGGATTATCAGAAGTCGATACGCCAGAGGAGGATTAGTTCGTGAAGATCGATCCATCGGCCAGACAAGAAGATTATTTGTAGTCGATTCGCGAGAAGAAAGATTAGTTCGTGAAGATCTATCTTTCAGCCAGACAAGAAGATTAGAAGTCGATACGCCAGAAGAAGGGTTAGTTCATGAAGATCGATCCTTCAGCCATACAAGACTATTTCCGTGAGAAACGAGAGGATCAGATTGAGAAAATCGATCCCCCCTTTCAGGGCCGTATTAACCTAAATAGTCAAGCTTTATTTCGGTGCCATACCGAAGAAGCCTTTTCAGTCTGCAAAGAAGTCAGACTGAAGAAAAGCAAAGCCGCTCACACTCGAGCGACTCTCACATCTCAAGCTCCGTAAGAGTGAGAGGAGAAGAACCCTGCCCCAACGAGCTCCCGTTCTTTAATTACGTTGAAGAATCAGCCCCCGTCACAGGCGACGAAAATTCAAGCAGCGGCCACAACACTTCAAAGCGAGAGATAAGTCCTCCAGCGACATCCGGCAATCTCTAATACCTACCTGTAAGTTAAAAATAACATTTATATCTCTATTGCGATAGTAGAAGTTTAGTACGTCCCACGTTTTAAAGGAGAGTAGAAACCATTGTTCTTGAACCTAGGTCATATGTGTTTGTAGACGAGAGTACGTTAATTTAATGTTTAACGCTAATCAAATAGAGTCGTGATAAAAATACTAATTGGCAATTGGTATGTTTACGGGAAGCGTATTTGTTTATTTTTGTCAGTTGTAACCGTGCGAAGGGTTTAGATGTCAAAGATAGAAATGTATTAACTGTTGATTTGTTATAGTTAATTGTTTCATTTAAAATACATGTTTATTTTGGTAGATATCTGGTGTTTCCTCTTATACTTATGTGTCTAAAAATAGCTCTTCCTTAAGAATAAAACTACTGAATTAGCACGCTTAGAACAAAGCCTACTTCATCATAGAAGTAACCCACGCTGCTTAAAGCATACCGCTACTAAAAGGGTGTCAAAGAGTATAGTGATCAAAAGCAAGGGTCATTCTACGACAAGCATGAACGGGTAGCTAGTAGGTAAAGGAGAAAGTATCTACTACAACAGGTATAGTATGTCCTCTTATGCTTAATAAAAAAGGATACCTGTTAAATGTACCACTCTTACCTGTTTCCATTGCTCAGGAGTTCAATCAACATGAGCATTAGCCCGAACTTGACGTTCGTTTATGGGGGCGGGCATTCCTTATTTTCAATTTATCTTTATTCATCTTGAGATTTCTATATTCGAATCTATTTATTTCTTCTTGACTGAAGTTGTCCCTTGAAAAATTTGTCCTCCATTTATCTGACTCTTGGTATTCTTGTTGGCGGAGATTCCTTCTTCTTTAAGTTGCTGGGTTAATTCTTGATCTTCGAATCCTCCCTTTCTTGATAAATCTTCCTTTTGACTTGTCGTGATGATTTCTTCTTGATGCTTGATGATTTGATGAGTTCTTCTTGCTGAGTTAGCCCTTGAAGTCGTTTCTCTTGAGTTCCGTTTTCTTCGTGATTTTTCTTCGTAAAAATTGTGGACTGAGTTTCGAACGCGGTATCTTTAGATCTAAATGCTACGGCGGAGTCCGTTCTGAGTTGGTAATTTAATGTGTTATTTATATTATCGACTAATAAGGAATTTTTTCTGATAAATCTTCGCACTTCTACACCTTTATCATGGTTTTGGTAAACCTAGGCTTCTTTCTTGGAAGGTAATCTCATAATTCACTGTACAGTAACCTCCTATTTATTGTTATTCAAGAAATACTAATGCCATCTTCTAACAGTTCGCTTCCAACCTTCTTACATAATTTGTTTTTCTCCTTAATAGCCATTTGTTTTATTTCCCCGTTTGTTCTTGGTGCTGTTTTCCTCTTGCGATCACATTTCCTAGCCCTTGTTGAATCCAAATTAAGACCGTTTAAATTTTATATTGCTTACCGTTTGAGAGGAGACTCCCAATTTCTTTGCAATATATTTCTGTTTTAGTGCACTATCACTTAAAAAAACTTTGATCTGTCCAATTAACCGACGACAGTTAAATTGGATATAATTGCCAAGATCCTCCCAGGGTTAGTCCGGAAATTATTTTGAAAGTTTTGAAGGTCGTAAGATCAGAAATCAGAATAAATGAGAGGACGCGACTTTGGTCAGCAGACCTTGTTTTTAATATGAGTAACTATGTGGCGACTACAACTAAAGTCATAAAGTCATATTTTCCTCTTCTATACAAAAGTCATTGTCATGTAATTCTCCTATGTGCAAGGGTCACTACCATGTACCTGTCGTCTGTACAAGGGTCACTATCATCTACTTCCCCTCTCTACAAGTATTACTATCATCTAATTCTTCTATGTAAAAGGGTCACTATAATCTACTTCTCCTCTGTACACGCGTCACTAGTATCTACTTCTCCTCCGAACAACAGTAACTTTCATCTAATTCTGCTCTTTGCATGGGTCACTATCATCTAATTCTCCTTTGTGCAAGGCTCACTATCATATAATTCTCCTCTATACAAGGGTCATTATCATGTAATTCTCCTATGTGCAAGGGTCACTACCATGTACCTCTCCTCTATACAAGGCTCCCTATCATTATATCTAGTCTGTGCAGGGGTCATAGTCAACTACCTCTCATCTGTACAAAGGTCAATATCATCTCTTTCTCCTCGGTACAATGTGTTTACTTCTCCGCTGTACAAGGGTCACTATCATCTAATTCTCCTCGGTACAATGTTAACTTTCACCTAATTCTGCTCTGTTCAAGGGTCACTATAATCTAGTTCTCCTCTATTCAAGGGTCATTATCATGTAATTCTGCTATGTGCAAGGGTCACTACCATGTACATCTCCTCTATACAAGGGTCACTATCATCTACTCTTCTCTGTACAAGGGTCACTATCATCTAATTCTCCTATGTAAAAGGGTCAATATCATCTACTTCTCCTCTGTACAAGGGTTACTATCATCTACTTCTCCTCTCTACAAGGGTCAATATCATCTAATTCTCCTCTGTATAAGAGTCACTATTATCTACTTTTCCTCTGTACAAGGGTCATTATGATCTACTTCTCATCTGTACAAGGGTCACCTTAATAAATATGAAGCACTTTAATAATTATTTTTTAATTAGTTATTTTTTGGATATTCCTGAATTAATTATTTATAAATCATTTATCTTTCATATATATTCTTCAATTTATTAAATTTTCATCAGATGCGACCAAAGAATATTTCTTATTTGGGGAATTCGCCATAGCTGTGTTTAAGCTAAAATACTGATTTTCAAATGCTCGTATTTGTTTATCTTTATTTACTTTGTTATATCAGTTATGTACTAAGAATTAATTCGAATATTATTAATATATATATATATATATATATATATATATATATATATATATATATATATTTATATATATATATATATATATATATATACATATATATATATATATATATATATATATATATATATATATATATATATATATATATATATATATATATATATATATATATATATATAAATATTCATATATATATATATATATAAATATATATATATAATATATATATATATATATATATATATATATATATATATATATATTTATATATGTATATATATATATATATATATATATATATATATATATATATATATATATATATATATATATATATATTTATATATGAACTTATAAAACTAGCCAAATTATTTTATTTATGATCAATAAATAGCACTCCAAATATTTTAATAGATAATCATAATAAAAGAATTTCAACCGACACACGTCGAAAAGTCGCAATATTAGTAATAATATCAAATGAATTAAAACGCACCAATAAAAATATTTTCGTATTTTATATTCATATTCATTTTTTGGACCAATTTTCGTATTTTTATTTCCGAGAAGAATCATTTGCCTCTAAATTGCTTCTACTTCGCTGGTATTTGTTAATTCTTTCAAGCATTTGGATCCTCTGAAATATTCTTCGAATTAAGCCCCGGTTTTTCGGTTTTCTGAGGACCACTCCAAGCAAAGTGTTCACTACTGTGCTTTTGAGTTCATTCTGAATGGATCGTCTCAAAATTATTGTAATTTTGGAAAATATTTAATGAGTCTCTTAGAAAAATGAGAAAAATGGGAGATAAAATATTTATTTGAGGAAATGAATTATATCTAATATAAAATTAACAGTGTAAATAGGAGATATAAGAATCGATAATTCCATAATAAAGAAGATATTTTTCTCATAACTTAGATGAAAATGTTTTGTAAGGAGTATTTTGGTAGTCTTGGGTCTTCAACTATGGTTAAAAACCCATTTAAACTCACTTTAACCAGATTTTGCTTTTTCCCTTAGTTTTCAGTATATTTTGCCTTTTTTATAAAGTTAAAATCTTCATTAGCGAAAAAGATTTACTCGAGTTTACTAATATGAGTTAGTAAAAAATTGCAATTGAATAAAATCATTTGTTCTATTATCAGATGAGTCTCGTAGGACTGATTAAAATGGTTAGATCCCTACTTCTTAGGAGACCATTTCGCCGGATCCTATGAGAAATAATTCTGATTTCTTGGACGAACTCAAGTCCAATAATGCTAATTCAAATTAGGCAATGGTCAGTTTAATGTGGTCTCTTCGTTCCCAAAGATTCTTTTGGATTTTATCTTTGAATGTATTACCAAAATTGGCTTCCAAAATTTCCTAATTTAGTTTGATCGGAAAATGGATTCGCTAAGGATTCTAGATGAGAAGAAGACCATTTCTTTCATCTCTTAACCTGTTATTAAAAAGAGGTTCTTCAAAAAGTTCGTAGATAACGAAAATTACAGGCAAAGAGGATACACAATTAAAGTTCTAATTACAATGAATTAAACTTCTAACTATGTACTATTATTCAAGCCCATAGAAATTACTTTGCTTCAATTCCATTAAAGTTGAAGCAAAAAAGATTAGTAGACTACTCCCACCCGCTGAAAGTCTATTATTTATAAATGGATAAATCGCTTTGGGAATGGAATAGGAGGGGTGGTGCAGACAAAATGTGAAGCAGTAGGGCGTCAACATAGGTAAAGGAAGAAAACATCGATCGTGTGAGGGCAATAATTAAAGAGAAGCGTCGATTATCATGGGGAATGATAGCATGCACATTTAACATATCTGCTGATTCAGTTCATTCCATCTTGACCGATGGACTGAAGTTCAGTAAGCTTTGTGTTTGGTGGGTGTAAAAAGTGTGGCGCGCAAATTAGGTGAAAGAAAGAGGTATTCTTTCACTGGGTTGAAGATTTGGATTTATAAACCTTTTCCTACCGTATTTGGATTTATCCATGCCAAAGAATAAGAGAAACAAATATGGAAACATAAAGGTCATTGAAGTATGGAACAGGAGTATTGTAAAATATTATGGTTGGTTAGATTTCTCCTGCATGACCTCATATCTCAGGACACTGGGAGAGAGCATAATAAAATACTACAAAAACTATTTATAACTAGTAATTTACTTAAAACCATCATTTCGAAGCCTTTAGTCTGGTTCAAATTCTTCCTTTTCATTATTTAAGTTTATGGTTTTGCTTAATAATTCCTGGTTTTTGGCAACATTATTTGGGTATTCTTTGCTATATTTTATTATTTGCTTTGATTCACGGATGTTTCTTAACTATACTCCGTCATCTAGTGGCGAATAAAGGTGACCTATGTCTTTCTTGTTGATGTAAATGATAATCCATTAATTTCAGTAACTGCTGAAAATGGAGAATATTTGCCTTTTCTCCTGATGAGGACCCGCCAATGGTTTGTTTTATAAGCGCCATTGTCTGGTGCTACTTTGAGGTCGCCCGTGTCAAGGAAAACAGTTGACAGAGAAAACATCTAAAAGCCTTTTACTATTCATTTAAAATCAAATTTACTTCACCATTTACTCAAGTTTTACCATCAAATAGAAACAAAGAAAAGATAATCAAATACGAGGATAAATAAGGAGAAAAGACATGAAAAATTATAGGTGAATAAGGTCAAAGGAAGTTTCAATTTCTGGACCTAAAATGTAGCCAGTTAACTGACGGCGAATCCAATTTAGGACTAATTATAATTTATTTTCTACTTGATCCCTCTTTATTTTCTTTCTCACAATGGAGTGAAGGTTATGGCAGGGATTACGTACCTGTTGAAACTGAAACATGAAGGTACGGCACGCCCTTCTGAGGCCACAATCCTAAGGAAAACTGGTTCTCTCTTTCTCGGGTGGTCATGAAGAACAGTTTTCTATCTCTCACTATCATTTCTGCACCTGTATATAGCAAATAAAGGGTTAAAAAGGACGTAATAAAGGCTATAAATTCAAATAAAGCATTTTTTTCGTTCAATCTCGTGTCTCTACACGGTCTTATTCATCTTATCCATTGTCTTCTCATTTTCCGATTATTAGTCATCCATCAGCCAATATTGATAGTTGATACCCCTTTGAAAGCTCTGATTTAATCTCCCCTCTTTATGTTTGTATATTAATGTGAAAGAAACTTAGCTGAATATTATTAGTCGCCTAATTTATAAGATAGGCCTTCTCTCAAGCTTTTATTATAGGTAATTCGAGTCATTTAGAAATTTATTGGAAAAATTGACCCGGAGAAAAGATACACATACTAACTCTATTTCAGAGTTCGTCGATGTTTCTCTCGGTACCAAATCAATTTCACCCAACTTTGCCGACCGAAGCGATAAAAACAAAAGTTCAAACTCTGCGTGATTATGAATGGACGAGGTTGCTTCACTTGGCTTCACCGAATATGAAGTTTCCCCTGTGAATTCTTTTAAACCCTCGAAATTGTCTTTGTTAAGAATATGAAAAATCTGTACGGAAATAAATAGAAGTCTCCAAATAAAGTGCAAAAGAAGACAAATGATGATTTATTTTCACTTAAAATAAAATGTAGTCATTTAATGAGCTTGTCTTTTGAGAATTTCGTTAACGTTGAATCCTCTTAAGCCGCCCAATTTGTGTCATGAGAAATGTTCAATTTTTTCCTCGAAGCCAAGAATTTGACCGTTACAATTCTTTCATTAGTCCAAACACATCATCGAAGCAGAGAAACAAAACAACCTTATAAGGTAAGCACATACTCTGCTGGATTTTAGTGGGACTTATTTACTTGTGTTTATGTGGAGTTACAGATTAGTTTTAAATTTTTGCTCTATACATTTAAAATCATTTCGCTCTATCTTTATAGGCCAATTTAATGTTTTTTCAGCAGTGTTATGGTCTAACCTTTTAAGCGTATTTACTGCGTTTTTAATTAATTGGTTACCTTTGTCTGTGGTTGGGCTATGTGGTATTGGAGTTCTCCTACCGGCCCACCTCCTACTATCTTTATCTGCTTATATGAAGATGGTTCGTTTAGCATTTTTTAGCCGATTAGAAAATTCGTCAATACGTGGATAATTCACAGATTTCAAAATAATTTAGAAATTACTCTTTTGATTACTACTCTCCCTCTTATTTCATGTTGTATTCTGTACTGGAGACTTACAAAGTTTATCGAACACTGGGAGGCCTCTTTGACTGATGAGGAAAGTGAGGAAGCGATGCTGGTTCAAGATGATCACACGCCAATTCAGTGCCTGCGAACTCTTCCGGCTGTATTTTGGTTGTTGATGATAGTAAACATCTTGCTGTTAACAGCAAACCTGCTGTTTAAAGCAGCCTAGATGGCGATATTGCAGTACGTTATATGTAGGATTAACGGAGAGAGAAGCTGTAAATGCATTGATAATAGGCTGTTTATTGGGTATATTTCTCGGGGGAGGGATGACTCTTCCATTTCTTATCTTTACCGAAAATGCAAATCATACCGACATTGGAATATACTTCCTTCTGATTTCTATGGTGTTTTTCATAGGGGGATTTAAGATGTTATGGTGTAAGGTCTTTCCCTATGTTGCAATCGCAATCATAAATACAGGTGATCTCCTGATGGGTTCGTGGTCACTTCCCGTGTTATTGACCGCCGCAGGTCTTAGTGGAGTCTATGTCACTGGTATTTTTGCAACTGGTACATTCTGTTCAGTAGCAGTGTTTTCACAGATTCAAGGTTTCATAGTGAATAAATATGGGCCTATTGCCCTTGTAGCAACAGTTACTGACATCTCGGTGATATGATTATTTCTCACGTTTTTAGTACTGTGGATGTTGAATAGAATTTAGGAGGAAAGCACTCAAGACCGCTAAGAGTACTGACTGAAAGAGAAATGCTGGAAAATTTCTAAGTAATTCAAATATCAAAGGTAGAATTATCTACGGAACATATTGAAGAATGTTGTAGCTTGAAACAGAGAGGAGGAAATTACATGGTCGTATACCTTAAGGACAGATGAATTATGTAGGAAGGAACCTCCACATTTAAATCGAATTTTAAACATTTTTTATGTTTCACTTTTTCATTTCGTTGCTTTTTAATTTCCCTTCTGTTTTACCATTGGGAGAGATCGAAAGTGATAAATAGCCTGTCACCTCCATACTTATTTTATTACTTTTCTTCTATCTCTCGCTCTCCTTGCCTCTCCATTTAGCTGCTTCTCTTGTCTCCCCTAATCTTCCTCCTTAGGCCATCTCCTTTTCCGTTAATCTTTTTATTGCGTTTCGTTGAGTTCTTTACCTTTTCTGCCAGTTCGTTCAACCTGGCTACCTGCTCCAGATAAATCATAATGTGCATTTTCACTCCCTCTCCCACTTCTGCATTGGTGATTTCTCGTCTTAGAGGCGGTGCTTTATTTTTATTTCTTTCTTACATTATATAACCTTGTTGTAGTAATTTCTCTTGTAGTTATCTCTGATATAGAACTGAATAAAGATCGAAAGTCTTCGGAAACAGCTTTACCTATTTTCATGCGGGACATTGCATTCATTGCTTACCTCAGGTGCTACTTATGAGTTTTTCATTTCCTAGATATATATATATATATATATATATATATATATATATATATATATATATATATATATATATACATATATATATATATATATATATATATATATATATATATATATATATATATATATTTATTATATATATATATATATATATATATATATATATATATATATATATATATATATATATATATATATATATATATATATATATTATAAAACCATTAGTAAACCACACTCAATATAATTTTATGCATAATAATAAAAAAATCTTACGACAAATGTCTAAAAGTCGCAATATTAGTAATAATATCAAATGAATTAAAACGTATATATAAAAATATTTTCGTATTTTATCGTCATATTAATTTTTTGAGCAATTTGGGGATCTTCATTTCCGAGGAGAATTATTCTCACCCACATTGCTTCTACTTCGCTGGTATTTGTTAATTGTTTCAAGCATTTGGATCCTCTGAAATATTCTCTGAATTAAACCTCGGTTTTCGGTTTTCTGAGGCTTCACTTCAAGCAAAGGGCTTAAAACTACGCTTTTGAGTGTATTGTAAATGGATAGTCTCAAAGTTAATGTAATTTTGGAAAATATTTAACGGATCTCGTGTAAAAAGAGAATAATGGGAGGATAAAAAGTAATTTAAATTGGTTATTAGTTAATAATTGTCTCGATTTTTACTATTTTTGATTAATTTCTACGATTTCGTTAAAATGGAAGTTATTTGACCAAATGGATTATAGATAATATAAACTTAATGCAATCTAATGGAAGATATAGGAAATGGTACTTCTATAATAACGAATTTTTTTATCATTGGTTGGATTGAAAGAAAATTTTGAGGAGTATGGCAAAAAAAGTGTAAATTTAGTTTTACTAGATTTTTATCTGCCACTTAGTTTTTCACTATTGCCTATTTTATGAAACTAAAAACTGTAATAGTGGAGTAGATTACTATCGTGGTATAGTTCTATATATCATACATACATCTATTATATTTGATTTTAGAGTGCGTGGGGGTTTCCTTTTAATAGGTTTGGGTAGGCCGAGGTCCGGTTACAAGGTCAGATCCTCGTAAGGGAGGCCTAGTCCAAATGATGCTACTTTGAATCTTGGTATTGGCTGAGAGTTACAAATCTTACTTAGTTACAGGCTGTTGTTATACTGCTATGATGAGCTCGAGGGTCGGAAAGTAAAGGAGTTGGCAAAAATAGACTTTAATAAATATTAATAATTAAAGTTAATATGATACAACAATACACAGACATATAAGACAAATAGTTACAGTGGTCAACGGGTTATTAAGAATAATAGGTATTCTCAAGTGCAATAAAATGGGGTAGACCGGAATTATAAATTTGGGGAAGCTAAAATATTCGTTACGATACCTTGTACACAAATGGAGGGGTTCGGAGAGACGATGGTTGTTTCCGGCGAAACGGTGAGATGTTGGTTGGGTCACTTCGACGGGGTTCAAGGTCAACTTGCTTGTAGTGAAATATTCTTTTGAGATGACAGGGGATGGAGGAGCAGAGTTTTCGAGAAACAAGGTTGGGAATTCTTCCGATGTAAATTTCTTTGAAGAAAACGGAGGGTGAGTTTCTCCGAGACGTCGAACGGTTTGTTTGGTCGGCTATGTGTAATCAAGGGGGTATTACGCTAAGATTAATCTTCAGTGAAGCCTTTTGGGATAAGACTTGGTTCTTGTTTGGAGATGACGTCGATGAGCGGAGTCAGACGGGTATTCTTACCGAGAAGAATTCGTAACTAGTTCAAAGGGGTGGATATTTGTTTTATCCAAGAAGGGATGCTTGGTTTTGTCCCACAACGTTTCCTTGCCTTCGGCGTATGACAACCCGAATCGAGGAGCAGTAAGATCATCTGCACTCGTGAGCTTCTCTCGCACCAATCTGCCCATTTCTCCTGACGTGGGTAGATATGGACACCAGAAGTGAGGGAGCTTACCCCATAGAAGGGGGGGACTATCACCCATCTTTTGAGTCAAGGCAAACGCGGCCCAGCTGGCGATTGTCTCGGCGGCTTCTGCGTGGCTGAAGGGCGGGGGGGAGGGGTAGACTTCTCGTCTTCTTTAAATACTCGCCTTGATAAGGGCTGCATTCCATGAGCCCGCTCCTATACTTTCTCACGCTTTTGAGCTTCGAAAATTGTTTGTAAGCTACACGAGGCCCATCACGTGGAGGCAATGCTTAAAAGCGACGTTATTTCTCCGATCACGTGCTTGTTCCCTCACAATTAACTTGAGTTTAAGAATATAGGCTTATAAAATAATTGAAATTGAATGCAATCAATTGTTCTTTTATCAGCTGCATCTCTTCGGAATCATTAAAATAGTTAGCTCTCTTTTTTTAGGGGGGGAGGGAGGGGGGTGCTTTATCCGGTTCTTTGTGAACTAATTTCGATTTCTTGGAGGAATTTAAGTCGAATAATTCTAATTTCAATTAAGCAATGATCAGCTTTGACCTCGTCTCTCTGTTCATAAGGATTGTTGTGGATTTTTCTTCAGCTTAAATCTTAAAATTATTTTAATGAATTAGCCAAAATTGGCATCCAAAATTTGCTTATCTAGTTTCAACGGAAAATGGCTTTGCTAAATATTTTATACTAGAAAAGACCATTTCTGTCATCTGGCAACTACCTACTTGGACATAACTCGCCGTACTCAACCCAGCCTATTACTAGTAGTAATTACTAGTAGTAAGAGCATCTTCCAAAAGTTCGCAGATGACGATACCTGCAGTGGCAAACCGTCAACATTAGTAAAAGAAGAAAAATCGATCGTGTGAGGGCACAAACTGAAGAGGACCGTCGATTAGCAGTGGACATGATAGCAGACACATTGAACATATCCGCAGATTCAGTTCATTCGATCTTGACTGATGGACTGAAGCTCAATAAGCTTTGTGTTTGATGGGTGCCAAAAATGTTGCGCGAAAATGATCCGAAGAAGAAAGTTACTCTTTCACTGCAAATTTTGAACAAACGAAATGAAAATCCTGTGGAATTTTTGCCAAGAACTCTACCCGACGATAAGGTTCTATTTTATCAACCTTCTCCTACCGTATTTGGATTTATCCATATCGAAAAATAAGAGAAACAAATATGAAAACATAAAGGTCATTGAAGTATAGAACATGTAAAATGCAAAATATTTTGGATTGTCAGTTTTCTCCTGCAGGACTTTATATCTCGAGATACTGGGTAAGGTAGAGAGCTTTATGAAATACTACAAAAATATATTTATAACCAATAATTTACTCAGAAACATCCTTTGAACCCTTTTCTGAGGTTCAAATTCTACCTTTTCATTATTAATTTGGGGTTTTGATATAAAGGTTCTTTTATTTTGGCAACAATATTTGGGTATCGTTTGCTATATTTTATATTTTGCTTTAATTCCCAGTTCTTAAATAACTATACCTCGTGCCAGAGTGGCGAATACAAGTCACCTATGTCTTTCAGTTCCTTGTTGATGTAAAGGATAGTCACAAAAGAATCCGATAATTTCAGTAGCTGCTCAAAGTGGAGAAATTTTAGCCTTTCTCCTGATGCGATCCGCCAATGGTTCTTTGTTTTATAAGCGCCATTTCTGGTGCTACTTTGAAGTCGACATTGTCAAGGAAACCAGTTCCCACAGAACTGATCAAAGGTCATTTGCCAGTTGACACAGAACTGATCAAAGGTCATTTACTAGTCGACACAGAACTGATCAGAGGTCATTTACCAGTTGACACAGAACTGATCAAAGGCCTTTTACCAGTTGATACAGAACTGATCAAAGGTCATTTACCAGTCGACACAGAACTGATCAGAGGTCATTTACCAGTTGACACAGAACTGATCAAAGTTCATTTACCAGTTGACGCAGAACTGATCAAAGGTCATTTGCCAGTTGACACAGAAGTGATCAAAGGTCATTTACCAGTCGACACAGAACTGATCAAAGGTCATTTACTAGTCGACACAGAACTGATCAGAGGTCATTTACCAGTTGACACAGAACTGATCAAAGGTCATTTACCAGTCGACACAGAACTGATCAGAGGTCATTTACCAGTTGACACAGAACTGATCAAAGTTCATTTACCAGTTGACGCAGAACTGATCAAAGGTCATTTGCCAGTTGACACAGAAGTGATCAAAGGTCATTTACCAGTTGTCACAGAACTGATCAAAGGTCATTTACCAGTCGACACAGAACTGATCAAAGGTCATTTACCAGTCGACACAGAACTGATTCAAGGTCATTTGCCAGTTGACACAGAACTGATCAAAGGTCATTTACCAGTCGACACAGAACTGATCAGAGGTCATTTACCAGTTGACACAGAACTGATCAAAGGCCTTTTACCAGTTAATACAGAACTGATAAAAGATCATTTACCAGTCGACACAGAACTGATCAGAGGTCATTTACCAGTTGACACAAAACTGATCAAAGTTCATTTACCAGTCGACACAGAACTGATCAGAGGTCATTTACCAGTTGACACAGAACTGATCAAATGCCTTTTACCAGTTGATACAGAACTGATCAAAGTTCATTTACCAGTTGACGCAGAACTGATCAAAGGTCATTTACCAGTTGATACAGAACTGATCAAAGGTCATTTACCAGTCGACACAGAACTGATAAAAGGTCATTTACCAGTCGACACAGAACTGATCAAAGGTCATTAGCCAGTTGACACAGAACTGATCAAAGGTCTTTTACCAGTCGACACAGAACTGATCAGAGGTCATTTACCAGTTGACACAGAACTGATCAAAGGCCTTTTACCAGTTGATACAGAACTGATAAAAGGTCATTTACCAGTCGACACAGAACTGATCAGAGGTCATTTACCAGTTGACACAAAACTGATCAAAGTTCATTTACCAGTCGACACAGAACTGATCAGAGGTCATTTACCAGTTGACACAGAACTGATCAAATGCCTTTTACCAGTTGATACAGAACTGATCAAAGTTCATTTACCAGTTGACGCAGAACTGATCAAAGGTCATTTACCAGTTGATACAGAACTGATCAAAGGTCATTTACCAGTCGACACAGAACTGATCAAACGTCATTTACCAGTTGACACAGAACTGATCAAACGTCATTTACCAGTTGACACAGAACTGATCAAACGTCATTTGCCAGTTGACACAGAACTGATCAAAGGTCATTTGCCAGCAAAGCGGCGGAAGTCGCCGTATAAAAAATGGGCTTAAATCGTTTGCTTTCTTGAATTCTTCTTCTGCGTTTGCTCAGTTTCTTCTCTCTGTCTCTCTGTCTGGTTCTCTCTCTCTCTCTCTTTCTCCCTCGGCGGTGGTAGTGGTGGAGTTAGTGTAGTACGCGTGGTGGTGTAGTAATAATGGTGGTAGTAGTGTATTAGTAGTGGTGATGGTGGTCGTAGTGGTGGTGTGGTAGTGATAGTGGTAAAAGTCATGGTATTGGTAGTGCTGTAGTTGTAATGGTAGTAGTGTTAGCGGTGGTGTAGAAGTGATAGTGTTGGTGGTGAAGTCGTATTGGTGGTGGTGGTAGTCTCAACCTCAAAACCAGAACCCATTTATCAGTTAAACTCAAACAAGAATCAAATCTGGAATTAAAAAAAAAAAATCCTCGCGGCTAAACTCTTAAAGTCAGAGACTTCTTCTGTTTGGTCTCATTCAACAGAGATGAGTAACAAAACATTTGGGGGGGCATCGGCCCCATGGATGGGATCCATTAGAATTCGTGGATTTCCCAAGATTTCTGAAATGCCGCAAATGATAAAGGAAAAACCTGATTTCTCTATCCAAATTATGTTTCCCCCCCAAAATAGAACCCCCCCTCCCCCAATAAAATACATCGAAAAATAAGGAGAAAAGATTTGAAACATTCCAGGGTGAAATGGAGCCAATTATATCTGACCTCGAATACAATTTAGGACTAATTATCTATCTTTCACCTGATCCCCCTTCATCTTCTTTCCGCGCTGGGGTGAAGGTTGTGGCAGGGATAATACCCGGGATATAACTCAAATCTAGGAGTCGGCAGCCCTTCTGAAACCAATATCCTAAGGGGAACCGGCTCTCTCTCTCAGGTCGTCTTTACCCTTGTTTTCCTATATCCCACTATCTTTACCGCGCCTGTATAGAGGAAATACAGGGTGAAAGAGGGCGTAATAAACGTTCTAAATTAAAATGAAGCCTATTTTTTTCTATCTTATCTGCCTTTACGATCTAAATCCATCTTTTCCCTCGTCTTCTGATTTTCATCCTAGATTCAAAATAGATATTTTATACCCCTTTTTACGGCCCTAATTCAATTCTTCATCTCTGTGTTGGTAGAATAATGGGCGACAAACTTAGCTGATTATCATTATTGCCTAATTTCTATGATGGCACTTTCCTTAAGTTGCGATTATAGGTTGAATCTTTGCGTGCTTATGAATGGATGAGGTTGATTCACTTGGCTTCACCGGTTATGAAGCTTCTCAAAACTGAACTCGGTTAAAACTTCGAAAATGTCTTTGTTAAGTATAAGAAAAATCTCCGAATAAAGTGGAAAAGAAAACAAATTAGGATTTATTTTCTCTTAAAATATAATGTAGTCATCATCATCATCATCACTAACTCTATAATTTAAGAAGGGGATTTTAAAAATTATTTGAATAATAATTTCATCTTTGTTTGGTTATGACTTATGTTATTTCTAATAATTCTTTTATAATATCAAAAAACAAAATGGTGAAGTTCAGAAATAAATATAAGTATCGAAATTTTGTGAATTTCCCAAGAATTACAAATGGTGAAGTTCAGAAAGTTTAACCAGGGCTACTTTTCTTTAGATTTTAAATTTTAATCTTAGCAGCAAAGCGCAAGCAACCCCCTACGGGGGGGAGTGGCGAAGCCATTACCTGGTTTAATTATAGAAGCTTGCTCTTCGCTACTAAGATTAAAATTTAAAACCTAAAAAAAAGCAGCCATGGTTAAATTTTTATAAATTTTCTGAACTTCACCAATTGTAATTCATTTTCTTTTAAAACATTAAAAAGCATTGGATAATCATATTTTTTTCTGAACTTAACCATTTTGTATTTTCAAACCATAAAGAAATTCATAGAAATTACCCAGATAAAAATTTAAAATATACTTAAGTCATAACCTAACTAAGATGAAATTATTATTCAAATACTCAAAAAAATCCCGTTCTTAAATTATAGAGTTAGTGATGGATTTATGTGGGAAAATAGTAGTATTTTAAAGAGCACACATCATTTTTTTTTTTTCAAAAGCTTTCGAAAGAGGATCTCAAAGGCGAGAATTAGTCAAGCGGAGCAAAGATTAAGCTCGTTTTGAGAATTTAGCTGACCATGAATCGTCTTAAGCCGCACAAATTGTGCCATCAAAAATGTTGAATTCTAAGCAGCGATTTTTTACTCGAAGCTAAACATTTGACCGTTACAATTCATTCATGAATTCAAACACATCATCTGTGGAGAGAAGCAAAACAACCTAACAAGATAAGCACATACTCTGCTGGATTTTAGTTGGACTTATTCACTTATGTTTATGTGGAGTTACAGATTAGTTTGAGATTTTAGCTCTCTACTTTTAAAATCATTTCGCGCTATCTGGGTAGGCCTATTTAATGCTATTTACAGTAGTGTTATGGTCTAACCTTTTCAGTGTAATTTCTGCGTTTTTAACTCATTGGTTACCTTTGTCTGTGGTTGGGCTATGTGGTATTGGAGTTCTCCTACTGGCCCACCTCCTACTATCTTTATCTGCTTATATGAAGATGGTTTGTTTAGCATTTTTTAGCCGATTTCTTTAAGGCCTAGGGAAGTTAAATGCCTTTGAAATCGCTCTTTTACCTCTGCTTAGCAAGATCTTGAATCCATGTTAAGTGACGATAGCCAACACATGCATACGATTAATTGGCAACATCGATACCTTGATTAGCATTTTCGTCAATACGTGGATAATTCACAGATTTCAAAATAATTTAGAAATTACTCTTTTAATTACTACTCTTTCTCTTATTCCATGTTGTATTCTGTACTGGAGACTTACAAAGTTTATCGAACACTGGGAGGCCTCTTTGACTGATGAGGAAAGTGCGGAAGCGATGCTGGTTCAAGATGATCACACGCCAATTCAGTGCCTGCGAACTCTTCCGGCTGTATTTTGGTTGTTGATGCTAGTAAACATCTTGCTGTTAACCGCAAACCTGCTGTTTAAAGCAGCTTAGATGGCGATATTGCAGTACGTTATAGGATTAACCGAGAGAGAAGCTGTAAATGCATTGATAGTAGGCTGTTTATTGGGCATATTTCTCGTGGGAGGGATGACTCTTCCATTTCTTATCCTTACCGAAAATGCAAATCATACCGACAGTGGAATATACTTCCTTCTGATTTCTATGGTGTTTTTCATAGGGGAATTTAAGATGCTATGGTGTAAGGTCTTTTCCTATGTTGCAATTGCACTCATAAATACGGCTGATGTCCTGATGGGTTCGTGGTCACTTCCCGTGTTATTGACCGCCGCAGGTCCTATTGGAGTCTATGTCACTGGTATTTTTGCGACTGGTACATTCTGTTCAGTAGCAGTGTTTTCACAGATTCAAGGTTTCATAGTGAATAAATATGGGCCTATTGCCCTTGTAGCAACAGTTACTGACATGTCGGTGATATGTTTATTTCTCACGTTTTTAGTACTGTGGATGTTGAATAGAATTTAGGAGGAAAGCACTCAAGACCGCTAAGTGTACTGACTGAAAGAGAAATGCTGGAAAATTTCTGAGTAATTCAAATATCAAAGGAAGAATCATCTACGGGACATATTGAAGAATGTTGTAGCTTGAAACACAGAGGAGGAAATTACATGTTCGTCTACCTTAAGGACAGATGAAGTATTTAGGAAGGAACCTCCACATTTAAATCGAATTTTAATATTCGTTTGATGTTAAACTTTTGCCTTTCATTGACATTTATTTGTCCTCTCCTTTTTTGCCATTGAGAGAGATCAAAAGTCATAAAGACCCGTCCCTTCCATAACAAGGAGAGGGGTAATGAAAGGTCTCGAAATCTGGAACAACCTGCTAATAGAACTCGGTAGCTCATTTGCCCTTAAGGAAGTGATTTTTCTGGAATCTACTACCATTATTCTATTATTATTTTTCACGAAAGAAGCAATAACTATTTGCAGAGACATCATAAACTATTTAGTGGTGAGTGCAATATTAATAGTATGCTTTTGAATATTGTCCATTAAAATAAATAATGATAGGAAAAAGCACTTAACCTGTGATGAACAGAATGTATATATACAACCATAACAATGATTGAATAGTACATGCAGTTTGTAATAGAGAAATAAACAATATGCTGTAAAGAAAAACAGAGAACTAGTTAGTCAACCATTGTAAAGGCAGAGCAGTTCTGCCCGAACAATCCCTCATGTGAGCGTTCAAATTATATGTGTTGTTTCAGAACGTTCATAAAACATTTCTGAAGCTTTTGAATAAAGATTTCGTGAAAGGCTCTGGTAAATGGAAGCCTACTCTAGAAATCATCATTTTGGGATCTAAATCTACATTTCATGCTTAAATATGTCACTGAATGGTGTCAGTTAAGTCTTTAGAGTGGTTCTGGTCTCTATATTTCTTATTATTCCTATGTGAAGTCAGGGCACAAACCAAGAAAAGCCATTAAAAGGAGGAGATAAAAGAATCGGGTTCGAACTCAGTAACTTCGGTTCATCAACTGATCTTTCACCGATATTTATTTCAAGAATTGCAAGGATGCGATTTAAAAACTGAACATTAACAGTTCTTAATGCTTAAGGGGGGAGGGTAGAGTTTGGGGGAGGTAAAGAGGAACAAGGGGTTGCTAAATTTGTAAAAGAGTATTTAAAAGAGGGGTATTTAGGGGCACGGAGACCAACCGACCGGCAAAAGACAACGGAGAAAACGTAGACAGGAGGGAAATGTATAATAAAGATAGAAAATATGAAATAAAGATATCAAACCTATATAAAGAGAGAAACTGAATGATTACTGGAGGTCAATAACAGGGACACAATCGACAAGTCAGATGTACAGTTTATTTAATTCCTACACCGGTTAATTAATTCTTATAACACAATTGACACTAATTTATTTATTAATAAATTCATATATCGTTCATTTTCATTAAAGTGAAGATCACGTATGTTTAATTATTTTTGTACATATTTATATTGATGTTGCTATTCTTAACATGTTAAAATTGGCTTCCTTATTCTTGATTTGATCAAGGATCAGTAAATTTAGTCCACCAAAGCGGTGAAAGTGTATCGAATGTAGATGAAAATTAGCCTTTTTCCCACTTTTAATGAGCGCACAAACTTTAAGCAATTACTTTATTTTTCATTCGAATTTATTACGCTTTGGTCCGAATTGTTGTTATGATTACTTTCAGAGCTTCTTCTCATTTCTTCTTCGGGCAATTCAGACTATTGTAGCTATGTCTAAATCCGATTGAGTAAACTTCTTTAATAAATGAGTCGGATTAGTCCTATGTAATCATTGGCTCGCAGAAAGCATTATTATTTTCTTCAATCTATAATGACCGACTGCGGGTACCTCTGTTCGTCAATATCGGTTTTCCATCAGTCCAAACCACAAAAAACTGATATTAAGAGACTCGTGTTTTACGCCAAGTACGTATATACGTCCATTACGTACATAACTAACATCGTCCCATTTTTCTCTAAGAGTGTTTTAATTTATTTCTTTAACCAGGGAAGATTCGTATTATGATATGTGTATTGCCATTTGCAGCGTCCGAGGACAAAAATATACTCTTAAGTACATACAAGAATGAAATATTAAATATTTAAATACACATGGGTAATAACCAAAAAAATGAATACATTTTTGATTCGTTTTACCTTTAACTCAGGGGGAGTCGACATTTGAAAGTGAGTCTACTCGCTGAGGTGAATTGGGGCGAGTTAAGCTGGAGACTGCCTCGCTGAGGTTATTCGAGCATGGTGAGGTGATTTGGGGAAAAACAGCTGATGCTTCTCCCGGGAAGGTGGGGGCGGGTGGTGATGCTTCACGACTTGAAGATGTAAGTGAGGGGATTTTGGATGAACGGAGGTTATCCCGATCCCTGCTTACCAATTCGGGCTTCTCGATAATGAGACTTAACCAAGAGTTGAATCTTTTCTCGAGTGGGAATTCACGTTGATATTCCTCAATGGAGAGTTGTTATCTCTCATAGCTAAGCGTTATCGCGATAAATTATCGCGGTAACGATATCAAGTTATCTGTTTTCCAATATTTTTTTCCCCGCGTTATTGATTCATCGTTATCGCCGATATTTTTGGTTCCAAACTAGCTATAATCGATAATTTCAGTTTATGGTTCCAGTTTAGCACAGGGGCATGCCAAGCGTGCCTTGAAGGCAGAAATAGATAGATCCGAGCTAGGAGAAGGATCCTTAAAACCCATGTATTATAAAATACATCCTTAAAACTATTGTATTATAAAATAACGCGATATATTGTCAATAATAAATACTGTATTATAATTTTTGATTTATTGATTTATCAGTTATCATCTACTCAGGTGATAAGTTTATATCCAGTTATCGATTATCGGTTATCGCCAATAAGGTTATCGTTATCGATTTATCAGTTATCGTGTTCTATTTTTTCGTTATCGCGCCCATCTATGGTATCTCTGTTTTGTTTTTTTAAGAAAACTGAGATAAGGGATTTTCTCTGGACGATAATGGTATGAGGGTTAGTCTAGATACCACTGGTATGATCTTCTAAGCGACCAAAGAACCGGCCTCGGGAAGGCAAGTCCCGCTCGGTTCCAACTATCTTCTTAATTCCCTGTTTGACTCAGGAATTCGTCTTCTTCTCTCGATAGCGACATGGCTTTTCTCTTAAATTTCTCAAGATCGAACTATATATACGTCGATTATACAGTGGGGGGAGGGGAGACAGGGAGTTTAGGGGGGTTGAACCCTCACTATCCCATAGTTAAGCCTCTCTCTTAGGGCATGAATTTTCAACGCGGTAACACTTCGCCACTTCAGGTTTACGCACGGGAAAGGTGAAATTTCGTCTGTTTGACGAAAATAGACACAAACAATCGGAAGGAACAGAAACCTGTTCATAGATTTTCTGCCGACGAAGTCTTAGGCAGCAAGATTTTCATTATAAAGGCCCGCACACCCCCATATGTTTATATTAACGGACTACGAAATCTGCTGGCCTAAATCCTTCTTTGCGACCGACTTCACATCTTAGGCAGCGAGGAAAAGCGGGGGAGGGCGTAAAGTCTTGGGCCATGTGGAGCCTACCGGTTGACGCTGTATAAACAAACAAGTGTCTGGAAGTCCTCGTTCTATTCATACCTTCACAGAAACCAAGAGCTTTGTATCATAGACGATAAGAGGCAAAAATCGTCTTACAATACCAAGATAAGACAGATCTATCATTCTGTCTTCACTGGCGAAACTCGGAAACCAATCTTCTAAACTTCGTAGGAAGTTCAAGGTAGTTTCAATTAAAAAAATATTATCCAAAACTGTTAAAAGGAGATTTAAAGATCAAGAGGAAAAAAGATTGAATGATCAAGGGCTAAAAGGATTCAAGGTGAGTATGAACCAATGTACATCTAAGATCAACAGAAAAAAACATCTTCACTTTACCAAAAATTGGACGCATGAATAATGGTCAAAAGTTATTTGGTCAGATGAAAGTAGTTTTCAGGTATGAAACAAGGTCTGCTGACCCAAAAGTCGCGTGCCCTCAATTATTCTGATTTTTGACCTTACGACCTTCCAAACTTTAAAATAATTCCAGGAGTACCCATGGGAGGACCTTAGTATAGCCACATACCTTAGCATATCATAATAGAGAACAGCCCAGCCTAGCATAGCGTAGTATTGTCCAGCATAGCATAGCCTACTATAGCCTAAAAAGGCCTAGCCTAAACTTGGCTAGTATAGCTTAGCATATCTTAGCCAAGCATAGCATAGCATAATCTACCCTGTTTTAGTCTAGTATAGCCAAGCCTAGCCAAACATATGGATAGCCTAGTCTAGCTCTGCCGGGCCTAACCTAGCCTAACTTAGTATAATCTCGGTAGGCTAGTATAACCTATCGTAGTATAGCCTACTTTATCATACCTTAGATTAGTATAGCCTAGCCTATCGTATCCTAGTATAGACTAACCTTGCTTAGTAGACCCTAGTCTAACCTAGCATATTATAGTACTGCCTAGCGCAGCCTAGCCTAGTCTAGCCTTGCCTAGCGCAACATTGCTTAGTGTAGCCTAGCTTACTATAGCCTAGGCTTACCAGGTATGATTAGCATTGCATGCCAAGGCCAATGCATGCCAGAGCCTATACTAGCATCGCATAGAATAGCCTAGTCTAGTATAGTCAAGCTAGAATAGGCTACTATAGCCTAGCCTAGTATAGTCAAGCTAGAATAGGCTACTATAGCCTAGCCTAGTATAGTCAAGCTAGAATAGGCTACTATAGCCTAGCCAATATATCCTTGCATACGATAGCCTAGCCTAGAATAGCATACTATAGGATAGCTTCGTATGGCCTATCATAGCATAACCACACCTAACATAATATAACCAAGCGTATCATATTATAGCAAACCTAGTATATCCTAAACTAGAATAGCATACCATACCCTAAACTAGAATAACCTTTCATATCTTACGCTATTATAGCCTTGGTTAGCTAGCCTATCCTACCCTAACATATTATTACCTAGCATAGCCTAGCAGAGAAGAGCATAGCCCTCCCTAGCTTATTATACTTTAGCCTACCCTAGCATAGCATAGTATAGATTCATCAAGCCTAATATAGCTTAGCATAGCTTAGCATAGCATAGTATAGTATAACCTAGCCTAGCATTAATTATCCTAGAGAAGTATTGCCTATATACCCTATTATACCCTAGTCAATCATAGCTTAGTATTGTCTAGCCTAACATACTATATAATATCCTAGCATAGTATTTCATAGCCTAAATTAGCACAATATATCTTACCCTTGTACATTATACCTTATTATAGCTTAGCATAGTATAGCCTAGCCAATAGTAGGCTAGCAGAGTATTGCCTATTCTAGGCTTGCCTAGCAGAGTATAGCATATTATAGCCTAATCTCTTCTAGTAGAGTATCGGCCGAATAGTTTTGATGATATTGCCAAAAAAAAATAATTCCTGGGCTAACCTTGGGAGGACTCTGGCAATTAGATCATTCGAAAGATAGTGTAAAACAATATAAGGCTTTCAAATTTGGTTGAATCGGCCCAATAGTTATGATGTTATTACAAAAACAATATAAAATGGCAAAACGGGGACCGACCGACCAACCTAGTGAGATGCAGAGTCGCTCGCGATTAGACTCGCACGCGACTGAAACTACTATTTTCTTGCTGTTTTAGGTGTAATTTAAGTAATTCCATTTAAAAATATCTTGGAAGAAAATGATTAAAATATTTTACTTTGTCGTAACAATTTTACAGATTTTCCCCACTTCTGGGGTCATTTTTGTTAGACAAAGAGTTGGAAAGGCATTTCACCCTGTTTGTGTGGAACCATATGTGAACCATGGAGGTAGTTCTATCATGGTCCGGGATTGCATGTATAAATCAAGACTAGGGAGGAATCAACTCCACAACTTGTTCTTCTACCATGTTGTCTCAGGTTTTGGCGCCATCTATCCACAAATTGTATCCCACAACATCAAAGAATGAAGATATATTTCAGCGCGATTGCGGAATTTCTTCAGAAATTATGGAAAATACTCAAAGTATTTAATCAATAACAGTATTAAATGATGGAAGGGAACTTCGACAGTCAAACGCTACGTGTTATGAATAACCCGCAGGGAACAGAAAAGCTATACATGGATATGAATACGAGACTGAGATGTAATATGATGTTTCATGTCGTCTTCATGAAAAAGCAGACTTCTCTTATTGATTAATTCTGACCTTATTACTCCAAGTCTTTCATAAGAACGGTACAAATGAGAAAGGTAAACATCTTTAGTAATAGTTTGATTTAGGTTAAGAAGTTCAAAATGGATTATGCATTTCATATCTTACCAAACGCAAAAAAAAATCATTCCTTGTACGAGGCCCCCGATTTGGTTGGGGAACTTCATTTTATAGTCAGGACTAATCTATTGTCCAGAACGTTTAATATTATTGTATTTCGTGGTACAACCACTATATACTATACACTACTCCTATATTATGTGGGGGGGGGAGCATTAATCTCCTACTGAAACGCGAACCGTTTGAAGGACTGTTCGCAAGGATTAACGACCGACTGGGAGGTCACACTTGAGGCGTTGGGACGAGTTCGCAGAATTGGGAAATATTTTCCCAACTTGCTCAGGAGTCGAAAATTCGAGAATGTTCGAACAGGAAATGACGTCGTCCATGGAGTGATACCATAGCATGTGGTCTCCGATAAATGAGGGAAGGGGGGGTAAGAAGTTGTTCTTTTACATTGTACATAAACCACTTTATGTCTCCACTAAAAAGGCGTTTCGAAACTCGGTGGGTTATTAGTTCAGATATGAGAGATGAACAGAGGTTGATTATTTGTAAAATGTATACCTCTGACAACTCTCGAAGAATCCATTGCCCCAATCATGAAACCTTTCCTATCTCTTTTAAATGATGATGGACAATGGAGTGAGTTTTATTTAGTTTTCACTCAATTGTTCAACGGTAAGGATTTGATTTATTCCAATCGTATTTTAAAAGATCTCCAAGAATTCCCTTGCTAATCCTGAAAGGGGATTATCTTTGAAACTAATGTTTTCCAAGCTTAAATTCTGGAACCAACTTTGGCACTGGCTCATACTAATTGTTCATTCACCATATAAATACTTGATACAAAGTTTGTGCTGTTAACTTAGCATTATTGCGTACATATTTACAAGTATTTTTATTGGTGTTTATGCTTTGATTATTTACAATGAATACCTAATTAATATTTAACTCTATTTTAATTAGTATTCCAATTGCTGCTTATTCCCAGGCGTTGATCCTTGAGATTATGGCTTTTTTTGTAGGTTACAACATTTCAATGTGAGGGATACTGAGATTCACTACAGACAGTAGAATGCAGCCTTCTCCACTTTTTCCATTAAAATGATATATGGCATAAAAACCTTTCTGAACATTAGAAAATGTTCATGATATTTCAGAACTTCCCCAAACGGATCTCGAACGGAGAATTATCCCTAAATTGCCGATTATTAAAGAAGATAGATTGGGGAATTATATTTATTAAAGGAAATTAATCAACAATCATTTATCTATTGAGAAATTAGAGATACTAATGTATAAGACGAGAGAATCCTTTTTTATTTTCGAAGAATCAATGAAAAGAGAACGAAATCAGATGAAAGGAAAAACTAACGTTGACAGCTTTAATCAAATATTGTTTTTTGTCTTTGTAGTTTTCGTTATTATGTTTTATGTTTTAATGGAAATATCATGTAAAATTACACTCTCGGGAAGGAATTGTGGGTAGAAATGGTTAGAAGGAGGGAGAAATAAATTAGCAAAAAATGGTAAATAAGAAATCAAAATCTGCCAATTGTTTGAGAATGATTTATTAGCAACGAATCGTCTTTTAAAGTTGCGCTGATAATGAAAATTAACGATTATTCTTTGGTTTTCGAAAAAACTAAAAGATAAATTGTAAATCAGAATAAAATAAAGATAAATAAGCTGAGAGGGGAAAAATATATTGAGATTTCTTTCCAAATTTATTTTTTTATTTTTTTCTTATTACTCCATAATAAGAATTGCTTCCGCATACCATCGTAAGTGACAAAAAAGAGACAAAAGCGGGGGAACAATGAGCGAAAGAGACGATAAAGAGAAATATAAGGATTAAATAAAAACCTCAGTAAAAACAAACTAATAAAAAACACTTATCATTTTTTCACGTTGAGGTCATGTATCGCAGCGTCCACGAGTTGTGAAATTTGAATCATTCTCTCTCTCCGTCTATCATTCATCCTCCCTCTTTCTCTCGCTTATGTTCTCATACTGACTTTCATGCTTTATCTAATTCTCTCTCTCTGTTTATCTCTCATTCTCTCTTGTTCACTAGCTACTTATCTCGCTCATTCTCTCTTAGTGCTCTCATTCTCTATCTAATTCACTCATACATTTTCTCTCGCACTCGTTCTCCTGCTTTGTTTCGCGTGCTCTCTCTCACGCGCTCTCTCTCCCACTCGCCTTTTTGCTTTGTTTCGCGTGGTCTCTCTCGCGCGCTCTCTCTCTCCCACTCGCTCTTTCTTTGTTCCACATGGTCTCTCACTCGCTCTGCTGCGTGTTTCGCGTGGTCTCTCTGCG
The DNA here is from genome assembly GCA_963969495.1 of Ceratothoa steindachneri. NCBI lineage: Eukaryota > Metazoa > Arthropoda > Malacostraca > Isopoda > Cymothoidae > Ceratothoa > Ceratothoa steindachneri. The sequence goes on along the minus strand of OZ018339.1, from coordinate 53,256,962 downwards.
TGGAAATGTCCGAGGGTTACCCTTGTGGGCGATTCCCAAGCACGAGCTTTGCAGCCGCTGCTGGCGGCCCACTTTCGCAATAGTGTGAAGGTATGCTGCCAACCAGTACGGGGAAACCGCCACATCAGGGTAGAGGCTGAGAAATATCAGATCTCCGAGAATTCAGTCGTTGCCCTGATGGTGAGTGGAAATGACCTCTTCTTCCTAGGAGGCAAAGTAGACACCATAATATCTCCTTGTTCCGATATCCAAACTGGCGCTTTATATACCCTAACATCCTTTAGGCTTTCTTCTCCACCTTAATACACTGAAGCGAGAACTTGAGGTTCATTGGTGATAGTTACATCCAAGTCCTTCTCAGTGTCGGTGGATTCGAGAGCAGTGCCTTTAAAGATATAGGGTGATTGAGGATTTCGTTTGCCGTCTATGCATCGCTTTGCATTTGTTTACGTTGAAAGGCATTTCCCACGTATCAGACCACTCCCCAATCTTCCTAAGATCTTCATGCAGGAGGGCAGTATTTCCATCCTTTGCAACGTTCATATCACGCTTGGTATCGTCGGCAAATTTGGAAATCTTGGCAACCATGTAACCGTCCATGTCGTTGACGCAGATGATGAATAGTAGTGGTCCCAGCACAGAAACTTGATGCACCCCGCTAGTAACGGGCACCCACTCAGAAGCCTGTCCATTCACCACCACCCGTTGCCATTTGCCACTTAGCCTAGTTCTCGATCCAGCTGGCTACTTTTCCGTCTATGCCCAGCGCTCGCACTTTCCGGAGAAGGCGGCGGTGTGGTACCTTATCAAAGGCTTTCTGAAAGTCTAAGTACACCACATCCACCGCCTTGTCCCGATCGTGCTCACTGAACACGAAGTGGAAGAATTCCACAAGGTTCGTCAGGCATGACCGTTGCCTTAGGAAGCCGTGCTGGGAACTCCTCAGTAGCAGGTTTGACTCTAAATACGACGTCATTTTGTCCACCATCATGCTTTATATGAGTTTACCGACTATCGAAGTCAGACTTCCAGTGGAAGTTGTCAACAGTGAATCAGTTGAGCAGTTCAAGTCAAGACTAGACAAGGTCTTGAAAAGTGGCCGTTTAGGGACGCAAAACAATTGAGCAGCCATGTGCCCTCCGTTTGCTAGTCCAAAGGTACCTTCCTTGAATGGACTGTAAGGTCTCCTAGGATAACTTCTTTCCTTGTTTTTACTCCTTATTGTTACTCTCTTCCACTCGCTCTCCTACTATTTTCCGCGTGGTCTATTTTGCGCTCTCTCTCTCTCTCCCACTCACTCACCTGCTTTGTTTCCTGTGGTCTCTCTCACGCACTCTCTCTCCCACTCGCTCTCCTGCTTTGTTTCGCGTGGTCTCTCTCGCACTTGGTCTATTTCGCGCTCTCTCTCTCTCTCCCACTCACTCACCTGCTTTGTTTCCTGTGGTCTCTCTCACGCACTCTCTCTCCCACTCGCTCGCCTGCTTTGTTTCGCGTGGTCTCTCTCGCACTTTATGTCTCTCTTACTTGCTTTTCTGCTTTGTTTCGCGTGGTCCCTCTCGCGCGCTCTCTTTCTCACTCGCTCTCCGCTTTGTTTCGCGTGGTCTCTCTCGCGCGCTCTCTCTATCCGACTCGCTCACCCGCTTTATTCCACGTGGTCTGTCTCGCGCTCTCTCTCCATCTCCCAGTCGCTCTCCTGCTTTGTTTTGCGTGGTCTCTCTCGCATTCTCTCTCTCTCCCACTCGCTTTCCTGCTTTATTTTGCGTGGTCTCTCTCGCGCTCTCTCTCTCATTCCCTCTCTGTTTGTTTCGTGTGGTCTCTTTCGCGCGCTCTCTCTCTCACTCGGTCTCCTGCTTTGAGTCCCGTGATCTCTCTCGCACTCTCTCTCTCTCCCACTCGCTCTCCTGCTTTCTTTCCTGTGGTCTCTCTCGCGTTCTCTCTCTCTCTCTGTCTCTCTCACTCGCTTTCCTGCTTATTTTCGCGGGCTCTCTGTCACGCGCTCTCTCTCCCACTCACTCCCATGCTCTGTATCGCGTGGTCTCTCTCGCGCGCTCTCTCTCGCGCGCTCTCTCTCTCCCACTCGCTCCCATGCTCTGTATCGCGTGGTCTCTCTCGCGCGCTCTCTCTCACGCATGCTCTCTCTCCCACTTGCTCTCCTGCTTTGTTTCGCGAGGTCTCCTTTGCGCGCGCAATCTCCCACTCGCTCTCTGCTTTTTTTCTCGTGGTCTTTTTCGCGCTCTCTCTCTCTCCCACTCGTTTTCCTGCTTTGTTTTGCGTGGTCACTTTCACACTGTCTCTTTCTCCCACTTGCTCTCCTACTTTGTTTCACGAGGTCTCTCGTGCTCACTCTTTCTCACTGCTCGCTGGCAGTGACCACCGACTAATTTGATTTGTAGTCAAAGTCCCCAAGGTAGAGCCTGCAACTAGTAAATCGAGGAAACTTGATTTGAGAAGACCAGACTTTGCAAGTCTAGGCGCGAGACTGACTGACGCGAGGCTAAAAGAGTGCGAGGCTGTTGAAGACTCTTGGAACAGTTTCAAAACCTCATTCATGAGTCTTCAATCGTGTTTTATCCCTCTGAAATGCCCCCGTCTGTCTTCTGTTCAACCAAAGTGGTTTAATCGAGAAATCGGGCAACTGCTTAGGGAGAAGAGAAATGCGTACCGGCAATCGAAGATCTCGGGTGACTTTGACGAATATCGGAGGCTAGCCAAGAGAGTGAACTCCAGCATAAGGGCGGCTAAGCGGTCTAAGGAACTCCGAGTGGCGAGACTCTTTAAAGAGAATCCCAAGGAGTTCTTTGAATATGTAAACAGCCGGAAACCAATCCGTGGAACGATTGGCCCTTTGAGGAATGAGGAGGGGACATTAAAGCATTCAGATGCAGAAAATGCTAACCTCCTCAACGACTACTTCTCTTCAGTGTTGACTGAAGAGTGTGCTTCCATTCCCCAGCCGACGGATTCCTACTCGGGGAAAAAGCTGTAGGTACTGGACTTCACCGAAGGAGAAATAAAGAAAAAGATCGCTGACCTGAAGACGAATAAGTCCCCTGGACCGGAGGGGTTTCTATCCAAGGTGTTGAAGAAAGTGTGCGATGAAGTATCATGACATCTGTGCGCTATCTTTAACATGTCAATTGGGACCGGATGCGTTCCTAGAGACTAACGTGAAGCGGAGGTGACTCCGAGCTTCAAGAAAGGAGACCCCAGCCATCCATCAAACTACCGACCCATCAGTTTGACTTCGATAGTCGGTAAACTCATGAAAAGCATGTTAGTGGACAAGAGAACGTCTTATTTAGAATCAAACCTGCTACTGAAGAGTTCCAAGGACGGCTTCCGAATGCAACGGTCATGCCTGACGAACCTTGTGGAATTCTTCCACTTCGTGTTCAGTGAGCATGATCGGGATAAAGCGGTGGATGTTGTGTACCTTGACTTACAAAAGGCCTTTGATAAGGTACCACACCGTCGCCTTCTCCGGAAAGTGCGTGCAAAAGGCATAGACGGCAACGTAGCAGGTTGGATAAATAGCTCGCTAAATGACAGACGGCAACGTATCGTGGTTGTTGGACGGGCCTCTGAATGGGCGCCCGTATCTAGCGGTGTCCCGCAAGGTTCCGTCCTGGAAACACTACTGTTCATTATCTATGTCAACGACATGGACAGAGACATGATTACCAAAATCTTCAAATTTGCCGACGACACCAAGCTTGGTATCAATGTGGCAAAGGAGGGGAACACTGCCCCAAAGAGGACCTTCAAATGATTGGGGAGTGGTCGGACACGTGACAAATGCCTTTTAACGTGAACAAATGCAAAGTAATGCATATCGGCCACCGAACCCCGAAATCTCATTACATCCTTAAAGGCACTGCTCTTGAATCGAATGTCACTGAGAAGGACTTGGGTGTTACTATCACTAGCAACCTCAAGTTCTCGAAACAGTGCATCCAGGATGAGAAGAAAGCCCAAAGGATGTTAGGCTACATAAAGCGCCAATTTGGATACCGTAACAAGGAGATAGTACTTTGTCTGTACAACTCCCTCGTTCGGCCGCACCTGGAGTATGCCGTAAAATTTTGGAGTCCTTCGTTTCGAAAGGATATCGCAAGGTTGGAACGCGTACAAGCTAGGGCAACCAAACTGGTTCCCTCTATCCGACATAAAAGATATGAGGATAGACTAAGGGAATTAGATCTGTTCTCGCTGGAAACCCGTAGACTGCGTGGTAAGCTCATCGAAGTGTTCAAAATACTTCCAGGGTTCGACAATGTTGACTACCGGGATATTTTCACACTGAGTGAGAACAGAACGCGCAATCACGGCTTCAAACTTGAACTGAAGCGTTACAACCGCAATCTGTGTGGAAATCTTTTCACCTACAGTATCTGCGGTAAGTGGAACGCACTTCCAGTGGAAGTTGTCAACTGTGAATCTGTTGACCAGTTTAAGTCAAGACTAGAGAAAGTCTTGAAAAGTGGCCGTTTAGGGACGCAAAACAATTGAGCAGCCATGTGCCGGCTTGATTGCTATTCCAAAGGTAGCCTCTTTGAATGGACCGTGAGGTCTCCTAGGGTACTTTCTTTCCTTGTAACTCCTTGTAACTCTCTTTCTCTCTCCCACTTGCTCTCTGCTTTGTTTTGCGTGGTCGCTCTCTCGTGCTCTCTCTTTCCCATCGCTCTCTTCCATTGTTCCGCGTAGTCTCTCTCGCGCTCTCTCTCTCTCCCACTCGCTCTCCGGCTTTGTTTTGCTTGGTCTCTCGCGCCCTCATGCGCTCTCTTATGTTTTACTTATATTTTTTACTTCATTTCAGTTATGAGATGTTATCAGCAATATATATTGCAAGAAGATGTGGTTTAAGAAAGATAAAATCTTTTAAGACTTAATACAAAGTGGGGAAATTTGTGGAGTGTAGATGGGTGTTTTGATTTTAGTGAAGTGACGTCCGTTTCTACGGCTTGAAGTGTGTAAAAGAAAAGGAAAATTAGCTTAACCTAAACGGAAAGGGGATGCGCTCAATGGCGGGAGCATAGATACACACGTGAAAGGACAATAAAATAATGAGACGTAAATTTAGAAAGGTAGGCGAATATCAAGTGGGCTCCGCCGCCCCCTGGGTCCATTTCATAATAAAATCTCGAGGGACGCCTTCGCACGCTGGGATGACTTCATATGTGGCCGGATATGGACGGCGAGCAACTCGGTATCAATCACGGAGCGAAGACAAGTTTAGTCAGATTGCTCTTTTGCGTATTGGTTGGGGGCCATCTCGCAAAACCTTTGATGTCCCACCACAATCTCTTCTCTATAAAGGCATCTACGAGAGGCTAATGGGAGGTGGGGGCATCTGATGGCAGGACTTGAATGAGTGGAAGAATGGCCTCACTCGAATTTTTGACAAATTGTAATGGACAGGCGAGCCAGGCGATTTGGGCTATTAATCTGGCATTGTTAAATCGAGGAAGAGGGATTTACCCCATTTGATGATAAAAGAGGATGATTAAAGATGAGTGTATTAATGGAAAGACTGAGAGATAGAGAGTAATAAATACTGACAGACTCTCATGAACCGAAAATAAATTAACAAAGAATCGGGAACTTAAGTAAATAAAGAATTATTCTCGCAAGAGTAAATAAAAATTAATATGTGCAAGAAAATCTATTGGCATTTCTGAGCTCAAAGGCAATCAAATACCATCAACAGAGTCACTGATAGATTCTTGACTTCACCTTTGGAAAAATACGTTTGGAAGTAAAGTTCCGAGGAGGAAGTTGCCTTTCTCACACAAAAAAACACACATATCTCTAACTCCTGCTAAATTAACATTCTCTTCTTAAACTCCATTGATTTTTGGATCGTGCTTGACCCTGGCTCCAGTGAACCCATTTCCAGTGCCGTGCAAGAGCGACTGTCACCGCCTTTGTAACGGGAGGCTGCTATTAACTTCCTTAAAATTAACTCCAACGATGTTTTTCCTCCTGGTAATATTTTTATGTCGTCATAAAAATCGAAGTGATTTTCATAAAAATCTTTAGAAATCCTTCATTTTTTGCTTTTCGTTCCATATAGAAACCAAAAATAGACTTGTATATTTTGTGCGCGTATGTTTGAAAGCACTTCTTTTTGCAGGTTGTTTATTTAAATTACAACCTCCAAGAGTCTTAAGACTATGTCAACAAACCTGAATTTAAAATAAAGACTTTCTTAGAATCTGGATTAGTCTTCCAAAGAAATCTATTCAACCATGTGCAAAGGAGCATCCATCATCAAGGGATATCTCAAAGACCATATAAACTAAATCATCTGTTGCCTAAATTTTAGATTTTATTATCAAAGAACCGAATCACGGTAAGCTTCAATGCCAAACATGAGCAGAAAATATTTTTCTGACACATTCATGAATCTAAAGATAAAATCGATTAACTTAATTGTAGCAATATCCAGCAAGATTAAAGCACAATCCGTGTATTGAAACTCATTGAAAATATTCTGACTATTGATCAGCGCTGTTCATTAAATAAACTCGCATAACTTTTTTATGCAGTGGATTATAGATAAATTGCACCTAAGCCAGCTCTGGTGGAGTGATGTGTGCAATCCTTGCAGCAAGCAAGCACAGTTACCACTCGTTGGGATTTTGGGAACATATACCCTTAAAACACATCTTGTTTAACTGAAAGAAAATAAAGGCCAGAAAACTAGAATTAAGGCGACGAAATCATCACTATGGGATATAGCCCGGAGTAGTGGCGTTTGTTGTGCAAAGCGAGATCGGATCGAAACTCGTTTAAAGAAAGCAGATCATTGAAAGGTTCTTTTAATCTAGAGATGAAGTCTACTGGGCGTCGTTTAGCGATAGTGCGACCTGCTTGAAATGCAAGTGGGGTAGCATTCCGGTGGGAAAATGAGGATAGAGTGATTACATTGCGCTCCGATACGGACTCATGGCCGGATATTTCGGTCCCACCTTACTGAAGAACTGGAAAGGTGACCTAGGTGAACCTATCACGAGGCCTTTTGACACGCTTTCATACTTATAAACTCGGGGTTTTCTCATTAAGTAAAGAAACGTATGTCTAAAGTGAAGAGCTGCAAGCGATCTTCGAAAGGAAATCAAATCTAGCTCTGTCCATATAAATTTCACACAAAGAAATCCAATAGAGGGAATTTAAAGCGTTTATAGGCATATCGATTCACTCCGAGGACTGTCAAAAACTCGCTGAATCAACATTGAAGCAATAGACCTGCAAATGGCTCAGAGCATTAGGAAATATATGCCAGGCCCACAAAAATGATAGTGCCAGACTTAATTGTTCGATCCATCCTTGACCCAAACGCCAGCAAAGTGACCACTTGAAACATGGAGAACAATCGAAAGAGATTTAGAGGGGAAGGCGATATATTTCATGGGGGTCAGTAACCATCACCCATGAAAGTCTGTCCATGCATCAAGAGAGCATATATACACATAATGACATAGGCCTGAAGCTCTTCTATTATAAAGGTGCCTGATTTCCTCTGAGTTAGGATCCATAATCTCTCTCTTCGAACAACTCTCCCAGGACTCAGAAAGTAAATCGACAACCGACTCAAGAGATGACAGTGGTGCGCCTTATAAAGGCCTCTGACTGTAAAATACAGCCTGAAAGGCGAGAATACCTCCTACCCAGATGTAGCATAGCTGCTTTCACCTAAAGAAAGATAGAGAGTAACTGAAGCAGAACAGAGATATCAAATAAGGGGCAAATTCTGCAACGTAAGCGCCAGGCCGGCCTACATCTCTCGGCGCATGACTCGCGAAAACCGTCTACGCTTTGGGCATTGGTAGGGAGGAAGCATCTAATTTGGTGCCTGGACCAAAGGCCTAGCGCAGAAATCATTGTATGTATCTCCTTCCATTTAGCATCTAGTCACCGGCAATTCTAATAAAAGAAAAAAGCCTGGATGCCAATTTGGATGGAGTATAAATGACCGTCTTTGAAGAATAGGCCTCCACACGAATAATCTCTAGACTACTTTTATGAGATTACAAGATGTCAGAGCTGGCAAAGACCGTGTGGTCCACTTCTAGGCCAGCTCTCCTTCAAACCACGCCAATGCACTTAGAGTGTGCATTTAAGCGGTTCTTAAAGATGTGTATGCTTGCTGATTTAACAATGTTCTCCGGTAACTCTTTCCACGAGGAAACCACCTTGTTTGAGAAAGTTCTTTGCTATATTTGTTTCAAATCTTCGTTTCTTAAGTTTGTATCGAAGGCTTCGGGTTCTTGAGGAAGCGCCCAACTCGGGAAGGGTTTCAGTTTTTACCTTATCAAAAATGCCTGTGATCTTATAGACTTAAAGTTCTCCTCTTAACCTTCTCGTCTTAAGTGATTGGAGGTTGAGTGCTTTAAGTCTGTCTTCGTAGGACTTTTTATGTAGTCTAGGTATCATTTTTGTAGCACGATGTTGCACTCTCTCCAACATTTCTATATCTTTCCGCAAGTATGGATTCCAAAACTGAACTGCGTATTCCAAATGTGATCGAACTAAAGATTTGTACAGGGGAATTACTATATTTTCCGATTTGTAGGCGGAATTTTTTATATATGAAACCGAGCACTCTGTTTGCTTTCTTGCATGGCTCCGCGCACTGTCTTCCAACTTTTAAATCGTTGCAGCCTATAACACCAAGATCTTTTTCTTCTGATACCTTTTTCTGTGGCAGGCCTTTTATTGTATAGTTAGAATTCTTAATTTCTTGCTCCAATGTGTAGTACCTTGATTTATCAATGTTGAGTTTCATCTGCAAATTTTTTGACCGTTCCACAATGCTGTTTAAGTCTCTCTGGATTTTTTGTTGATCGGCAAGTGTTATTGATTTACCACTCAGCTTTGTATCGTCAGCAAATTTTGAGAATAGGCTCACTATGCCTTCATCTAAGTCGTTTAGATATATTAGAAAAAGCAATAGACTCAGCACGGGCCCCTGGGGCACTCGTTTGTTACTTCTGGCCATCTTGATTGGTGAATTGGTGACAATTTATGATTGTACATTGTTTCTTTCCGTTGAGCCATTCTTCGATCCACTTCAATACATTTGCAGCGATTCCATGAGCGGCAATATTCGTAAGTAGACGCTCTTGGGGGACCCTATCGAAAGCTTCTTTAAAATCTAAGTAGATTACATCTGCTGCTCTATTCGTGTCATACTCTTCCATGATGGTTTGAAAAGATTCTAGCAGATTTTTTAAACATGATTTGTTTTTCTTAAAACCGTGCTGTGGTTCGCGGATGATACCCAATTTGTCTAAACCTTTGACTATTTATTCTTTTATAATAGATTTGAGCAATTTTCCGATTAGAGCTGTCAGGCTTATTTGCATGTAGTTGCTTGAGATTTGTCATTCATCCCTTTTAATTATCGGAGTAATGTTTGCACTTTTGAAGTTTTCTGGAACGACACCTTCTTCGAGTGATTTGTTGACTATTGTGGTGATTGGCTTGGTTTTCATTTCTTTCAACTCTTTCAGGTGACGAGGATGGGTCAAATCCGGTCCTGGCGATTTGCTTAGCTATAAATTTTCGATATGTTTGATTACGTCTTCTTCTGTTACTTGAATACTAGTCATAAATGATTCTTCTCCGATAACTATTGGTGCATCAATGTCTGGAATGGTGTCAATGTTTTCCGTTGTAAAAACTGACGCATAAAGTTCGTTGAAAATCTCGACAATGGCACTTGGGTCATATATTAAGATTCCATTCTGGTTTTAAAATGGCCAATTGAGTCCATTGCCGTGTTTCTGTTGTTTACATACTGTTAGAACATCTTTGGATTTTCTTTTTCATTTCTAGCTAGCTCGATTTCGTAATTTTTCTTTAATTTCTAATTAGATTTTTGACACCGCGTCTTAGTTCTATGTATTCGTCTGGACGTGGTCCGCGAGTATCTCTACAACATATATATGACTGATTTCTCCTTTTGATTAGATCCTTGATCTCGATGTTCCACCACTTTGGTTTTACCGTAGATTTTTGCTTGTTATGTCTTGGGACGTATATTTAGTCAGCGTTTCTGAATTTTATTAGGAAATAATTCCACATTGTAGTGACGATGTTGTCATTATTAGTCCTAGGCCCAAGGGCATTCTTCAACACACGCTCAAAGTCTTTGAAATTTGCTTTGATAAGTTAGGTACAAGCATACGATTTGAGTCTGTGTTTGAACCTGTAGCAATTTTAAATCTGAGAGAACTGTGATCGCGTTCTCTGCGCGGTTCGCCAACTTTAAAATTTTTCGCAAAGTTTTCGTTTGTCTTTAAAATAATATCTAGGATATTGTTTCCTCGCGTAGGTCAATCAACACATTGCATAAGGAAGTTATCTAGGAAGTGAAGTGGTTATGATCAAGCTCTGTCAGCAGCAGCATCCTCAAAGTTTACATTTGGAAAGTCAAAGTCTCCGATTATTATTATTATTGTAGCTGTGGGTCCAATAAGTTCATGCAGCTAACGGAACATAAGCTGATCTGACATTTCTCTCTGGGATGGAGCTCTATAGACAACGATAGTGTTGAATACTATGTTTCCAGCTAATGATTTCGCGCATACAATATCTGCATTGCTATGATTCTCCACGGCAGCCTCGATTCGATTTAAATTTTATTTGCAGTACAGCATTACACCGCCCCCTCTTCTAACAAACCTCTCCTTGTAAAAGAGATTTTAACCTGAGATTTTAAATTCACCGACAAAGTCTCTATTAAAAATACTCATCCAGCTCTCGGAAATTGCTATTAGATCGAAGTTTTCATTTTCTACCATAAGCTTAAATTCGTCGATTTCTAATACAACGTGCGTTGGCATGTCGTAGAATAGGCTCTCGACGATATACCATATATAACTATTCGTTGAGGGAATTATTCTAATATTTCGAGTGCGTGGTAATCTAATTGTTTGAGGTTAGTCCAAAAGGGGGGAGGGCCCTGGAGAGGCTTATTTATCTTCAATATGCTTAAGAAGTGGAACGGCGCACAAGGATAAATAATATGGCTAGCATTAATAAAATAGAGTTTTATTAATTAAACTATCAACAACACCCCAAAAAAATGGTTACATAAACGAAGAATGAAAAGGGTCGAGGGAATATCTGACTAATCCGGGGATTAAGATTTAGAGAGATTTAAAAAGGTAAACAAATAAAAATTAAAGGAGGAATATGGTTTGCTAAACCATTTAAAGCACAGGGTTGCGTTAACGAGAGGTTAAATGATTAAAGGTAATGCTTAGCTGACGTTATAACAAAGCTGTTTTGCAGAGAAGGAAGATGCGAAGGAATCTTCGGTCCACTGGCGATTTCCAGCAGAAGGGTTCTTCGGGGGGTTGTCCTTAACGAAGGGGAAGGACTGTCTTCGAAGAGTGAGAGCGAAGTGAGGTTCGGAAGTACGAGCGATCTTTGTGATAGAAAACCGTTTCTTGACGAGCGGGCTTGAAGAACAATGGCTGTTCTAACGTTTTTCTCTTTCTGAACAACAGGGGGTGGAGGGTGAGAACCGTTTCTTGTCAAACGGGCTCAAAGAACAATGGCTCTTCTAACGTTATTCTTTTTTTGAACAACAGGGGGGCCTTGTTGACTTGGAGTCTCGAAGGCACGAACCTTGGCACTCAAGGGATATTGTCCTCTTCTGGACAATAAGGGGTGTCTCGTGGTAGAGAGTTCCTAGGTGCACAAGGGAGACAGGATCGGCGTGATGCTTCGCGAAGATAATCGGGATCTGATCTGCCTCAATTGGGAAAAGCTATGATATAAATAGTCAAAGCCATCCTCTTGGAAAAGGGGACAATTGAGTGAGAGGCTTCGGGAAAATGTCCCACTGGCGCCTGAGGAAATATCTTATCTGCCCATAAGCCTAACTTAATCTGGCGAGATCGACGTATAGTGGTCAAACGGGGGAGTGAACCTCCTTGATTAAACATTTGCTATGCTGGGCGATAACGCGCTCTGCTTCCTCTCGCAGATGCACGTGGGTAGCATGTGTTTCTAACATGTGATAGTAGCTGAATTTAAGCGGCCTCAGACCGTTCTATCACATGGCATAATAAACATTTTAGGAGGGTGGCTTTTTTTTCGGGCGTCAAACGTTGCATTTTGCTACACTGGCTCCGTGTTCTGAGACTGACCTGCAGAAAAAACCTGAACAGCTTTATTTAAGACTCTGCCAAGTCTTGCAACTCCAACTTGATTCAGATGGAGTCTGTCTTGTTGGAACAAGTCCTTATGCTCGTAGAAGTCGTTCCATGTTTCGATAAAGTGCACTCCTTCCTCATGGCAAAGACTTTTACACAGTTATTGATGCAAGATGCTTTTCCGTAGAAAGCGTTTTGCGCCCTTATTCTTGGAAGAATGCCTGAAAAAGAAATATTGCTACTCTTTTGCTTCAGTTTACGCATCACCTGCCGGCACCTCGCTGGAAGGTCTTCAGATCCGGTACAAAAAATAATGGTAGTACCGACGTACATTAAAACCGTCTCCTTCTTGGATCCACTCGTGTAATCATCGAGCGAATCTATCAGGATTTTGACTCCTCCCCCTGGGTAGCAGTATTTCTTCCTCTTCGCAGGTCGCTTTCCACAAAATTCCTTCAGTTGTTTCCCGAGGATGGAGTCTTCCACCAGGAGAATCTCAAGTTCCTCATCATGTGAGTCGTCTAAAACAGAAAATATATTTGCCATTATTGTCGGTAGCCTCCGCCTCAGGAGTCTCGGTGCAACTCCTCGACAAACTGGCACGAAAGGCTTCGTCTTCGTTAGCACGCGTCTCGACTCCTGTGCGTCCGTGGGGCACGGGAGCCTCTTTACGCGATTTCCGTATTGTCTGACTTCCGTGTGGTGGTCAAACTACTGCAGGTGTCTCCGGTCCTCGTTGTTTGCGAAGGACAGACGCTGCGAGCAGGCGCCGCTGCGTGCTCGGACACTCTCTGGTTGCTCCCGTCCAATTGTGCATAACTAGGAATGATAGACACTGAGTGCTCCTTTAGTGATGTTGCCTTCGAGATGGTATTATTGAAAGTTGGTTCTGCACCTCAGTTTTCACTTTCTCATAACTCGAGTCTTCCTCGGTTATGAAAATCAATTTTTATACTCTCGCAGTGGTGAAAATTTAGAATACTAGCAAGAAACCATATTTAAATTGTCCGCTGGATTATTTAGCTCAAATTTGAGTCAATTGTTATGAATGAACCAATTTAATATTTTAAAGTCTAACAGGCTTTTCACGTAGATGCCAATCTTTTAGTATAATTGGGGAACATTGCAGAGCATATTCCTTCCATCTTCGGTCAGTGGCAAAGCTGCTCCTTTAATGTGGTCCTATTTCTGGTAGGCAGAATTCGGATTAGCTAGGTTTGAGTCCACTGCCAACTGCCAGGGGTATGTTTCCTCCAAATCAAGCGACTCGTTGGAGGAGCGTGGCTTTCGCGGTAAGAAAACGGGCCTCAATTTAACGGGAGCAGAGCTTTCCCATCACAGTAGACAAGATTGACACCATGGCGGGATGAAACCGACTGAAGATTTCCGATTGGACTGTGGTGTAACCGCATCGTAGGAAGGCATTGAATATCCTGGTTGTCTAGATCCTGACTGAGCTATTTACTTATCATCCGCATACGAGATTATGCCCAAAAGGTATACGCTCATAACCTCTTTGCTTATAGAAAGTTGGGTGAGGTCATGTATTTTCAGCCACTTGGGATTGAATGGCCTTAGAAATTTTGGATTGACCCTTTGGATTGAACCATACTTCTCTCTTATGAATTAAATGATCGACCCTGGAGGCAATTACCTTTACAAGGCAAATATTGAATTCAATAAAAAACATCCAGACAGACAGGCCAGGTCCGGATTGTTCTTGAGACTTATCTACCCCCCCTCTTCACTCATTAAACCTGACCGACTACTGTTCTGTGGTTTCACATATAATGAGGCTACCCAGAGGAGGAGAGACTCTATCTTTCTTTTTTATTTGATAGATTTTTCCATTGGGGGAATTAATCTCTTTAATAAGTCTCATTAACAGGCCCAGGATTGGGTTTAGAAAAAGGGGTAGGTTTAGCCAAACCATACTCTTATCCCGATACGAACCCTACCTTCTGATGTGATGTCATCATAGTCTCGGTAGTAGTAACCCTTCACCTCGTTTCTGGCTCTGAACATCACCAATCGAGTGGTTGGAGATCCCATCTGGGCCCTATTTGGAAGAAAGTACCTTGGTAAGAGTAACAGGGACCTGTACGCAACTAGTAACAAAGGCAACAGACGGAAAACCGGCGCAGCGGCTCATATGTAATGTACCACTGTAGAGTAAAAAATCTACAGCCATCCCAGAGTGATCTGCCATCAAAAGTCCTTCTCAGGGCATCCGGGCTGTTTTAGGATTCCCTTTGGGAGAAAAAATGACAGGGGCTAACGCTTTTCATTCATCTGAAGAGGAGCCCCTAAGACAGCAAAATGGGAGCTTAGCTCTGCGTTCGACAGGGATCGGTTTGGAAGCAGCTCCGAAATGAGAAGATTCGGTAAAGGGGAAACTCCTTTTACTTGAGTGGAAACCACGGCATTGATTGGGACAGGCAGGGTAGAAACCTTGAACTGAAAGAGACAGCTGGAGAGGAAACACCTACACTGAAAGAGAGGTGTGTAATCGAAATCTCTACATTGAAGGAGACACTTTCACCTGAGGCGTGGTTACTATAGTCTTAAGAGTCATCGTCATCTTTACTTTATTAGTGAGTTCATTATTGGATTTGGAGACTCATTATTTAACCAGGTAGTCTTATCTAGAGTAGTCGAATCCAACACCAGTTGGACCAACCACGACCACTAGTGCCAGCTCTCCAGTTTAATGAACTAATGCCTGCTCCGGGAAGCGCCGATCAGACATAAAAGAAATTCTATAAAAATAAAATAAAATTGGAGAGAGTAAAAGGGGGAAAAATTGGGGGACAGTTATCTAAATTATCCCCAAACAGGAGCTATAGGTAAGGGGTGAAGCCCCCTCCAGCGGACGACGATGAATGAGCAGGATGGAAGCTGGAAATTAGCGGCCTGCAAGGAAAGTAGGCAAAAGAGGGTGAAAGGACGAACTTTGGGGTAATAAGGCCCAGGTACTTCCAGGCTAGTTTAAATCTACGCTGGCCACTGGAGCCGGATAGGAGTGCGAACCCTATAGGTGGTTCAGTTGTAGCAAGGGCTCTGCTAATACTTCTCAAACCAGCTGACATTATTTATTCTCTTTTCCTTTATTTTTATCGGTTTTGCCTATTTCTACCCCATCTCGCCCAGCACTCGTAGTTCCCGAAGGTAACCTCCACACGATATTCTAATTAAAGCGTAAATTATTATGCTAATTAATAAATGGTAATACTTCAGATTCGGGGCGCACGGTAGATGGCACTGTTAGTCGGCTACAATTTTGGGCTACAGCATATCTCGTATGACGTCAGACGGTAGCGTCAGATGTGACAATCACTGCGTCATATTTTTTTGTTGTTTTGGGGATTTGTAACTTTTAGTCAATTATTTACTAAATATCTGCGCTCTGCTCGTTTATATTTTTTTTTTAAGTTAGGTAAGGTTTCTTGATGTCTTTTATTGTTTTTTGTTTTGTTTTCGTATTTTTTGTTTACTGCGAACGATAACAGCTTCTTACTGGCAACATTGTAGCTTATAAATAGAACCCGTTTTGCAAATGTTTTTCTTTCGTTATTGTGTTTTCGTGCTCTCCATGTGCTTCTTTGTTATTCGAATTCAGCTTTAGTTTGTATAATCGCGAAAAACTTTTAGATTATTTTGAGGCGCATAAACTAATCAAGAAACCTATAAAAGTAAGAATTGTTCTTATTAGGTTAGGTTTTTCTGCCAGTAAAAAGCTGTTGGGGAGAAAAAACCCCCCAGTAAATTCAAGGGGACTTCTCGTGGGGAAGATATCACTGCAGGAGGACCATCTGCGATGATCGTGAGTTTTAATCAATGGGGGGGTCTGGGGGGCGCAGCCCCCAGTATATACTCATATACACAAAAATATTACGCCGATATTGTTCACATCTGACGCTACCGTCTGACGTCATAAGAGATATGCTGTAGCCCAAAATTGTAGCCGACTAACAGCGCCATCTACCGTGCGCCCCGAATCTGAAGTGATACCTAATAAATTCTACTACATATGCTTTCATATCTCGCTTAACATCCACTTCTTGATGGAAGTAATTCGAATTGTTCCCCAGAATACACCGTGGTACTCTTTTCTGATCATATTTTACTATTATTACACTAACAAGGTTTTCGTTTATCTCCTTTTGGTATGTTTTGGAATGCATGTTATTTGCTGCGCTGATTCCATTGACGGTTATTTGTAAAGAGAATCTGGACAAAATATTTTAAATAATGTTTAGTATAAAAATGAGTGTTCCTTAAGTTATATGTTCACAAAAGAAATGTTCTTTTAAGGAGGTTTCAAGTCTTCTAACCAATGTATAAATGAAAGTTGAGGCGAGAAGCCTAGAAACTAGTTCATTACTAGTCGATGAGCATAATGTACATGGTGATAATTACTGAAAAACAAAAGTTTGGGAGAAGACCTTTTTATTCACAAGGACAAGATTAGTTTCGGAGCATCACAATCTAACTTTAAGCTGTATAAAGAGCAAAGGATGAAGCGGGATGCTCCGAAAAGCCGTTCTCTCTCAAAGCTTTTGATTTTTATTAGTTTCGTAATGGTAAACAAATATATTTATGTTTTTTTCACATCAAGTTTGTTGAGTCATTTAATCAGTGTGTATGTTACGCTTCTAGGTTGTGAGTCTACGATATCTGAGTAACACCAATCTCTTAATTCGTTAAACGTCTTATGATAGGAATCAATTTATAGTTTCCGGAAGATAGATGTACGAGTACGTACAATTTTAGCTTTGTTCTCGTTTGTTCGATAGTTTGAGAACGAGTGTCAGTAAAATAATTGCAGGTTTATTAACAATACATTATACCTGTGTATACTACTTTGCTTACACAGGCTTTGAACAATTTGCCCAATGTATCACTTGTATTTTGGGCAAATATTTAGTCGCGTCCTCATATATGTATATCTCACTATGATAATCGGTCGTTCCTTCGGTTTCCATTTTGCTTTTACTTTTGCTAATAACATTGAAACTATTCGGCAGATTCTAGCGAGATTTGAAGCTCTTATGTTGTTTTACATTCTATTTCGAAGGATATAATTGCAAAGGTCCTCCCAAGTTTAGCCCGGGAATTATTTTGTTTTAGCAATAACAACTATTCGGCCGATTCTAACGAAATTTGAAACCCTTATATGAATGATATAATTGCCAAGGTCCTCCCAAGGTTAGCCCGGGAATTATTTTGCTTTGGCAATAAAAACAATTCGGCCGATTCTAACGAAATTTAAAACCCTTATGTTGTTTTATATTCTCTTACGAATGATATACAGGTAGTGGTCAAATTATTATGGATTTCTTAAAAATTCCTATTTTTTGCTGGGAAAATGTCATATAGAGTTATTTTATTGACAAGTAATCAATTTATTTTCATACTCTGGCAAAAAATATTATTTCTTACATTGAGCATTACTTTGTCTATCCTCCCTTAGCTGCTTTAAGTCCTTTAACACTCTTTGACATGCCAGTGATTAAAGTTCTGCACAATTGCTTGATTCTCTCAGAGTAAACCAAACGTAGATAAGACGTTCTATGAGCTTTCCTTTGTTTGTTATAGTAACTTTGTTTATTTCATTTTTTAGAATATACCATAAACTCTCAAAAGGGTTCATGTCTGGTAAATTTACAGGCCATAATAGCAGTTCAATGCAACGAGGAGCGGTCAATAAGTTTTGCAAATTGGTAGGGCAAAACAGAGGAAGAGGGATGGCTGTTTGTGGAGGTGTTAGAACAAGTTATGACAAGTCAGGACCTGCACTTGCACGCTCCTGCCTCGTCTATTTAAGAAGCAGTAGCTGATCGCAGATCGGCAGTTACAAATCTTTGAACAATGGAGAAGGTGGAGCACCTCTCAGTGATCAAATTTTTGACCAAGGAAGGCAAGAATGCAAAAGAGATCCATGAACGCATCGTTTCAGTGTACACCAACACCGCCCTTCCTATGCAACCATTGCTCGCTGGAATAGGAGTTACACCATGGTCGTGAGTCCCTTGAAGATGACCCCCGTCCAGGGCACCCGTCAGACGTGACCAACGAGGACAATGTGGCCTGTGTAGAGAGGACGATCCTCCTCAATCGACGGGTAAAGGTCGAAGAAATCGAGCGAGAACTTGGAATATCACATGGAAGTGTTATCAACATCATCCACGATAATTTGGCCATGACCTAGGTCTCTGACCATTGGGTCCCTAAAAACCTCACGCCCCATGATCGACTTTAACGTCGTCAATAACCACAAGGCCAGAGTTGCACAAGCTGCCCTGCGCGAGCGTGGACTCGAGGAGCTCAACCATCCCACTTACAGTCCAGATCTTGCCCCTAGTGACTACTTTTATTCCGCCAGCTCAAGGCTGCACTGCGTGGACGCCGGTTTGGGGACGATAAAGATGTCAATCTCGCCGTCCAGGAGTGGATTAAACAGCAGTCGGGAGATTTCTGGTTGTCAGGAATTCGAAGCCTCAGGGACAAGTGGCACAAGTGCATTGAAGTCGAGGTTAGTTATATTTAAAAACAATTAAGCACTTTTCCTCATATCTCGTTTCCTTATATCTGAATTGCAAAACTTATTGACCGCCTCTCGTATTTTGTGCACACCATGTCTTCATGGTTTGTGCCGTATGAAGAGGAGCGAGTCTTGTTGAAATATGCATGATGTGTCATCGAACCATTCGCTCATTTTAGGTACAAAACGGGTTGTCAGTAGTTTAATATACGATACTGATTCATTATTTTACCCTTACCGAAGTGCCGTGTGCCTGCAGACTTTGGCGACCATGGAATGACACAGTTTCATGTCATTTGTAGCATCTGTCCAGCCCTGTTTCCGTCTCCCACTGTCCTTACAATTCTATCAATATACTTCTCTCTTTGCCTGCCTCTTGCTCTTCTCTCTGGGATTCTTCAAGTTAGACTCAAGTTTTCTATTTTTCCTCTTCGCATAACACGTCCTTAAAATCTCATTTGACTTCCTCTTAGAATTTTCAGTATTTCTCTTACACTTCACATTTGCCTTATTCCCTCTTCATTTGGTATTCTCTACCTCCTCAAGATCTTCAACATTCTCCGCCAACATCACATCTCGAATGCCTCCAACTTTTTCTCTATTTGCTTATTGATCGTCCAAGCTTCTGATCCATACAACAGCACAGATTCGACATAAGTTTTAACAGTTCCTTTTCTTGTTTATCTTAATAGGTGTTTATTACATAAGATATTCCTCCTCTTCTGAAATGCCTTCTTTGCCTCGCAGATTTTTCTTTTAATTTCCCAGTTACATCTTCCGTCTTCAGTAATATAACTTCCCAAGTAGCAAAATCTTCTTACCTGCTTAATAGCTTTGTCAGTCACTTTTACAATGCACCTAAGGACCTGTGCCTTTTTACTAATTACCATAATTTCTGTTTTATCCACATTTATTGACAGGCCTTTTTATTTACTCCTTTCCTTTACCACTGTTAAAATGTCTTGAAGTTTTTTTCTGGGTGTCAGCAATCTGTACCGTGTCATCAGCATACCTTGTCATGTTGATATTTTGGCCTCCCATTTTGAAACCATCTATATCCTCAATTGATCTCTGTCATGGTATAGCAAGGACCGAATGATGGTGTTCATACGTATAGGTTTGGTACGTACTTCAAAACTCCTTGATTAAGTTTTCTCTCTAAGAGTGCTACATTTGATTATGATTACGTTATTATTATTACGTTATCTTTTTTATCTATGAGGGTTTCTAGTGGCATGCTCAGCGTCTCGAGGATTGAATAAAAAATGTTTCTAAGAAAAGTAGACCTTTAATTAAAAGTATGAACCAAAATTGAAATTTAACACACAAACTACACAGAAATGAATTAAACAAATTTAAGTGAGGCTTACTAAATTACACAATTGAATATACAGTAATGATTGAATGCAAACTGACCTTCAAGGAAACAGATACCGCGGTTTAAATACCTTTCAAGATGCACACGAGAATTGGGTTTGACCCTGACCTTATCTTCAATTTTTATGTCACCTCAAGAATGTTGTTTCCGTACCAGCGCTTAGCAAAGCCGTTCCAGATGTGGTCAGAAGGGAAGGTGCTTTAAAGCCCTAGAGAAATTCAGAGCGTGTGGCAGATGGAGTTAAGCACGTATGCTTGATGGAAATGATTTCACCACATGGTAGGGAAGTTATGTTTCTACTAATCTTCGGGTTACTCTGGGAATATTTCGCACTGGCGAGCGATGAGCCAAAGCGTGAATCCTTTGACGCAGGGGAGTGCTTGAGGGAGTTCACTTTAGGGTATTCCTTAGTGGCGAGGACTATCTCTGGGTTTTGGTTAGTTGAACTTGCTTCTCAATCCAAGTTAACTAAAAGTTCGGTGTGATCACCAGGAACTGGCTCAGGATGAGTTTCTTCTAAGTCCCTTTCTTTGGTAGGCAGGCCTATAGCCGTCTTAGTCGTCTTGGTGAGTAACACGATCTACCTTTGACAGGCTTCTAAATTCGGTGTGTAAACCAGGAACTGGCTCCCGATGAGCTTCTTCTAAGTCCGTTCTGTTGGTAGCCGGGCCTGTCGCGGGACTTAGTTATCTTAATGACTAGCGTAATCTACCTCGTTTTTCCATAGTTATCGGTATATATACTTCGCCACCCCACTGAAAGAAGAGGCAGGAGAGGGAGGGATATGGACGGCTGCATTAAGTCTCCTCCTCTAACGTTTTTTTACAGGGAGTCTTTCAGCTAGCCCTAAAGGGGACCTCATAGTTTAGGAAGACGCTCTTCTAACTTCGCATATGCAGTGGAATTAAATATTAACTCTTAGAAGAAATCTTGCTGTTTTATCCCATGTTAGTCTCATGGGGATCCGACAGTTGATGATTAGTGCATTCTGTGATCTTGAGCGGCGTTTCAGGTTCTCCTCGAGGCGAGGGGAGAGGAAGGGAGAGGTTAAGTGGTCGGGCTACGTCGCCTGCAATGCCAGGACGTCGGGGTTTAGGACCAGTAGCTCAGTTGTGATGGTGGGGTATCAATTCCCCCTACAATCTCATTATTAATCTCGCTGTACAGGAAGAACAGATCTGGAGAGAGAACACACCCCTGTCTTACTCCTCTTCTTATATCTATCCAATCACTCAAATCTAACCCCACTTTGATTTCTGCATTCTGATTCCAATATAGTTTGTGTATAATTTTCAAATCTTTTCCGTTTGCTCCCACCACCTTCAAAACGTCAATTAGGTCTTCGTGTTTGACTCGATCGAATGTTTTTTCGTAATCTATAAAGCACAGGTACAAATCCTTCTCCTTCTCAATATTTCTTTTACTTAACATCCTTAGTATAAATATAGCATTTCTCGTTCATTTTCCTTGGGGGACGCCATATTGCTCTTCTACTATTTCATTCCTTATCTTAGCACTTATTCTCTCTAGAACGACCCTTAGGATTACTTTAACTAATTGACTCATTATACTTATAGTTCTGTGTTTATTGCACTCTAGTTTTCCCGACTTCTTTGGTATAATTGAAAAATTTTACTTGCACATATCTTCACTTAGTTCTCAACTACTGCATATCTTATTCGCAATGGTGGTTACTTTTCTAATATTAAAGTCATTCAGAGCACGCAACATTTTCACTGCCACTCCGGAGTGTCTTACCAACTGCCTTTGCTGTCTTCATTTTACTATTTGCCCTTTCTACTTCATCTTCTCCAATAGCAGATCCAGTCATTTCCACATTAAGCTCTAACTGCTCTGTTTTATCATCTTCGAACAATTCTTCGATATACTCTTTCTATCTATCAAAGACTTCTTTCTTTTCCATTTTTATCTCACTGTTTTTCTTCATTAATGTTTCGCCTGTACGTAATCTTCCTTTATCCGTAAGTTTTCTAATTCTTTCATACATCATATGTGTATCCCTCTGATAAATTTTCAATTTCATCACACTGGTCTTTTATAGAATTTTCTTTTGCAGCCGAACATCTTTTTATTTCTCTGTTTAATTCTCTATATCTCAAAACATTACTATGTTTATATCTCCTTCTTTCTTACATCATCTCTAGCATATCTTCCGTCATCCACTTTTGTCTTGCACGTCTTTCTTTCTTTGGTAGTATTTCTTCAGCTACTTCTGAATATGCTCTTTTTAAACATTTCCATTCATTTACCAATTCATTCATATAACTGTCACCTTCCCATACTTCATAACTGTTTTGGACTTCAACACTACATCACTCTCTTAAACCTTCTTTTGCAAGTTCTTTTAGATTTATTCTTTTCTCACTTTTTCTCCTCTGCATGTTTTTAAATCTTAGTCTTACCACTGCCACTACGGGGTTATGGTCACTGTCACAATCAGCACCAGGGTAAGTTTTATAATTGATTAGATTGAATTCCTGTATCATTTATTTGTAGTTATATAATCTATTTGATTCCTGTGAATAACTTCTGGGCTCTTCCATGTGTACAGTCTTCTTGGATGTAATCAGAACCACGGATTCGCGACGATCTGGTTATTCTCTGCACACCATTTGGTAAACAAGTCTTCTCTTTTATTTATGTCCCCGAAGCCAAAAGAACCAGCTGTATCTCCATCTCTTCCTGTTCCTACTTTTGCATTTACATCTCCCATTATCACTATAAATTCTTGAGCCTTATATTGTTTTTTTGCTTTGTCTAGATTATCATAAAACTTTTATATTTCCTCTTCAGTACTTTCAGTTTTGGCTGCATAAACTTGTATGATATTTAAGTTAATCGGGCTTCCTTTCTGTTTGACAAGCAGCATTCAATCAGATATTGCCCAATATCCTATTACACTTGCGGAAATTGTTTTGCAAGCATTACTCCCACACCTCCCAGTGCCGTGTCATCTCTCGAATATTGAAAGCTTCTGTCATTTGTATTCAAGATATTCACACCTGGCCATCTCACCTCACTTACTCCCAAAGTGTCTATCTTCATCTCTTGTTTAATATTTTCAATTTTCCCTATTCGATACAAAGTTGTTACGTTCACGGTAACTAATCTTATTTTTGAATTTCTCTAAATTTCTTTGTACAGTCACTTGTTGACGATCTCGAGCCACCTCTCCATCATGGTCATCTATACGGAACGAAAGAGATGTTTCCAATTCCTGGCTAAATCTTCCTTTCACGCTGAAACGACTAGTGGCAGCAGTTAAACAGCCAGACAAATTACGACTTGAAATTATTTAATTCATTATACCTTCAACAATCTTCAAGCGACTTGTCCCATGTACAGAAATTGCTCCCCACACCATGATTTTCTGTGAACGTTTTAGTCTTTTTAAGACACTCTGGCATAAACTCCTCACCTGACCGCCTCCTTACTGTTTGCACACGGTCATCAAGTACTGAAATAGTTGACTCGTCCAAAAACACAACCTACAACAAAATAAAACACTAAAACAGTACTGAAACGATTTATGGTGCTAGTGGCCGCTCTTAAATGCTAAATAAATTAAAACTTGAAATTATTTCATTTAGCATTGTAGAGAAATGGCTACCTTAAGCATCCGTGAGGAGTATAGGTACATTAAACCCCCCCCCCTCATGAGGAGAAGCGTGGGAAAGGTAGTCAGTGAAACTGCTTACCATGTGTGATCTCCCTGCCGCTGTGGGCAGTTGGAGCTAACATCTGTTTTAAGGCGACCACCTAAGGTTCTTAAACGACGCTCTAACGATCCAATTACCTACGAGACCCCAAAACTCGTGGTTATGGAAAAAAAAAGCGGTGCGAGTCAGAAGGCACGCCAAGTAGCGGTGCGGTTGCGAGCCTCTAACTTGCGAGCTGACTTGGGCACCCCAGTGCCACCTCAGGAATTCTCGTTCTCCCCAGATGCTAACTCACCATTCACCCCTCCCCTTTGCTTCTGTGGCCTGGTCACTTCCCCCTTTAGATGGGGCGGCAATCCGCCTATAAATAAGCCCCGCAAAGAAAGAAAAGAGGATTATCAGAAGTCGATACGCCAGAGGAGGATTAGTTCGTGAAGATCGATCCATCGGCCAGACAAGAAGATTATTTGTAGTCGATTCGCGAGAAGAAAGATTAGTTCGTGAAGATCTATCTTTCAGCCAGACAAGAAGATTAGAAGTCGATACGCCAGAAGAAGGGTTAGTTCATGAAGATCGATCCTTCAGCCATACAAGACTATTTCCGTGAGAAACGAGAGGATCAGATTGAGAAAATCGATCCCCCCTTTCAGGGCCGTATTAACCTAAATAGTCAAGCTTTATTTCGGTGCCATACCGAAGAAGCCTTTTCAGTCTGCAAAGAAGTCAGACTGAAGAAAAGCAAAGCCGCTCACACTCGAGCGACTCTCACATCTCAAGCTCCGTAAGAGTGAGAGGAGAAGAACCCAGCCCCAACGAGCTCCCGTTCTTTAATTACGTTGAAGAATCAGCCCCCGTCACAGGCGACAAGCAATCCCTCCACTAAAATTCAACCAGCGGCCACAACACTGCAAAGCGAGAGATAAGTCCTCCAGCGACATCCGGCAATCCCTAATACCTACCTGTAAGTTAAAAATAACATTTATATCTCTATTGCGATAGTAGAAGTTTAGTACGTCCCACGTTTTAAAGGAGAGTGGGAAACCATTGTTCTTGAACCTAGGTCATATGTGTTTGTAGACGAGAGTACGTTAATTTAATGTTTAACGCTAATCAAATAGAGTCGTGATAAAAATACTAATTGGCAATTGGTATGTTTACGGGAAGCCTATTTGTTTATTTTTGTCAGTTGTAACCGTGCGAAGGGTTTAGATGTCAAAGATAGAAATGTATTAACTGTTGATTTGTTATAGTTAAGTGTTTCATTTAAAATACATGTTTATTTTGGTAGATATCTGGTGTTTCCTCTTATACTTATGTGTCTAAAAATAGCTCTTCCTTAAGAATAAAACTACTGAATTAGCACGCTTAGAACAAAGCCTACTTCATCATAGAAGTAACCCACGCTGCTTAAAGCATACCGCTACTAAAAGGGTGTCAAAGAGTATAGTGATCAAAAGCAAGGGTCATTCTACGACAAGCATGAACGGGTAGCTAGTAGGTAAAGGAGAAAGTATCTACTACAACAGGTATAGTATGTCCTCTTATGCTTAATAAAAAAAGGATACCTGTTAAATGTACCACTCTTACCTGTTTCCATTGCTCAGGAGTTCAATCAACATGAGCATTAGCCCGAACTTGACGTTCGTTTATGGGGGCGGGCATTCCTTATTTTCAATTTATCTTTATTCATCTTGAGATTTCTATATTCGAATCTATTTATTTCTTCTTGACTGAAGTTGTCCCTTGAAAAATTTGTCCTCCATTTATCTGACTCTTGGTATTCTTGTTGGCGGAGATTCCTTCTTCTTTAAGTTGCTGGGTTAATTCTTGATCTTCGAATCCTCCCTTTCTTGATAAATCTTCCTTTTGACTTGTCGTGATGATTTCTTCTTGATGCTTGATGATTTGATGAGTTCTTCTTGCTGAGTTAGCCCTTGAAGTCGTTTCTCTTGAGTTCCGTTTTCTTCGTGATTTTTCTTCGTAAAAATTGTGGACTGAGTTTCGAACGCGGTATCTTTAGATCTAAATGCTACGGCGGAGTCCGTTCTGAGTTGGTAATTTAATGTGTTATTTATATTATCGACTAATAAGGAATTTTTTCTGATAAATCTTCGCACTTCTACACCTTTATCATGGTTTTGGTAAGCCTAGGCTTCTTTCTTGGAAGGTAATCTCATAATTCACTGTACAGTAACCTCCTATTTATTGTTATTCAAGAAATACTAATGCCATCTTCTAACAGTTCGCTTCCAACCTTCTTACATAATTTGTTTTTCTCCTTAATAGCCATTTGTTTTATTTTCCCCGTTTGTTCTTGGTGCTGTTTTCCTCTTGCGATCACATTTCCTAGCCCTTGTTGAATCCAAATTAAGACCGTTTAAATTTTATATTGCTTACAGTTTGAGAGGAGACTCCCAATTTCTTTGCAATATATTTCTGTTTTAGTGCACTATCACTTAAAAAAACTTTGATCTGTCCAATTAACCGACGACATTTAAATTGGATATAATTGCCAAGATCCTCCCAGGGTTAGTCCGGAAATTATTTTGAAAGTTTTGAAGGTCGTAAGATCAGAAATCAGAATAAATGAGAGGACGCGACTTTGGTCAGCAGACCTTGTTTTTAATATGAGTAACTATGTGGCGACTACAACTAAAGTCATAAAGTCATATTTTCCTCTTCTATACGGAAGTCATTGTCATGTAATTCTCCTATGTGCAAGGGTCACTACCATGTACCTGTCGTCTGTACAAGGGTCACTATCATCTACTTCCCCTCTCTACAAGTATTACTATCATCTAATTCTTCTATGTAAAAGGGTCACTATAATCTACTTCTCCTCTGTACACGCGTCACTAGTATCTACTTCTCCTCCGAACAACAGTAACTTTCATCTAATTCTGCTCTTTGCATGGGTCACTATCATCTAATTCTCCTTTGTGCAAGGCTCACTATCATATAATTCTCCTCTATACAAGGGTCATTATCATGTAATTCTCCTATGTGCAAGGGTCACTACCATGTACCTCTCCTCTATACAAGGCTCCCTATCATTATATCTAGTCTGTGCAGGGGTCATAGTCAACTACCTCTCATCTGTACAAAGGTCAATATCATCTCTTTCTCCTCGGTACAATGTGTTTACTTCTCCGCTGTACAAGGGTCACTATCATCTAATTCTCCTCGGTACAATGTTAACTTTCACCTAATTCTGCTCTGTTCAAGGGTCACTATAATCTAGTTCTCCTCTATTCAAGGGTCATTATCATGTAATTCTGCTATGTGCAAGGGTCACTACCATGTACATCTCCTCTATACAAGGGTCACTATCATCTACTCTTCTCTGTACAAGGGTCACTATCATCTAATTCTCCTATGTAAAAGGGTCAATATCATCTACTTCTCCTCTGTACAAGGGTTACTATCATCTACTTCTCCTCTCTACAAGGGTCAATATCATCTAATTCTCCTCTGTATAAGAGTCACTATTATCTACTTTTCCTCTGTACAAGGGTCATTATGATCTACTTCTCATCTGTACAAGGGTCACCTTAATAAATATGAAGCACTTTAATAATTATTTTTTAATTAGTTATTTTTTGGATATTCCTGAATTAATTATTTCATATATATTCTTCAATTTATTAAATTTTCATCAGATGCGACCAAAGAATATTTCTTATTTGGGGAATTCTCCATAGATGTGTTTAAGCTAAAATACTGATTTTCAAATGCTCGTATTTGTTTATCTTTATTTACTTTGTTATATCAGTTATGTACTAAGAATTAATTCGAATATTATTAATATATATATATATATATATATATATATATATATATATATATATATATATATATATATATATATATATATATATATATATATATACATATATATATATATATAT
Organism: Ceratothoa steindachneri; assembly: GCA_963969495.1. Classification (NCBI taxonomy): domain Eukaryota; kingdom Metazoa; phylum Arthropoda; class Malacostraca; order Isopoda; family Cymothoidae; genus Ceratothoa; species Ceratothoa steindachneri. The sequence continues at coordinate 53,229,282 of OZ018339.1, read as the reverse complement.
ATATATATATATATAAATATATATATATATATATATATATATATAAATATTTATATATATATATATATAAATATATATATATAAATATATATATATATATATATTTATATATGTATATATATATATATATATATATATATATATATATATATATATATATATATATATATATATATATATATATTTATATATGAACTTATAAAACTAGCCAAATTATTTTATTTATGATCAATAAATAGCACTCCAAATATTTTAATAGATAATCATAATAAAAGAATTTCAACCGACACACGTCGAAAAGTCGCAATATTAGTAATAATATCAAATGAATTAAAACGCACCAATAAAAATATTTTCGTATTTTATATTCATATTAATTTTTTGGACCAATTTTCGTATTTTTATTTCCGAGAAGAATCATTTGCCTCTAAATTGCTTCTACTTCGCTGGTATTTGTTAATTCTTTCAAGCATTTGGATCCTCTGAAATATTCTTCGAATTAAGCCCCGGTTTTTCGGTTTTCTGAGGACCACTCCAAGCAAAGTGTTCACTACTGTGCTTTCGAGTTCATTCTGAATGGATCGTCTCAAAATTATTGTAATTTTGGAAAATATTTAATGAGTCTCTTAGAAAAATGAGAAAAATGGGAGATAAAATATTTATTTGAGGAAATGAATTATATCTAATATAAAATTAACAGTGTAAATAGGAGATATAAGAATCGATAATTCCATAATAAAGAATATATTTTTCTCATAACTTGGATGAAAATGTTTTGTAAGGAGTATTTTGGTAGTCTTGGGTCTTCAACTATGGTTAAAAACCCATTTAAACTCACTTTAACCAGATTTTGCTTTTTCCCTTAGTTTTCAGTATATTTTGCCTTTTTTATAAAGTTAAAATCTTCATTAGCGAAAAAGATTTACTCGAGTTTACTAATATGAGTTAGTAAAAAATTGCAATTGAATAAAATCATTTGTTCTATTATCAGATGAGTCTCGTAGGACTGATTAAAATGGTTAGATCCCTACTTCTTAGGAGACCATTTCGCCGGATCCTATGAGAAATAATTCTGATTTCTTGGACGAACTCAAGTCCAATAATGCTAATTCAAATTAGGCAATGGTCAGTTTAATGTGGTCTCTTCGTTCCCAAAGATTCTTTTGGATTTTATCTTTGAATGTATTACCAAAATTGGCTTCCAAAATTTCCTAATTTAGTCTGATCGGAAAATGGATTCGCTAAGGATTCTAGATGAGAAGAAGACCATTTCTTTCATCTCTTAACCTGTTATTAAAAAGAGGTTCTTCAAAAAGTTCGTAGATAACGAAAATTACAGGCAAAGAGGATACACAATTAAAGTTCTAATTACAATGAATTAAACTTCTAACTATGTACTATTATTCAAGCCCATAGAAATTACTTTGCTTCGATTCCATTAAAGTTGAAGCAAAAAAGATTAGTAGACTACTCCCACCCGCTGAAAGTCTATTATTTATAAATGGATAAATCGCTTTGGGAATGGAATAGGAGGGGTGGTGCAGACAAAATGTGAAGCAGTAGGGCGTCAACATAGGTAAAGGAAGAAAACATCGATCGTGTGAGGGCAATAATTAAAGAGAAGCGTCGATTATCATGGGGAATGATAGCATGCACATTTAACATATCTGCTGATTCAGTTCATTCCATCTTGACCGATGGACTGAAGTTCAGTAAGCTTTGTGTTTGGTGGGTGTAAAAAGTGTGGCGCGCAAATTAGGTGAAAGAAAGAGGTATTCTTTCACTGGGTTGAAGATTTGGTTTTATAAACCTTTTCCTACCGTATTTGGATTTATCCATGCCAAAGAATAAGAGAAACAAATATGGAAACATAAAGGTCATTGAAGTATGGAACAGGAGTATTGTAAAATATTATGGTTGGTTAGATTTCTCCTGCATGACCTCATATCTCAGGACACTGGGAGAGAGCATAATAAAATACTACAAAAACTATTTATAACTAGTAATTTACTTAAAACCATCATTTCGAAGCCTTTAGTCTGGTTCAAATTCTTCCTTTTCATTATTTAAGTTTATGGTTTTGCTTAATAATTCCTGGTTTTTGGCAACATTATTTGGGTATTCTTTGCTATATTTTATTATTTGCTTTGATTCACGGATGTTTCTTAACTATACTCCGTCATCTAGTGGCGAATAAAGGTGACCTATGTCTTTCTTGTTGATGTAAATGATAATCCATTAATTTCAGTAACTGCTGAAAATGGAGAATATTTGCCTTTTCTCCTGATGAGGACCCGCCAATGGTTTGTTTTATAAGCGCCATTGTCTGGTGCTACTTTGAGGTCGCCCGTGTCAAGGAAAACAGTTGACAGAGAAAACATCTAAAAGCCTTTTACTATTCATTTAAAATCAAATTTACTTCACCATTTACTCAAGTTTTACCATCAAATAGAAACAAAGAAAAGATAATCAAATACGAGGATAAATAAGGAGAAAAGACATGAAAAATTATAGGTGAATAAGGTCAAAGGAAGTTTCAATTTCTGGACCTAAAATGTAGCCAGTTAACTGACGGCGAATCCAATTTAGGACTAATTATAATTTATTTTCTACTTGATCCCTCTTTATTTTCTTTCTCACAATGGAGTGAAGGTTATGGCAGGGATTACGTACCTGTTGAAACTGAAACATGAAGGTACGGCACGCCCTTCTGAGGCCACAATCCTAAGGAAAACTGGTTCTCTCTTTCTCGGGTGGTCATGAAGAACAGTTTTCTATCTCTCACTATCATTTCTGCACCTGTATATAGCAAATAAAGGGTTAAAAAGGACGTAATAAAGGCTATAAATTCAAATAAAGCATTTTTTTCGTTCAATCTCGTGTCTCTACACGGTCTTATTCATCTTATCCATTGTCTTCTCATTTTCCGATTATTAGTCATCCATCAGCCAATATTGATAGTTGATACCCCTTTGAAAGCTCTGATTTAATCTCCCCTCTTTATGTTTGTATATTAATGTGAAAGAAACTTAGCTGAATATTATTAGTCGCCTAATTTATAAGATAGGCCTTCTCTCAAGCTTTTATTATAGGTAATTCGAGTCATTTAGAAATTTATTGGAAAAATTGACCCGGAGAAAAGATACACATACTAACTCTATTTCAGAGTTCGTCGATGTTTCTCTCGGTACCAAATCAATTTCACCCAACTTTGCCGACCGAAGCGATAAAAACAAAAGTTCAAACTCTGCGTGATTATGAATGGACGAGGTTGCTTCACTTGGCTTCACCGAATATGAAGTTTCCCCTGTGAATTCTTTTAAACCCTCGAAATTGTCTTTGTTAAGAATATGAAAAATCTGTACGGAAATAAATAGAAGTCTCCAAATAAAGTGCAAAAGAAGACAAATGATGATTTATTTTCACTTAAAATAAAATGTAGTCATTTAATGAGCTTGTCTTTTGAGAATTTCGTTAACGTTGAATCCTCTTAAGCCGCCCAATTTGTGTCATGAGAAATGTTCAATTTTTTCCTCGAAGCCAAGAATTTGACCGTTACAATTCTTTCATTAGTCCAAACACATCATCGAAGCAGAGAAACAAAACAACCTTATAAGGTAAGCACATACTCTGCTGGATTTTAGTGGGACTTATTTACTTGTGTTTATGTGGAGTTACAGATTAGTTTGAGATTTTAGCTCTCTACTTTTAAAATCATTTCGCGCTATCTGGGTAGGCCTATTTAATGCTATTTACAGTAGTGTTATGGTCTAACCTTTTTAGTGTAATTTCTGCGTTTTTAACTCATTGGTTACCTTTGTCTGTGGTTGGGCTATGTGGTATTGGAGTTCTCCTACTGGCCCATCTCCTACTATCTTTATCTGCTTATATGAAGATGGTTCGTTTAGCATTTTTTAGCCGATTTCTTTAAGGCCTAGGGAAGTTAAATGCCTTTGAAATCGCTCTTTTACCTCTGCTTGGCCAGATCTTGAATCCATGTTAAGTGACGATAGCCAACACATGCATACGATTAATCGGCAACATCGATACCTTGATTAGCATTTTCGTCAATACGTGGATAATTCACAGATTTCAAAATAATTTAGAAATTACTCTTTTGATTACTACTCTTCCTCTTATTCCATGTTTTATTCTGTACTGGAGACTTACAAAGTTTATCGAACACTGGGAGGCCTCTTTGACTGATGAGGAAAGTGAGTAAGCGATGCTGGTTCAAGATGATCACACGCCAATTCAGTGCCTGCGAACTCTTCCGGCTGTATTTTGGTTGTTGATGCTAGTAAACATCTTGCTGTTAACCGCAAACCTGCTGTTTAAAGCAGCCTAGATGGCGATATTGCAGTACGTTATATGTAGGATTAACGGAGAGAGAAGCTGTAAATGCATTGATAATAGGCTGTTTATTGGGTATATTTCTCGGGGGAGGGATGACTCTTCCATTTCTTATCCTTACCGAAAATGCAAATCATACCGACATTGGAATATACTTCCTTCTGATTTCTATGGTGTTTTTCATAGGGGGATTTAAGATGTTATGGTGTAAGGTCTTTCCTTATTTTGCAATCGCACTCATAAATACGGCTGATGTCCTGATGGGTTCGTGGTCACTTCCCTTGTTATTGACCGCCGCAGGTCCTAGTGGAGTCTATGTCACTGGTATTTTTGCGACTGGTACATTCTGTTCAGTAGCAGTGTTTTCACAGATTCAAGGTTTCATAGTGAATAAATATGGGCCTATTGCCCTTGTAGCAACAGTTACTGACATGTCGGTGATATGTTTATTTCTCACGTTTTTAGTACTGTGGATGTTGAATAGAATTTAGGAGGAAAGCACTCAAGACCGCTAAGAGTACTGACTGAAAGAGAAATGCTGGAAAATTTCTAAGTAATTCAAATATCAAAGGTAGAATTATCTACGGAACATATTGAAGAATGTTGTAGCTTGAAACAGAGAGGAGGAAATTACATGGTCGTATACCTTAAGGACAGATGAATTATGTAGGAAGGAACCTCCACATTTAAATCGAATTTTAAACATTTTTTATGTTTCACTTTTTCATTTCGTTGCTTTTTAATTTCCCTTCTGTTTTACCATTGGGAGAGATCGAAAGTGATAAATAGCCTGTCACCTCCATACTTATTTTATTACTTTTCTTCTATCTCTCGCTCTCCTTGCCTCTCCATTTAGCTGCTTCTCTTGTCTCCCCTAATCTTCCTCCTTAGGCCATCTCCTTTTCCGTTAATCTTTTTATTGCGTTTCGTTGAGTTCTTTACCTTTTCTGCCAGTTCGTTCAACCTGGCTACCTGCTCCAGATAAATCATAATGTGCATTTTCACTCCCTCTCCCACTTCTGCATTGGTGATTTCTCGTCTTAGAGGCGGTGCTTTATTTTTATTTCTTTCTTACATTATATAACCTTGTTGTAGTAATTTCTCTTGTAGTTATCTCTGATATAGAACTGAATAAAGATCGAAAGTCTTCGGAAACAGCTTTACCTATTTTCATGCGGAACATTGCATTCATTGCTTACCTCAGGTGCTACTTATGAGTTTTTCATTTCCTAGATATATATATATATATATATATATATATATATATATATATATATATATATATATATATATATATATATATATATATATATATATATATATATATATATATATTATATATATATATATATATATATATATATATATATATATATATATATATATATATATATATATATATTATAAAACCATTAGTAAACCACACTCAATATAATTTTATGCATAATAATAAAAAAATCTTACGACAAATGTCTAAAAGTCGCAATATTAGTAATAATATCAAATGAATTAAAACGTATATATAAAAATATTTTCGTATTTTATCGTCATATTAATTTTTTGAGCAATTTGGGGATCTTCATTTCCGAGGAGAATTATTCTCACCCACATTGCTTCTACTTCGCTGGTATTTGTTAATTGTTTCAAGCATTTGGATCCTCTGAAATATTCTCTGAATTAAACCTCGGTTTTCGGTTTTCTGAGGCTTCACTTCAAGCAAAGGGCTTAAAACTACGCTTTTGAGTGTATTGTAAATGGATAGTCTCAAAGTTAATGTAATTTTGGAAAATATTTAACGGATCTCGTGTAAAAAGAGAATAATGGGAGGATAAAAAGTAATTTAAATTGGTTATTAGTTAATAATTGTCTCGATTTTTACTATTTTTGATTAATTTCTACGATTTCGTTAAAATGGAAGTTATTTGACCAAATGGATTATAGATAATATAAACTTAATGCAATCTAATGGAAGATATAGGAAATGGTACTTCTATAATAACGAATTTTTTTATCATTGGTTGGATTGAAAGAAAATTTTGAGGAGTATGGCAAAAAAAGTGTAAATTTAGTTTTACTAGATTTTTATCTGCCACTTAGTTTTTCACTATTGCCTATTTTATGAAACTAAAAACTGTAATAGTGGAGTAGATTACTATCGTGGTATAGTTCTATATATCATACATACATCTATTATATTTGATTTTAGAGTGCGTGGGGGTTTCCTTTTAATAGGTTTGGGTAGGCCGAGGTCCGGTTACAAGGTCAGATCCTCGTAAGGGAGGCCTAGTCCAAATGATGCTACTTTGAATCTTGGTATTGGCTGAGAGTTACAAATCTTACTTAGTTACAGGCTGTTGTTATACTGCTATAATGAGCTCGAGGGTCGGAAAGTAAAGGAGTTGGCAAAAATAGACTTTAATAAATATTAATAATTAAAGTTAATATGATACAACAATACACAGACATATAAGACAAATAGTTACAGTGGTCAACGGGTTATTAAGAATAATAGGTATTCTCAAGTGCAATAAAATGGGGTAGACCGGAATTATAAATTTGGGGAAGCTAAAATATTCGTTACGATACCTTGTACACAAATGGAGGGGTTCGGAGAGACGATGGTTGTTTCCGGCGAAACGGTGAGATGTTGGTTGGGTCACTTCGACGGGGTTCAAGGTCAACTTGCTTGTAGTGAAATATTCTTTTGAGATGACAGGGGATGGAGGAGCAGAGTTTTCGAGAAACAAGGTTGGGAATTCTTCCGATGTAAATTTCTTTGAAGAAAACGGAGGGTGAGTTTCTCCGAGACGTCGAACGGTTTGTTTGGTCGGCTATGTGTAATCAAGGGGGTATTACGCTAAGATTAATCTTCAGTGAAGCCTTTTGGGATAAGACTTGGTTCTTGTTGGAGATGACGTCGATGAGCGGAGTCAGACGGGTATTCTTACCGAGAAGAATTCGTAACTAGTTCAAAGGGGTGGATATTTGTTTTATCCAAGAAGGGATGCTTGGTTTTGTCCCACAACGTTTCCTTGCCTTCGGCGTATGACAACCCGAATCGAGGAGCAGTAAGATCATCTGCACTCGTGAGCTTCTCTCGCACCAATCTGCCCATTTCTCCTGACGTGGGTAGATATGGACACCAGAAGTGAGGGAGCTTACCCCATAGAAGGGGGGGACTATCACCCATCTTTTGAGTCAAGGCAAACGCGGCCCAGCTGGCGATTGTCTCGGCGGCTTCTGCGTGGCTGAAGGGCGGGGGGGAGGGGTAGACTTCTCGTCTTCTTTAAATACTCGCCTTGATAAGGGCTGCATTCCATGAGCCCGCTCCTATAATTTCTCACGCTTTTGAGCTTCGAAAATTGTTTGTAAGCTACACGAGGCCCATCACGTGGAGGCAATGCTTAAAAGCGACGTTATTTCTCCGATCACGTGCTTGTTCCCTCACAATTACCTTGAGTTTAAGAATATAGGCTTATAAAATAATTGAAATTGAATGCAATCAATTGTTCTTTTATCAGCTGCATCTCTTCGGAATCATTAAAATAGTTAGCTCTCTTTTTTTATGGGGGGAGGGAGGGGGGTGCTTTATCCGGTTCTTTGTGAACTAATTTCGATTTCTTGGAGGAATTTAAGTCGAATAATTCTAATTTCAATTAAGCAATGATCAGCTTTGACCTCGTCTCTCTGTTCATAAGGATTGTTGTGGATTTTTCTTCAGCTTAAATCTTAAAATTATTTTAATGAATTAGCCAAAATTGGCATCCAAAATTTGCTTATCTAGTTTCAACGGAAAATGGCTTTGCTAAATATTTTATACTAGAAAAGACCATTTCTGTCATCTGGCAACTACCTACTTGGACATAACTCGCCGTACTCAACCCAGCCTATTACTAGTAGTAATTACTAGTAGTAAGAGCATCTTCCAAAAGTTCGCAGATGACGATACCTGCAGTGGCAAACCGTCAACATTAGTAAAAGAAGAAAAATCGATCGTGTGAGGGCACAAACTGAAGAGGACCGTCGATTAGCAGTGGACATGATAGCAGACACATTGAACATATCCGCAGATTCAGTTCATTCGATCTTGACTGATGGACTGAAGCTCAATAAGCTTTGTGTTTGATGGGTGCCAAAAATGTTGCGCGAAAATGATCCGAAGAAGAAAGTTACTCTTTCACTGCAAATTTTGAACAAACGAAATGAAAATCCTGTGGAATTTTTGCCAAGAACTCTACCCGACGATAAGGTTCTATTTTATCAACCTTCTCCTACCGTATTTGGATTTATCCATATCGAAAAATAAGAGAAACAAATATGAAAACATAAAGGTCATTGAAGTATAGAACATGTAAAATGCAAAATATTTTGGATTGTCAGTTTTCTCCTGCAGGACTTTATATCTCGAGATACTGGGTAAGGTAGAGAGCTTTATGAAATACTACAAAAATTTATTTATAACCAATAATTTACTCAGAAACATCCTTTGAACCCTTTTCTGAGGTTCAAATTCTACCTTTTCATTATTAATTTGGGGTTTTGATATAAAGGTTCTTTTATTTTGGCAACAATATTTGGGTATCGTTTGCTATATTTTATATTTTGCTTTAATTCCCAGTTCTTAAATAACTATACCTCGTGCCAGAGTGGCGAATACAAGTCACCTATGTCTTTCAGTTCCTTGTTGATGTAAAGGATAGTCACAAGAGAATCCGATAATTTCAGTAGCTGCTCAAAGTGGAGAAATTTTAGCCTTTCTCCTGATGCGATCCGCCAATGGTTCTTTGTTTTATAAGCGCCATTTCTGGTGCTACTTTGAAGTCGACATTGTCAAGGAAACCAGTTCCCACAGAACTGATCAAAGGTCATTTGCCAGTTGACACAGAACTGATCAAAGGTCATTTACTAGTCGACACAGAACTGATCAGAGGTCATTTACCAGTTGACACAGAACTGATCAAAGGCCTTTTACCAGTTGATACAGAACTGATCAAAGGTCATTTACCAGTCGACACAGAACTGATCAGAGGTCATTTACCAGTTGACACAGAACTGATCAAAGTTCATTTACCAGTTGACGCAGAACTGATCAAAGGTCATTTGCCAGTTGACACAGAAGTGATCAAAGGTCATTTACCAGTTGTCACAGAACTGATCAAAGGTCATTTACCAGTCGACACAGAACTGATCAAAGGTCATTTACCAGTCGACACAGAACTGATTCAAGGTCATTTGCCAGTTGACACAGAACTGATCAAAGGTCATTTACCAGTCGACACAGAACTGATCAGAGGTCATTTACCAGTTGACACAGAACTGATCAAAGGCCTTTTACCAGTTGATACAGAACTGATAAAAGATCATTTACCAGTCGACACAGAACTGATCAGAGGTCATTTACCAGTTGACACAAAACGGATCAAAGTTCATTTACCAGTCGACACAGAACTGATCAGAGGTCATTTACCAGTTGACACAGAACTGATCAAATGCCTATTACCAGTTGATACAGAACTGATCAAAGTTCATTTACCAGTTGACGCAGAACTGATCAAAGGTCATTTACCAGTTGATACAGAACTGATCAAAGGTCATTTACCAGTCGACACAGAACTGATCAAAGGTCATTTACCAGTCGACACAGAACTGATCAAAGGTCATTAGCCAGTTGACACAGAACTGATCAAAGGTCTTTTACCAGTCGACACAGAACTGATCAGAGGTCATTTACCAGTTGACACAGAACTGATCAAAGGCCTTTTACCAGTTGATACAGAACTGATAAAAGGTCATTTACCAGTCGACACAGAACTGATCAGAGGTCATTTACCAGTTGACACAAAACTGATCAAAGTTCATTTACCAGTCGACACAGAACTGATCAGAGGTCATTTACCAGTTGACACAGAACTGATCAAAGGCCTTTTACCAGTTGATACAGAACTGATCAAAGTTCATTTACCAGTTGACGCAGAACTGATCAAAGGTCATTTACAAGTTGATACAGAACTGATCAAAGGTCATTTACCAGTCGACACAGAACTGATCAAACGTCATTTACCAGTTGACACAGAACTGATCAAACGTCATTTACCAGTTGACACAGAACTGATCAAACGTCATTTGCCAGTTGACACAGAACTGATCAAAGGTCATTTGCCAGCAAAGCGGCGGAAGTCGCCGTATAAAAAATGGGCTTAAATCGTTTGCTTTCTTGAATTCTTCTTCTGCGTTTGCTCAGTTTCTTCTCTCTGTCTTTCTGTCTGGTTCTCTCTCTCTCTCTCTTTCTCCCTCGGCGGTGGTAGTGGTGGAGTTAGTGTAGTACGCGTGGTGGTGTAGTAATAATGGTGGTAGTAGTGTATTAGTAGTGGTGATGGTGGTGGTAGTGGTGGTGTGGTAGTGATAGTGGTAAAAGTCATGGTATTGGTAGTGCTGTAGTTGTAATGGTAGTAGTGTTAGCGGTGGTGTAGAAGTGATAGTGTTGGTGGTGAAGTCGTATTGGTGGTGGTGGTAGTCTCAACCTCAAAACCAGAACCCATTTATCAGTTAAACTCAAACAAGAATCAAATCTGGAATTAAAAAAAAAAAATCCTCGCGGCTAAACTCTTAAAGTCAGAGACTTCTTCTGTTTGGTCTCATTCAACAGAGATGAGTAACAAAACATTTGGGGGGGCATCGGCCCCATGGATGGGATCCATTAGAATTCGTGGATTTCCCAAGATTTCTGAAATGCCGCAAATGATAAAGGAAAAACCTGATTTCTCTATCCAAATTATGTTTCCCCCCCAAAATAGAACCCCCCCTCCCCCAATAAAATACATCGAAAAATAAGGAGAAAAGATTTGAAACATTCCAGGGTGAAATGGAGCCAATTATATCTGACCTCGAATACAATTTAGGACTAATTATCTATCTTTCACCTGATCCCCCTTCATCTTCTTTCCGCGCTGGGGTGAAGGTTGTGGCAGGGATAATACCCGGGATATAACTCAAATCTAGGAGTCGGCAGCCCTTCTGAAACCAATATCCTAAGGGGAACCGGCTCTCTCTCTCAGGTCGTCTTTACCCTTGTTTTCCTATATCCCACTATCTTTACCGCGCCTGTATAGAGGAAATACAGGGTGAAAGAGGGCGTAATAAACGTTCTAAATTAAAATGAAGCCTATTTTTTTCTATCTTATCTGCCTTTACGATCTAAATCCATCTTTTCCCTCGTCTTCTGATTTTCATCCTAGATTCAAAATAGATATTTTATACCCCTTTTTACGGCCCTAATTCAATTCTTCATCTCTGTGTTGGTAGAATAATGGGCGACAAACTTAGCTGATTATCATTATTGCCTAATTTCTATGATGGCACTTTCCTTAAGTTGCGATTATAGGTTGAATCTTTGCGTGCTTATGAATGGATGAGGTTGATTCACTTGGCTTCACCGGTTATGAAGCTTCTCAAAACTGAACTCGGTTAAAACTTCGAAAATGTCTTTGTTAAGTATAAGAAAAATCTCCGAATAAAGTGGAAAAGAAAACAAATTAGGATTTATTTTCTCTTAAAATATAATGTAGTCATCATCATCATCATCACTAACTCTATAATTTAAGAAGGGGATTTTAAAAATTATTTGAATAATAATTTCATCTTTGTTTGGTTATGACTTATGTTATTTCTAATAATTCTTTTATAATATCAAAAAACAAAATGGTGAAGTTCAGAAATAAATATAAGTATCGAAATTTTGTGAATTTCCCAAGAATTACAAATGGTGAAGTTCAGAAAGTTTAACCAGGGCTACTTTTCTTTAGATTTTAAATTTTAATCTTAGCAGCAAAGCGCAAGCAACCCCCTACGGGGGGGAGTGGCGAAGCCATTACCTGGTTTAATTATAGAAGCTTGCTCTTCGCTACTAAGATTAAAATTTAAAACCTAAAAAAAAGCAGCCATGGTTAAATTTTTATAAATTTTCTGAACTTCACCAATTGTAATTCATTTTCTTTTAAAACATTAAAAAGCATTGGATAATCATATTTTTTTCTGAACTTAACCATTTTGTATTTTCAAACCATAAAGAAATTCATAGAAATTACCCAGATAAAAATTTAAAATATACTTAAGTCATAACCTAACTAAGATGAAATTATTATTCAAATACTCAAAAAAAACCCGTTCTTAAATTATAGAGTTAGTGATGGATTTATGTGGGAAAATAGTAGTATTTTAAAGAGCACACATCATTTTTTTTTTTTCAAAAGCTTTCGAAAGAGGATCTCAAAGGCGAGAATTAGTCAAGCGGAGCAAAGATTAAGCTCGTTTTGAGAATTTAGCTGACCATGAATCGTCTTAAGCCGCACAAATTGTGCCATCAAAAATGTTGAATTCTAAGCAGCGATTTTTTACTCGAAGCTAAACATTTGACCGTTACAATTCATTCATGAATTCAAACACATCATCTGTGGAGAGAAGCAAAACAACCTAACAAGATAAGCACATACTCTGCTGGATTTTAGTTGGACTTATTCACTTATGTTTATGTGGAGTTACAGATTAGTTTGAGATTTTAGCTCTCTACTTTTAAAATCATTTCGCGCTATCTGGGTAGGCCTATTTAATGCTATTTACAGTAGTGTTATGGTCTAACCTTTTCAGTGTAATTTCTGCGTTTTTAACTCATTGGTTACCTTTGTCTGTGGTTGGGCTATGTGGTATTGGAATTCTCCTACTGGCCCACCTCCTACTATCTTTATCTGCTTATATGAAGATGGTTTGTTTAGCATTTTTTAGCCGATTTCTTTAAGGCCTAGGGAAGTTAAATGCCTTTGAAATCGCTCTTTTACCTCTGCTTAGCAAGATCTTGAATCCATGTTAAGTGACGATAGCCAACACATGCATACGATTAATTGGCAACATCGATACCTTGATTAGCATTTTCGTCAATACGTGGATAATTCACAGATTTCAAAATAATTTAGAAATTACTCTTTTAATTACTACTCTTTCTCTTATTCCATGTTGTATTCTGTACTGGAGACTTACAAAGTTTATCGAACACTGGGAGGCCTCTTTGACTGATGAGGAAAGTGCGGAAGCGATGCTGGTTCAAGATGATCACACGCCAATTCAGTGCCTGCGAACTCTTCCGGCTGTATTTTGGTTGTTGATGCTAGTAAACATCTTGCTGTTAACCGCAAACCTGCTGTTTAAAGCAGCTTAGATGGCGATATTGCAGTACGTTATAGGATTAACCGAGAGAGAAGCTGTAAATGCATTGATAGTAGGCTGTTTATTGGGCATATTTCTCGTGGGAGGGATGACTCTTCCATTTCTTATCCTTACCGAAAATGCAAATCATACCGACAGTGGAATATACTTCCTTCTGATTTCTATGGTGTTTTTCATAGGGGAATTTAAGATGCTATGGTGTAAGGTCTTTCCCTATGTTGCAATTGCACTCATAAATACGGCTGATGTCCTGATGGGTTCGTGGTCACTTCCCGTGTTATTGACCGCCGCAGGTCCTATTGGAGTCTATGTCACTGGTATTTTTGCGACTGGTACATTCTGTTCAGTAGCAGTGTTTTCACAGATTCAAGGTTTCATAGTGAATAAATATGGGCCTATTGCCCTTGTAGCAACAGTTACTGACATGTCGGTGATATGTTTATTTCTCACGTTTTTAGTACTGTGGATGTTGAATAGAATTTAGGAGGAAAGCACTCAAGACCGCTAAGTGTACTGACTGAAAGAGAAATGCTGGAAAATTTCTGAGTAATTCAAATATCAAAGGAAGAATCATCTACGGGACATATTGAAGAATGTTGTAGCTTGAAACACAGAGGAGGAAATTACATGTTCGTCTACCTTAAGGACAGATGAAGTATTTAGGAAGGAACCTCCACATTTAAATCGAATTTTAATATTCGTTTGATGTTAAACTTTTGCCTTTCATTGACATTTATTTGTCCTCTCCTTTTTTGCCATTGAGAGAGATCAAAAGTCATAAAGACCCGTCCCTTCCATAACAAGGAGAGGGGTAATGAAAGGTCTTGAAATCTGGAACAACCTGCTAATAGAACTCGGTAGCTCATTTGCCCTTAAGGAAGTGATTTTTCTGGAATCTACTACCATTATTCTATTATTATTTTTCACGAAAGAAGCAATAACTATTTGCAGAGACATCATAAACTATTTAGTGGTGAGTGCAATATTAATAGTATGCTTTTGAATATTGTCCATTAAAATAAATAATGATAGGAAAAAGCACTTAACCTGTGATGAACAGAATGTATATATACAACCATAACAATGATTGAATAGTACATGCAGTTTGTAATAGAGAAATAAACAATATGCTGTAAAGAAAAACAGAGAACTAGTTAGTCAACCATTGTAAAGGCAGAGCAGTTCTGCCCGAACAATCCCTCATGTGAGCGTTCAAATTATATGTGTTGTTTCAGAACGTTCATAAAACATTTCTGAAGCTTTTGAATAAAGATTTCGTGAAAGGCTCTGGTAAATGGAAGCCTACTCTAGAAATCATCATTTTGGGATCTAAATCTACATTTCATGCTTAAATATGTCACTGAATGGTGTCAGTTAAGTCTTTAGAGTGGTTCTGGTCTCTATATTTCTTATTATTCCTATGTGAAGTCAGGGCACAAACCAAGAAAAGCCATTAAAAGGAGGAGATAAAAGAATCGGGTTCGAACTCAGTAACTTCGGTTCATCAACTGATCTTTCACCGATATTTATTTCAAGAATTGCAAGGATGCGATTTAAAAACTGAACATTAACAGTTCTTAATGCTTAAGGGGGGAGGGTAGAGTTTGGGGGAGGTAAAGAGGAACAAGGGGTTGCTAAATTTGTAAAAGAGTATTTCTAAGAGGGGTATTTAGGGGCACGGAGACCAACCGACCGGCAAAAGACAACGGAGAAAACGTAGACAGGAGGGAAATGTATAATAAAGATAGAAAATATGAAATAAAGATATCAAACCTATATAAAGAGAGAAACTGAATGATTACTGGAGGTCAATAACAGGGACACAATCGACAAGTCAGATGTACAGTTTATTTAATTCCTACACCGGTTAATTAATTCTTATAACACAATTGACACTAATTTATTTATTAATAAATTCATATATCGTTCATTTTCATTAAAGTGAAGATCACGTATGTTTAATTATTTTTGTACATATTTATATTGATGTTGCTATTCTTAACATGTTAAAATTGGCTTCCTTATTCTTGATTTGATCAAGGATCAGTAAATTTAGTCCACCAAAGCGGTGAAAGTGTATCGAATGTAGATGAAAATTAGCCTTTTTCCCACTTTTAATGAGCGCACAAACTTTAAGCAATTACTTTATTTTTCATTCGAATTTATTACGCTTTGGTCCGAATTGTTGTTATGATTACTTTCAGAGCTTCTTCTCATTTCTTCTTCGGGCAATTCAGACTATTGTAGCTATGTCTAAATCCGATTGAGTAAACTTCTTTAATAAATGAGTCGGATTAGTCCTATGTAATCATTGGCTCGCAGAAAGCATTATTATTTTCTTCAATCTATAATGACCGACTGCGGGTACCTCTGTTCGTCAATATCGGTTTTCCATCAGTCCAAACCACAAAAAACTGATATTAAGAGACTCGTGTTTTACGCCAAGTACGTATATACGTCCATTACGTACATAACTAACATCGTCCCATTTTTCTCTAAGAGTGTTTTAATTTATTTCTTTAACCAGGGAAGATTCGTATTATGATATGTGTATTGCCATTTGCAGCGTCCGAGGACAAAAATATACTCTTAAGTACATACAAGAATGAAATATTAAATATTTAAATACACATGGGTAATAACCAAAAAAATGAGTACATTTTTGATTCGTTTTACCTTTAACTCAGGGAGAGTCGACATTTGAAAGTGAGTCTACTCGCTGAGGTGAATTGGGGCGAGTTAAGCTGGAGACTGCCTCGCTGAGGTTATTCGAGCATGGTGAGGTGATTTGGGGAAAAACAGCTGATGCTTCTCCCGGGAAGGTGGGGGCGGGTGGTGATGCTTCACGACTTGAAGATGTAAGTGAGGGGATTTTGGATGAACGGAGGTTATCCCGATCCCTGCTTACCAATTCGGGCTTCTCGATAATGAGACTTAACCAAGAGTTGAATCTTTTCTCGAGTGGGAATTCACGTTGATATTCCTCAATGGAGAGTTGTTATCTCTCATAGCTAAGCGTTATCGCGATAAATTATCGCGGTAACGATATCAAGTTATCTGTTTTCCAATATTTTTTTCCCCGCGTTATTGATTCATCGTTATCGCCGATATTTTTGGTTCCAAACTAGCTATAATCGATAATTTCAGTTTATGGTTCCAGTTTAGCACAGGGGCATGCCAAGCGTGCCTTGAAGGCAGAAATAGATAGATCCGAGCTAGGAGAAGGATCCTTAAAACCCATGTATTATAAAATACATCCTTAAAACTATTGTATTATAAAATAACGCGATATATTGTCAATAATAAATACTGTATTATAATTTTTGATTTATTGATTTATCAGTTATCATCTACTCAGGTGATAAGTTTATATCCAGTTATCGATTATCGGTTATCGCCGATAAGGTTATCGTTATCGATTTATCAGTTATCGTGTTCTATTTTTTCGTTATCGCGCCCATCTATGGTATCTCTGTTTTGTTTTTTTAAGAAAACTGAGATAAGGGATTTTCTCTGGACGATAATGGTATGAGGGTTAGTCTAGATACCACTGGTATGATCTTCTAAGCGACCAAAGAACCGGCCTCGGGAAGGCAAGTCCCGCTCGGTTCCAACTATCTTCTTAATTCCCTGTTTGACTCAGGAATTCGTCTTCTTCTCTCGATAGCGACATGGCTTTTCTCTTAAATTTCTCAAGATCGAACTATATATACGTCGATTATACAGTGGGGGGAGGGGAGACAGGGAGTTTAGGGGGGTTGAACCCTCACTATCCCATAGTTAAGCCTCTCTCTTAGGGCATGAATTTTCAACGCGGTGACACTTCGCCACTTCAGGTTTACGCACGGGAAAGGTGAAATTTCGTCTGTTTGACGAAAATAGACACAAACAATCGGAAGGAACAGAAACCTGTTCATAGATTTTCTGCCGACGAAGTCTTAGGCAGCAAGATTTTCATTATAAAGGCCCGCACACCCCCATATGTTTATATTAACGGACTACGAAATCTGCTGGCCTAAATCCTTCTTTGCGACCGACTTCACATCTTAGGCAGCGAGGAAAAGCGGGGGAGGGCGTAAAGTCTTGGGCCATGTGGAGCCTACCGGTTGACGCTGTATAAACAAACAAGTGTCTGGAAGTCCTCGTTCTATTCATACCTTCACAGAAACCAAGAGCTTTGTATCATAGACGATAAGAGGCAAAAATCGTCTTACAATACCAAGATAAGACAGATCTATCATTCTGTCTTCACTGGCGAAACTCGGAAACCAATCTTCTAAACTTCGTAGGAAGTTCAAGGTAGTTTCAATTAAAAAAATATTATCCAAAACTGTTAAAAGGAGATTTAAAGATCAAGAGGAAAAAAGATTGAATGATCAAGGGCTAAAAGGATTCAAGGTGAGTATGAACCAAGGTACATCTAAGATCAACAGAAAAAAACATCTTCACTTTACCAAAAATTGGACGCATGAATAATGGTCAAAAGTTATTTGGTCAGATGAAAGTAGTTTTCAGGTATGAAACAAGGTCTGCTGACCCAAAAGTCGCGTGCCCTCAATTATTCTGATTTTTGACCTTACGACCTTCCAAACTTTAAAATAATTCCAGGAGTACCCATGGGAGGACCTTAGTATAGCCACATACCTTAGCATATCATAATAGAGAACAGCCCAGCCTAGCATAGCGTAGTATTGTCCAGCATAGCATAGCCTACTATAGCCTAAAAAGGCCTAGCCTAAACTTGGCTAGTATAGCTTAGCATATCTTAGCCAAGCATAGCATAGCATAATCTACCCTGTTTTAGTCTAGTATAGCCAAGCCTAGCCAAACATATGGATAGCCTAGTCTAGCTCTGCCGGGCCTAACCTAGCCTAACTTAGTATAATCTCGGTAGGCTAGTATAACCTATCGTAGTATAGCCTACTTTATCATACCTTAGATTAGTATAGCCTAGCCTATCGTATCCTAGTATAGACTAACCTTGCTTAGTAGACCCTAGTCTAACCTAGCATATTATAGTACTGCCTAGCGCAGCCTAGCCTAGTCTAGCCTTGCCTAGCGCAACATTGCTTAGTGTAGCCTAGCTTACTATAGCCTAGGCTTACCAGGTATGATTAGCATTGCATGCCAAGGCCAATGCATGCCAGAGCCTATACTAGCATCGCATAGAATAGCCTAGTCTAGTATAGTCAAGCTAGAATAGGCTACTATAGCCTAGCCTAGTATAGTCAAGCTAGAATAGGCTACTATAGCCTAGCCTAGTATAGTCAAGCTAGAATAGGCTACTATAGCCTAGCCAATATATCCTTGCATACGATAGCCTAGCCTAGAATAGCATACTATAGGATAGCTTCGTATGGCCTATCATAGCATAACCACACCTAACATAATATAACCAAGCGTATCATATTATAGCAAACCTAGTATATCCTAAACTAGAATAGCATACCATACCCTAAACTAGAATAACCTTTCATATCTTACGCTATTATAGCCTTGGTTAGCTAGCCTATCCTACCCTAACATATTATTACCTAGCATAGCCTAGCAGAGAAGAGCATAGCCCTCCCTAGCTTATTATACTTTAGCCTACCCTAGCATAGCATAGTATAGATTCATCAAGCCTAATATAGCTTAGCATAGCTTAGCATAGCATAGTATAGTATAACCTAGCCTAGCATTAATTATCCTAGAGAAGTATTGCCTATATACCCTATTATACACTAGTCAATCATAGCTTAGTATTGTCTAGCCTAACATACTATATAATATCCTAGCATAGTATTTCATAGCCTAAATTAGCACAATATATCTTACCCTTGTACATTATACCTTATTATAGCTTAGCATAGTATAGCCTAGCCAATAGTAGGCTAGCAGAGTATTGCCTATTCTAGGCTTGCCTAGCAGAGTATAGCATATTATAGCCTAATCTCTTCTAGTAGAGTATCGGCCGAATAGTTTTGATGATATTGCCAAAAAAAAATAATTCCTGGGCTAACCTTGGGAGGACTCTGGCAATTAGATCATTCGAAAGATAGTGTAAAACAATATAAGGCTTTCAAATTTGGTTGAATCGGCCCAATAGTTATGATGTTATTACAAAAACAATATAAAATGGCAAAACGGGGACCGACCGACCAACCTAGTGAGATGCAGAGTCGCTCGCGATTAGACTCGCACGCGACTGAAACTACTATTTTCTTGCTGTTTTAGGTGTAATTTAAGTAATTCCATTTAAAAATATCTTGGAAGAAAATGATTAAAATATTTTACTTTGTCGTAACAATTTTACAGATTTTCCCCACTTCTGGGGTCATTTTTGTTAGACAAAGAGTTGGAAAGGCATTTCACCCTGTTTGTGTGGAACCATATGTGAACCATGGAGGTAGTTCTATCATGGTCCGGGATTGCATGTATAAATCAAGACTAGGGAGGAATCAACTCCACAACTTGTTCTTCTACCATGTTGTCTCAGGTTTTGGCGCCATCTATCCACAAATTGTATCCCACAACATCAAAGAATGAAGATATATTTCAGCGCGATTGCGGAATTTCTTCAGAAATTATGGAAAATACTCAAAGTATTTAATCAATAACAGTATTAAATGATGGAAGGGAACTTCGACAGTCAAACGCTACGTGTTATGAATAACCCGCAGGGAACAGAAAAGCTATACATGGATATGAATACGAGACTGAGATGTAATATGATGTTTCATGTCGTCTTCATGAAAAAGCAGACTTCTCTTATTGATTAATTCTGACCTTATTACTCCAAGTCTTTCATAAGAACGGTACAAATGAGAAAGGTAAACATCTTTAGTAATAGTTTGATTTAGGTTAAGAAGTTCAAAATGGATTATGCATTTCATATCTTACCAAACGCAAAAAAAAATCATTCCTTGTACGAGGCCCCCGATTAGGTTGGGGAACTTCATTTTATAGTCAGGACTAATCTATTGTCCAGAACGTTTAATATTATTGTATTTCGTGGTACAACCACTATATACTATACACTACTCCTATATTATGTGGGGGGGGGGGGAGGATTAATCTCCTACTGAAACGCGAACCGTTTGAAGGACTGTTCGCAAGGATTAACGACCGACTGGGAGGTCACACTTGAGGCGTTGGGACGAGTTCGCAGAATTGGGAAATATTTTCCCAACTTGCTCAGGAGTCGAAAATTCGAGAATGTTCGAACAGGAAATGACGTCGTCCATGGAGTGATACCATAGCATGTGGTCTCCGATAAATGAGGGAAGGGGGGGTAAGAAGTTGTTCTTTTACATTGTACATAAACCACTTTATGTCTCCACTAAAAAGGCGTTTCGAAACTCGGTGGGTTATTAGTTCAGATATGAGAGATGAACAGAGGTTGATTATTTGTAAAATGTATACCTCTGACAACTCTCGAAGAATCCATTGCCCCAATCATGAAACCTTTCCTATCTCTTTTAAATGATGATGGACAATGGAGTGAGTTTTATTTAGTTTTCACTCAATTGTTCAACGGTAAGGATTTGATTTATTCCAATCGTATTTTAAAAGATCTCCAAGAATTCCCTTGCTAATCCTGAAAGGGGATTATCTTTGAAACTAATGTTTTCCAAGCTTAAATTCTGGAACCAACTTTGGCACTGGCTCATACTAATTGTTCATTCACCATATAAATACTTGATACAAAGTTTGTGCTGTTAACTTAGCATTATTGCGTACATATTTACAAGTATTTTTATTGGTGTTTATGCTTTGATTATTTACAATGAATACCTAATTAATATTTAACTCTATTTTAATTAGTATTCCAATTGCTGCTTATTCCCAGGCGTTGATCCTTGAGATTATGGCTTTTTTTGTAGGTTACAACATTTCAATGTGAGGGATACTGAGATTCACTACAGACAGTAGAATGCAGCCTTCTCCACTTTTTCCATTAAAATGATATATGGCATAAAAACCTTTCTGAACATTAGAAAATGTTCATGATATTTCAGAACTTCCCCAAACGGATCTCGAACGGAGAATTATCCCTAAATTGCCGATTATTAAAGAAGATAGATTGGGGAATTATATTTATTAAAGGAAATTAATCAACAATCATTTATCTATTGAGAAATTAGAGATACTAATGTATAAGACGAGAGAATCCTTTTTTATTTTCGAAGAATCAATGAAAAGAGAACGAAATCAGATGAAAGGAAAAACTAACGTTGACAGCTTTAATCAAATATTGTTTTTTGTCTTTGTAGTTTTCGTTATTATGTTTTATGTTTTAATGGAAATATCATGTAAAATTACACTCTCGGGAAGGAATTGTGGGTAGAAATGGTTAGAAGGAGGGAGAAATAAATTAGCAAAAAATGGTAAATAAGAAATCAAAATCTGCCAATTGTTTGAGAATGATTTATTAGCAACGAATCGTCTTTTAAAGTTGCGCTGATAATGAAAATTAACGGTTATTCTTTGGTTTTCGAAAAAACTAAAAGATAAATTGTAAATCAGAATAAAATAAAGATAAATAAGCTGAGAGGGGAAAAATATATTGAGATTTCTTTCCAAATTTATTTTTTTATTTTTTTCTTATTACTCCATAATAAGAATTGCTTCCGCATACCATCGTAAGTGACAAAAAAGAGACAAAAGCGGGGGAACAATGAGCGAAAGAGACGATAAAGAGAAATATAAGGATTAAATAAAAACCTCAGTAAAAACAAACTAATAAAAAACACTTATCATTTTTTCACGTTGAGGTCATGTATCGCAGCGTCCACGAGTTGTGAAATTTGAATCATTCTCTCTCTCCGTCTATCATTCATCCTCCCTCTTTCTCTCGCTTATGTTCTCATACTGACTCTCATGCTTTATCTAATTCTCTCTCTCTGTTTATCTCTCATTCTCTCTTGTTCACTAGCTACTTATCTCGCTCATTCTCTCTTAGTGCTCTCATTCTCTATCTAATTCACTCATACATTTTCTCTCGCAATCGTTCTCCTGCTTTGTTTCGCGTGCTCTCTCTCACGCGCTCTCTCTCCCACTCGCCTTTTTGCTTTGTTTCGCGTGGTCTCTCTCGCGCGCTCTCTCTCTCCCACTCGCTCTTTCTTTGTTCCACATGGTCTCTCACTCGCTCTGCTGCGTGTTTCGCGTGGTCTCTCTGCGTGGAAATGTCCGAGGGTTACCCTTGTGGGCGATTCCCAAGCACGAGCTTTGCAGCCGCTGCTGGCGGCCCACTTTCGCAATAGTGTGAAGGTATGCTGCCAACCAGTACGGGGAAACCGCCACATCAGGGTAGAGGCTGAGAAATATCAGATCTCCGAGAATTCAGTCGTTGCCCTGATGGTGAGTGGAAATGACCTCTTCTTCCTAGGAGGCAAAGTAGACACCATAATATCTCCTTGTTCCGATATCCAAACTGGCGCTTTATATACCCTAACATCCTTTAGGCTTTCTTCTCCACCTTAATACACTGAAGCGAGAACTTGAGGTTCATTGGTGATAGTTACATCCAAGTCCTTCTCAGTGTCGGTGGATTCGAGAGCAGTGCCTTTAAAGATATAGGGTGATTGAGGATTTCGTTTGCCGTCTATGCATCGCTTTGCATTTGTTTACGTTGAAAGGCATTTCCCACGTATCAGACCACTCCCCAATCTTCCTAAGATCTTCATGCAGGAGGGCAGTATTTCCATCCTTTGCAACGTTCATATCACGCTTGGTATCGTCGGCAAATTTGGAAATCTTGGCAACCATGTAACCGTCCATGTCGTTGACGCAGATGATGAATAGTAGTGGTCCAGCACAGAAACTTGAAGCACCCCGCTAGTAACGGGCACCCACTCAGAAGCCTGTCCATTCACCACCACCCGTTGCCATTTGCCACTTAGCCTAGTTCTCGATCCAGCTGGCTACTTTTCCGTCTATGCCCAGCGCTCGCACTTTCCGGAGAAGGCGGCGGTGTGGTACCTTATCAAAGGCTTTCTGAAAGTCTAAGTACACCACATCCACCGCCTTGTCCCGATCGTGCTCACTGAACACGAAGTGGAAGAATTCCACAAGGTTCGTCAGGCATGACCGTTGCCTTAGGAAGCCGTGCTGGGAACTCCTCAGTAGCAGGTTTGACTCTAAATACGACGTCATTTTGTCCACCATCATGCTTTATATGAGTTTACCGACTATCGAAGTCAGACTTCCAGTGGAAGTTGTCAACAGTGAATCAGTTGAGCAGTTCAAGTCAAGACTAGACAAGGTCTTGAAAAGTGGCCGTTTAGGGACGCAAAACAATTGAGCAGCCATGTGCCCTCCGTTTGCTAGTCCAAAGGTACCTTCCTTGAATGGACTGTAAGGTCTCCTAGGATAACTTCTTTCCTTGTTTTTACTCCTTATTGTTACTCTCTTCCACTCGCTCTCCTACTATTTTCCGCGTGGTCTATTTTGCGCTCTCTCTCTCTCTCCCACTCACTCACCTGCTTTGTTTCCTGTGGTCTCTCTCACGCACTCTCTCTCCCACTCGCTCTCCTGCTTTGTTTCGCGTGGTCTCTCTCGCACTTGGTCTATTTCGCGCTCTCTCTCTCTCTCCCACTCACTCACCTGCTTTGTTTCCTGTGGTCTCTCTCACGCACTCTCTCTCCCACTCGCTCTCCTGCTTTGTTTCGCGTGGTCTCTCTCGCACTTTATGTCTCTCTTACTTGCTTTTCTGCTTTGTTTCGCGTGGTCCCTCTCGCGCGCTCTCTTTCTCACTCGCTCTCCGCTTTGTTTCGCGTGGTCTCTCTCGCGCGCTCTCTCTATCCGACTCGCTCACCCGCTTTATTCCACGTGGTCTGTCTCGCGCTCTCTCTCCATCTCCCAGTCGCTCTCCTGCTTTGTTTTGCGTGGTCTCTCTCGCATTCTCTCTCTCTCCCACTCGCTTTCCTGCTTTATTTTGCGTGGTCTCTCTCACGCTCTCTCTCTCATTCCCTCTCTGTTTGTTTCGTGTGGTCTCTTTCGCGCGCTCTCTCTCTCACTCGGTCTCCTGCTTTGAGTCCCGTGATCTCTCTCGCACTCTCTCTCTCTCCCACTCGCTCTCCTGCTTTCTTTCCTGTGGTCTCTCTCGCGTTCTCTCTCTCTCTCTGTCTCTCTCACTCGCTTTCCTGCTTATTTTCGCGGGCTCTCTGTCACGCGCTCTCTCTCCCACTCACTCCCATGCTCTGTATCGCGTGGTCTCTCTCGCGCGCTCTCTCTCGCGCGCTCTCTCTCTCCCACTCGCTCCCATGCTCTGTATCGCGTGGTCTCTCTCGCGCGCTCGCTCTCACGCATGCTCTCTCTCCCACTTGCTCTCCTGCTTTGTTTCGCGAGGTCTCCTTTGCGCGCGCAATCTCCCACTCGCTCTCTGCTTTTTTTCTCGTGGTCTTTTTCGCGCTCTCTCTCTCTCCCACTCGTTTTCCTGCTTTGTTTTGCGTGGTCACTTTCACACTGTCTCTTTCTCCCACTTGCTCTCCTACTTTGTTTCACGAGGTCTCTCGTGCTCACTCTTTCTCACTGCTCGCTGGCAGTGACCACCGACTAATTTGATTTGTAGTCAAAGTCCCCAAGGTAGAGCCTGCAACTAGTAAATCGAGGAAACTTGATTTGAGAAGACCAGACTTTGCAAGTCTAGGCGCGAGACTGACTGACGCGAGGCTAAAAGAGTGCGAGGCTGTTGAAGACTCTTGGAACAGTTTCAAAACCTCATTCATGAGTCTTCAATCGTGTTTTATCCCTCTGAAATGCCCCCGTCTGTCTTCTGTTCAACCAAAGTGGTTTAATCGAGAAATCGGGCAACTGCTTAGGGAGAAGAGAAATGCGTACCGGCAATCGAAGATCTCGGGTGACTTTGACGAATATCGGAGGCTAGCCAAGAGAGTGAACTCCAGCATAAGGGCGGCTAAGCGGTCTAAGGAACTCCGAGTGGCGAGACTCTGTAAAGAGAATCCCAAGGAGTTCTTTGAATATGTAAACAGCCGGAAACCAATCCGTGGAACGATTGGCCCTTTGAGGAATGAGGAGGGGACATTAAAGCATTCAGATGCAGAAAATGCTAACCTCCTCAACGACTACTTCTCTTCAGTGTTGACTGAAGAGTGTGCTTCCATTCCCCAGCCGACGGATTCCTACTCGGGGAAAAAGCTGTAGGTACTGGACTTCACCGAAGGAGAAATAAAGAAAAAGATCGCTGACCTGAAGACGAATAAGTCCCCTGGACCGGAGGGGTTTCTATCCAAGGTGTTGAAGAAAGTGTGCGATGAAGTATCATGACATCTGTGCGCTATCTTTAACATGTCAATTGGGACCGGATGCGTTCCTAGAGACTAACGTGAAGCGGAGGTGACTCCGAGCTTCAAGAAAGGAGACCCCAGCCATCCATCAAACTACCGACCCATCAGTTTGACTTCGATAGTCGGTAAACTCATGAAAAGCATGTTAGTGGACAAGAGAACGTCTTATTTAGAATCAAACCTGCTACTGAAGAGTTCCAAGGACGGCTTCCGAATGCAACGGTCATGCCTGACGAACCTTGTGGAATTCTTCCACTTCGTGTTCAGTGAGCATGATCGGGATAAAGCGGTGGATGTTGTGTACCTTGACTTACAAAAGGCCTTTGATAAGGTACTACACCGTCGCCTTCTCCGGAAAGTGCGTGCAAAAGGCATAGACGGCAACGTAGCAGGTTGGATAAATAGCTCGCTAAATGACAGACGGCAACGTATCGTGGTTGTTGGACGGGCCTCTGAATGGGCGCCCGTATCTAGCGGTGTCCCGCAAGGTTCCGTCCTGGAAACACTACTGTTCATTATCTATGTCAACGACATGGACAGAGACATGATTACCAAAATCTCCAAATTTGCCGACGACACCAAGCTTGGTATCAATGTGGCAAAGGAGGGGAACACTGCCCCAAAGAGGACCCTTAAATGATTGGGGAGTGGTCGGACACGTGACAAATGCCTTTTAACGTGAACAAATGCAAAGTAATGCATATCGGCCACCGAAACCCCAAATCTTATTACATCCTTAAAGGCACTGCTCTTGAATCGAATGTCACTGAGAAGGACTTGGGTGTTACTATCACTAGCAACCTCAAGTTCTCGAAACAGTGCATCCAGGATGAGAAGAAAGCCCAAAGGATGTTAGGCTACATAAAGCGCCAATTTGGATACCGTAACAAGGAGATAGTACTTTGTCTGTACAACTCCCTCGTTCGGCCGCAGCTGGAGTATGCCGTACAATTTTGGAGTCCTTCGTTTCGAAAGGATATCGCAAGGTTGGAACGCGTACAAGCTAGGGCAACCAAACTGGTTCCCTCTATCCGACATAAAAGATATGAGGATAGACTAAGGGAATTAGATCTGTTCTCGCTGGAAACCCGTAGACTGCGTGGTAAGCTCATCGAAGTGTTCAAAATACTTCCAGGGTTCGACAATGTTGACTACCGGGATATTTTCACACTGAGTGAGAACAAAACGCGCAATCACGGCTTCAAACTTGAACTGAAGCGTTACAACCGCAATCTGTGTGGAAATCTTTTCACCTACAGTATCTGCGGTAAGTGGAACGCACTTCCAGTGGAAGTTGTCAACTGTGAATCTGTTGACCAGTTTAAGTCAAGACTAGAGAAAGTCTTGAAAAGTGGCCGTTTAGGGACGCAAAACAATTGAGCAGCCATGTGCCGGCTTGATTGCTATTCCAAAGGTAGCCTCTTTGAATGGACCGTGAGGTCTCCTAGGGTACTTTCTTTCCTTGTAACTCCTTGTAACTCTCTTTCTCTCTCCCACTTGCTCTCTGCTTTGTTTTGCGTGGTCGCTCTCTCGTGCTCTCTCTTTCCCATCGCTCTCTTCCATTGTTCCGCGTAGTCTCTCTCGCGCTCTCTCTCTCTCCCACTCGCTCTCCGGCTTTGTTTTGCTTGGTCTCTCGCGCCCTCATGCGCTCTCTTATGTTTTACTTATATTTTTTACTTCATTTCAGTTATGAGATGTTATCAGCAATATATATTGCAAGAAGATGTGGTTTAAGAAAGATAAAATCTTTTAAGACTTAATACAAAGTGGGGAAATTTGTGGAGTGTAGATGGGTGTATTGATTTTAGTGAAGTGACGTCCGTTTCTACGGCTTGAAGTGTGTAAAAGAAAAGGAAAATTAGCTTAACCTAAACGGAAAGGGGATGCGCTCAATGGCGGGAGCATAGATACACACGTGAAAGGACAATAAAATAATGAGACGTAAATTTAGAAAGGTAGGCGAATATCAAGTGGGCTCCGCTGCCCCCTGGGTCCATTTCATAATAAAATCTCGAGGGACGCCTTCGCACGCTGGGATGACTTCATATGTGGCCGGAGATGGACGGCGAGCAACTCGGTATCAATCACGGAGCGAAGTCAAGTTTAGTCAGATTGCTCTTTTGCGTATTGGTTGGGGGCCATCTCGCAAAACCTTTGATGTCCCACCACAATCTCTTCTCTATAAAGGCATCTACGAGAGGCTAATGGGAGGTGGGGGCATCTGATGGCAGGACTTGAATGAGTGGAAGAATGGCCTCACTCGAATTTTTGACAAATTGTAATGGACAGGCGAGCCAGGCGATTTGGGCTATTAATCTGGCATTGTTAAATCGAGGAAGAGGGATTTACCCCATTTGATGATAAAAGAGGATGATTAAAGATGAGTGTATTAATGGAAAGACTGAGAGATAGAGAGTAATAAATACTGACAGACTCTCATGAACCGAAAATAAATTAACAAAGAATCGGGAACTTAAGTAAATAAAGAATTATTCTCGCAAGAGTAAATAAAAATTAATATGTGCAAGAAAATCTATTGGCATTTCTGAGCTCAAAGGCAATCAAATACCATCAACAGAGTCACTGATAGATTCTTGACTTCACCTTTGGAAAAATACGTTTGAAAGTAAAGTTCCGAGGAGGAAGTTGCCTTTCTCACACAAAAAAACACACATATCTCTAACTCCTGCTAAATTAACATTCTCTTCTTAAACTCCATTGATTTTTGGATCGTGCTTGACCCTGGCTCCAGTGAACCCATTTCCAGTGCCGTGCAAGAGCGACTGTCACCGCCTTTGTAACGGGAGGCTGCTATTAACTTCCTTAAAA
The DNA here is from genome assembly GCA_963969495.1 of Ceratothoa steindachneri. Lineage (NCBI taxonomy): Eukaryota > Metazoa > Arthropoda > Malacostraca > Isopoda > Cymothoidae > Ceratothoa > Ceratothoa steindachneri. The sequence goes on along the minus strand of OZ018339.1, from coordinate 53,200,594 downwards.
TTAACTCCAACGATGTTTTTCCTCCTGGTAATATTTTTATGTCGTCATAAAAATCGAAGTGATTTTCATAAAAATCTTTAGAAATCCTTCATTTTTTGCTTTTCGTTCCATATAGAAACCAAAAATAGACTTGTATATTTTGTGCGCGTATGTTTGAAAGCACTTCTTTTTGCAGGTTGTTTATTTAAATTACAACCTCCAAGAGTCTTAAGACTATGTCAACAAACCTGAATTTAAAATAAAGACTTTCTTAGAATCTGGATTAGTCTTCCAAAGAAATCTATTCAACCATGTGCAAAGGAGCATCCATCATCAAGGGATATCTCAAAGACCATATAAACTAAATCATCTGTTGCCTAAATTTTAGATTTTATTATCAAAGAACCGAATCACGGTAAGCTTCAATGCCAAACATGAGCAGAAAATATTTTTCTGACACATTCATGAATCTAAAGATAAAATCGATTAACTTAATTGTAGCAATATCCAGCAAGATTAAAGCACAATCCGTGTATTGAAACTCATTGAAAATATTCTGACTATTGATCAGCGCTGTTCATTAAATAAACTCGCATAACTTTTTTATGCAGTGGATTATAGATAAATTGCACCTAAGCCAGCTCTGGTGGAGTGATGTGTGCAATCCTTGCAGCAAGCAAGCACAGTTACCACTCGTTGGGATTTTGGGAACATATACCCTTAAAACACATCTTGTTTAACTGAAAGAAAATAAAGGCCAGAAAACTAGAATTAAGGCGACGAAATCATCACTATGGGATATAGCCCGGAGTAGTGGCGTTTGTTGTGCAAAGCGAGATCGGATCGAAACTCGTTTAAAGAAAGCAGATCATTGAAAGGTTCTTTTAATCTAGAGATGAAGTCTACTGGGCGTCGTTTAGCGATAGTGCGACCTGCTTGAAATGCAAGTGGGGTAGCATTCCGGTGGGAAAATGAGGATAGAGTGATTACATTGCGCTCCGATACGGACTCATGGCCGGATATTTCGGTCCCACCTTACTGAAGAGCTGGAAAGGTGACCTAGGTGAACCTATCACGAGGCCTTTTGACACGCTTTCATACTTATAAACTCGGGGTTTTCTCATTAAGTAAAGAAACGTATGTCTAAAGTGAAGAGCTGCAAGCGATCTTCGAAAGGAAATCAAATCTAGCTCTGTCCATATAAATTTCACACAAAGAAATCCAATAGAGGGAATTTAAAGCGTTTATAGGCATATCGATTCACTCCGAGGACTGTCAAAAACTCGCTGAATCAACATTGAAGCAATAGACCTGCAAATGGCTCAGAGCATTAGGAAATATATGCCAGGCCCACAAAAATGATAGTGCCAGACTTAATTGTTCGATCCATCCTTGACCCAAACGCCAGCAAAGTGACCACTTGAAACATGGAGAACAATCGAAAGAGATTTAGAGGGGAAGGCGATATATTTCATGGGGGTCAGTAACCATCACCCATGAAAGTCTGTCCATGCATCAAGAGAGCATATATACACATAATGACATAGGCCTGAAGCTCTTCTATTATAAAGGTGCCTGATTTCCTCTGAGTTAGGATCCATAATCTCTCTCTTCGAACAACTCTCCCAGGACTCAGGCATTGAGAAAGTAAATCGACAACCGACTCAAGAGATGACAGTGGTGCGCCTTATAAAGGCCTCTGGCTTTAAAGTACAGCCTGAAAGGCGAGAATACCTCCTACCCAGATGTAGCATAGCTGCTTTCACCTAAAGAAAGATAGAGAGTAACTGAAGCAGAACAGAGATATCAAATAAGGGGCAAATTCCGCAACGTAAGCGCCAGGCCGGCCTACATCTCTCGGCGCATGACTCGCGAAAACCGTCTACGCTTTGGGCATTGGTAGGGAGGAAGCATCTAATTTGGTGCCTGGACCAAAGGCCTAGCGCAGAAATCATTGTATGTATCTCCTTCCATTTAGCATCTAGTCACCGGCAATTCTAATAAAAGAAAAAAGCCTGGATGCCAATTTGGATGGAGTATAAATGACCGTCTTTGAAGAATAGGCCTCCACACGAATAATCTCTAGACTACTTTTATGAGATTACAAGATGTCAGAGCTGGCAAAGACCGTGTGGTCCACTTCTAGGCCAGCTCTCCTTCAAACCACGCCAATGCACTTAGAGTGTGCATTTAAGCGGTTCTTAAAGATGTGTATGCTTGCTGATTTAACAATGTTCTCCGGTAACTCTTTCCACGAGGAAACCACCTTGTTTGAGAAAGTTCTTTGCTATATTTGTTTCAAATCTTCGTTTCTTAAGTTTGTATCGAAGGCTTCGGGTTCTTGAGGAAGCGCCCAACTCGGGAAGGGTTTCAGTTTTTACCTTATCAAAAATGCCTGTGATCTTATAGACTTAAAGTTCTCCTCTTAACCTTCTCGTCTTAAGTGATTGGAGGTTGAGTGCTTTAAGTCTGTCTTCGTAGGACTTTTTATGTAGTCTAGGTATCATTTTTGTAGCACCATGTTGCACTCTCTCCAACATTTCTATATCTTTTCGCAAGTATGGATTCCAAAACTGAACTGCGTATTCCAAATGTGATCGAACTAAAGATTTGTACAGGGGAATTACTATATTTTCCGATTTGTAGGCGAAATTTTTTATATATGAAACCGAGCACTCTGTTTGCTTCCTTGCATGGCTCCGCGCACTGTCTTCCAACTTTTAAATCGTTGCAGCCTATAACACCAAGATCTTTTTCTTCTGATACCTTTTTCTGTGGCAGGCCTTTTATTGTATAGTTAGAATTATTAATTTCTTGCTCCAATGTGTAGTACCTTGATTTATCAATGTTGAGTTTCATCTGCAAATTTTTTGACCGTTCCACAATGCTGTTTAAGTCTCTCTGGATTTTCTGTTGATCGGCAAGTGTTATTGATTTACCACTCAGCTTTGTATCGTCAGCAAATTTTGAGAATAGGCTCACTATGCCTTCATCTAAGTCGTTTAGATATATTAGAAAAAGCAATAGACTCAGCACGGGCCCCTGGGGCACTCGTTTGTTACTTCTGGCCATCTTGATTGGTGAATTGGTGACAATTTATGATTGTACATTGTTTCTTTCCGTTGAGCCATTCTTCGATCCACTTCAATACATTTGCAGCGATTCCATGAGCGGCAATATTCGTAAGTAGACGCTCTTGGGGGACCCTATCGAAAGCTTCTTTAAAATCTAAGTAGATTACATCTGCTGCTCTATTCGTGTCATACTCTTCCATGATGGTTTGAAAAGATTCTAGCAGATTTTTTAAACATGATTTGTTTTTCTTAAAACCGTGCTGTGGTTCGCGGATGATACCCAATTTGTCTAAACCTTTGACTATTTATTCTTTTATAATAGATTTGAGCAATTTTCCGATTAGAGCTGTCAGGCTTATTTGCATGTAGTTGCTTGAGATTTGTCATTCATCCCTTTTAATTATCGGAGTAATGTTTGCACTTTTGAAGTTTTCTGGAACGACACCTTCTTCGAGTGATTTGTTGACTATTGTGGTGATTGGCTTGGTTTTCATTTCTTTCAACTCTTTCAGGTGACGAGGATGGGTCAAATCCGGTCCTGGCGATTTGCTTAGCTATAAATTTTCGATATGTTTGATTACGTCTTCTTCTGTTACTTGAATACTAGTCATAAATGATTCTTCTCCGATAACTATTGGTGCATCAATGTCTGGAATGGTGTCAATGTTTTCCGTTGTAAAAACTGACGCATAAAGTTCGTTGAAAATCTCGACAATGGCACTTGGGTCATATATTAAGATTCCATTCTGGTTTTAAAATGGCCAATTGAGTCCATTGCCGTGTTTCTGTTGTTTACATACTGTTAGAACATCTTTGGATTTTCTTTTTCATTTCTAGCTAGCTCGATTTCGTAATTTTTCTTTAATTTCTAATTAGATTTTTGACACCGCGTCTTAGTTCTATGTATTCGTCTGGACGTGGTCCGCGAGTATCTCTACAACATATATATGACTGATTTCTCCTTTTGATTAGATCCTTGATCTCGATGTTCCACCACTTTGGTTTTACCGTAGATTTTTGCTTGTTATGTCTTGGGACGTATATTTAGTCAGCGTTTCTGAATTTTATTAGGAAATAATTCCACATTGTAGTGACGATGTTGTCATTATTAGTCCTAGGCCCAAGGGCATTCTTCAACACACGCTCAAAGTCTTTGAAATTTGCTTTGATAAGTTAGGTACAAGCATACGATTTGAGTCTGTGTTTGAACCTGTAGCAATTTTAAATCTGAGAGAACTGTGATCGCGTTCTCTGCGCGGTTCGCCAACTTTAAAATTTTTCGCAAAGTTTTCGTTTGTCTTTAAAATAATATCTAGGATATTGTTTCCTCGCGTAGGTCAATCAACACATTGCATAAGGAAGTTATCTAGGAAGTGAAGTGGTTATGATCAAGCTCTGTCAGCAGCAGCATCCTCAAAGTTTACATTTGGAAAGTCAAAGTCTCCGATTATTATTATTATTGTAGCTGTGGGTCCAATAAGTTCATGCAGCTAACGGAACATAAGCTGATCTGACATTTCTCTCTGGGATGGAGCTCTATAGACAACGATAGTGTTGAATACTATGTTTCCAGCTAATGATTTCGCGCATACAATATCTGCATTGCTATGATTCTCCACGGCAGCCTCGATTCGATTTAAATTTTATTTGCAGTACAACATTACACCGCCCCCTCTTCTAACAAACCTCTCCTTGTAAAATAGATTTTAACCTGAGATTTTAAATTCACCGACAAAGTCTCTATTAAAAATACTCATCCAGCTCTCGGAAATTGCTATTAGATCGAAGTTTTCATTTTCTACCATAAGCTTAAATTCGTCGATTTCTAATACAACGTGCGTTGGCATGTCGTAGAATAGGCTCTCGACGATATACCATATATAACTATTCGTTGAGGGAATTATTCTAATATTTCGAGTGCGTGGTAATCTAATTGTTTGAGGTTAGTCCAAAAGGGGGGAGGGCCCTGGAGAGGCTTATTTATCTTCAATATGCTTAAGAAGTGGAACGGCGCACAAGGATAAATAATATGGCTAGCATTAATAAAATAGAGTTTTATTAATTAAACTATCAACAACACCCCAAAAAAATGGTTACATAAACGAAGAATGAAAAGGGTCGAGGGAATATCTGACTAATCCGGGGATTAAGATTTAGAGAGATTTAAAAAGGTAAACAAATAAAAATTAAAGGAGGAATATGGTTTGCTAAACCATTTAAAGCACAGGGTTGCGTTAACGAGAGGTTAAATGATTAAAGGTAATGCTTAGCTGACGTTATAACAAAGCTGTTTTGCAGAGAAGGAAGATGCGAAGGAATCTTCGGTCCACTGGCGATTTCCAGCAGAAGGGTTCTTCGGGGGGTTGTCCTTAACGAAGGGGAAGGACTGTCTTCGAAGAGTGAGAGCGAAGTGAGGTTCGGAAGTACGAGCGATCTTTGTGATAGAAAACCGTTTCTTGACGAGCGGGCTTGAAGAACAATGGCTGTTCTAACGTTTTTCTCTTTCTGAACAACAGGGGGTGGAGGGTGAGAACCGTTTTTTGTCAAACGGGCTCAAAGAACAATGGCTCTTCTAACGTTATTCTTTTTTTGAACAACAGGGGGGCCTTGTTGACTTGGAGTCTCGAAGGCACGAACCTTGGCACTCAAGGGATATTGTCCTCTTCTGGACAATAAGGGGTTTCTCGTGGTAGAGAGTTCCTAGGTGCACAAGGGAGACAGGATCGGCGTGATGCTTCGCGAAGATAATCGGGATCTGATCTGCCTCAATTGGGAAAAGCTATGATATAAATAGTCAAAGCCATCCTCTTGGAAAAGGGGACAATTGAGTGAGAGGCTTCGGGGAAATGTCCCACTGGCGCCTGAGGAAATATCTTATCTGCCCATAAGCCTAACTTAATCTGGCGAGATCGACGTATAGTGGTCAAACGGGGGAGTGAACCTCCTTGATTAAACATTTGCTATGCTGGGCGATAACGCGCTCTGCTTCCTCTCGCAGATGCACGTGGGTAGCATGTGTTTCTAACATGTGATAGTAGCTGAATTTAAGCGGCCTCAGACCGTTCTATCACATGGCATAATAAACATTTTAGGAGGGTGGCTTTTTTTTCGGGCGTCAAACGTTGCATTTTGCTACACTGGCTCCGTGTCCTGAGACTGACCTGCAGAAAAAACCTGAACAGCTTTATTTAAGACTCTGCCAAGTCTTGCAACTCCAACTTGATTCAGATGGAGTCTGTCTTGTTGGAACAAGTCCTTATGCTCGTAGAAGTCGTTCCATGTTTCGATAAAGTGCACTCCTTCCTCATGGCAAAGACTTTTACACAGTTATTGATGCAAGATGCTTTTCCGTAGAAAGCGTTTTGCGCCCTTATTCTTGGAAGAATGCCTGAAAAAGAAATATTGCTACTCTTTTGCTTCAGTTTACGCATCACCTGCCGGCACCTCGCTGGAAGGTCTTCAGATCCGGTACAAAAAATAATGGTAGTACCGACGTACATTAAAACCGTCTCCTTCTTGGATCCACTCGTGTAATCATCGAGCGAATCTATCAGGATTTTGACTCCTCCCCCTGGGTAGCAGTATTTCTTCCTCTTCGCAGGTCGCTTTCCACAAAATTCCTTCAGTTGTTTCCCGAGGATGGAGTCTTCCACCAGGAGAATCTCAAGTTCCTCATCATGTGAGTCGTCTAAAACAGAAAATATATTTGCCATTATTGTCGGTAGTCTCCGCCTCAGGAGTCTCGGTGCAACTCCTCGACAAACTGGCACGAAAGGCTTCGTCTTCGTTATCACGCGTCTCGACTCCTGTGCGTCCGTGGGGCACGGGAGCCTCTTTACGCGATTTCCGTATTGTCTGACTTCCGTGTGGTGGTCAAACTACTGCAGGTGTCTCCGGTCCTCGTTGTTTGCGAAGGACAGACGCTGCGAGCAGGCGCCGCTGCGTGCTCGGACACTCTCTGGTTGCTCCCGTCCAATTGTGCATAACTAGGAATGATAGACACTGAGTGCTCCTTTAGTGATGTTGCCTTCGAGATGGTATTATTGAAAGTTGGTTCTGCACCTCAGTTTTCACTTTCTCATAACTCGAGTCTTCCTCGGTTATGAAAATCAATTTTTATACTCTCGCAGTGGTGAAAATTTAGAATACTAGCAAGAAACCATATTTAAATTGTCCGCTGGATTATTTAGCTCAAATTTGAGTCAATTGTTATGAATGAACCAATTTAATATTTTAAAGTCTAACAGGCTTTTCACGTAGATGCCAATCTTCTAGTATAATTGGGGAACATTGCAGAGCATATTCCTTCCATCTTCGGTCAGTGGCAAAGCTGCTCCTTTAATGCGGTCCTATTTCTGGTAGGCAGAATTCGGATTAGCTAGGTTTGAGTCCACTGCCAACTGCCAGGGGTATGTTTCCTCCAAATCAAGCGACTCGTTGGAGGAGCGTGGCTTTCGCGGTAAGAAAACGGGCCTCAATTTAACGGGAGCAGAGCTTTCCCATCACAGTAGACAAGATTGACACCATGGCGGGATGAAACCGACTGAAGATTTCCGATTGGACTGTGGTGTAACCGCATCGTAGGAAGGCATTGAATATCCTGGTTGTCTAGATCCTGACTGAGCTATTTACTTATCATCCGCATACGAGATTATGCCCAAAAGGTATACGCTCATAACCTCTTTGCTTATAGAAAGTTGGGTGAGGTCATGTATTTTCAGCCACTTGGGATTGAATGGCCTTAGAAATTTTGGATTGACCCTTTGGATTGAACCATACTTGTCTCTTATGAATTAAATGATCGACCCTGGAGGCAATTACCTTTACAAGGCAAATATTGAATTCAATAAAAAACATCCAGACAGACAGGCCAGGTCCGGATTGTTCTTGAGACTTATCTACCCACCCTCTTCACTCATTAAACCTGACCGACTACTGTTCTGTGGTTTCACATATAATGAGGCTACCCAGAGGAGGAGAGACTCTATCTTTCTTTTTTATTTGATAGATTTTTCCATTGGGGGAATTAATCTCTTTAATAAGTCTCATTAACAGGCCCAGGATTGGGTTTAGAAAAAGGGGTAGGTTTAGCCAAACCATACTCTTATCCCGATACGAACCCTACCTTCTGATGTGATGTCATCATAGTCTCGGTAGTAGTAACCCTTCACCTCGTTTCTGGCTCTGAACATCACCAATCGAGTGGTTGGAGATCCCATCTGGGCCCTATTTGGAAGAAAGTACCTTGGTAAGAGTAACAGGGACCTGTACGCAACTAGTAACAAAGGCAACAGACGGAAAACCGGCGCAGCGGCTCATATGTAATGTACCACTGTAGAGTAAAAAATCTACAGCCATCCCAGAGTGATCTGCCATCAAAAGTCCTTCTCAGGGCATCCGGGCTGTTTTAGGATTCCCTTTGGGAGAAAAAATGACAGGGGCTAACGCTTTTCATTCATCTGAAGAGGAGCCCCTAAGACAGCAAAATGGGAGCTTAGCTCTGCGCTCGACAGGGATTGGTTTGGAAGCAGCTCCGAAATGAGAAGATTCGTCAAAGGGGAAACTCCTTTTACTTGAGTGGAAACCACGGCATTGATTGGGACAGGCAGGGTAGAAACCTTGAACTGAAAGAGACAACTGGAGAGGAAACACCTACACTGAAAGAGAGGTGTGTAATCGAAATCTCTACATTGAAGGAGACACTTTCACCTGAGGCGTGGTTACTATAGTCTTAAGAGTCATCGTCATCTTTACTTTATTAGTGAGTTTATTATTGGATTTGGAGACTCATTATTTAACCAGGTAGTCTTATCTAGAGTAGTCGAATCCAACACCAGTTGGACCAACCACGACCACTAGTGCCAGCTCTCCAGTTTAATGAACTAATGCCTGCTCCGGGAAGCGCCGATCAGACATAAAAGAAATTCTATAAAAATAAAATAAAATTGGAGAGAGTAAAAGGGGGAAAATTTGGGGGACAGTTATCTAAATTATCCCCAAACAGGAGCTATAGGTAAGGGGTGAAGCCCCCTCCAGCGGACGACGATGAATGAGCAGGATGGAAGCTGGAAATTAGCGGCCTGCAAGGAAAGTAGGCAAAAGAGGGTGAAAGGACGAACTTTGGGGTAATAAGGCCCAGGTACTTCCAGGCTAGTTTAAATCTACGCTGGCCACTGGAGCCGGATAGGAGTGCGAACCCTATAGGTGGTTCAGTTGTAGCAAGGGCTCTGCTAATACTTCTCAAACCAGCTGACATTATTTATTCTCTTTTCCTTTATTTTTATCGGTTTTGCCTATTTCTACCCCATCTCGCCCAGCACTCGTAGTTCCCGAAGGTAACCTCCACACGATATTCTAATTAAAGCGTAAATTATTATGCTAATTAATAAATGGTAATACTTCAGATTCGGGGCGCACGGTAGATGGCACTGTTAGTCGGCTACAATTTTGGGCTACAGCATATCTCGTATGACGTCAGACGGTAGCGTCAGATGTGACAATCACTGCGTCATATTTTTTTGTTGTTTTGGGGATTTGTAACTTTTAGTCAATTATTTACTAAATATCTGCGCTTTGCTCGTTTATATTTTTTTTTTAAGTTAGGTAAGGTTTCTTGATGTCTTTTATTGTTTTTTGTTTTGTTTTCGTATTTTTTGTTTACTGCGAACGATAACAGCTTCTTACTGGCAACATTGTAGCTTATAAATAGAACCCGTTTTGCAAATGTTTTTCTTTCGTTATTGTGTTTTCGTGCTCTCCATGTGCTTCTTTGTTATTCGAATTCAGCTTTAGTTTGTATAATCGCGAAAAACTTTTAGATTATTTTGAGGCGCATAAACTAATCAAGAAACCTATAAAAGTAAGAATTGTTCTTATTAGGTTAGGTTTTTCTGCCAGTAAAAAGCTGTTGGGGAGAAAAAACCCCCCAGTAAATTCAAGGGGACTTCTCGTGGGGAAGATATCACTGCAGGAGGACCATCTGCGATGATCGTCAGTTTTAATCAATGGGGGGGTCTGGGGGGCGCAGCACCACAGTATATACTCATATACAAAAAAATATTACGCCGATATTGTTCACATCTGACGCTACCGTCTGACGTCATAAGAGATATGCTGTAGCCCCAAATTGTAGCCGACTAACAGCGCCATCTACCGTGCGCCTCGAATCTGAAGTGTTACCTAATAAATTCTACTACATATGCTTTCATATCTCGCTTAACATCCACTTCTTGATGGAAGTAATTTGAATTGTTCCCCAGAATACACCGTGGTACTCTTTTCTGATCATATTTTACTATTATTACACTAACAAGGTTTTCGTTTATCTCCTTTTGGTATGTTTTGGAATGCATGTTATTTGCTGCGCTGATTCCATTGACGGTTATTTGTAAAGAGAATCTGGACAAAATATTTTAAATAATGTTTATTATAAAAACTAGTGTTCCTTAAGTTATATTTTCACAAAAGAAATGTCCTTTTAAGGAGGTTTCAAGTCTTCTAACCAATGTATAAATGAAAGTTGAGGCGAGAAGCCTAGAAACTAGTTCATTACTAGTTGATGAGCATAATGTACATGGTGATAATTACTGAAAAACAAAAGTTTGGGAGAGGACCTTTTTATTCACAAGGACAAGATTAGTTTCGGAGCATCACAATCTAACTTTCAGCTGTATAAAGAGCAAAGGATGAAGCGGGATGCTCCGAAAAGCCGTTCTCTCGCAAAGATTTGGTTTTTTATTAGTTTCGTAATAGTAAACAAATATATTTATGTTGTTTTCACATCAAGTTTGTTAAGTCATTTAATCAGTGTGTATGTTACGCTTCTAGGTTGTGAGTCTACGATATCTGAGTAACACCAATCTCTTAATTCGTTAAACGTCTTATGCTAGGAATCAATTTATAGTTTTCGGAAGATAGATGTACGAGTACGTACAATTTTAGCTTTGTTCTCGTTTGTTCGATAGTTTGAGAACGAGTGTGAGTAAAATAATTGCAGGTTTATTAACAATACATTATACTTGTGTATACTACTTTGCTTACACAGGCTTTGAACAATTTGCCCAATGTATCACTTGTATTTTGGGCAAATATTTAGTCGCGTCCTCATATATTTATATCTCACTATGATAATCGGTCGTTCCTTCGGTTCCCATTTTGCTTTTACTTTTGCTAATAACATTGAAACTATTCGGCAGATTCTAGCGAGATTTGTAGCTCTTATGTTGTTTTACATTCTATTTCGAAGGATATAATTGCCAAGGTCCTCCCAAGTTTAGCCCGGGAATTATTTTGTTTTCGCAATAACAACTATTCGGCTGATTCTAACGAAATTTGACACCCTTACGTTGTTTTACATTCTTTTTCGAATGAGATAATTGCCAAGGTCCTCCCAAGTTTAGCCCGGGAATTATTTTGTTTTGGCAATAACAACGATTCCGCCGATTCTAACGAAATTTGAAACCCCTATATGGTTTACATTCTTTTTCGAATGATATAATTGCCAAGGTCCTCCCAAGGTTAGCCCGGGAATTATTTTGCTTTGGCAATAACAACAATTCGGCCGATTCTAACGAAATTTGAAACCCTTATGTTTTTTTTATATTCTCTTACGAATGATATACAGGTAGTGGTCAAATTATTATGGATTCTTAAAAATTCCTATTTTTTGCTGGGAAAATGTCATATAGAGTTATTTTATTGACAAGTAATCAATTTATTTCCATAATCTAGCAAAAAATATTATTTCATACATTGAGAAATACTTTGTCTATTTTCCTTTAGCTGCTTTATGTCCTTTAACACTCTTTGACATGCCAGTGATTAAAGTTCTGCACAATTGCTTGATTCTCTCAGAGTAAACCAAACGTAGATAAGACGTTCTATGAGCTTTGCTCTTGTTGTTATAGTAACTTTGATCATTTCATTTTTTAGAATATACCATAAACTCTCAAAAAGGTTCATGTCTCGTAAATTTACAGGCCATAATAGCAGTTCAATGCGACGATGAGCGGTCAATAAGTTTTGCAAATTGGTAGGGCAAAACAGAGGAAGAGGGATGGCTGTTTGTGGAGGTGTTAGGACAAGTTATGAGAGGTCAGGACCTGCAGCCGCACGCTCCTGCCTCGTCTATTTAAGAAGCAGTAGCTGATCGCAGATCGGCAGTTACAAATCTTTCAACAATGGAGAAGGTTGAGCACCGCGCAGTGATCAGATTTTTGACCAAGGAAGGCAAGAATGCAAAAGAGATCCATGAACGCATCGTTTCAGTGTACACCGACATCGCCCCTTCCTATGCAACCATTGCTCGCTGGAATAGGAGTTCCACCATGGTTGTGAGTCCCTTGAAGGTGACCCCCGTCCAGGTCGCCCGTCAGACGTGACCAACGAGGACAATGTGGCCCGTGTGGAGAGGACGATCCTCCTAAATCGACGGGTGAAGGTCGAAGAAATCGAGCGAGAACTTGGAATATCACATGGAAGTGTTATCAACATCATCCACGATAATTTGGCCATGACCTAGGTCTCTGACCATTGGGTCCCTAAAAACCTCACGCCCCATGATCGACTTTAACGTCGTCAATAACCACAAGGCCAGAGTTGCACAAGCTGCCCTGCGCGAGCGTGGACTCGAGGAGCTCAACCATCCCACTTACAGTCCAGATCTTGCCCCTAGTGACTACTTTTATTCCACCAGGGCAATGCTGCATTGCGTAGACACTGGTTTGGGGACGATGAAAATGTCAATCTCGCCGTCCAGGAGTGGATTAAACAGCAGTCGGGAGATTTCTGGTTGTCAGGAATTCGAAGCCTCGGGGACAAGTGGCACAAGTGCATTGAAGTCGAGGGTAGTTATATTTAAAAACAATTAAACACTTTTCCTCATATCTCGTTTCCTTATATCTGAATTGCAAAACTTATTGACCGCCCCTCGTATTTTGTGCACACCATGTCTTTACGGATCGTGCCGTATAAAGAGGAGCGAGGCGCACTGAAATAGGCATGATCTTTCACCGAACCATTCCCTCATTTTAGGTGCAAAACGGGTTGTCAGTAGTTCAATATACGATAGTGATTCATTATTTTACCCTTACCGAAGTGCCGTGTGCCTGCAGACTTTGGCGACCATGGAATGACACAGTTTCATGTCATTTGTAGCATCTGTCCAGCCCTGTTTCCGTCTCCCACTGTCCTTACAATTCTATCAATATACTTCTCTCTTTGCCTGCCTCTTGCTCTTCTCTCTGGGATTCTTCAAGTTAGACTCAAGTTTTCTATTTTTCCTCTTCGCATAACACGTCCTTAAAATCTCATTTGACTTCCTCTTAGAATTTTCAGTATTTCTCTTACACTTCACATTTGCCTTATTCCCTCTTCATTTGGTATTCTCTACCTCCTCAAGATCTTCAACATTCTTTGCCAACATCATATCTCGAATGACTCCAACTTTTTCTCTATTTGCTTATTGATCGTCCAATCTTCTGATCCATACAACAGCACAGACTAGACATATGTTTTGACAGTTCCTTTTCTTGTTTATCTTAATAGGTGTTTATTACATAAAATATTCCTTATCTTCTAAAATGCCTTTTTTCCCTCGAAGATTTTTCTTTTAATTTCCCGGTTACATCTTCCGTCTTCAGTAATATAACTTCCCAAGTAGCAAAATCTTCTTACCTGCTTAATAGCTTTGTCATTCACTCTTGCAATGCACCTAAGGACCCGTGCCTTTTTACTAATTACCATAACTTCTGTTTTATCCGCATTTATTGACAGGCCTTTATCTTCACTCCTTTCCATTACCACTGATAAAATGTCTTGAAGTTTTTCCTGGGTGTCAGCAATCGGTACCGTGTCATCAGCAAACCTTATCTTGTTGATATTTTGGCTTCCCATGTTGAAACCATCTATATCGTCAATTGATCTCTGTCATGGTATAGGAAGGACCGAGTGATGTTCATATGTATGGGTTTGGTACGTACTTCAAAACTCCTTGATTAAGTATCTCTCTAAAAGTGATACATTTGATTATGATTACGTTATTATTATTACGTTATTTTTTTATCTTTGAGGGTTTCTAGTGCCATGCTCAGCGTTTCGAGGATTGAATATAAAATGTTTCTAAGAAAAGTAGACCTTTAATTAAACTACACACAAGTGAATTAAACAAATTTAAGTGAGGCTTACTAAATTACACAATTGGATATACAGTAATGATTGAATGCAACCGGAGCTTCAACGAAATAGGTACTGGGGTTTAAATACCTTTCGAGATTCCAACGAGAATCAGGTTTGAGCCTGACCTTGGCTACAATTTAATGTCGCCTCAAGAATGTTGTTTTCGTACCGGCGAGGGCAAGGCCGTTCCAGATGTGGTCAGAAGGGGGAATGCTTTAAAGTCCCAGAGGAATTCGGAGCGTGTGGCAGATGGAGTTAAGCACGTATGCTTGATGAAAATGATTTCACCACGGGACAGGGAGAGTATGTGTCGTAGAATGACTCCCAACGATATACCATATATCACTATTCGTTGAGGGAACTTCTTTAATTATCTCTAGAGTGCGTTACTGTCTGGCGGCCGATATTATGTATCTTCGATATGCTTAAGAAGTGGAACTGAGCTCAAGGATAATAATATTGCTATCATTAATAAAATAGAGTTTTATTAATAATAACTATAAACAATACACAAAAACGGAAAATATTGACATAAACAGAATGGAAAGGGTCGTGGAGACTCGGGCTAATCCGAGGATTTAAAGGATTTAAAAAGGTAAAACAAATATAGAGTTAAAGAGATGGGATGGTTCGATAAACAATTTAAAGCACAGGATAGAATTGACAAAAGGGATCAATACTCAAAGGTGAAGTTTGGCTTACGTAACTTTGGCACTAGTGGTGCAGTGGAAGGTGGCGCAAAGGAGTTTCGGTCCGCTGGCGAGCTCCAGCCGAAAGGAGGGGGGGGGATAAAAGGATCCTGACGAGGCGTCTTGGGAAGGAGAACCATTTCTCGACGAACGGCTGGAAGAACAATGGCTGTTCTAGGTTGTTCTCTTCTGAACAAAGGGGGGGGATGAGAACCGTCTCTTGTCTACGGGCTCAAGAACAATGGCTGTTCTAATGTTGTTCTCCTTGAACAACAGGGGGGGGTGAGAACCGTTTCTTGGCGAAGGGCTCAAAACGAACAATGGCTGTTCTAGGTTGTTCTCTTCTGAACAAAGGGGGGGGGATGAGAACCGTCTCTTGTCTACGGGCTCAAGAACAATGGCTGTTCTAATGTTGTTCTCCTCTGAACAACAGGGGGTGAAGGGGGACCGTTTCTTGGCGAAGGGCTCAAAACGAACAATGGCTGTTCTAATGCTGTTCTCCTTGAACAACAGGGGGGGGGATGAGAACCGTTTCTTGGCGAAGGGCTCAAAACGAACAATGGCTGTTCTAATGCTGTTCTCCTTTGAACAACAGGGGGGGAAGCCTTGGGGACTTGGCGTCGAAAAGGCTCGAACCTTTGGCACTCAAGGAATATTGTCCTCCTTCTAGACAAGTGATGGTGAATCTCGAGGTCGAGGTCCCTTGGCGCACAAAGGGAGAGAGGGTCGTGGTGATGTTTCGCGACGAAAATCTGGATCTCCAATCTGATCTTAGTGGTAAAGTTTCCATATAAATAGCCAGGACATCTCCTTGGCGTGGGGGAAAATGGAGTGAAAGCTTGGAGGGAACGCACAGCCGGGCCGGAGAACAATGCCTTATCTGCTCATAAGCCCAACTCGATCTGGCGAGGTCGGCGTATGGGGGCGAACGGGGGGACGATAACCTCCTTGTTTAAACATTGACATCCGGTAGCTGTGATAAGACTCCAAGCTTCAAGGCGAAGATGCACGTGTGCAGCATCGTTGTTTTTAATAATATGGGATAGGAGTTGAAATTAACTCGTTCTATCACACCCCTCCATTCCAGGGGAAGTTGTCACTTCGAGAAAAAAAAAAGAGAGAAGGGACAACGATAGAGCTCCGTTGTAGGGAACTCGTTTTCTTGTACCAACCGTACCTTCCTGCACCTAACTAGTATTACCTCAATACATATGATTATTTTGATCTTTAGATTACAGGGGAAAATTACCTTTAATACAACTTAATCAAAGAAAAAAAAAGGGCATGGAACAATGAAATGATATAAAATTGTACATACGGGACAAAATAATTTCTACGTAAATTAATAAGAACAAATATATATACATACAAAAAATTAGACATTGAGCGTTACAAAATTCAGACATATACATTAATTAATTATATTACAAAAGAATCTTAAATTAAGTCGTACAAGACGGTATATACCTACATGGAGATACTAATCCTATGAATACACTTACTCTACGCTATTCGGTAACGCATTTCTACTGAGGGCGTCAGCGACCTGGTTATCGGAACCTTTTATCTAATTTATTTTAAACTGATACTCTTGCAAGAGTAAACTCCAGCGCATGATGCGGCCGTTTGAGTGTCTTACATTCCTAATATAGGCTAACGGACGGTGGTCGGTTCCTATTTGAAATTCTTTACATATCAAGTACAGCTTGAATTTGTCTATGACCCAGATAATTGATAGAGCTTTCTTTTCTCTAGTGGCATATCTCTTTCCGCGTGGTAATAATTGACGACTAGCATATGCAACTGGATGACTCGTTCCGTCATCCACGTATTAAGGGAGTACACCTCCAATGCCCTCGTTGCTCACGTCGGTCTTAATCCCAAAGGATTTTTCCGGGTTGGGCAACTTTAAAATGGGGGCAGAAATGAACTTACTTTAGAGCTGATTAAAATGGGAAACAGCGACATCATTCCAACGTAAACGATCGGGGAAATTCTTTTCCTGAAGGGGGCATAGGGGGGCCGAAATTGCAGTGAAATTCGGAACAAATCGCTGATAGGGAGAAGCAGATCCTAGGAACGATCTTAATGGCTTCTTTGTAATCGGGAGGGGCATGTCGGCGATTGCCTTAATCTTGTTCTCGTGGGGACCTAACTTGCTTTGTCCTATTTTGAAACCCAAATATTTGATGGTTTCGTGGGCAAACTGGCATTTGCTGGGGCCAATGGTGAGGCCATTTTCACGCAGTTGCTCGAAAAGAGCTAATAGGGTGGGTAAATGGTGATTCCATTTAATTAGTTCTTGTAGCTGACTCTTGTGACGTGGAGTCAGCTGCGCGTCACTATCCAGGTCAGAGGGTTCCAAAGACTCGCCTGGTAGGGAAGGAGGAGGGTAATCGGCATCAGGTTGGATGCACACTGTCTGGATTACATTAAGGGACTCCGCGGGGCAATCCTCTTCAAGCGCCGATGCTTCGTCCAGTTCTACGAAGGTATCTCCATGGGCGCGTTGGGGGTTCTTTTTTTCTTGGGGTCCAGGGACAGTCTCCGTGTCCTTGTCTGGGGCCTTATCACCTAAGGGTTTTTGTGATTTACACTCCTCTTTTGCCGTCCTAAAGTCCTGGTTAGGGGTCTCCGAGAAATCGGACGGTATCGGGGTTCTGATGGGGACGGGCTCCTGGGCTTCTTTCTTATCTCGGCCTTGAGGAAGGGCGACCTGAAACACAGGGTCGAAACTTACTTGGGGGCTCTGTCCTATAAGTACGGAACAGAATTGTATGGGTGCTACAATGACTTCAGCCCAGCCATTATAATATTGACACTGCAGGTAACATCTAGCGACGGGGAATCGGTTTGCCCGCCCAAGGTGGTCATGTACCACCGCAAATTTTTCGTGGTTAGAGGCCACTGGGAGGAGTTCGTCGGACACGATGAAGCAGGTACATCCTGTGTCCCTGACGAGAGTCAATACTCGGCAGCTGTCCACGCTGCCCTCCTCATATTTCAAAGATCCCGATGAACTTTTACCAAAAAAAAAATTTACCTGGTGGCCTGACGGAGGGGGAGAAGTTGCTGCTTGGGTCTGCACCACCGGGGGAGCCGGGGTTGCATAAATCTGGTGAACTTGGTGGGCTGGTCCGCTTTTAAGCCTAGAATTTTGGGGGCAATTCCAGCTCATGTGGTTTTCTACACCACAGGTGAAGCATATGGTTGGTCGCTTCGGGAAGAGAGATGGAGGAGAAGTCTTAACGGGAGGTTTGGAGTCCCGTTGTTGGTTTTGGGGAAAGAAGTTTGGGGGTTTTACGGGGCTCGGAAACTTTGTCAGCTTTCCTGGGAAGGGGCGCGAATCCGTCCTTCTTTCTTCTCGTTGGATTTCTTTTTCTCGTTCTTCTCGTTGTATTTTTCCTTCTCGTTCTTCTCGTTGGATTACTCTTCCCCGTTCCTCTCTTTCTCTTTCTTTTTCTACCTTTTTTTTTGAACTTCTGCTTTAATCCGAGCTAATTCAATCTGAAGCTCAGCTTGTCTTATCCGTTCCTCTCTTTCTCTTTCTTCTCGTTGTATTTCTTTTCTTTGCTCCTCTTGAATGTACTCAATTAGTTCTTTTCCGGAGAGTCCCAAGGATTCTCCTTGCGCTTTAAAGATTTCAAACTGAGTCATCTTTGCACTTGGGGGCGCACTAGTCAACCAACTAAAATTCCTTGCAACAAGAATTATGCCTCTATAGAATTAGCCTACCTAAATATGGCCACTGACCTATTTGTACTTGGTTTCTCACTCTAAATAACCACTGACTAAAATCACAAAAAAACACAACAAATTATTATAACCGTTCCTTGAGCTACTCCAGCTTCTTAAGTTTAAAAAAAAGGGGATAGCAATCGTTAAAACAAAAGGGAACTACTATATTCTATTATTGTAACGAATAACACTACGCTTTACTCGATTGAGACCAGTGTTTGCAAAGATATAGCGTTAAACCTTACACACCTGATACCAAATTTAAATAGTATATATATATGTCGTAGAATGACTCCCGACGATACCATATATATAACACTATTCGTTGAGGGAACTTCCTTAATTATCTTTAGAGTGTGTTAACTGTCTGGCGGCCGATATTATGTATCTTCGATATGCTTAAGAAGTGGAACTGAGCTCAAGGATAATAATATTGCTATCATTAATAAAATAGAGTTTTATTAATAATAACTATAAACAATACACAAAAACGGAAAATATTGACATAAACAGAATGGAAAGGGTCGTGGAGACTCGGGCTAATCCGAGGATTTAAAGGATTTAAAAAGGTAAAACAAATATAGAGTTAAAGAGATGGGATGGTTCGATAAACAATTTAAAGCACAGGATAGAATTGACAAAAGGGATCAATACTCAAAGGTGAAGTTTGGCTTACGTAACTTTGGCACTAGTGGTGCAGTGGAAGGTGGCGCAAAGGAGTTTCGGTCCGCTGGCGAGCTCCAGCCGAAAGGGGGGGGGGATAAAAGGATCCTGACGAGGCGTCTTGGGAAGGAGAACCGTTTCTCGACGAACGGCTGGAAGAACAATGGCTGTTCTAGGTTGTTCTCTTCTGAACAAAGGGGGGGGATGAGAACCGTCTCTTGTCTACGGGCTCAAGAACAATGGCTGTTCTAATGTTGTTCTCCTTGAACAACAGGAGGGGTGAGAACCGTTTCTTGGCGAAGGGCTCAAAACGAACAATGGCTGTTCTAGGTTGTTCTCTTCTGAACAAAGGGGGGGGGATGAGAACCGTCTCTTGTCTACGGGCTCAAGAACAATGGCTGTTCTAATGTTGTTCTCCTCTGAACAACAGGGGGGGGGGTGAGAACCGTTTCTTGGCGAAGGGCTCAAAACGAACAATGGCTGTTCTAATGCTGTTCTCCTTGAACAACAGGGGGGGATGAGAACCGTTTCTTGGCGAAGGGCTCAAAACGAACAATGGCTGTTCTAATGCTGTTCTCCTTTGAACAACAGGGGGGGAAGCCTTGGGGACTTGGCGTCGAAAAGGCTCGAACCTTTGGCACTCAAGGAATATTGTCCTCCTTCTGGACAAGTGATGGTGAATCTCGAGGTCGAGGTCCCTTGGCGCACAAAGGGAGAGAGGGTCGTGGTGATGTTTCGCGACGAAAATCTGGATCTCCAATCTGATCTTAGTGGTAAAGTTTCCATATAAATAGCCAGGACATCTCCTTGGCGTGGGGGAAAATGGAGTGAAAGCTTGGAGGGAACGCACAGCCGGGCCGGAGAACAATGCCTTATCTGCTCATAAGCCCAACTCGATCTGGCGAGGTCGGCGTATGGGGGCGAACGGGGGGACGATAACCTCCTTGTTTAAACATTGACATCCGGTAGCTGTGATAAGACTTTAAGCTTCAAGGCGAAGATGCACGTGTGCAGCATCGTGGTTTTTAATAATATGGGATAGGAGTTGAAATTATCTCGTTCTATCACAGTATGTTTCTTCTAATATTCGGGTTACTCTGGGAATAATTCACAATAGCGTTATGAGCCTAAGCGTGAATCCATTACGCAGGAAAGTGCTTGAGGAAGTTTAATTTGCGGTATTCCTTAGTGGCGAGGACTATCTCTGGGTTTGGTGATACACCAGGACAGGGGAGCTTCTCTGAAGAGAGTTAGTTGAACTTGCTTTTCAATCCAAGTTAACTATAAGTTCGGTATGATTACCAGGAACTGGCTCAGCATGACCATTTTCTAAGTCCTTTTCGTTGGTAAGCGGGCCTCTAGCCTGTCCTAGTCGTCTTGGTGACGACTAGGCTCCCGATGAGCTTCTCTCAAATCCCTTCTGTTGGTAGTCGGGCCTGTCGACGGTTTAGTTGTCTTGATGACTAACGTAATCTACTTCGTTTTTTCCAAAGTTATCGGCATATATACTTCGCAACCCCACTGGGGTAGGGTTAGGAGGGGGAGGGGGGGCTATTGACCGCTGCATTAGGTCTCCTCCTCTAACAGTTTTTCTCGGGGCGTCTTTCAGCTAGCCCTAAAGGAGACCTTCTGCTTTAGGACGACGCTCTTCGAATTTCGTATATGCAGTGAAATTGAATATCAACTCTTAGGAGAAATCTTGCTGTTTTAACCCATGTTAGGCTCATCGGAGTCCGACATGTGATGATTAGTGCATTCTGTGGTCTTTGGCGGTCTTTCAGGTTCTTCTCGAGGTGAGGAGAGAGAAGGGGGAGGTTAAGTGGTCGAGCTACGCCGCCCCCATTGCCAGGACGTCGGGGTTAAGGACCACTATCTCAGTTGTGAGGGTGGACTATCGATTCCCCTACAATCTCATTATTAATCTCGCTGTACAGAGAGAACAGATCTGGAAATACATCGAACGCATCCTCATCACCAGGTGGATAGACTGCGTGACGAAGACGCCGAGATCACCTAAGAAGAGATCCTTGGCGCACTCCGCTCTTTCCGACAAAAAGCCCCAGGCCAATCGGGGCTTACGAAGCCTCAACTTCGAAAAGGCACCAGCCAACATCATCGAAGGAATGAGACGAATTTTCAACGCATGTCTGAATACAGGGTACTTTCCAGATGCTTACAAGACGGCAAAAATGATCTTCTTGCCCAAGCACGGAAAGGACCCTACGTTGAGAGAGAGCTACCGCCCAATTTCACTCCTGGAATTTGTCGGGAAACTCTTTGAGAAGATCCTCAACGGAAGACTGGTGTCTCACCTGGAAGAAAACTCCCTCTACAACCCATGCCAATTCGGGTTTAGAAAGAAGCAAAGTACGAAAATGGCAATTAATGTCATAACGGAAAAGCTTTCCCAAGCCAAACGAGACAGGAGTTATGTGGATATCGTTTGTCGGGATGTGTCAAAGGCGTTTGATAAGGTGTGGCAGCGGGGCATGCAGTATAAGATCTTACGGCTGGGTCTAAGTGAAAACTTAGAAAGAACTCTCTGTGACTATGTCATGGAGAGAGCGGCGTATGTCAGTCTAGGGGGCACGGACGGACCAAAGTTTCCGCTCACTGCGGGCCTCCCGCTGGGGGGGTGTCTGTCCCCCACCCTTTACTCGATATACACCGCGGACGTCCCAGACCCTGTGTACCCCAATTCCCTCAATATTCAATACGCCGATGATTTCAGCCAGATAATCGTATCTCCATGGAGGAATGCGCCGTGGCAAGCTCGCATGACAGCGATGGAAATCGCGAACCTTAACAACTACGAGGCTCAGTGGAAGATAAGAACAAACCAAGAGAAATTCAAGGTGGTCCCCATCGGACGCACCTCAAGGGCAGACGTGCGTCTGGGGGATACGCCATACCCCTACACCAACGAATGCAATGTACTCGGTATGAAAATCACCTCTACCGGGTACAAAAAGCACGTCGAAGAAAGAATTTCTCGAGCCTCGTCCGCTGTCAGAACTCTATATAGTTTCAGAAATCTACGTGAAAGCAACAAGAAGAAGATCTACAATGCCCTTGTAAGATCTACGTTGCTTTACCCCGCCTCCACCCTCTCATGTGTCTCAAAAACACAAAAGAGGCGTCTTCAAGTAGTGCAAAATAAATGCATGTACCTAATAACGGGTACACGCAGGCATGAAAGAAGACGGCAAGAAGACATGCACAGAGAGGCGGGGATAATTCCCATTAACAAAGTCATTGAATAACGGACCCGGAAAATGCAGGATCTGGTTAATAGAGAACTGAGTGATGAAATCACCCAGATGATTAACCAGAACAGAAGAGCTGATTGTCGCCCCAGATTCCCCAGCTCCGCCAACCGAGTGGCTGGCGGAGACGAAGTACCGTTCTATGCGTAAAATGAGATAAAAAATACCTGTGAAAACAAGAACCAAAATAAGAACAAGAAAACTCGAAAATTACTACGACAACCTACCGAAAAAGACTACCCTACCAAGAAGAAGAACCTCCCCCCCGATTATGACGAGAACTTCAAAAGAAGAAAACAACCAAAGAAGAAAGAAGAAACAAAAATACTATTAAAACACACACACAATAAAACAAAACAATAAGCACGCACTTAAATGTATTTAAAACATATACAAAGTAAGCAATGCACAACATAAACCAAAAAAACTAAAGTTGCTAAGACAAAGGGCTTGAACGCCATAATAATTATAATTTTATAATTATTACAAAAATCCAACACAACAACAATGAATACACGCATCCAAGAAAATAATTAAAAGTGATAAGTCTGATCACCAGACCCTAGGCATCTCTTTGCACCTCTACCACACTTCTTTCTCTCTTCTCCACTTGTCTATTTTCTCTATCTCTCCACACACCCTATCGTCCTCCCCTCACATGCACCCCCACTTAAACAAAGTCGAAGTCAAAGATCTGGAGAGAAAACGCACCCCTGTCTTACTCCTCTTCTTATATCTATCTAATCACTTAAATCTGCCCCCACCCTTATTGCTGCAATCTGATTCCAATTTAGTTTGTTTATAATTTTCAAATCTTTTCCGTTTACTCACACAACCTTCAAAACGTTAATTAGGTCTTCGTGTTTGACTCGATCGAATGCTTGTTCGTAATCTATAATTGACTCTTTATACTTATAGTCCTGTGTTTATTGCACCCTAGTTTTCCCGACTTCTTTGTTATAGTTGAAATTTTTATTTTCACATATCGTTACTTAGTTTTCAACCACTGCATATCTTATTCGCAATGGTGGTTACATTTCTAATACTAAAGTCATTCAGAGCACGCAACATTTCCATTGCCACTCCGGAGTGTCTTACCAACTGCCTTTGCTGTCTTCATTTTACTATTTGCCCTTTTTACTTTATCTTCTCCAATAGCAGGTCCAGTCATTTCCACATTAAGCTCTAACTGCTCTGTTTTATCATCTTCGAACAATTCTTCGATATACTCTTTCCATCTATCAAGGACTTCTTTCTTTTCAATTTTTATCTCACTGTTTATCTTCTTTAATATTTCGCCTGTACGTAATCTTCCTTTACCAGTATGTTTTCTCACTCTTTCATACCTTATCTGCGTATCCCTCTTTGATAAATTTTCAATTTCATCACACTGGTCTTTTATAGAATTTTCTTTTTCAGCTGAACATCTTTTTATTTATCTGTTTAATTCACTATATCTCAAAACATTACTATGTTTATATCTCATTATTTCTTCCATCATCTCTAGCATATCTTTCGTCATCCACTTTTGTCTTGCACGTCTTTCTTTCTTTGGTAGTATTTCTTCAGCTACTTCTGAATATGCTCTTTGTGAACATTTTCATTCATTTACCAATTCATTCATACACTCTTACCTGCAAATACTTCATATCTGTTTTGGACTTCAACACTACATCGCTCTCTTAAGCCTTCTTTTGCACGTTCTTTTAGATTTATTTTTTTCTCATATTTTCTCCTTTGCATGTTTATATTCTTAGTCTTACCACTGCCACTACGGGGTTATGGTCAGTGTCACAATCAGCACCAGGGTAAGTTTTACAATTGATTATATTGAATTCCTGTATCATTTATTTATAGTTATATAATCTATTTGATTCCTGTGATTAACTCCTGGGCTCTTCCCTGTGTACAGTCTTCTTGGATGTAATCAGAACCACGGATTCGTGACGATCTGGTTATTCTCTGCACACCATTCGGTAAACAAGTTTCCTCTTTTATTCATGTCCCCAAACCAAAGAACCAGCTGTATCTCCATCTCTTCCTGTTCCTACTTTTGCATTTACATCTCCCATTATCACTATAAATTCTTGAGCCTAATATTGTTGTTTTGCTTTGTCTAGATTATCATAAAACTTATATATTTCCTCGTTAGTACTTTCAGTTTTGGCTGCATAAACTTGTATGATATTTAAGTTAATCGGGCTTCCTTTCTGTTTGACAAGCAGCATTCAATCAGATATTGCCCAATATCCTATTACACTTGCGGAAATTCTTTTTGCAAGCATTACTCCCACACCTCCCAGTGCCGTGTCACCTCCCGAATATTGAAAGCTTCTGTCATTTGTATTCAAGATATTCACACCTGGCTATCTCATCTCACTTACTCCCGAAGTGTCTATCTTCATCTCTTGTTAAATATTTCTAATTTTTCCTATTTGATACAAAGTTGTTACGTTCCATGTAGCTAATCTTATTTGTGAATTTTTCTGAATTTCTTGGAACAGTCACTTGTTGACGATCTTGAGCCACCTCTCCATCATGGTCATCCATACGGAGCGAAACAGCTGCCTCCAATTCCTCTCTGCAGCTCCCTTTCACGCTGAAACGACTAGTGGCAGCAGTTAAATAGCCAGACAAATTACGACTTGAAATTATTTCATTCATTATACCTTCAACAATCTTCAAGCGACTTGTCCCATGTACAGAAATTGCTCCCCACACCATGATTTTCTTGTGAATGTTTTAGTCTTTTTAAGACACTGGCATAAACTCCTTACCTGACTGCCATCTTACTGTCTGCACACGGTCATCAAGTACTGAAATAGTTGACTCGTCCGAAAACACAACCTACAACAATATAAAACACTAAAACAGTACTGAAACGACTTATGGTGCTAGTGGCAGCTCTTAAATGCCAGATAAATTAGAACTTGAAATTATTTCATTCAGCATGAACGAGAAGCTAATAGGTAAATCAGAAAGTACCTACTACAGCAGGTATAGTATGTTCTCTTATGCTTAATAAAAAAGAATAACTGGTAAATGTACCACTCTCACCTGTTGCTATTGCTCAGGAGTTCAATCAACATGAGCATTAGCCCAGATTTGACGTTCGTTTATGGGGGTGGGCATTCTTTATTTTCAATTTATCTTTATTCTTCTTGAGATTTCTATATTCGAATCTATTTATTTCTTCTTGACTGAAGTTGTCCCTTGAAACATTTGACTTCCATTTATCTGACTCTTGGTATCCTTGTTGGCGGAGATTCCTTCTTCTTTAAGTTGGCCGGGTTAATACTTGATCTTCGTATCCTTCCTTTCTTGATGCATCTTCCTGTTGACTTGTCGTGATGAGTTCTTCTTGATGCTTGATGATTTGATGAGTTGTTCTTGAAGTCGTTTTCCTTGAGTTCCGTTTTCTTCGTGATTTTTCTTCGTAAAAATTGTGGACTGAGTTTCGAACGTGGGATCTTTAGATCTAAATGCCAGCACTCTAGCCATCACGCTACGGCGGAGTCCGTTCTGAGTGGTTAATTTAATGGGCTATTTATATTATTTATCATGGTTTTGGTAAGCCTAGGCTTCTTTCTTGGAAGGTAATCTCGTAATTCACTGTACAGTAACCTCCTATTTATTGTTATTCAAGAAATACTAATGTCATCTTCTAACAGTTTGCTTCCAATCTTCTTACATAATTTTTTTTTCTCCTTAATAGCCATTTGTTTTATTTCCCCGTTTGTTCTTGGTGCTGTTTTCCTCTTGCGACTCCATTTCCTAGCCCTTGCTGAATCCAAATTAAGACCGTTTAAATTATATATTGCTTACCGTTTGAGAGGAGACTCCCAATTTCTTTGCAATATATTTCTGTTTTAGTGCTTTATCACTTAAAAAAAACTTTGATCTGTCCAATTTACCGACGACAGTAAGCAGAAAAATTACGAATTTTCAACAAATCCATAATAATTTGATCACTATACTGTAATTGCCAAAGTCCTCCCAAGGTTATCCGAGGAATTATTTGGCAATTACTTCATAACTATTCAGTTGATACTAACGAAATTTTAAACCCTTATGTTGTTTTACTTCCTCTTTCAAATGATATAATTGTCAAGGTCCTCCCAGGGTTAGTCCGGAAATTATTTTAAAAGTTTTGAAGGTCGTAAGATCATAAATCAGAATAAATGAGAGGATGCGACTTTGGTCAGCAGACCTTGTTTTTAATATGAGTAACTATGTGGCGACTACAACTAAGGTCATAATTCGTTTTGGGGGGGGGATACCATATACACATATTGGTACTTGGGAGAGGGGGGGATAATTTTGAATTGACTCATTTTTCATTATAGGAAAAATCGAAATATTTTGTTTTAGTCACCGCTTTGAGCGAGGATTTACAGGCCATCAAATTGAAGGTCGTAGGCCAGAGCCATGTAGCGGGGGTGGGTAATTTTGAGAATTTGCGTCGGTTGAGGATTTGTTCGAGGGGGAATGCTTTTCTTTTTCCAAACTGGCATTATTACTAAAATCTTGCGGCTGGGGGGCTGGGGGTGAGTGTAATAATTTTTTGGGGGTGTTGCGAATTTCTCTGTGGAAGAGTAAGAATAGCTTGCCTGCTCTGTATCCTCCCCGTAGGAAAATGAAGAAGTGACTTATTATTTTATGTCATGGTCGTGTGGAAGAGGAGTTTATATAGGAGTAAGAGTCTGTTCGTTCAGGTTCATAGAAGACTAGAGAGAATTATTGGTACGATGGTGGTAGGTAGATAGGTAACTCTATCCGTGTCTTTTCCAGAGAAGGATCTAACATAATGAATCCAACATAAATATCTGCATGAAGAGAGATCATCATCCCGAGGGCATCTAGAACCGGTCATCTTTGTGTGTGGTGGGTTGGCCGAGGAAGGTGTCAGGATGTGAAGATGAAGGGTTGCGCGTCAGGGGTACGGAGATACAACACCCTGGACCAGAGAGGAGGAATGTGTATTTTGTGCTGGCCACCAGTTGGTGAGCGGAAATCTACGTACATGATCTATGTCTCATCCACACAATGCTTCTGCTCTGTACAAGGGTCATTATGATCTACTTCTCATCTGTACAAGGGTCATCTTAATGAATATAAAGTACTTTAAATAATTATTTTTTAATCAGTTATTTTTTGGACATTCCTGAATTGATTATTTTTAAATCATTTATCTTTCATATATATTCTTCAATTTATTATATTTTCATCAGATGCGACCAGAGAATATTTCTTATTTGGGGAATTCTCCATAGATTTGTTTAAGCTAAAATACTGATTTTCAAATGCTCGTATTTGTTTATCTTTATTTACTTTGTTATATCAGTTATGTACTAAGAATTAATTCGAATATTATAAATATATATATATATATATATATATATATATATATATATATATATATATATATATATATATATATATGAATGCAATGTCCCGCAGGAAAAAATTAAAAGGTGTTTCTAAGTACTTTCGAACTTTAATAAGTTCCTTATTAAGTTCCTTGATAAGGAACTTAATAAAGTTTAAAAGTACTTGGAAACACCTCTTCATTTTTTCCTGCGGGACATTGCATTCATTTGCTACCCTCACGTGATACTTTGTGAGTTTTTCATTATATATATATATATATATATATATATATATATATATATATATATATATATATATATATATATATATATATATATATATATATTCATATATAAATATATATATATGAAATTATAAAACTAGCCAAATTATTTTATTTATGATCAATAAATAGCACTCCAAATATTTTAATAGATAATTGTAATAAAAAAATTCCTACGACACACGTCAAAAAAACGCAATATTAGTAATAATATCAAATGAATTAAAACGCACAAATAAAAATATTTTCGTATTATATATTCATGTTCATTTTTTGGACCAATTTTCGTATCTTCATTTCCGAGAAGAATCATTTGCCCCTAAATTGCTTCTACTTCGCCCGGTATTTGTTAATTCTTTGAAGCATTTGGATCCTCTGAAATTTTCTTCGAATTAAGCCACGGTTTTTCGGTTTTCTGAGGCCCACTTCAAGCAAAGTGTTTACTACTGCGCTTTCGAGTTCATTGTGAATGGATCGTCTCCAAATTATTGTAATTTTGAAAAATATTTAATGAGTGTCTTGGAAAAATGAGAAAAATGGGAGATAAAATATTTATTTGAAGAAATGAATTATCGCTAATATAAAATTAACGGAGTGTAAATAGAAGAGATAAGAATCGATACTTTCATAATAAAGAATATATTTTTGTCATAACTTGGATGAAAATGTTTTTTAAGGAGTATTTTGGTAGTCTTGGGGCTTCACGTATGGTATAAAACCTATTTAGACTCACTTTAACCAGACTTTGGTTTTTCCTTTAGTTTTCAGTATATTTCGCCTTTTTATAAAGTTAAAATCTTCATTAGCGAAAAAGATTTACTCGAGTTTACTAATATGGGTTAGTAAAAAATTGCAATTGAATAAAATCATTTGTTCTATTATCAGATGAGTCTCGTAGGACTGATTAAAATGGTTAGCTTCCTACTTCTTAGGAGGCCATTTCGCCGGATCCTATGAGAAATAATTCCGATTTCTTGGACGAACTCAAGTCCAATAATTCTAATTTAAATTAGGCAATGGTCAGTTTAATGTGGTCTCTTCGTTCACAAAGATTCTTTTGGATTTTATCTTTGAATGTATTATCCAAAATTGGCTTCCAATATTTCCTAATTTAGTTTGATCGGAAAATGGATTTGCTAAGGATTCTAGATGAGAAGAAGACCATTTCTTTCATCTCTTAACCTGTTATTAAAAAGAGGTTCTTCAAAAAGTTCGTAGATAACGAAAATTACAGGCAAAAAGGATACACAATTAAAGTTCTAATTACAATGAATTAAACTTCTAACTATGTACTATTATTCAAGCCCATAGAAATTTCTTTGCTTCAATTCTACTAAAGTTGAAGCAAAAAAGATTAGTAGACTACTGCCACCCGCTAAAATTCTATTATTTATAAATGGATAAATCGCTTTGGGAATGGAATAGGAGGGGTGGTGCAGACAAAATGTGAAGTAGTAGGGCGTCAACATAGGTAAAAGAAGAAAACATCGATCGTGTGAGGGCAATAATTGAAGAGAAGCGTCGATTATCAGGGAAATGATAGCATGCACATTTAACATATCTGCTGATTCAGTTCATTCCATCTTGACCGATGGAGTGAAGTTCAGTAAGCTTTGTGTTTGGTGGGTGTAAAAAGTGTGGCGCGCAAATTAGGTGAAAGAAAGAGGTATTCTTTCACTGGGTTGAAGATCCTGAGTTGAAGATTTGGTTTTATAAACCTTTTCCTACCATATTTGGATTTATCCATGCCAAAGAATAAGAGAAACAAATATGGGAACATAAAGGTCATTGAAGTATGGAACAGGGGTAATGTAAAATAGTATGGTTGGTCAGATTTCTCCTGCACGACCTCATATCTCAGGACACTGGGTAAGGGAGAGAGCATAATGAAATACTACAAAAAATATTTATAACTAGTAATTTACTCAAAACCATCATTTCAAACCCTTTAGTGTGGTTCAAATTCTTCTTTTTAATTATTTAAGTTTATGGTTTTGCTTAATAATTCATGGTTTTTGGCAACATTATTTGGGTATTCTTTGCTATATTTTGTTATTTGCTTTGATTCACGGATGTTTCTTAACTATACTCCGTCATCTAGTGGCGAATGCAGGTGACCTATGTTTTTCTTGTTGATGTAAATGATACTCCATTAATTTCAGTAACTGCTGAAAATGGAGAATATTTGCCTTTCCTCCTGATGAGGATCCGCCAATGGTTTGTTTTATAAGCGCCATTGTCTGGTGTTACTTTGAGGTCGCCCGTGTCAAGGAAAACAGTTGACAGAGAAAACATCTAAAAGCCTTTTACTATTCATTTAAAATCAAATTTACTTCACCATTTACTCAAGTTTTACCATCAAATAGAAACAAAGAAAATATAATCAAATACGATGATAAATAAGGAGAAAAGACGTGAAAAATTATAGGTGAATAAGGTCAAAGGAAGTTTCAATTTCTGGACCTAAAATGTAGCCAATTAACTGACGGTGAATCCAATTTTGGACTAATTATAATTTATCTTCTACTTGATCCCTCTTCATTTTCCTTCTCACAATGGGGTGAAGGTCATGGCAGGGATTATGTACCTGCTAAAACTGAAACATGGAGGTACGGCACGCCCTTCTGAAGCCAGAATCCTAAGGGAAACTGGTTATCTCTATCTCGGGTGGTCATGAGCAACAGTTTTCTATCTCTCACTATCATTTCTGCACCTGTATATAGCAAATGAAGGGTTGAAAAGGACGTAATAAAGGCTATAAATTCAAATAAAGCATTTTTTTTCTTTCAATCTCGTGTCTCTACACGGTCTTATTCATCTTATCCATTGTCTTCTCATTTTCCGATTATTAGTCATCCATGAGCCAATATTGATAGTTGATACCCTTTTGAAAGCTCTGATTTAATCCCCCCTCTTTGTGTTGTTATAATAATGTGAAAGAAAGTTAGATGAATATTATTAGTGGCCTAATTTATATGATAGGCCTTCTCTGAAGTTTTTATTATAGGTAATTTGAGTCATTAAGAAATTTATTGGGAAAATTGACCCGGAGAAAAGATACACATACTAACTTTATTTCAGAGTTCGTCGATGTTTCTCTCGGTACCAAATCAATTTCACCCAACTTTGCCGACCGAAGCGATAAAAACAAAAGTTCAAACTCTGCGTGATTATGAATGGACGAGGTTGCTTCACTTGGCTTCACCGAATATGAAGTTTCCCCTTTGAATTCTTTTAAACCCTCGAAATTGTCTTTGTTAAGAATATGAAAAATCTGTACGGAAATAAATAGAAGTCTCCAAATAAAGTGCAAAAGAAAACAAATGACGATTTATTTTCACTTAAAATAAAATGCAGTCATTTAATTATAGAAAAATGGTTTTATGGAGGAAAATGTTAGTATTTTTAAGATTACACATACAATTTATTTTTTATAGACAATAGATATTTGAAACTTAATATACTGTAAAGAGGTTAATTGTATTTCTCACCTTTGTGCAAATAAGGAGACTTCCAAATGTTTAATGCCTCGGCAAATTTCAAAAGCATTTGAAACTAGGATCTCAAAGCAGAGAACTAGTCAAGCAGAGCAAAGATTAAGCTTGTCTTGAGAATTTCGTTAACGTTGAATCCTTTTACGCTGCCTAAATGATGCCATCAGAAGTGTTCAATTCTAAGCAGCGATTTTTACCTGGAAGCCAAGGATTTGATCGTTACGATTCATTCATTAGTTCAAACACATCATCAGGACAGAGAAGCAAAACAACCTAATAAGGTAAGCACATACTCTGCTGGATTCTAGTGGGACTTATTCACTTATGTTTATGTGGAGTTAAAGATTAGTTTTAAATTTTTGCTCTCTACTTTTAAAATCATTTCTCTCTATCTGCTTAGGCCAATTTAATGCTTTTTACAGTAGCTTTATGGTCTAACCTTTTTAGTGTAATTTCTGCGTTTTTAACTAATTGGTTATCTTTGTCTGCAGTTGGGCTATGTGGTATTGGAGTTCTCCTACTGGCCCACCTCCTACTATCTTTATCTGCTTATATGAAGATGGTTTGTTTAGCATTTTTTAGCCGATTTCTTTAAGGCCTAGGGAAGTTAAATGCCTTTGAAATCGCTCTTTTACCTCTGCTTGGCAAGATCTTGAATCCATGTTAAGTGACGATAGCCAACACATGCATACGATTAATTGGCAACATCGATACCTTGATTAGCATTTTCGTCAATATGCGGATAATTCACAGATTTCAAAATAATTTAGAAATTACTCTTTTGATTACTACTCTCCCTCTTATTCCATGTTGTATTCTGTACTGGAGACTTACAAAGTTTATCGAACACTGGGAGGCCTCTTTGACTGATGAGGAAAGTGAGGAAGCGATGCTGGTTCAAGATGATCACACGCCAATTCAGGGCCTACGAACTCTTCCGGCTGTATTTTGGTTGTTGATGATAGTAAACATCTTGCTGTTAACCGCAAACCTGCTGTTTAAAGCAGCCTAGATCGCGATATTGCAGTACGTTATAGGATTAACCGAGAGAGAAGCTGTAAATGCATTGATAATAGGCTGTTTATTGGGTATATTTCTCGGGGGAGGGATGACTCTTCCATTTCTTATCTTTACCGAAAATGCAAATCATACCGACAGTGGAATATACTTCCTTCTGATTTCTATGGTGTTTTTCATAGGGGGATTCAAGATGTTGTCGTGTAAGGTCTTTCCCTTTGTTGCAATCACACTTAGAAATACGGCTGATGTCCTGATGGGTTCGTGGTCACTTCCCGTGTTGTTGACCGTCGCAGGTCCTACTGGACTCTATGTTACTGGTATTTTTGCAACTGGTACATTCTGTTCAGTAGCAGTGTTTCAGTAGCACAGATTCAAGGTTTCATAGTGAATAAATATGGGCCTATTGCCCTTATAGCAATAGTTACTGACATGTCAGTGATATGTTTATTTCTCACGTTTTTAGTACTGTGGATGTTTGAATAGAATTTTGGGTGAAAGCACTCAAGACTGCTAAAAGTACTGACTAAAAGAGAATAGCTGGTAGATTTCTTAGTATTTCAAGGGGTATATCATCATTCCTGAAACTTAAAACTCATCTTGGGGACATCTCGGAGAATCGTTTGCTCGAAACAGAGAATAGGAAATTACATGATCGTAAAATTTATGGAGAGATGAAGTGTGTAAGAAGGAACATTCACCTTAAAATCGAATTTCTAACAATCTTTTTATAACAATATTTAAAACAATATAACAATATTTAATTTTTACATTTCATTGTCTTTTATTTGCCCTTTTCTTTTTTTGCCATTGGGACAGATCGAAAGTGATTTCGCCTATGTTTCCTCCCTACCTAATAGAGGAACAAATTGTTTCATGGTCATTGAATGCTCACGAAATATGAATTCGGGGAAGTCGTTATTCTTCACAAGATGAAATTAGGTTCACTCTTCTTGAGAAGGGAGGGCGTATAGAACCTTTTCATAACCACAGTCGTTAGGTTTAGACTTGGTTAGCTACTGTTAACTTTACGAATCCTCAGCTAACCAAAGCAACATCAGGTCGTGAGCCTAAAGTGTTTGGCTTAGTAGATACTAGGTTTTTGCCACCAGCTGGATATGGTAGTAGTGGGACACAGCAACCAAGAAACATTTGGCAAAAATTGAGAAAGTGGTGAGAGATTGATCAAGTGTCCACAGTGATGAATGGCGAGCCCACAAAAGTTTGGCTAATAACCTAAATTATCGGTACAGAACCATCAACCACTCTACACTTTGTTAATCCATTGACACAAATATTAAATCCTATTTGAGAAAAGAGAACTGCAAAAATTGACAATAGATTATTTTCAGCACTTTCTAAGGATGGAGGAAAAATAAAGTAAACAAGTTAATAATTTCCTATACCGCATTTACCCTTCGATTGCCTTATTAATAAATTAGTATACTGTTCATTTCATTAAAGTGAAGATCAAGTGTGTTTAATTTTTTTTTTTTTGCATATTTATATTCATGTTGTTATTTTTCACATGGTAAAATGGGTTTATTATTCTTGATTTGATCGTAAATCAATAAGTGGGAACATAAGAATAATTTACTTCCCAAAAAGTAGCCAAGGCCATCGATTGAAGATGAACAATAGGCCTTTTTCCCAATTTCAATGAGCACAGAAATTTAAACCAAATTATTTACTTTTCATTCGAGAGAGCAAAGTGCTTCAAACGATACACATCGAAACATGCATACAATAATATAAAATCAAAAGGATTCAGAAATCCTTTTAAAATATTTTTCCAACTTCTATATGTTTGTCCAACCTGGATTTAAATGTACCGAGTACAGTTATCGGTCAAAGATTTTCCCACTCTTAGTCTGAATAGTTGTTATGATTTCCTCCAGTACTCCCTCTGATCTCCTCACCAGAAAATTAAAATATTCAAGCTATGCCCTAATCAGATAGCGAAATCTTCTTTCATTAATGAGTTGGATTAGTCCTTAGTAATCGTCGGCCAACAGTTAATATTATTTATTCCTTCATTCTATAATGACTGACTGCAGGTACACGTGAAGGTTAATTTTGTTTTTGCGTCAGTCCAAACAACTATAGATTTATAGCAAGAGCCAGAACTTAGTATCAATGAAAAGAGGTAGGAGAAATCATCTTACAACACCTAGAGAAAACAGATCAATCCTTCGCGTTTCATTGCCGAATCGCAGAACCCATCTCCTGAACATCCTTGGGAATTCAAGGATGCAATAAGATAAAAAAAAATTACACGGAAAAAATAAAAGGAGATTTAAAGATCAAGGACTAAAAATATCTAAAGATCAAGGGCTAAAAGGATGCAAAACGAGGAAGAAGGCAGGGACGTCTGAGATCAACAGGAAAAAGAAAGTCTTCACTTTACCAAAACTTGGACACATGAACAATAGTCAAAAGTTATATGGTCAGATGAAAGTAATTTTCAGTTTTTTTAAGAAAGACAATTTTTTTGTTATACATCTAGTTTAGTTATTTTATTTAAATATATCTTAGAAGAAAATTATTAAAGTATTTTACTTTATTGTAACAATTTTACAGATTTTCTCCACTTCTGAGGACATCTTTGTGAGACGAAGAGTTGGACAGGCATTTCACCCTGTTTGTCTTGTACTATATGTGGAGCATGGAGGTGGTTCTATCATTGTCTGTGGTTGCATGTTTTCATCAGGACCACAATTTGTTCTTCTACCATGTTGTCATAAGTTTTAGAACCATCTATCCACAAACTTCACCCCACAACACCAAAAATGAAGTTCTATTTTAGCACGACTGCGGAATTTTTTCAGAAATTATGGAAAATGCTCAAAGTATTTAATCAATGCCAGTATTAACTTACTGAAGGGAACTTGGACACTCAAGCGTTACGTGTTATGAAAAACCCGCAGGAAACAGAAAAGCTATACATAGATATGAACACGAGGGAGAGATGTAGTATTAAAGTTCCGAAGTGGAGAAGCTCAAGATACATTAATGGAAGAAACGACACAAGATTGAAATAAAAAAATCTTAAAATTAACCAATTTATACCTAAAGTGTGGCAGAAGACGACCTTGCAGGAGGTGGACGCTGGAAGTCGCAAAATGGATGGAGTAACGTGGTTGATTCGTGTCCTGGGCTTTCCTTGATCGTGGT
The DNA here is from genome assembly GCA_963969495.1 of Ceratothoa steindachneri. Lineage (NCBI taxonomy): Eukaryota > Metazoa > Arthropoda > Malacostraca > Isopoda > Cymothoidae > Ceratothoa > Ceratothoa steindachneri. The sequence continues at coordinate 53,164,672 of OZ018339.1, read as the reverse complement.
AGCTTCTTGAGTTGACTGAAAAAGGTTAATGGTGCTCTTTTTTTCATTTTAGCTAGCTTATTTATCAGCCCCTAAAATTAATTAATAACAAAAAGTTATTAATACTAATAATAATCATCATCATCATCATCATCATCATCATCATAATTATTATAATTTAAGGAGATTTTTTTTAGTATTTGAATAATAATTTCATCTTAGTTTGTTTATGACTTATGTTTTTTTAATCAAAGTTTTGTGAACTTTTTAAAAGCCAAAGAATTACAAATGGTGAAGTTCCTAAAATTTATTTTTATATAGCTTCTTCTTCTATAATTCTATATTTTGGCGAAGTTCAGAAAATTTATAAAAATTTAACCATGGCTGCTTTTTTTTAGATTTTAAATTTTAATCTTAGTAGCGAAGCGAAAGCTCCCTCCCGTAGGGGGAAGTGGCGAAGCCATTGCCTGGTCTCTCAATAGAGTAATAACAATCAAAAGACCAACATTGAAATCAAATAAGACGCAGAATTAGTTACACCAGGTCAGGTCCGGATGATGATATACATATATATGGTTTATCTAGAAATCCCCGGAAATTACCTATTGGAATGATGTGAAGACGTGTTTGGGTATTGTTGTTGTTGCTTGGTTTGAGGTTCTGCCCTCTTCCAAACCTCTCTTTCATTTTAATCAAATCTTCAGAAGGAAGAAAAACGGACCGTTTTCTTCTTCCTTAAGAGTTCATTTACAAAACTTTCACCATCGTAAAATGTTTACAGCTTCATAAAGTTTAATAGACTTTGTAATCATTTCTCTACCTGCCAAACTGCTTATGAAACACCCTCTAATCTTGTTAGACATTGGACAACCTCGTCTATCGGAGGTATCGAAGATGCCTTGAATTATTAATTGCGCAATTTCGATTAACTGTTTAGCTCCAAGACATTGTAAGGAATGGAAATACCATCAATCGAAGACTGTGGCAGTTTTAACCAGACAAATGACTGCCCGCATATTGAAAATTATAATAATACCAATGAACTGTTCAAACTTTCCTATACATACATATATCAGGTCATCCTCTAAGTAAAGCAGCATTTTTTAATAATTATTTAATAAATAATAAAATATTTATTAGTTTCTCCTACTAGTGTCTATCTTTCTACTAACCATACAATACCATGTTTCAAAAATCATTAGACTGATGTAAAAGATGTTCTTTAATGTTGTTTCAACCTCTTCTATTTTCGACTTCTTCATTCTCTTAAGGTTAGTTACTAAATTCCTAAAAAATAGTAATCTGATAGGGCTTAGTCGATCGAGTATGGCGAATGACTCATTAGTTAGCAATCATAATTTTTAATCTCTTGAATGGTATCTCTTGCAAAATGATGTAGAGCGTCGTCTTGATGTAGGAGCACACTTCTTAAAATTGACTAATGCTGGTTTATAGTTTAGAAGTTGCATGATAATGGTGGAACTGAGCAAAATAAACATCTTTGCTGATAGTTTGATTTTAGTTAAGAAATTCAAAATTGATTATGACATTCATATCTTACCAAACGCACAAGAGATTCTTCCTTGGACGAGGCCCCTGATTTGGGGGTCGTTTAATATATTGTTCATAACCGACTCTTCGTCTCCATTAAAAAATGATAATAAAAATGGGTCACCTTTTAGTTCATAGGGAAGAGATGAACAACTGGTGAAACCTTGTTGCAATGTACCTCTGGCAGGTGTGAGGAATCCATTGCCCCGGTTACTGTTAGATTTTCTTCCACTCTTATTGTTGAAAGATCTTCAAAATCCCACTGGTATTCGTAATAAGGTATTATCCTTGAAACTAGTGTTTTCCAAACGAAATTCCGCAACACTCTTTGGCACTTGCTCATACTAGTTGTTCCTTGACCATATAAATACTTGACACCATCTACAGCTACCTCACCTATAACCTACACCTACATCACCTACACATACACCACCATCACCTACATGGGCACCACCTACAACAACACCACAACCACTTCGCCACCTACACCACTGAGACCACTACCAGGTACATAATCGCCGCCTACATCACCAACAGCTACACCACCACCACCGATATCACTACCAAATACACCACCACCGCCTAGACCACCATCAGATACACCACCACCTACCTCACCAGCACCTACATCACCACCACCTACACCAACATCATCTACACTACTACTACCTACACCGCCACCACTTACACTCCTCCCAACTGCACCATCACAACATATATCATCGCCACCTACACAACCAGCACCAACACCTTCTTCAACACAACCTCCTACAACACTGACACTACCACCTACACCACTACTAACTGCACCATCACATATACCATCGCCACCAACACCACCACCCACACCTTCTTTAACAACTCCTTCTACAACAGCGACACTCCCACCACCTACACCAATACCACCTGCACCACAACCTTCACCACCTACACCGACTACACCACCTAAAATATGAACACCTAAACCAGCTACACCACCATCACCTATAGGACCTACAACACTACTTACACCAAACCCATCTCCAACACCACTACTTACACCAGATACTCCAACACTAACTACACTACCACATTCACCACACCTACAACACCTAAACAGCCACCTCCTACAAAACCTACACCACCACCACCAATTACACTACCGCCACCTACATCACTACCACTCACACTATCACCACCATTTAAACAACCAACAACACCTAAACCACTACCACCTACATCACCACCACCTACACCACAAATACCACCTACCCCTACACCACCACCACCTACGCATACACCACCACCACCTACGCATACACCACATGCACCATCGAAACCTACATCGCCCTCAACACCTACACCATCTACAACATCATTTCCTAAAACACCTATACCACCACCTACTACACCTACACCACTCCCACCTTCATCACCTGCACCACAACCTACCCCACCTACACCACCAACACATACATTACCACCACCTACACTACCAACACATACATCACCACCACCACCACCACCACCACCACTTGAACTACAACCTACACCCCCACCACTTACATCACCACCACCTACACTACCACCACCTACACAACCACCACTTACACCACCACCACCTAAGGTTATCCCCGGCATTATTTTTTCATGCAATAACATCATACCTACTCGCCAGATATTCACGAAATTTGAGACCCTTAGGTTGTCTTGCATTTTCTTTCAAATGATACATTTTCCAAAGTCCTCACAAGGTTAGTCGTGGAATTATTTGCCAATAACATAATACCTATTAAGACGATTCTAACGAAATTTGAGATCCTTATTTTCTTTTAAATTCTCTTTCGAATGATATAATTGACAAGGTCCTCCAAAGTTTACTCCGTGAATTATTGAAAGTTTTGAAGGTCGTAAGGTCATAAATCAATATAAGTGAGAGCACTCGACCTTTGGTCAGCAGACCTTGTTTTTACTTTGCGAAAATGAATAAAAAGTGAGCTATATCAAATATAAGGAAAAACTTGGATGAAGTTTGCAGGTAAACATGTATTCCATCCGCATACCACCATAAGTGAGAGAAGAGAGATACGAGTGAGAAAAAACAAATGAGAATAAGTAGAAGAGAGGAAAAAGAGAAAATGAGGATTAAATCAAAATATCAGTAAAATTGTAAAAAACAAACTAAAATCACCAAATACCATTTTATCACTTTGAGATCATCTATCGCAACGTCCAGGATCAGGCAAGAGAAAAGCACAAAAGATCAATCAGATTCTAGGGAAATAATTTAGAGTTAGTAGCGAAATTTGTAAAAAAACTCTTTCTCTGTCTCTCTCATTTTCTCATTTATCTCCTCTTGCTCATTCTCTCATAAAGCCTTTCTTACTCTCTCTAATTCTCTCCTTCAGTCAAACTCTTATTCTCTACTGTTAGTTATAGTTAGTCAGCGCCAATCCTTCCATGATACTGGGAGGATCCCCGACCGGATAATGAAATTTATACAAGGTCAGTATGACAATCGCTGGTCGGCCCAGGGGCTCCAGGGGCCGCCTCCTTTTGGGAAGAGGTGCCAGGAAGAATTATGTTTTTTAACACAAAACAGCGTTCAGGTGGAAGCCTTCGTCACCCCGGAGGAGGGGGATCTGTACAGCGTCAGAGGTACGTGGATATAGATACCCATCGGCACGATTCCTTGGAACAGAGAGAGTGTATGTGTTGTGCTGTGAAGACGGGAGAGGAAAAAAAGCAGTGTTGTGATTGGCTATGTGTGAGGTGATAGGGGTAAGATCTAGGTGTAAAATCTCCGCGCGCTGATGTTTGTGTCCGCTCATGCCGGGATTCGGAATCGAACCCAGGACCGCGACGTTGGGAGGCCAACGCCGTATCCACTCTCCTAGCTTGAGCTCATTCTCTACTGTTCATTTGCTAATCTCTCACTCATTCTCTTATATTCTTCTCATTCTCTGTTTGATTCTCTTTTCACAATCTCTCTCATTGTCTCAGATATTTTCTTTCTCATTCTTTCTCTCTCTTTTTCTGTGTGTCATTCGCTCGCTCATTCTCTCATACAGACTATCATACTCTCCCCAATTCTCTCCGTCTGTTTATCTCTCATACTCTCTCTAATTCTCACTCTCTGTTTATTTCTCATTCTCTCTCGTTCACTCGCTACTTCTCTCGTTCATTCTCTTTATACTGCTCTCATTGTCTTTTTAATTCACTATATCATTCTCTGTCAATCTATTTCTTATTCACTGTCTAATTCTCTCTCATTCTCTTTCACAATCTCTTTCGTAGTTTTAGACATTTTCTTTCTCATTCTCTCTCGTTCGTTCACTCTCACTCTCCCAATCTATATTTCATTCTCTCTTTCATTCTCTGTCATTCTCTCGGTCATCCTTGCACTCATTCTCTCACACATACACTCTTTTATTCTATCCCCCTCATTATCTCTCTATCTGTATTATTTTCTCTCTCATTCATCTTTTCATTATATCTCCCATCTCTTCTAATTATCTTTCTCACCTTTTCTCTCTTTCTAATTCTCTCGCAAACTATCATTATCTCCTCCAATTCACTCGTTGTTTATTCTCTTTTATTTTGTCTCTCAAAATATACAATTTTTCTCTCGTTTTCTTCCTCACTTTCACTCGCAATCATAATCTCTCTCCCTCTAGCTTTCTCTTTAGCTATTTCTCTTAATCTCTGGCTAGTACTCTCTTTAGCTCTCTCTCTTCAACTCTCTTTAGCTCTCCCTCTCTAGCTCTCTGTCCAATCTCTCTCTAACCGACTCTCTCTCATACGCTCTTTCATGTACGTGCGCTCTCTCTTTCTTCCTCTCATAATCTCTCTCTCTCTCTCTCTCTCTCTCTCTCTCTCTCTCTTATTCTATCTTATTCTGTCTTATACTTATTTTTTTCTCTCTCAAGCTCTCAATTTCTCGCCATTCTCCATCCACACTTCTCTCTCTCTCTCTCTCTTTGAGCTCCAATTATTTATTATTATTTTTCAAACGATAAAAGAACTGAAAATATTAATAATATTTTGTTATTCCCACGTTGCTGAATTATCATTGATACTCGTATGTTAAGGGAGAGAATTGGTTCTCTTTTGGTTAATTTGTGTTGTTAGCCGAGACTATTAAAGGCATATTAAGCGAGGCTATGTTCGGTCATGTAATGCGATTACCTTATCAGGGATTAGCTATGTTGTCTCTGCATCAGTCCTGCCTGACGAACGTTCCTTGTCCACGCTAAGCAGCTGTCTGCCTTATCCAGAAGACCAATCTACTCACCTGAAAAAAAGGAACCCTTTCAATTGGCCATTTTAACATTTACCTTCTTCGTCACAGCGAGTGGAATCGTTCTTGCGAAACCCGGTGGCCCTTTCGCTCATATACCCCTTTAAATTAAACTGAAATGGAATGAATTATGAAATAAAGAAGAAAAATAAATAGAGAAAGGTTTTATTGGAAACCTCCAATGACGACAAAGGCACAACACCCTTGGAAAATAATAAGACAGCCCTTGATAAAAAAACTCTCAAAAGGTCATATACTTTACAAATGTTCTTAAATTCGAATTTATGTGCCGTGTTTTTAGATTATTTTGCCCTCAGTGATGGTAGAGTTGGAAAATGGTTGAAATTATCTTCTTAAGTTTTTATTCTTTGTCAAATTTTCACTTATTTCTTTCCCTCTGAATATTCCTCTTGATTTAAGCTGACTTTAACCTCCTCTTGTATTTGCAATAGCTTGAATTACCCCCTAATAACCGGTTTCATTTGGATCTCGTCCGACTGGATGACGAATCCCTGGAGTGACGTAACTAAAAGAAGGTCGTATTTGCTCTATAATAAATATCTTCCTCCTCCAACCGGGAAGATGGAGGAATAGAGACAGAAGAGGCAGAAGGGGGATGACTTTTATCTATTATAGCCAAGGTTGAAACTCATAATAAAGGTTCCGGCATTTTTATGTGTAAACAGAGATTCGTCCTTTGATGTTATACTTATGTTTCTAACTTCATTTCAGTAATGAGATGTTAGGAGCGACATACATTGCAAGGAGATACGGTTTAGGAGAGATAAAATGAGAGTTTCTCTTCCATGAATTATAACTACATATAGAGATTTATGGAAGTCTGAGGGAAAGTTATGTTGGTCCTTAACGTAAAAGAAACAAAATTCACGCCTTTGATGGTATGTGAATTCATGTTGCCAAACGCAATCTTTTTAAGTTAAGACTTAATAAGAAGGGAGGAACCTTGTAGAGTGTAGAGGTGTATTTTGATTTAGGTGAAGTAACGTCCATCTCTGCGCCTTGAAGTGTGTAAAAGATCGCGCTTGACGATGGCTTCGGTGAACCTATTTCCAATGCTGTGAAAGAGCTTCTGTCGCCGCCTTTGAAAGGGGAGATGAATAGAGTTGATCTCGTCAAGGGTTGGGGGATTTGTTTTTTTTCTAATTTTAGGAGCCTATCTGACGATTACCTCAAGTAAGGACTGCTTTTAACTTCATTAAAGAGAACTCCAACGAGGGTTTTGCCTTTAGGGAATATTTTTATGTCGTCCAAATAATCGAGATGATTTTCACAAAATTCCTTAAAAATACTTCATATTAGACTCTTCATTTCATATAGGAACCAAAATGAGCTGTATATTTATGTGCTTATGTGTATAAGCATTTGTTCTGGCATGTTGTTTACTTTCATGCACAGCCTGCAACAATCTTCAGATTACTTGAACAACTTGAATTTGGGATAATGAATTTCTTTGAATGTTGATTAGTCTTCAGCAGAAATGTATTCTACCATGTTCAAAGGAGCCTCCCTCATCCATGGATATCTCAAAGACATTATTAATTATTTCTCCTGTTTCTTTAATTCTATATTTTATTTTCAAAGAACCTAATCACAGGAAATTTCATAGCCATACAAAGATCAGAAAATATTCTTCTGTCACTTTCATGAATTTTAATATAAAATAGACCAATTTAATTGTAGCAGTATGAGCAGAATTTGAGCATCTTCCGAGTAGTGGAACTTTTTGAATCTGCACTGTACGGATTATGGCTGATCAGCAGTTTCCACTACTTAAAGTCACATAACATTTTTATGCAGTGGGTATAAGCCAGCTGCGGTGGAGTAATCTCGGAAAGCCTAGCGGCCAGCACACTCATTAACCACTCCTACGGAATCTTGGAAAATATACCAACAGAAAAGATTCTGTTTAACTCAGAGAAAATAAAGGCCAAGATATGCACATATAGGCTACAAAATCCTCTGTATAGGATAGGCCTCGGAAACTCTCGAGGTTAAGTTCAGTGAACCTCGTTTAGCGACAGTGTGAGCTGCTCCAAATGCAGGTGAAGTACGAGTAGCATTCCGTTTGAAAAATGCGAGGAAAGGGATCGCAGCGCGCTCAGCTACGGGGTCATGGGCGAATATTTTATTCTTCCCCTTACTGGAGAACTAGAAGAGTATACCAGGAGAACCTACCAAGAGTCAATTTAACACGCTTTCACACTTCTAAAATCGAGATTTACCTTCGTTGAAGGCGCGTATGCCCACAATGAAGAGCGGCAGCTGATCTTCGAAACGAAGTCAAATCTAGCTCTGTCCCGATGAAATTCACACAGAAATTCCTATAGTCGCGCTTATGGCTTATTAATTCTCTCTGGGGGATGTCTCACACCTGCTCGCCGGAAAAGAACCAATAGATCGGCAAACGCTCCCGACTTTCGAGAAAAAGAAGCCAGGCCCAAAGAAATGATAGAGCAGGATTTAAAGGCTCGATCCATGCTCGCACCAAACACCAGCAAAGTGACTTATCGAAATATGGAGAACCACCGAAAGAGATGGAAAGGTGATATGTTCCATAGAGATCATTATCTATCACCCATGCAAGTCTGCTTCTGCATCAGTAGAGCATATACATAATGAGAGAGGCGTGAAACTCTTCTATTTCAGAGGTGCCTGAATTCATTTAAATTATATACACCAATCTATCGCTAGTTGACCAGCTCCCCTAGGACCTAGCCACTGTTTTTGACTGTTGTGTAGTTCTCCCAGAGACGATATCTACCGTTCAAATCGCTACAATGAGAAAGGAAATAAGAGCTCTACCTCACTAAAGCCGTCTGACTGTGAACAGAAATGGTGGAAGTCATGTGAAATCAGATAAACAGAACCACATTTCCTGAAGACATATTTATTCCAGAACATTTCGGTGTATCACACATCCTTGTCAACTGAGGAGAAAATTACAGAGGACTCCATATAAAACTCTGACCTGATAGTCAAGGATCATGTTACCAAACCCACTGCCCTGCTCGGAATAAACCCAGGGGAAACATAATTTATTACCTGATTAGGGCTGGGCAGTTATACAATTTTGTTTATCTGCTTACATATCAAAATATTAAAAGAAAATTGACCTTCAGGTAAATTGAAATTAGGAATAAATGTGATCAATCTTGCTTCTAAGACCAATTTACTCACTTGAAAATCTATGGAATGATTAAAATCTCTCATATGACAAAATACTCCACTACTTTCATTACCAACTCTGATGGCAATGAGTTGGCAATTTCTGTAGTGGAGTATTTTGTCATGTTAGAGATTTTAATCATTCCATCGATTTTTAAGGAAGTAAATTGATCTTTAAATAAAAATATTATGGCAAATGAAGAATTGTAGAATCAAGATTGATTACATCTATTCCTAATTTCAATTTACCTGAAGGTCAATTTTCTTTTAATTTTTTGATATGTAAAAAGATAAACAAAATTGTAAAACTGCCCAGTCCTAATCAGGTAGAAAATTATGTGCCCCCTGCGATTAGCCGGAGCAAAAGAGTGGGTCAGGTAACATGATCTTTGTCTATCAGGTCGAAGTTTTATATGGAGTTCTCTGTAATTTTCTACTAAGTTGACAAGGGTGTGTGAGACACCGAAACTGTTATGGAATAAATATGTCCTCAGGAAGTGCGATATAATTCCTCATAAAACTTGTGATAGTGCATCAACTTCATCATATAATTATATAATTACTTTCTCAACTCTATTTACCTTAATGTCAGAATTTAGTGTAAATACTATCGTATATGAACATAAATTTTGTGATATCACAGTGTTTAATCATTCACTTACTAGCGTGAAACCGTATTTCAAGTTTCAAGTGGCCGCTTGGTGGTTTAGCTCAAATTTTGAGTCAATTTCTATGAATGAACCCAAGGAAAAACACGAAATCAACGCAGCCTCAACAATACCGAAAACTTTCGTCTGAAGATGCCTTAAGAAAGGCGAAAGCTCGCGGCTAAAACTCAAATTAGTTGTAAAAAATAAAACTGACACCGATATATATATATATATATATATATATATATATATATATATATATATATATATCCCCTTCCACTCTCCTTCCCGCATTTCACTTGCCAGCCTTAAACCTGGCTTAAAATTGACTTTCATAATGAATAAGTTATTCTCAACCACTGGCATGATTTATTCTTCTCATCTTTCATTTTCTATCAGTTTCACTTATTTCTACCATATCTCGTCCACCGCCAATGCTTTTCGAAGGCAACCTCCACACAATATTCTAATCCTAAACCGCTAAAAAAGTAGCGAAAAACGTAAAAAAAAATTATTTGGGGAAAAATTAAGATTAAAGCGGGAATTATTATGCTAATTAACGAATTCTGCTACCTAAGCCTTCATATCTCCCTTAACATATACTTCTTGATGGAAGAAATTGGAATTATTCTCCAGAATACATAGTAGTGCTCTTTTGTGATCATCTTTTACTATTTTTACACTGACGAGGTTTTTGTTTATCATATTTTTGTATGATTTAGAATGATGTTATTTGCCACGGAGATTCCAATTGGATCTTTAATTTTGGGCTGACATTGACAGTTGTAAAAAGAATTTGGACACAATATTTTGAATATTTTTTAGGATAAAAATACATGTATTTTATATATTTACAAAAAAATTAGGTTACGATATCTAAGTACCACCAATCTCTTAATTAGTTCAACTTCTTTTGATAAGAATAAGTTTATAGTTTCCAGAAGATAAGTCAAAGGCGAGAAGGGAATTTAATGACGTGCCTTATTTGATGTACGAGTGAATACAGCTTTAGCTTTCTTCTCGTTTATTCTATAGATTGAGAAAGATTATGATTCATTCTCTCCGTCATTATTGCCAGTAAATCGTATCTGTGGACACTACTTCGTTTACAAAGGCTTCGGACAGTTTGCCCAATGTATCACTTCTATTTTGGGCGGATTATTTTTTTTTAAGATAAGTGCCTATTCGGTGACTGCTCCTGAGATCATATGCTATTTTTGGGGGGATGGGGGATACTGTATACGCATATTAATACTTATGAGATGGAGGAGGTTAATTTTTTATTGACTCATTTTTATTATAACAAGAAAGCGAAATATTTCGTTTTAGTCACCGCTTTGAACAAGGTTTTTACAGGCAATCAAATTGAAGGCTGTAGGTCAGATCAATGTAGGGCGTGGGGGGAATTTTTCGAATTCGTGTCTGTTGAGGTTTTGTTCGAGGGGAGGAATGTAATAAATTTTTTCACTGTTGAAAATTTATTTGTGGAAGAGCAAGAAAGGCTTGACTCTTCTGTATCCTCCCCCGTAGGAAAATGGAAAAAAATGACTAATATTTTCATGTGATGGGTGTGTGGACGAGAAATTTATATAGGAGTAAGAGGCTGTTGGTTACAGGTACAAAGAATACTAGAGAGACTTATTGGTGAGCTAGGTGGCAGGTTGGTAGGGGACATCATCTGTCTCTTGTTTCAAGATGGATCCGGCGACAGAATAATGAAAGTAAAATAAAGATCAGCATGACTATCTGTCAAAAATGGAGAGATAGAGACGGGAAGGACGGAAAGAATCTGCGATTGGCCTTTTTTTAGGTAACTTCCGGTTAATAACATGCCCTATAGCGAGCCTAATTGTTACAAAGCGAGGTTCCGCGAGATAGCGTAAAGGTCTAAATTTACTTCCGGCGCCTCTATATAGATAAAGTAATATCCCCTTCCGGTTCCTCGGTAACTTTGAATTCCGGAGATCCCGTATATATATATATATATATATATATATATATATATATATATATATTTAAGAGTTGGCCTGGGTATGATTAGCCTTTTGCCAAAGAGGACCTCACACAGAAGAATTCTTTCTCTCGGCTTTCCTTATCCCAAGAGCCCGAAGACAAGAAAATTAAATAAGAACAAGTAAGAACTGGTGTATTCGACCCAGTTTCTCCTGGGCGAAATACTCCCTTGATCCCTCTTTTCGAGGCTAGCAGTGGTTGTTAGAAGACAGGTTGTATTCTCTTTTATAACTTTCAGCAGGCCGAGTACTAATCGACCAAGTGCAAACCCAACCGTGCCGTTGAAAAGCAATCGAGCTCGACGCTCGTTCACCCCCCCCTTCCTTAGCCCCCTCTCTCGGGTACAAAATCCTGGAGCGGCAGATCCACCCTTTTGTGGGTCGTGTACGTTTGTGTGCACGTGCTCACCGCTCCCGCCTGGAGATGACGTGTGGAAGACTTTTGCCCATTTAGTGTTTTTGTGTATTTCTATGTTGTATCCATTATTTTATTTTTGTTTGTAGCGTAGCAAAGATTATTTTGTTTCATCCAGTTTGATATCCAGAACCTCCTAGTTAGTTGATTTAATTCAGACAAGGAAAATAGTCACTCTTACACGATTTAGTGCAACCCATTTAAAGTGAATTGTTCAGGATAAGGTCCAATCGCAGTGTCCTGTGGGTTTGCCACGTTCCTTTCCGAGTCAAAGGAAGCAAGTGGAGGTCTGTAAATCTAACCTTACCTATGACTGTCGAGGAATAGGTCACCTCACTAGATAAAGACCAAGGAAATATGTATATATACAGTTATACATACATTTATCCTCAAATGTACGTAGACATTCTTGCTACGTACAAGTACGTTCACTTCGTAAAAGTAATCCGTTAGCTACAAGGTATAAGAGTGCGATTTACTACAAGGGCCGATACCGTTTAACTGAGTTTAGCAAGTTGCAGTTCAAAGGTATTGTCGTGGTATTGGAACGATCGAGTGGTGGTGTACGTACTTATAGGTTTGTTACGTACTTTAAAATCTCCGTGATTAAGTTTTCTTCAAGAGTGCTATATTATTTTATTATTATTACGTTATTTTGAATCTTTGAGGGCTTCTAGTGCCAGGCTCAGCGTTTCGAGGATTGAATTAAATTCTTCTAAGAAAATAGACCTTTAATTACAACATGAACACATAAATGAAATCTAAAAAACAAACTACACAGTTTTGAATTAAACCAGTTTAAGTGAGACTTACTAAATTGCAGAATTAAATATACAGTAATGGTTGACCCAAAGATCAGTTTAATATTGAACGTTAATTGACCTTCAACAAAAAAAAAGATAATTGAACTTATTTATCTTCTAAAAAAACACCACACGAGAATCTAGTTTGAGACTGACCTTGGCCTCAATTTTTATGTAGCCTCAAGAATGTTGTCATCGGGCAGGCGCGTGGACGTCTTTACTGCCACTCCAGATGTTGTCTGGCGCGAGGATATTTTTTTAATGCCACAGATGAATTCAGGGCGTGCGACGGATGGCGTTAAGCACGTTGTCTTGGTAAGATGATTTCACCAACGGGCCATGGAAAGTATGCTTCTTCCAATCTTCAGGTTAATCTGGGAATAATTCGTACTGAAGAGCGATGATTAAACGAGTTAATCTTTTGACAAAGGGAAGTACTTGAGGGAGTTCACTTTGTTGTATTCCTCAATGGCGATGACTATCTTTTGGTTTTGTTTTACACCAGTATAGGGTGTTTCTCTGACAAGAACTAGTTGAACTTGTTTCTCAATACAAGTTAACTTAAAGTTCGGTGTGACCACCAGAAACCGGCTCAGGATGAGCTTCTTCTCTGTTCCTTTCGTGGGGTTGCCGGGCACTTCGCCACACTTTCTTGTCTCGATCGCAAACTCGATCTTCCTCGTTCTTCGAAAGTTATCGGCATATACATTTCACCACCCCCCCCTGGGGGTAGGGGAAGGAGAAAAGGGGTGAGGTCGGCGGAATTATGTCTCTTCCTCTAACAGTTTTTCTTAGAGTGTCTTTCACCGACACCTAAAGGCACCTTCTGGCATTTGGTCAACTCTCCTCTAATTTCGTCAATGAAGTGAAATTAAATACCCTCTCTTAGGGAAAATATTGCCGACTTAACCAATGTTATGCTCACCGGAACCGAAATGTGTTGATTAGGGCATTATGTGGTTGGGCGAAGGCCTTTCTGGTGATACTCGAAACAAGGAAAGAGAGGGGGGGGGGTTAAGTAATAGGGTTAGGCCGCCAAAAATGCGAGGACGTTGCGGTTAACGAAAAAGGCCTCAGTTTTGAGGGTGATATATCGATTTCCCTACAGTTATATTTAAGAATGAAAACCAAAAATATAATTTTTAATGAGTCACTAGTTAACATATATATACATACGTGAAATAAAAGTAATGTAAGTAAAAGACAACTCGGACAGAATATAGATTAATGGGGAATCGGCGAACGTTAATTACTCGTTAATCATCTTTTAAATGGAATATTACAAATCAGTTACACAGAGGGAATATTTAAATGTCGGAAAGTGGGTCGATTATCGTGAGATTAAAGCAAATGGTCGTTTTACCTTTAATGGGGTCAGCTCGAGGAAGGGGGAAGGCCAGCGGACGCGGCCCTCGAGTGAATATCCTTCAGTGGGCCTACGGGAGGAATGGAGAAGGCCAATGAATCTGGCCCCTGGTCGAATATCCTAATGCTGACGAGGGTGAAGTGGGGGAAAGGGGGAACCAGAAGACGAGTTCAAGATCCTTCTTGAAGACAGATGATGGCACCTGGCTTAAGAGAAGTACAAGCTCCAAATCGAGACTCTGAGGCGTCTCGATTCTAATTTCTCATACGAGAAATTAGAATTCTTGAGGGGGTAGGGAGGCTCCAGAAGAGACGAGAGGAATCTCGGCCAATCCTTAGGGACAAAAACGATTCGAGGCTTGCTCTGAACAGAGTAAGGCTTCATAAAATATATGGATCTGCCTGGTGCGATCTGATCTCGAGGTATAACTGAATATCGAGGAACTTGAGGAAACAGACACAACGATCTGGACCGAAGGCGACGGGTTCTCAATCTAACCAAAGACTCCAAAACCCAAGGTATTTTATGACGGCCATTTTTGATGCTCAATCGCTGGAAGGCACAGACGTCTGACAGAAGAATTATGGCACCTAGAGGGATAAGCGTTTGTCACCCGACCCAGGTCTTAATGGCTTCCGACGATATGGGCGAGAAACTTGCAAACAGCCTCCAAAATACGGAGATTAGCTTTTAGCGCACTCAACTTAATTAACTGCACCTGCGAGGGAGCTGGCGGATATTCCAGTTCTTTGTTTCTTTCCCAGCTTCTTTGGACTCTCACATTACTACACGTGGAGTTTGAAGTTTAGACTGTAGTGGGGGAAGAAATATAAGGGGCAAATTAAGGAGATATTCCTCTTTGACTTCTATTTCCTTTCAACAACACTATCGATTATCCTCTCGAAGGCGTTAGGAGATGGTGATCATTTTGTTTCCTATGTGAAGCGGAATCGTTCCGCGTCAGGGGTACGTAAATACACCTACATGGATCAGAGCGGAAAAGTGTGTATCTTGTGCTTGCCACCAAGTGATGAGCGGAAATATACGTACATGATCTATGTCTCATCTAAACAATGCTTCTCATCTGTACAAGGGTCACTATCACTTACCTCTCCTCTGTACAAGTGTCAGTATCATCTTGTTCTCCTCTATACAAAGGTCAATATCATCTACTTCTCCTCTGTACAAGGGTCAATATCATATACTTCTCCTCTATACAAAGGTCACTATCATCTACTTCTCATCTCTAAAGGGTCACTATCATCTAATTCTCCTCTGTATAAGGGTCATTATCATCTACTTCTCATCTGTACAATAGTCATCATAATGAATATAAAGCACTTTAAATAATTATTTTTTAATTATTTATTTTGAGGATATTCCTAAAAGTGATTATTTTAAAATTATTTATCTTTCATATATATTCTTCAATCTATTATATTTTCATCAGATGCGACCTAAGAATATCTGTTATTTGGGGAATTCTCCATAGATGTGTTTAAGCTAAAATACTGATTTTCAAATACTCGTATTTTATTTATCTTTATTTACTTTGTTATATCAGTTATGTACTAAGAATTAATTCTAATATATTTGCATGGAAGCTAATAATTAAATAACGCCTATTAATATATATATATATATATATATATATATATATATATATATATATATATATATATATATATATATATATATATATCGGTGTATGTTTGGAGCAGCTTTTCGCAGGGGTTGTTTTTAATTAATAAGTTGGTTACTTTTGTGTTTTTATAATTAATTCGTAAGGATAACTTGTTATCTAGTTTGGTAGTGTTACTTTTTATGATATCTTGTAGTATTTTTTGGTCTGTTTTGTAAGCATCCGTCATTGGGTTCATGTAGTACTACTCTACTACCACTCTATTTCTACCACTCTACTACAAGAACCAAATTACGGATGCTTACAAAACAGACCAAAGAATACTACAAGATATCATAAAAAGTAACACTATCAAACTAAATAACAAATTATCCTTACGAATTAATTATAAAACACAAAAGTAACCAACTTATTAATTAAAAACAACTTCCGCGAAAAGCAATCGATCTTAAAGGCTACAGATGTGGTATACAAATTCCAATGCCCCCAAGAAGACTGTTAACCTCATCCAAATAATGAATATATAGGTATGACCACTACTACCATCAGCCGGCGCCTAATGATGCCTTTGCAAGGAGGAATAAGAAGACATTACAAAAAATAGCATAACGCACAAATTAAAAGAGGACCTCTTGTCAAAAACACTACCATATTCAGAAGAAACCCTGACCTTCACCGCCTAAAGATTCCGGAATCTCTTCTCATTAAAGAGATTGGCCCCAAACTTAACACAAACGCACCAGTTCCGAGCGAGTACTTCACCTTTTCTGCTAAAGGAACAAGGTACTCCGACTTTGACCTATAAAAGCACCAAAGAACGAAAATCAATTTCATCATTTGCTGCTCATGACCAGCAATGAGCTACCTCACTGTTTACTAAAGGAGGCAAAACCAAGGGTAAAAATAAAATCAACTCAACGCCAACAATAATAAAGAAGACTTCCATCTGAAGATGCCTTAGGAAAGGCGAAAGTTCACGGCCAAATCTCAAATTAGTTGTAAAAAATAAAATGGATCTTCCTCAACTGATCTTTAATATCCAACCACAGACAACAAACTGCATTCGTTAGATGGAACGTTCCAAAATAAAATTGGCCTTTAACAAAACATATATATATTGTAAAAAACATTTAAAGTCAATTTAACTTAATTTTTATTTGCCCTTTAGTTTTCACTATTGCCTTTTTACTAAAGCTAAAAACTGCATTAAGGAAATAGATTTACTCGACTTTACGAATATTGGTTAGTAAGCAAATTGCAATTGAATACAATCAATTATTCTTTTATCAGATGCATCTCGTCGGATTGATAAAAATGGTCAGCTCTCTTCTTTTAGGGGGCCATTTTTCCTAATCCTATGAGAAATAATTCCGATTTCTTGCAGGAACTCAAGTCCAATAATTCTAATTTCAATTAGGCAATGGTCAGCCTTAATGTCGTCACTTGTGCAAAAGTATTTATGTGCATTTTCTCTTTGAGTGGATAAATTTGGCCCCTGAGCCCATCGCTTTACCTTAAATCCGAAAATTAGTTTATTAAATTATCCAAAATTGGTATCCAAGATTTGCTCATTTAGTTTCAACGGAAAATGGCTTCACTAAATATTCTATATGAGAAGAAGACCATTTCTCTCCTCTCGTAACTTGTTAGTAAGAGGGTCTTCAAAAGGTCCGCATAAAACGAATATCACAAGAAAATGAGGTACCTCTTGAAAAGTATAATTGCTTTGATTTGTAATTTTACCTATGTGTTATGATTCACCTTCACATAAATTACTTTGCTTCAATTTGAATTGCAACGCAGCACTTTAAATTTGCAGCCGCACTGATACAATAGATTCCATCAAAGTTGAAGCAATAAAACCTTAGGAAACTGCTCCCACCCCCTCTAAATCTATTGTTCATAAATGGATAAATCGCTTTGGAGATGGAATAGGGATGGGGGAAGATTGCCGACGAAATTTGGAGCAGTAGAGCGTCAACATCAGTAAAGGAAGAATCATCTATCGTGTGAGGGCATTTATTGAAGAAGACCGTCAATTTACAGTGGGAATTATAGCAAACACAGCGAATATATCTGCAGATTCAATTCATTCCATCTTGACTGATGGACTGAAGCTCAATAAGCTTTGTGTTTGATGGGTGCCAAAAATGTTGCAAGAAAATGATCTGAAGAAAAAAAGTTACTCTTTCACTGCAAATTTTGAACTTGCTGGATGAAGATCCTGATGAATTTTTGCAAAGAACTCTACCCAACGATGAGGTTCTATTTTATCAACCTTTTCCTACCGTATATGGATTTATCCATATCAAAGAATAAGAGAAACAAATATGAAAACATAAAGGTCATTGAAGTATAGAACAGGTGTAATGTAAAAGATTATGGGTTGTCAGTTTTGTCCTGCAGGACCTAATATCCCAGGAAACTGGGTAAGGGAGAGAACATAATGAAATACTACAAAAAATATTTATAACGATTAATTTACTCAAAACCATCATTTCGAACCCTTTGCTGTGGTTCAAATTCGTCCTTGCCATTATTTAATTTTTTATGTGAGAATTTCTGATTTTTCAACACCCTATATTTTTTGCTTTGATTTACGGTTCTTAGTTAACTATACCCCTTTTTGATGTTAATGATAATCACAAGAGAATCATAATTTCAGTAGCTGCTCGAAATGGAGAATATTTGGCCTTTCTCCAAAAGAGGATCCGCCAATGCCTTCTTTTATAAGTGCCATTTCTGGTTCTACTTTGAGGTCGCCAGTGTCAAGGAAAAGATGTAAAAGCCATTTATTAGTCATTTAAAATAAAATTTACTTCAATATCTAATCACGTTTTCCGAAAGAATAGAAACAATGAAATCATAGCCAAATACAATGAAATATAAGCGAAAAAGATGTGATAAATTTCCAGGTGAAAAAGTTCGAAAGAAGTCTCAATTTCTGGAGCTGAAATATAGCCATATAATTGACGGTGAATCCAATTTAGGACTAATTATGTATCTTTTAATTGAAGCCTTTTCATCTTTGTACCTGCGATGGGGTGAAGGTTGTGGCAGGGATAATGCCCCTACTACAACTGAAACATGGAGGTGCACCAAACCCTTCTGAAACTAATATTATAAAGTAAACTGGTCTCTGTCGGGTCGTCTTTATCACTGTTTTTCTATCTCCTACTATCGTTTTCGAGCCTGTATAGACCAAATAAAGGGTGAAAGAGGGTGTAATAAAGGTTATAAATTAAAATAAAGCATTTTTTCCTTTCTCTCGTATCACTCTTCACGGTCCCTATGCATTTTTTCCCTCGTCTTCACATTTCCCTCATTGATTTTCCGTGAGCCAATATTGATATTTTATAGTTTATACCCTTTTTTAAGATCCTAATTTGATTCTTCCTCTCTGTGTTTGAATATTAATGTGCAAGGAACTTAGCTGAATATCATTAGTGGCCTAATTTGGATAATAGGCCTTCTCTTATGTTGCTGTTATAGGTAATGCGAGTCATTATGAAATTTATTGAGAAAATTGACCCAGAGAAAAGATATACAAACTTTATTTCAGAGTTCGTCGATGTTTCTCTTGGTACTAAATCAAATTCAGCGAACTTTACTGATCGAAATGACAAAAAGAAAAGTTCAAACTCTGCGTTTTTTTTAATGGATGAAGTTGCTTCACTTGGCCTCACCGAATATAAAGCTTCCCCATTTGAATTCGTTTAAAAATTCGAAATTGTCTTTGTAAGAATATGAAAAATCTCCACGGACATAAATAGAAGTCTCCAAATAAATTGCGAAAAGAAAGCAAATTACGATTTATTTTCACTTAAAATAATATGTAGTCATT
This sequence comes from Ceratothoa steindachneri, assembly GCA_963969495.1. Lineage (NCBI taxonomy): Eukaryota > Metazoa > Arthropoda > Malacostraca > Isopoda > Cymothoidae > Ceratothoa > Ceratothoa steindachneri. The sequence goes on along the minus strand of OZ018339.1, from coordinate 53,144,945 downwards.
TAATTATAGAATAATGGTTTTATGGCGGAAAATGAAGATGAAGATGAAGAAGAAGAAGAAGAAGAAGAAAAGGGTGTTCAGGGTGTTAAAATAAAGAGTCTATAAAGGGGTTTAAAAAAGGCGGTTATGATTAGCAAATAAGGCCGTAGGCCCCACCAGGCAGGGGTGCCTGTGTAACCAAGCGCTTCCTGTATGGAAGAGAACAGCGGCTTGTTTAATTATAGAATAATCGTTTTATGGCGGAAAATATTAGTATTTTAAAGTTACATATAAAATACTAATATTTTCCACCATAAAACGATTATTCTATAATTAAACAAGCCGCTGTTCTCTTTCTTAACAGGAAGAGCTTGGTTACACAGGCAGCCCTGCGGGGTGTGGCCTACGGCCTTATTTGCTAATCTTAACCGCCTTTTTTAATACCCCTTTATAGACTCTTTATTTTAACACCCTGAACACCCTTTTCTTCTTCTTCTTCTTCTTCATCTTCTTCTTCATCTTCATCTTCATCTTCTTCTTCTTCTTCTTCTTCTTCTTCAATGCCTCGGCAAATTTCAAAAGCATTCTAAACTAGGATCTCAAAGTAGAGCAAAGATTAGGCTTGTCGTGAGAATTTCTTTAACGTTGAATCCTTTTAAGCTGCCCAAATGATGCCATCAAAAGTGTTCAATTCTAAGCAGCGATTTTTACCTGGAAGCCAAGGATTTGATCGTTACAATTCATTCATTAGTTCAAACACATCATCGAAGCAAAGAGGCAAAACAACCTAACAAGATAAGCACATACTCTGCTGGATTTAAGTGGGACTTATTCATTTATGTTTATGTGGAGTTACAGATTAGTTCAAAATTTTAGCACTATACTTTCAAAATGATTTCGCGCTATCTGGTTAGGCCTATTTAATGCTTTTTACAGTAGTGTTATGGTCTAACCTTTTTAGCGTAATTTCTGCGTTTTTTCTCATTAGTTACCTTTGTCTGTGGTTGGGCTATGTGGTATTAGAGTTCTCCTACTGGTCCACTTCCTACTATCTTTATCTGCTTATATGAAGATGGTTCGTCTAACATATTTTGGGCGATTTGTTTAAGGCCTAGTGAAGTTAAATGCCTTTGATATCGCTCCTTTACCTCTGCTTGGCAAGATCTGGAATCCATGTAATTGGCATTTTCGTCAACACGTGGATAATTCACAGATTTCAAAATAATTTAGAAATTACTCTTTTGATTACTACTCTCCCTCTGATTCCATGTTTTATTCTGTAATGGAGACTTACAAAGTTTATCGAACACTGGGAGGCCTCTTTGACTGATGAAGAAAGTACAGAAGCGATGCTGGTTCAAGATGATCACACGCCAATTCAGTGCCTGCGAACTCTTCCGGCTGTATTTTGGTTGTTGATGCTGGTAAACATCTTGCTGTTAACCGCAAACCTGCTTTTTAAAGCAGCCTAGATCATGATATTGCAGTACGTTATAGGATTACGCGAGAGAGAAGCTGTAAATGCATTGATAATAGGCTGTTTATTCGGTATATTTCTCGGGGGAGGGATGACTCTTCCATTTCTTATCTGTATCGAAAATGCAAATCATACCGACAGTGGAATATACTTCCTTCTGATTTCTATGGTGTTTTTCATAGGGGGATTTAAGATGCTATGGTGTAAGGTCTTTCTTTATGTTGCAATCGCACTCATAAATACGGCTGATGTCCTGATGACTTCGTGTTCACTTCCCGTGTTGTTGACCACCGCAGGTCCTAGTGGAGTCTATGTCACTGGTATTTTTGCAACTGGTACATTCTGCTGAGTACAGTGTTTTTTACAGATTCAAGGTCACATAATGAATATATATGGGCCTATTGCCCTTGTAACAGCAGTTACTGACATGTCTGTGGTATGTTTACTTCTCATGTTTTAGTACTGTGGATGTTGAATAGAATTTAGGATCAAACCACTCAAGACTGCTAAGAGTACTGAATGAAAGAGAAAAGCTGGTAGATTTCTAATTATTTCAAAGATATATCATCACTCATCAAACTTCAGAATCATTTTGAGGACATCTTGGAGAATCGTGTAGCTCAAAGTAGAGAATAGCGAAATTACATGGTCGTACAACTTAAGGAGAGTCGAATGAGTACGAACGAACATTCACCTTTAAATCGAATTAAAAACATTCTGCTTATGTTTATTTATTGCCTTTTATTGCCGTTTATTTGCATTTTCTTTTTATCATTAGGAGAGATCCAAAGGAATAAAAGCCCTGTCCCCTCCATAACGAGGCTAGGGGCAATAAAAGGTCTTGAAATATGAAAGAAGCTGTTAATAGAATTGACCTATTCACTCGGTAGCTCATTTGACGCTACTACTATTTGTTCAAGCAAGAAGTAATAATCTAATTTCTATATACATATTAAATTATTTAGTGGTTAATTCAACTTTAATAGTATGCAATTAAATATTCTTCACTATAATGGACGCTAACAGGAAAAAGCACTTAAGCTGAGACGAACATAGTGCATACTTAGAACGATAGCAATGATTGAATAGTACATGTCTTCAGTAATAGAGAAATAAACAGTAAGCTGGAAATTAGAACAGAGAAATAGCTAGGCAAATAAGGTAAAAGCAGAGCAGCTCTACCCAAAGGATAATCCATGTGAGCATTTTATTATATGTGTTTGTTTCAGGACGTTCATAATTCAATTCTGAAGCCTTTGAATAAAAATCTCGAGAAAGGCTCAGGTAAATGGAAGCCAACTCTAGAAATCATCATATCAGATCATTTGATGCTTTCCCTGTTTAAATATGTCTCCAAATGGTGTAATTTAAGTCTTTAGAGTGGTTCGGGACTATATGTTTCTTATTATTCTTGTTTAAAGTCAGTGCACGAAGGAAAGAAGTCATTAAAAGGAGTTAAGAGAACCGGGTTCGAATTCAGTAACTTCGGATCTTGAACTGAAATTTCATCAATATTTCTTTAAAAAATTTCAAGGTTGCGATTTACAAACGGAGCATTGACAGTTCTTACTACATAATGGTAGGTAGAGTTGGAGTGAGAGAAAGAGGACAAGTGGTTGCTAAATATGTGAAGGAGTATTCATAGGAGGGGTATTGGGGGCACGTAGACCCACCGATCGGTAAAAGCAGACGAAGAAAACGATGAAGATCAAGGGAATGGAGAATAACATGACTGGTAGTCTGAAAAACACGAACATATAAGATAAAAAATAAGAAATAAAGATATGAAACGTATATAAAGAGAGAAACTGATTGATGGACTTTTTTCTAATTTCAAGATTCCTACTGTAGATAAAAACAGGGACACAGCCGACAAGTCACGATGTACGAAAAAGGACAAACCCAAAGAGAGACAAAAAAAAAGACAAAAGCGTAGACAAAAGGAACGAAACAAATTACAAAATATCGGAAATTAATAGAGGTTTACGTAACAAGGAAACAAAAAATGGGAACATTTCAAGAATAGGGAATCCAACACCTGAATTTGGGGGTGGGGGAGTCGCTATTCTTGACATGGTAAAATTAAGTTCACAATTCTTGAGATGGGAAAGCCTCAAGAACGTTTTCATAACCACAGTCGATAGGTTTAGGTTAGCTAATGTTAACCTAACCAAAACTAAAATAACCAAAGCCACCAATTGGGATATGGAAATAGTTCGACAGCGAGACCAAGAAACGCTTTGGCCGAAAATTGAAAAGGTGGATTATGCGTTTATAGTAATGAATGGCAAGCGCACACAAATCTGTCCAATAATCCAAGTTATCGGCATAGAACCATTAACCACTCTTTGCACTCCGTTAATCCACAGACAGCCGTTCATACACAACTTATTAAATCCTATTGGGGAAGAGATAAGGCAGAATTTAATAACATAATAGGATGCGAAAGCAAATTTCTTCCAGGTTATTTAGAGCAGTTCATAAGGATGGAAGAAAAAAGTAAACATATTAATTAATTCCAATAACACTATTGCCACTAGATTTCTTTATTAATAAATTCGTATACCGTTCATTTTAATTAAACTGAAAATCACGCATGTTTAATTAGTTTCTTCACATATTTATAATGAGGTTGCTATTATTGACTTGCTAAAATTGGATTCTTTATTTTTGATTTGATCGCAAATCAGTGAATGATAACAACAAAAATTTAGTTCTCTAAAAGCCGCAAAGGGGTATCGATTGTAGATGAGCAATGAGTCTTTTCCCACTTTCAATGAACACACAAACTTAAACCAAAAGAAACACCTTTCAACATACTACAATAATATAAAATCAAGAGGACCAAGAAGTCCTTATAAAATATTTTTCAAACCTCTCTGTTCTGGTCCAGCTTGTATTGAAATGCACTGAGTGCAGTTAAAGAGTTTATCGGACAAAGAGTTTATCACTCATGGTCTGAACAGTTGTTATGATTTCTTTAAGTACTCCTAATCTCTCTTCTGACAAATCACACTATTGTAGCTGTCTTAATCAGAATGAGTAAACTTCTTCAATAAATGAGTCCGATTAGTCCTAAGCGATTGTCTGCCACAGATAATATTTTTACTTTATTCAGCCCAAAATGACTGACTGCTCGAAAATGTATGTGTTATTATTGTTTGTGCATCAGTCCAAACCACTAATATATGATATCAGGAGACCGAGAGCTTTTTAGCAAGGGAGAGAAGTGGCAGAAATCGTCTTACAACAACTAGAGAATACAGATCTATCATGCAGGCTTCACTGAGGAATCGGCGGAAAACCCTTTTTTGAACTTCCTGGGTAGTTCAAAGAAGCTTTAAGTTAAAAAATATGACTCAAAAGAGTTTAAAGGATATGTAAAGATTAAGGGTGAAAAGGATTAAAATATCAAGGGCTTAAAGGATGAAATGCGAGTAAAAAGCCATGGGCATCTTAGATCAAGAGGAAAAAGGTCTTCTACCTACCTACCGACGTCCCACATCCACCTGGACTTCAGCAACCATGGAGCGCCACCTATTTCTTTGGCTTTCTTTCATGGTTATACTTGGATAGCGCGCAGTAAGGGCTACAATCCTTTTCTATGGTGACTATCCGATTAGTTTCTATGTGCCAGGCTTGCCCTAGATGTTTAACCCATCTTGCTTTCACACCAAAATCCCCAAAGGCCCCAAATTTATGCTGTTTGAGACTTCATCTAGTAGAGTTGGCAAGATTCCGTACCATAGGAGCAATAGACCCTATGCCTGCCCCCACTTGGTTCAGCCCATCAGCTAAGATGTTTCCTTGGGGTGTGGTCGCAGCCCTAGAAGAAAGGGCTATGTACTTGTAGTCACAATAGTCAAAAGTTACCTGGTCAGGTAAAAGTAATTATAAGGTATGTAAGAAAGACTATTCTATTGTGTTACCTATAATTTATGTATTTATATTTACATATATTTTGGAAGAAAATGATTAAAATTTTTTACTCTTTGTAACAATTTTGCAGATTTTCCACACATCTGGGGATACATTTGTGAAACGAAGAGATGGAAAGGCATTTCACCCTGTTTGTATGGTGCCATATGTGGAGCATGGAAGTGGGTCTATCATGCTCTAGATTTGCATATCTTCATCAGGACCAGGGAAAAATCAAATGCACAAATTATTCTCCTACCATGTTGTCACAAGATTTAGTGCAATCTCTCCAAAAATTGCATCCCACAACATCAAAAAATGAAGTTCTATTTCAGCACGACTGCGGAATTTCTTCAGAAATTATGGAAAATTCTCAAAGTATTTAATCAATAACAGTCTTAATTATAAAAGGGAACTTAGACACTCAAACGATAATTGTTATGAATAATCAGCAAGGAAAAGAAAAGTCTTACATAGATATTAACAAAAACGCGAGGGAGAGATGTAGTGAAAACTATTAAATTCATGAAGTGGGGAAGTGCGAGACATTGATAGAAGCAACGACATAAGATTGACATAAAAAATGTAGAAATTGACTAATTTATACCGACAGAGATACAGAAGATGACCTAACATGATATTTCGGTTTGAAGGGACCAGGGACCTTTACGAATTTGGAAGCGTTCTTCGGCTGAAATTTAGGGAAGAGACCTTTACTTTTGGGAGACCGAGGATGACTCTTCTTGTGATCTTTGGGGGTTAAGGTAATGGCTGGACGCGTGAAAATTCGCTTCTTCAATGCATTCTTTGAAGGAAGAAACTCTTCTGTCCTACACGAATGCACGGATTTCAGAGGACAGCGTAGCCATCAATAGATCCCACAAAATGGAGTCGAACAGAGACTCATAGTCGCCGTTAACCCTGGCAGAGTCCAACTAAAAATGTAGACTTCTTCTGAGGGTGAATATAAACTGGTGGTAAGTCTGGCTAGGTAGCAACCTAGCTTGACAAAACTTTGCCATGTAGAAGTCCGGATTCGTGTTGATCGCAGCCAAGAGTTCGGACTTAAGGGTCGAAAGGTCGAAGGTAGCCTCAACGTGGAGAAAAATACAAATATCCCGCAGCTAAGTATTAAGGAGGGGAAGAAATCGGGCAAATCCATCAGTTTCAATATCCGAGTGGCTTAACTCAAAATTTTTTTCGAAATAAGTGAGTGTAAAAGAAAAACAACTGAACCCCCCCCCCTTAATTTATCGGAGACCACGTGCTATTGGTATCCAGCCATGGATAACTTCATTTCCTCTTCGAACATTATCGAATTTTTTACTCCTAAGCACGTTCGGAAAATATTTTACAATTCTACAAACTCGTCCCAAGTCTCCTCCCCCCCTCCTGATTCCCGGTGATGAGGTATTAAAGAGTCGCTCTGTCTCGCCCTTGCTGCTAAATGATAAATCGTCTCCGCCTCCGGATTAAGATGTCTGGAGCTTGTGACTCCTTTCTCCAAACTCTCCCTTCCCTTCCAGGATCGGGCATACAAATACTCGGGTTATTCTGTAGTTCGGAGAGTCCAGCCGCACCTTAAGGCCGTCCTTATCGTCTCGTTCCGTAAGTGTTCGTCAGACACCAGACTTCTTCCACTGTGATTTTACCCAAGTCAATTGGTAGCTTCTGTGAAGGGCAAGCCTTTGAATTTGCGCAACAGTCTTCCTTCGTATAATCGAACCGAAGAAAATCTCCATCGATTACCTTTGAGTAAAAGAAGATTCCTCTTTCAGTAGAATTACGAGAATTCCCACATTTCCCGTCGAACGTCATCTTTAAAGTTTGACTATCTTCATCGGAATGTTGGTTCGGATCGTGCCCCACCTGCCTCATTCAAGTCGTTCCCCACTTGCCTCATCGGATCGTTCTCCATTCACCTCATCGCAAGAACGACCTTCCTCGAAGTCATCGACCGTAAGACTGAAACCATCTCCATTATTAGTAATGTCAAGTTTTTCCTTTTGACCTGAGCCTAGTTTCATTAATCAATTAATTCCATTTAAGAATCCCTACTCCTAATAATTATCAAGTTACTATCTCATTTTAAATAATTCCTCTTTGCCTATTATTCTTATTTTGATCTTTGTAAATAAAATTATATTTTGTTGTTTTATCTTTAATTAACCTTTAACGATACTCTCGGCCTATTAAAGTAAATCTCGCCAACCATTTATGCACTCTGTTTGATTATTAAGGATTTGAAACCAAACGCCTCAAGTGTGACCTCCTAGTCGGTCGTTAATCTCTGCGAACAGTCCTTCAACGGTTCGCGTTGCAGTAGGTGATTAAGTCCTCCCCCCCACACACATATAATATAGGAGTAGTGTATGGTATAGAGTGGTTGTACCACGACAGTTAGGTAAGCACTGAAATCCTCACCATCCTTAAATGCTGGCAGCTTTAAAGTAGGGATCTAAGGGGCTTCACTCCTGGAGCTAACTGAGAGGATTTCTAGGTGATTCCTATTAAACTTCCTTTCATGATACCGATGGAATGTTCAAACTTTCCTATACATACATATATAAGGTCATCCTCTAGGTAAAGCGGCATTTTTTTCATGTTTTCATTATTTTATGAATAGAAATAAAAAAAATTCTTTAAAATTCTTTATATTTTGATAAGTATTTATTTATTAATTTAAAAAGCAATATAATTTCTTCGTTTTCCCGTTGGTCTCCACCTCTTTACTAACTTTACATTACCATGTTGTAAAAAAAGGTGGTTTAATGTTGCTTCGACCTCTTCTGTTTCTGACATCTTTACTCTCTTCAGGTGATTCACTAAATTCCTAGAAAGAGAGTAATCTGATGGGGCTGAATCGGGTATCTATGGCGGATGGCTCATTAGATCCTAATCAAAATTCTTAATCTTTTGAATGGTATCTCATACGATATGATGTCCCGCATCGTCTTGATGAAAGAGCACACCTCCTTTATTGATTAATGATGGCCTTTTTACTTCAAGGGTTGCATGAGAACGGTACAACTAAGCACAGTAAACATCTTTGCTGATAGTTTGATTTAAGTTAAGAAGTTGAGAAGGATTATGACATTCCTATCCTACCAAACGCCCTAAGAGATACTTCCTATTAGCCAGGACTTTTCCATTATCTAGAACCTTTAATATTTTTGTACATAACCCACTTTTCATCTCCTCTAAAAATACTACTGAAAATTGAGGCACTTTTTAGTTCAGAGAGGAGAGTTAAACAAATGTTGATTACTTGTTGCAATCTTCCTTATGCATGTGCGATGAATCCATTGCACCAATCAAGAAATCTTGCTTTCTCTTTTAAATGATGATGTACAGTTTTATCAGAATTTTGTATGGTGGGTAACATTTCCTCAAACGGCTCTCGAAAGGAAAATTATTCCTAAATTGGAGATAATTTAAGAGGATAGATTGCTTGGATTATATTTCGTAAAGGAAATTGATCCAAAATCCTTTATTTATTGAGAAATACCGGAAACTAATGTATAAAATGATGGCTTTTTTAATTGGCCAAGAATGAATGAAAAGAGAACTAAACCAGCTGAAAAGAAAAACTTGGATGAAGTTTGCTGTTTTCGTCGTTGACAGCTTAAATCTAAAATTGTTTTTTGTCGTCGTAGTTTTTGCTACTGTGTTTTATGTTTTAATGAAAATATCATGTAAAATTTCCTAATTGGGAAGTAATTTTGGTTGGAAACGGCTAGAAAGAGGCAAAAATAAATTGGCCAAAAATTGTAAATGGGAAATCAAAATCTCTTAATTGTTTGAGAATGATTTAATAATGAATCGTCTTTTAACCTTGCGTATATATTGGCTTTTGAAAATTTTGAAGGATAAATAGTCAATCAGACTAAAAGATAGATAAATAGAATAACAAGGAAACAATTAATGAGATTTACTAAATATATAAATTTCTCTTTCCTCATTGCACCTAAACATATGTTGCGCCCGCATACCACCGTAAATGACCAAGAAGAGAGAGAAGACAAAAATAAAAAAAACACCAATGAGTGGCAGAGAGGAAAAAAAAAGAGTAAAATAAGGATTAATTTAAAATTATAGTAAAATTGAAAAAAAAACAACAAATATATATCAACCAATTACTATTCTTTCCCTTTGAGATCATCTTTCACACCAGCCATGACCGGGCAAGAGAAAAGCACAAAAGATTAATCCGATTCTCGCGCTCATTCTCTCCTTCTCTGGCTCATTCTCTATTACTCTCTCTAATTTTCTCCTTCTCTGGCTCATTCTCTATTACTCTCTCTAATTTTCTCCTCAGTCTATCTCTTATTCTCTCCTGTTCTTTCACTAATTCTCCCGCTCAATCTCTCTCACTCCTCCCATTCTTTCTCTAATTCACTATATCATTCACTCTATCATTCCATCTCTTATTCTCTCATTTTTTTTTCCAGTCTCTCTCTTTGTTTCGACATTTTCTTTCTCATTCTATCTCTTATTGTCTCATACATTTTCTTTCTTATTCTCTCTCTCTCTCTCTCATTCTCTCGATCATTCTCGCGCCCATTCTCTCACATATTCTCTCTCATTGTGTCTCTCACTCTTTCTCTGTATCATTCTCTCACCAATTCTCACTCATTATCTATCTTACTTGCCATCTCTCATTCTATTTCTCATAATCAACAATTTTTTCTCTCATTCTCTCTCACTTTCTCACACTCATTCTCTTATTATTTCTCTCTCATTCTCTCTATTCCATTCTCTCTTATTAGCTCTCCCTGTCTATCTAATTCTCTTTATCATTCATTTCTTTCATTATCTCTCTCATTTTCTATCTCATTCATTTTCTCGCATTCTCCCACTAATTCTTTCTCTCATTTTCTTCATCATTCTGTCTCGCTCTCATTATATCTCTCTTTCATTCAATTTCTCTCATTATATCATTCTCACTTTCACTCTCTTTATCTCTCTCCCTCTAGCTTTCTATCTAACTCTCTGTCTCTGACACTCTAACTTCAGCTCTTTATCATTCATTTCTTTCATTATCTCTCTCATTTTCTATCTCATTCATTTTCTACCATTCTCCCACTAATTCTTTCTCTCATTTTCTTCATCATTCTGTCTCGCTCTCATTATATCTCTCTTTCATTCAATTTCTCTCATTATATCATTCTCACTTTCACTCTCTTTATCTCTCTCCTTCTAGCTTTCTATCTAACTCTCTGTCTCTGACACTCTAACTTCAGCTCTTTGTCTAGCTTGGTATGAACGTTGCAAAGGATGGATATACTGCCCTCCTGCAGGAAGAACTTGGGAAGATTGGGGAGTGGTCGGATACGTGGCAAACGCCTTTTAACGTGAACAAATGCAAAGTGATTCATATCGCCCACAGAAACCCCCAATCTCAGTATATCCTTAAGGGCACTGCTATTGAATCCACCGACACTGAGAAGGACTTGGGGGTAACTATCACTAGCGACCTCAAGTTCTCGAAAGAGTGTATCGAGGCATAGAAGAAAGCCAAAAGGATGTTAGCTACATAAAGCGCCAGTTTGGATACCGTAACACGGAGATAGTACTTTGACTGTACAACTCCCTCGTTCAGCCGCACCTGGAGTATGCCGTACAATTTTGGAGTCCTTCATTGCGAAAGGACATCGCGAGATTGGAACGCGTACAAGCCAGGGCAACCAAGCTGATTCCCTCTTTTCGGCATAAAAAGTTATGAGGATAGACTAAGAGAATTAGATCTGTTCTCGCTGGAAACCCGTAGACTGCGTGGTCAGCTCCTCGAAGTTTTCAAAATACTTCGAGGGTTCGAAAATGTTGACTACCGGGATATTTTTACACTCAGTGAGAACAAAACGCGCAATCACGGTTTCAAACTTGAACTGAAGCGTTACAACCGCGATCTGTGTGGAAATCTTTTTACTTACAGTATCTGCGGTAAGTGGAACGCAGTTCCAGTGGAAGTTGTCTACAGTGAATCTGTTGACCAGTTCAAGTCAAGACTAGACAAAGTCTTAAAAAGGTGCCGTTTAGGGACGCAAAACAATTGAGCAGCTATGTGCCTGCTCGATTGCTAGTCCAAAGGTACCCTCTTTGAATGGACCGTAAGGTCTTCTAGGGTACTTTATTTCCTTGTTACTCCTTGTTACTCTCTTTCACGCGCTCTCTCGCGCTTTCATGCGCGCACTCTTTGTCTCTCACATACCCTTTCTCATGCCCTTTCTTCTTACTCTCTTTCTCTTTTATTCTCTCTCATTCTTTCTCTGTCTAAAGCTCCTTCTCTCTCCACACTTCTCTATCTCTATCTCTATGAGCTCTGATTATTTATCATTATTTTTCAAACGATAAAAGAACTGAAAATATTAATAATATTCTGTTATTCCCACGTTGCTGAATTAGCATTGATACTCGCATGTTAAGGGAGAGAATTGGTTCTCTTTTGGTTAATTTGTGTTGTTAGCCGAGACTATTAAAGGCATATTAAGCGAGGCTATGTTAGGTCATGTAATGCGATTACCTTATCAGTGATTAGCTACCTTGTCTCTGCATCGGTCCTGCCTGACGGACGTTCTTTGTCCACGCTAAGCAGCTGTATGCCTTATCCAAAAGACCAATCTACCCACCTAAAAAAAGGAACCGTTTCAATTGGCCATTTTAACATTCACCTTCTTCGTCACAGCGAGTGGAATCGTTCTTGCGAAACCTGGTGGACCTCTAGCTCATATACCCCTTTAAATTAAACTGAAATATAATGAATTATGAAATAAAGGGGTGAAATAAATAGAGAAAGTTTTTATTGGAAACCTCCAAGGACAACAAAGGCACAACACCCTTGGAAAATAATAAGACAGCCCTTGAAGCTTTACCTTGATTGATACCGAAGCTATTTTTTAATTAACCTTCCTATCACAAACATGTAAAAAAACTCTCAAAAGGTCATATACTTTACAAATGTTCTTAAATTCGAATTTATGTGCCTTGTCTTTATATTCTTTTGCCCTCAGTGATGGTAGAGTTGGAAAATGGTTGAAATTACTGCCTAAGTTTTCATTCTTTGTCAAATTTTCACTTATTTCTTTTCCTCTGATATTCCTCTTGACACAAGCTGACTTTAACATCCTCTTGTATTTGCAATAGCTTAAATTACCCCCTAATAACCAGGTTCATTTTGAGCTCATTCCTCTGGTTGACGCATCCCTGTAGTTACGTCACTCAAAGAAAGACTTATTTGCACTTTAATAAATATATTTTTTACACACCTGGAGAAAGAAGGGATAGACATGCAAAAGGAAGATGGGAGAGAACATTCTTTTTGTTTTTGAGGCCAATTTGAAACTCGTAATGAAGGTTCCCGGCACTTATATGTGTAAACAGATTCGTCCTGTGATGTTTTACTTATAATTCTAACTTCATTTCAGCAATGAGATATTAAGAGCTTTAAGAGATGTGCTTTCAGAGAGATAAAATGAGATTACTCTTCCACGAATTCTATCTACTTGTTGGGATGCATCAAAGACTACGTGAAAGTTGTTGCGATCTTTAACGTAAAAGAATAAAAATTAACGCCTTTGAAGGTATTTGAATTCATGTTGTCCAACACAATCTTTTTTAGTTAAGTGAGGAAGTTTGTGTAGTGTAGAGGTGTGTTTTAATTTAAGGGGAGTAAAGTCCGTCTTTGTGCCTAGAAATGTGTAAATGAGAAGGAAAATTGGTTTGACCTAAAGAGGAGGGGGGTGCGCTCAAAAGCAGGAGTATAGACACAGATGTGAAAGGACCAGAAAAAAAGAGACGTAAAAGAATAAATCAGAAAAATGTAGGAAGAGGGACGACTTCAATCGTTAATTACATAAATGGACAAATGAAGTTGGTGTCATTAGAAGCGCCTATTTAGGAACAAACATTAAGTATTTGAAGTGGTGTAATTATAAAAATGGAAAGGTTCTCAAGGTCAACAACCAGTAGGAAGGGGAATTGTCGCTAACATGATTCCGTTCCATCCTCATCATTCCTACCTCTATCTTATTAACTTACATACAACCATACGTATAGGATAAATCCTATACACACTCATGTACACACGTGGACCGTAATCCATCAAGTCCATCTACAATAAGACAGTCGCGATTCTTGAGTGAAATTCATTTCGGGGGTCCGATTTGCACCCCACGAAAAGAGAACGGATGGTCTCGGGAATCCGGGGATGTCGGCCAATATCAAGTGACTTCGAGGGATAACTTTCGACGCTGGGATGACTTCATCTGCGGCTAGAGATGGATGGCGTGCAACTCAGTATCAATCAGATGGCTCCTTTGCGTAATTGGGTTCATTTGGCAAGACGGTCGATGTCCAACCACAACTTTATACTACGTTAGATTATCATATATGAAATTAAAGATCATTAAAAGCACTTTTATATCTGCCAAAATCATAATAACCTACGGCGCCGTTTTTGAGATACAGGGGGTTAGAACCCCCCGCCCCTTGAAACCTGATATCATATAAATGGCTATAAAATTACTAAAATTTAAGCAATCGAACTCAATTCACGACCAAAATATGCAGATATAATTTAATTATCAATTGAAATCAGTTTTCTTTAATTCCATTAAAATTTAATGGTGGACTAAAGCATATATTTTTCTGACAAGATCAACTATAGGCTTTGTTCTCAGTTGGAGGAGGGATGGGGGGGTGTTAGGTGAATAGTAAGGGTGTTCAAGAAGAAATGTGTTATCCCCATAAAGGCCTCTATGGGGCGCTGATGGGATGTGGGGGCGTCTTATGGTCGTCTTGTATGGGTAGCACTATGGCTCCATCAGAATATTTGGCAAGTTGTAATGGACAAACGGGACAGGTGGTTTGGGCTATTAATCTGGCGGTGTTAGATACAGAAAGCGGGATTTACGTAATTTGATTATAAGCTAGAAAAAGTATGATTAAAGAGATGAGTGATTTTTGAAAGACTGAAAGAGAGAAAAACAGCAAGAAAGTGAGAGTGAAGGAGAATTAGAGAGAGAGAGACAGATTAATACATATTGACAGACTTTCATAGACAGAAAGTCAATAAAGAATTATTCTCGAAGATGAGAAAGAGATTAATGTGTGCAATTAAATCTATTGGTATTTCTAAGCTCAAAGGCAATCAAATGCTTTCAACGGAGTGATGGATAGTTTCTGACTACAGACTCTTGATTTCTCCTGGGGAAAAAAATAGGTTTTGAAGTAAAGTTCCGATGAGGAAGATACATTTCTCGCACACACATATATATATATATATATATATATATATATATATATATATATATATATATATATATATATATATATAGACTATCTCTATCTCCTTCTAAATTAATATTTTTCTTCTTTAGCTCTTCTGATTTTCGGAACGCGCTTGACCCTTGCTCCATTGGACCCATTTTCAATGCTGCGCAAGAGCTTGTCGCTGCCTTTGAGAGGGGAGATGAATAGAATTGATTTCGTCAAGGGGAGGCTGCTCTTAACTTCCTTAAAGAGGCCTCCAACGAGTTTTTTTTCCTCAAAGAATATTTTTATGTCGTCATAAAAATCGAAATGATTTTCAAAAAATTCTTTAAAAATACTTCATTTTTTACTTTTGAATTTATATAGGAGCCAAAAACAGAGCTGTAAATTTAAAGTGCGTATGTGTGTAAGGACTTGTTTTTGCACGTTTTTTTACTTACATGCACATCCTGCAATAATCTTCAAGGTATGCGAACAAACTTGAATTTGGGATAAAGAATTTATGTGAATGTGTGGATAAATAATAAGTATAAATGTATTGAACCTTGTGCAAAGAAGCATTTCCACATACAGGGATATTTCAAAGATCTTATTAATAAAATCTCCCGTTTCCTTAATTCTAAATTTCCATTTCAAATAACCTGATCACGGAAAGCCCAATGCCATAAATGAGCAGAAAAAATTATGGTGCATTTGTGAATCTAAAGATAAGATAGTTCAATTAAATTGTAGCATTATCGGGCAGGATTAGAACATCTTTGGGTAGTGAAACTCATTTAAGCCGCACTGTATGGAAGACGGCTGATTTGCGCTGTCCAATACATAAACTCATAGAGAATTTAGGCGTAAGGCTGCTGTAGTGAACAGTCAGAACAAGACTTGTGGAAAATAGCAGAACACATTCTGTTTAACTGAGAGAAAATAAAGGCCAGGACACAAATATTTAGGCGTGGAATTCGTTTCTATGGGATATCGCTCGGAGTAGTGGCGTTGTTTCGCAAAATCAAGAGCAGATCGAAATTCTCTTTGAGAAGGCCAATTATTGAACTGTTCTTTTTCTCTCAAGCCGAAGTCCAGTTGGCGTCGTTCAACGACAGTGATGATGATGATGTACCTAATTTTCGAAGAGAGATGGTATAGTGGAAGATATAGTGGGTGAAAAAAATTAAAGAGGGGGGGGGTGGATTTTGCCCTAGTAGGGAGGGCATCACTACATTTTTATAGTTTCATTTTTCCTTTATTTGTGTTGTTATTTTGTGTATTTTTATCTTCATATGTTTGTAGTGTTCTTCTTATTGTCTTTTGTTTCTTCTTCTCTGTCTTTTTACTTTGCTTGAAATTCAGGTTAAGTAGCATTCTGGTGAGATAATGAGGAAAAAGTGATCGCGGAGTTCTCCGCTACGGACTCATGGTAGGATATTTTGGTCCTACCTTATTGTAGAACCGGGAGGCAGTCATAGGTGAACCTACCACCAGTCCTTTTGACATGCTATACACTTATAAAATGGGAAATTCCCATTGAACGAAGACGCGTATGCTCACAATGAAGAGAGACAAACATCTCCGGAACGAAATCAAATCTAGCCCTCGCCCGATGAAATTCACACGGGAAAATCATATGGACGGCACTTAGGGCACTTACAGGCATATCGCCTTACTTTGGGGGTGTCCTCATCTCGTTCGACTCCTCAAAGTAGCCCATTGACATGCAAACCATCCAGATTTTCGAGGAAGGAAACCAGGGCCACAGAAATTTATATCCACTTCTATTTCTCGCTGTACGTTGAAAAGAGAGTAGCATTTTTAATTCGACGAAAATATTTTTTGTTACACTACAAATGAAATAAAATTTAAGCAAGTTTCCATAGCAGAAAATATATATATATATATATATATATATATATATATATATATATATATATATATATATATATATATATTTATATATATATATTACCTTACGTTTATCTGAATTCATATTTCATATCTGAATTCCGCCCTTTCCCTCTCTTTTAAATTTGCATCGAATGGCTCTTAAAGGTAATGTTAGTTCTTATTTCTTATAAAAGGACTATTACTAGCTTTAAATGTGCTCGGCCCCCCGGACGACTCGAGTTAGAAGAAATAGAAGTTTTAGTTTCAGATTCAAAACTAACCTTATTTACCAATGCCTTGAAGACAACATCGCCAACGGAGCACTCAGTGGATATCATTCCTCATAGTTCTGTCTTCAAGTAGTCTAATGGTTATTCGTGTGAAGGTCTACTCTACAAAGAGAGTCATTTCTACTGCATATAAATTGCAGTGGACTTCGGGCTAAATAGAATGAGCCAACGACGCTCTTTTTCTACCCTATAGCTTTAGCTGTCTGCTTCAAGAGACCAAACTACCAACGCTCAAGGCGTAGAAAGTTTTCGCGACACAAGCACCGAGAGATGTAGGCGGGCCTGGCGGTTGCGGATTTGCACATTATATGAGGCTCTTTTCTGCTTCAGCTACTCTATATCTTTCTTTAGGTTAAAGCAGTTGCTCTACCTGGGTAGGAGGTATTCTCTGGTTTTAGTATTGTCGTAGAATGGACTCTCGACGATATACCATATATAACTATTCGTTGAGGGAACTTCTTTAATTATCTTTAGAGTGCGTTAATGTCTGGCGGGCCGATATTATGTATCTTCGATATGCTTAAGAAGTGGAACTGAGCTCAAGGATAATAATATTGCTATCATTAATAAAATTGAGTTTTATTAATAATAACTATCAACAATACTTAAAACGGAAAATATTGACATAAACAGAATGGAAAGGGTCATGGGGGCTCGGGCTAATCCGAGGATTAAAGGATTTAAAAAGGTAAAACAAATATAGAGTTAAAGGGATGAAATGGTTCGATAAACCATTTAAAGCACAGGATAGAATTGACAAAAGGGTTAAGTACTCAAAGGTGACGTTTGGCTTACGTAACTTTATACTAGTGGTGCAGTGGAAGGCAACGTGAAGGAATTTTCGGTCCGCTGGCGAGTTCCAGCCGAAGGGGAGGGGGAATAAAAGGATCCTGACGTGGCGTCTTGAGAATGAGAACCGTTTCTCGACGAACGGATTAAAGAACAATGGCTGTTCTACGTTGTTCTCTTCCGAACAACAGGGCAGGGGGGGTGAGAACCGTCTCTTGTCTACGGGCTCAAGAACAATGGCTGTTCTAATGTTGTTCTCTTTTTAAACAACAAGGGGGAAGGGTGAGAACCATTTCTTGGCGAACGGATTCAAAAGAACAATGGTTGTTTTACGTTGTTCTACTCTGAACAACAAGGATGGGGGGTGAGAACCGTCTCTTGTCTACGGGCTCAAGAACAATGGCTGTTCTAATGTTGTTCTCCTCTGAACAACAAGGGGGAAGGGTGAGAACCGTTTCTTGGCGAAGGGCTCAAAAGAACAATGGCTGTTCTAACGTTGTTCTCTATCTGAACAACGAGGGGGAAGCCTTGAGGACTTGGCGTCACGAATGCTCGAACCTTTGGCACTCGAGGGATATTGTCCTCCTTCTGGACAAGTGATGGTGAATCTCGAGGTTGAGGTCCCTTGGCGCACAAAGTGAGAGAGGGTCGTGGTGATGTTTCGCGACGAAAATCTGGATCTCCCTCTGATCTTAGTGGTAAAGTTTCCATCTAAATAGTCGAGACACTCCCTTGGTGTGGGGGACAATGGAGTGGGAACTTCGAGGGAATGCACAGCCGAGGCTTGGAACAATGCCTTATCTGCCCATAAGCCTAACTCAATCTAGCGAGGTCAGCGTATGGGGGCAAACGGGGGGACGATAACCTCCTTTTTTTACATTGACATCCGGTGGCTGCGATAAGACGCCAAGTTTTTTCAAAGCGAAGATGCACGTGGGAGCATCGTGGTTTTAAATAATATGTGATAGGAGTTGCAACTAACGCTGCCTCAACCCGTTCTATCACACCCCTCTATTCCAGGGGAAGTTGTCACTTCAAAAAAAGAGAGAAGGGACAACGATAGAGCTCCGTTGTGGGGAACTCGTCTTCTTGTACCAACCGTACCTTCCTGCACCTAACTAGTATTACCTCAATACATATGATTATTTTGATCTTTTGATTATAAGGGAAAATAACCTTAAATACAAACCCTAATAAAAAAAAAGGCATGGAACAATGAAATGATAAAAAAATTAGTACATATGGGACAAAATAATTTATACGTAATTTAATGGGTACAAATATATACATAAAAAAAAAAAATAGACATTGAGCGTTACAAAATTCAGACATATACATTAACTAATTATATTACAAGAGAATCTTAATTCAAGTCGTACAAGACTGTATATACCTACATGGATATACTAATTCTATGAATACAATTACTCTACGCTATTCGGTAACGCATTCCTACTGAGTGCGTCAGCGACCTGGTTATCGGAACCTTTTATATAATTTATTTTTAATTGATACTCTTGCAAAAGTAAACACCAGCGCATGATGCGGCCGTTAGAGTGTCGCACATTCCTAATATAGGCTAACGGACGGTGGTCGGTTCCTATCTGAAATTCTTTACCTATCAAGTACATCTTGAATTTGTCTATGACCCAGATAATTGATAGAGCTTCCATTTCTATAGTGGCATATCTCTTTTCGCGTGGTAATAATTGACGACTAGCATATGCAACTAGATGACTCGTGCCGTCATCTACGTATTGAAGGAGTACACCTCCAATGCCCTCGTTGGACGCGTCGGTCTTAATCCCAAAGGATTTTTCCTGGTTGGGCAACTTTAAAATGAGGGCAGAAATGAGCTTACTCTTGAGCAGATAAAAATGGGAAATAGCGACATCATTCCAACGTAGACGATCGGGTAAATTCTTTTTTAAAAGGGAGCTGAGGGGCGCCAAAATTGCAGCGAAATTCGGAACGAATCGCCGATAGTACGAAGCTGATCTTAGCCGCGATCTTAATTGCTTCTTTGTAATCGGGAGGGGCATGTCGGCGATTGCCTTAATCTTATCCTCTTGGGGACCCAACTGGCTTTGTCCTATTTTGAAACCCAAATATTTGATGGTTTCGTGGGCAAAATGGCATTTGCTGGGGCCAATGGTGAGGCCATTTTCGCGCAGTCACTCGAAAAGAGCTAATAGGGTGGTTAAATGGTGACTCCATTTAAATAGTTCTTGTAGCTGACTCTTTTGATGTGGTGTCAGCTGCGCGTCAATATCCAGGTCAGATGGTTCCAAAGACTCGCCTGGTAGGGAAGGAGGAGGGTAATCGGCATCAGGTTAGGTGCACACTATCTGTATTACATTAAGGGACTCCGCGGGGTAATCTTCTTCAAGCGCCGATGTTTCATCCAGTTCTACGAAGGTATCTCCATGGGCGCGTTGGTGGTTCTTTTTTCCTGGGGGTCCACGGACAGTCTCCGTGTCCTTGTCTTGGGCCTTATCGCCTAAGGGTGTTAGTGCTTCACACTCCTTTTGTGCCGTCCTAAAGTCCTGGTTAAGGATCTCCGAGATGTCGGAGGGTATCGGGGTTCTGAGGGGGACGGACTCCTGGGCTTCCTTAGTAGCTCGGCCTCGAGGAAGGGCGGCCTGGGACACAGGGTCGGAGCTTACTTGAGGGCTCTGTCCTATAAGTACAGAACAGAATTTTATGGGTGCTGAAATGACTTCAGCCCAGCCATCATAATATTGACACTGCAGGTAACATCTAACGACGGGGAATTGGTTCGCCCACCCAAGGTAGTCATGTACAACCGCAAATTTTTCGTATTAGGGTCCACTGGGGGGAGGAGTTCGTCTGACACGATGAAACACGTACATCCTGTGTCCCTGACGAGGGTCGATACTCGGCAGCCGTTCACGCTGCCCTCCTCAAATTTCAAAGTTCCCGATGAACTTTTATCAAAAACAAAATTTACCTGGTGGCCTGACGGAGGGGGAGAAGTTTCTGCTTGGGTCTGCACCACCGGGGGGAGCCGGGGTTGCATTAATCTGGTGAACTTGGCGGGCTGGTCCGCTTTTAAGCCTAGAATTTTGGGGGCAATTCCAGCTCATGTGGTTTTCTACACCACAGGTGAAGCATATGATTGGTCGCTTTGGGAAGAGAGATAGAGGAGAAATCTTAACGGGAGGTTTGGAGTCCCGTTGTTGGTTTTGGGCAAAAAAGTTTTGGGGTTTTACGGGGCTCGGAAACTTCATCGATTTTCCTGTGAAGGGGCGCGAATCCTTCCTTCTTTCCTTGTAGGGGGATTGGTGGGAAGTTCGATTCTCCTTTGGGTATAAATTATGGCTTGCGGCATAGACATCCGCTTCTTCGGTACATTCTTTAAAGGTCTGGCACTGACGATCCTTGACAAACGCGCGGATCTCCGTCGGGAGAGACGCCAAAAATTGATCTCGCAACACGAAGTCTGTTAAGGACTCGTAGTTCGGATCAACCTTTGAGGATTCTAACCAAAATTTAAAATTCCTCTGAAGAATGTATCCGAATTAACGGAACGTCTGTCCGGGTTTAATACGACCTCCTCGAAATTCTTGGCGGTAGAAATCGGGAGTCATATTATGAGCGGCCAATAACTCAACTTTTAATGTGCTGTATTTAATTGTACACTCAGATGGTAAAAATATAAAAATTTCGCGCAATTTGCAATTTAACAGGGGAAGTAATCTGGCTACACCTTCAGCCTCCTGATCCATGTTATTGATTTGTGAGGATCTTTTCGAAGTGGGCTAAAAATGCTCCGAAATCCTCTCCATCCTTGAAATTGGAGAGCTTTAGTGAGAGATTGGGGGGGGGGGCTTCGGAACGGGAACTGGCGGACTGTATCT
Organism: Ceratothoa steindachneri; assembly: GCA_963969495.1. Taxonomy (NCBI): domain Eukaryota; kingdom Metazoa; phylum Arthropoda; class Malacostraca; order Isopoda; family Cymothoidae; genus Ceratothoa; species Ceratothoa steindachneri. Next base: position 53,123,466 of record OZ018339.1, on the reverse strand, counting down.
TTGCTTCAACACGAGCTAATTCAATCTGATGGTGAAGCTCAGCTTGTCTTATCCGTTCCTCTCTTTCTTCTCGTTGAAATTCTCTTTCTCTTTCTTCTCGTTGGATTTCTCTTTCTCTTTCTTCTCGTTAGATTTTTCTTTCTCTTTCTTCTCTTTGGATTTCTCTTTTTCGTTCTTCTCGTTGTATTTCTCTTTCTTCCTCTTTTCTTTGCTCCTCTTGAACGTTCCTCAATTAGTTCTTTTCCGGAGAGTCCCAAAGATTCTCCTTGCGCTTTAAAGATTTCGAACTAAGTCATCTTTGCACTTGGGGGCGCACTAGTCAACCAACTAAAATTCCTCGCAACCAGAATTATGCCTCTAGAGAAATTAGCCTACCTAAATATGGGCACTGACCTATTCGTACTTAGTTTCTTGATCTAAATAACCACTGACTAAAATCACAAAAAAAACACAAACAAATTATTATAACCGTTCCTTGAGCTACTCGAGCTTCTTAAGTTTAAAAAAAAGGGATAGCAATCGTTAAAGCAAAAGGGAACTACTATACTCTATTATTGTAACGAATAACACTATGCTTTACTCGACTGAGATCAGTGTTTGCAAAGATATAGCGTTAAACCTTACACACCTGATACCAAATTTAAATAGTATATATATATATACATGTCGTAGAATGGACTCTCGACGATATACTATATATAACTGTTCGTTGAGGGAACTTCCTTAATTATCTCTAGAGTGCGTTTTACTGTCTTGGCGGCCGATATTATGTATCTTCAAAATGCTTAAGAAGTGGAACTGAGCTCAAGGATAATAATATTGCTATCATTAATAAAATTGAGTTTTATTAATAATAACTATCAACAATACTTAAAACGGAAAATATTGACATAAACAGAATGGAAAGGGTCATGGGGGCTCGGGCTAATCCGAGGATTAAAGGATTTAAAAAGGTAAAACAAATATAGAGTTAAAGGGATGAAATGGTTCGATAAACCATTTAAAGCATAGGATGGGGGGGGGGGGTGAGAACCGTCTCTTGTCTACGGGTTTAAGAACAATGGCTGTTCTAATGTTGTTCTCCTCTGAACAACAAGGGGGAAGGGTGAGAACCGTTTCTTGGCGAAGGGCTCAAAAGAACAATGGCTGTTCTAACGTTGTTCTCTATCTGAACAACGAGGGGGAAGCCTTGAGGACTTGGCGTCACGAATGCTCGAACCTTTGGCACTCGAGGGATATTGTCCTCCTTCTGGACAAGTGATGGTGAATCTCGAGGTCGAGGTCCCTTGGCGCACAAAGTGAGAGAGGGTCGTGGTGATATTTCGCGACGAAAATATGGATCTCCCTCTGATCTTAGTGGTAAAGTTTCCATCTAAATAGTCGAGACACTCCCTTGGCGTGGGGGACAATGGAGCTGGAACTTCGAGGGAATGCACAGCCGAGGCTTGGAACAATGCCTTATCTGCCCATAAGCCTAACTCAATCTGGCGAGGTCGGCGTATGGGGGCGAACGGGGGGACGATAACCTCCTTGTTTAAACATTGACATCCGGTGCTTGCGATAAGACGCCAAGCTTCAAAGCGAAGATGCACGTGGGAGCATCGTGGTTTTAAATAATATGTGATAGGAGTTGAAACTAACGCTGCCTCAACCCGTTCTATCACAAGTATATAATTCACTGTCAGGCAATCTCTTGAGCAGGTTGCCGATTTACTTTCTCATTCTAGCAATTTGAATGGTAGTTATCCTCTCTGGGTATACTATATTACGGTCAATAACAAGGCCTGAGTCATAGTAAAGTTGGTCGAAAAGAGAGATTATGGTTCCTAATTTAGAGAAATTTAGGCGCCTCTATAATAGAAGAGCTTCAGGCCTCTGTCATTATGTGTATATTTGCTCTCCTGATGCATGGGCGGACTTGCATGGGTGGTGGCTACTGACCTCTATGAAATATATCACCATTCCATTTAAATCTTTTTCGGTTGTTCTCCATGATTCGAGACGTCACTTTGTTAAAGTTTGGCTCAAGGATGGATCGAACCTTTAAGCCTTGTACTATCGTTTATGTGGCCCTGGTTTTCTTCCTTGAAACTCTGGATGGTTTGCAGCTCAATGGCTACTTTGGGGGTTAAGCGAGTCTGTTTAGAAGCAATTTAGGACATCGAAAATTAAGAAATGAGATGTTCTGAATCTTATCCTTCAGTAAAAGGTGTTTAAACGATGGAATCGGATGTTAATTGGTTATTATGTTCATTTATTCAATGTCTAACGACAAAACCTTTATATTTAGTCTCGTATTCATTAAAATAGTATTATTGACCTATCATACTGAGGGACTGAAATCACCATCACTCCTCCTGCATGAGAACTCTAAGGGATATAGGTACTTGGTTCATCTCCCAACCAAAATATTTCTATCAATTTACTAGTTTTTCTTTCCTATTTCATGTTTTTCCTCATAATTTGGACCTATTTCTCTTTTGTTATCGATGTCTATTTTTCCCAATAAATCTATCGAGTTAAACCTCAACCCCAGCTTCAACCCCAGCCCCACTCCAGCCCCAAAATATACGCTATAATAGTAAATAGACAAGAAAAAGGTCTAAGACCTGTTTATCAGCCCACTCAACCTAGGCTTAAGACGGTCCCAATTCAATCTCCTAACGCCATAATTGAGCCTAACATCTATGCCGAATGGGGTTATCTTAGGAGAGTTGCGTTCCGCCTTGCCTAGGGGTTCTTCATGTATTAATTTATTTAATTTCTCTATATGCCTTCCAAGCAATTTCATTTCAACTAACTTCCCATCTTTGTTAATAAGAAATTGGGAACTTATATCATCGTCAGTTTCCCCTTTTGTTTATTAATTAAATGAAGAAAATTCCCTGCTTGAAATTTCTAGTTAAAAGACAATTAAATTTCGCTTCTTTCGTTACTAAATCCTCAGCTTTTTGTTCCTACAAATTAATGTCAGCCCGAAATGCGAATTAATAGGAGAAGCCTCATTCTTTTTCGCTAATAAACACATAAACATGTGTTCCACCACAACATTACCACAATTTCGACGATTAAATTCGCTACAAAGGTTAAAAAAGACTAAAAATTCCCGAGCTGCACAGGAGCCAACTCCATGACATACAACGCCACCGTATGAGCTCCCAATAAATCTACACACATATACACTCATAATGTATGCAGACATAGCGGCTACCAAAGAAACAACTTGCAGTTATTTCATATATTAAGTAACTACTAGTTTTCCTTGCACAGGACCAAGTATGATATTTCCTTCTAACGCACACTAGTAAAGAACCTCCCGACAGAGAAAATGAATAACTAAAATATAATATATTTGGATGGACAGATATCTAATTTATTCAATTGTAATAATGTTTGAATGGATAAATAACTAATTTATTCAATTGTAATAATGCTTGAATGGACAGAAAACTAATTTATTCAACTGTAATAATGTTTGAATGGACACATAACTGATTAATTCAATTGTAATAATGTTTAAATGGACATATAACTAATTAATTAAATTTTAATAATGTTTGAATGGACAAATAACTAATTTATTCAACTGTAATAATGTTTGAATGGACACATAACTAATTTATTCAATTGTAATAATGTTTAAATGGACACATGACTAATTTATTTAATTTTAATAATGTTTGAATGGACAAATAACTAATTTATTCAACTGTAATAATGTCTGAATGGACAAATAACTGATTTATTCAATTGTAATAATGTTAAATGGACAGATAACTAATTTATTCAATTGCAATAATGTTTGAATGGACATATAACTAATTTATTTAATTGTAATAATGTTTGAATGGACAGATAACTAATTTATTTAATTCTAATTAAAATTTATGAAATTAAAAGACAAAGTTTATAGCCCAGTGTAAAAGATGGTGTTTTAGGCTCGTATGTATGAGGACATGTGTTTTTGCTAATCAATTGCCTGGTGATAAGGTGCTTTTCATCCGAGATAGTAGTTCTGTTGGTACAGCGCTTGTCATCTGAGATCGCCGTTCGGTTAGTACAGAGCTTTTCATCTATGATTGCAATTCTGTTGGCACAGTTCAAGTCATCTGCGATCGCAGTTCTGATGGTACAGTTCATGTCATATGCGATCGTATGTGCGTTGGTTCTGTTGATACAGCACTTGTCATCTGCGATCGCAGTTCTGTTGGTACAGTTCATATCAAAGATGTCAATTATGTTGGTATGGCACTTGTGCTCAGCGATAGCACTTCTGTTGATACAGCGCTTGTCATCTGCTATCGAAGTTCTGTTGGTACTGCGCTTCTCATCATAGATCGCAGTTCTGATGTTACAGCGCATGTCATCTAATATCGCAGTACTGTTGGTACAGTGCTTGTCATCTGTGATCGCAATTCTGTTTGTATAGCAATTATTATCTGCGATCGCAGTTCTGTTGGTACAGCGCTTGTCATCTGCGAGCACAGTTTTGTTGGTACCTTTTTGTCATTTGCGATAGCAGTGCTGTTAGTAGAGTGCTTTTCACCTGTGATCGCAGTTTTCTTGGTACAGTGCATGTCATCTAAGATTGCAGGTCTGTTTGTACAGTGCATTTCATCTGCAATAATAGTTCTGTTGCTACAGCGCTTCTCATCATAAATCGCAGTTCTGATGTTACAGCGCATGTCATCTGATATCGCAGTACTGTTGGTACAGTGCTTGTCATCTGTGATCGCAATTCTGTTTGTATAGCAATTATTATCTGCGATCGCAATTCTGTTGGTACAGCGCTTGTTATCTGCGAGCACAGTTTTGTTGGTACCTTTTTGTCATTTGCGATAGCAGTGCTGTTAGTAGAGTGCTTGTCACCTGTGATCGCAGTTTTCTTGGCACAGCGCATGTCATCTAAGATTGCAGGTCTGTTTTTACAGTGCATTTCATCTGCAATAATAGTTCTGTTGCTACAGCGCTTCTCATCATAGATCGCAGTTCTGATGTTACAGCACATGTCATCTGATATCGCAGTACTGTTGGTACAGTGCTTGTCATCTGTGATCGCAATTCTGTTTGTATAGCAATTATTATCTGCGATCGCAGTTCTGTTGGTACAGCGCTTGTCATCTGCGAGCACAGTTTTGTTGGTACCTTTTTGTCATTTGCGATAGCAGTGCTGTTAGTAGAGTGCTTGTCATCTGTGATCGCAGTTTTCTTGGTACAGCGCATGTCATCTGAGATTGTAGGTCTGTTGGTACAGTGGATTTCATCTGCAATAATAGTTCTGTTGCTACAGCGCTTGTCAGCTGCGATCGCAGTTATGTTGGTACAGTTTTAGTCATCTTCTATCGAAGTTCTGTTAGTTCAGTGCTTGTCATATGCGATCGAAACTATGCCACCCGAAGTAAACTTTTTACAGTTCCAAAGCCCAACGGCTCGGTGAGGGTGGTCTACGATATGAGAACCCTGAACGAGGACCACTACAAGCCTTTGCCCTTCCAGCTTCCCAGTGGGCATAAGGTATTAACCAACGCCTCCATCAACGCCCGTGCCATCAAGCTTGACCCTAAGGATGGTTTTAACCACCTGGCCATCCCTCCTAAGGCCAGACATTAGTTTGGGATTTCAGTGACCGGTCGAACCTTCCGGTTCACTAGGATCCATATGAGCTTCGAGGGCAGCCCATACCTTATGCAAATGTCTCTCGCGCTTTTATCAATATCTTCGCCAAAAAACATTCGTGCGCCGCACATACTTACCTGGACGACATCCTTCTTTTCGGATCTAGAAGAGCCCTTAAGGCTTGCCTAAAGTATATCTTGGCTTCTTTCCTTAATATCAACATTAAGAAAAGTGTTACCCTCCCCTGTGTTAAGTTAGTCTATTTAGGTGTCTATATCAACCTGGCCAAGCGGAACGTGGCTCTAAGTAGTGAAATGTGTACCCTCAAAATGGCAGCCTCGAATAGGCTCTCTTATAAGGCCTGGCAACGCATTTCTGGCCTACTTAATTTTGTGAGACAATTTATACGCGTCCCTTTCTTCTAGGTACAACTCTGTTTTAAGTCACAGTTCGAACCATGCTCCGAAGACTTCCTTCCCCTAATTCCCCCTATCACCCATAAATGCTTTTCCATCTTGAGAAGCCGTGCTTCTCCCCTGTGTCTTTACTCCGACGCTAGCCCCTCCGGCATAGCAGTGGCATCTCGAGAGCACAGTATAGCCTGGCCCCTGGACTGCAACTCTTTGGGTTCAATCTTTCACAGCGAGACCATCGCGCTCTGGTTAAACCTAATCCTGCACCCGCGGGTCAGACTCTTCTGTGACAACATCCCGGCGATTTGGAATACGGTAAGGGACAAGATTCCCTTGAACCTCCTCATCTCTTGTAGTGAGAGCCTAAGGAGGCCCCTCTCCGATATTTTCAGATATGCCGCTCTAAGCATCTCGTACGTCAGGAGTAGCAGGAACGTCGCCGATGCCGCCTCAAGAGCCTTCGGCCAAGTTTCTCTTGCATGACTGGAGGCGGCGTCCCCCAGCACTATATAAGGACGCCGCCTGGGCCAGAGGCAGCATGGGCGTTTCACACCTCGTGGCTACAACATTTCCGCTTCACTCCAACGCCCATTATCCTTCCCTTATCCTCCTTTGCCTGCTGGAGCCCATTAAATTGGTCTTGTGTCCTCCTGTTAAGATTTATCCTGAAATCACTTTTGTAATTTTGTCCTGTTAAGATCTTTTTCCAAAGTTCCTTTTGTATCTTAAAATATAAGAAGGGTCCTATTCCGAACTGGTGGATATGCGATCGCAATTCTGTTGGTACAGCACTTGTCATCTGCAATCGCAGTTCTCTTGGTACAGTTCTTCTGATCAAAGATGTCAATTCAATTGGTACGGCGCTTGTGCTCAGCGATCGCACTTCTGTTGATACAGCGCTTGTCATTTGAGATCGCACTTCTGTTGGTTAAGTGTTTGTCATCTGAGATCTCAGTTCTTTTGGTACTGCGCTTTTAATCAGAGATCGCAGTTCTGATGTCACAGCGCATGTTATCTGATATCGCAGTTCTGTGGGACAGTGCTTGTCATCTCAGATAGCAGTACTGTTGGTACAGTGCTTGGCAATTCTGTTTGTATAGCAATTCTCATCTGCTATCGCAGTTCTGTTGGTACAGCGCTTGTCATCTGCGAGCGCAATTTTGTTAGTACAGCGCTTGTCATCTGCGAGCGCAGTTTTGTTAGTACAGTGCTTGTCATTCGCGATAGCAGTGCTGTTAGTAGAGTGATTGTCACCTGTGATCGCAGTTCTCTTGGTACAGCGCATGTCATCTGGGATTACAGGTCTGTTGGTACAGAGCATTTCATCTGCAATAATAGTTCTGTTACTACAGCGCATGTCAGCTGCGATCTCAGTTCTGTTGGTTCAGTTCTATACATCTTTGATCGAAGTTCTGTTGGTTCAGTACTTGTCATATGCGATCAAAACTATGTTGGTACAGCGCATGGGACCTACGATCGCAGTTATGTTGGTACATTTCTTTTCATCAGATAATCTCAGTTCTGCTAGTACATCGCTTGTCATCAGCGATAACATTTCTGTTAATACAGCGATTCTAATCTGAGATCGCAGTTCTGTTAGTAAAGTGCTTGTCATATGCGATTGCAGTTCGATCGGTACAGCGCTTTTCATCAGAGCTCACAGTTCTGTTGGTACACCGCTTGTCACCTACGATCGTAGTTCTGTGGATACAGTTCTTGTCATCTGCGATCGCAGTTCTGTTGGTACAGTGTTTAACATCTAAGATTGCAGTACTGTTGTTACAGTTCTTTTTATTTGTGATCGAAGTTCTCTTGGTGCACTGCTTGTCATCTGTGATCGCAATGCAGTTTGTGTAGCAATTGTCATCATCGAGCGCAGTTTTGTTGGTACCTTGCTTATTATTTGCGATAGCAGTGCTGTTGGTACAACGCTTGTCAGCTGCGATCTCAGTTCTCTTGGTACAGTTCTAGTCATATCTGGTCGCAGTTCTGTTGGTACAACGCTTGTCAGCTGCGATCTCAGTTCTCTTGGTACAGTTCTAGTCATATCTGGTCGCAGTTCTGTTGGTACAGCGCTTGTCATCTGCTATCACATATCTGTTGGTACAGTTCTAGTAATCTTAGATTGCAGTTTTTTGGGTAGAGTGCTTCTCTTATGCAATCGCAGATCTGTTGCTACATAGCTTATCAGCTGCGATCGCAGTTCTTTAGTACCCTTTTTACTATCAGATATCGCAGTTGTGTTGGTGCAGCGCTTGTCATCTGCAATCGCAGTTTTGTTGGTATAGTTCTTCCAATCAGAGATTGTCTTTGTGTTACTAGAGGACTTTCTATCTCCGATCCAGTTCTGTTGTTGGTACAGTGCTTGACATCTGAACTTGAAGTTATTTTTATAAAACGCTTGTCATTTGCGATCGCAGTTCTTTTGGTACAGTTCTAGTTATTTGCGGCCGTAGTTCTGTTTGTACAGCGCTTGTCATCAGTGATCGATGTTCTGTTGGTACAGTTATTCTTATCAAACATCACAGTTCTATTGGTACAGCGCTTGTCATCTGCGATCGATGTTCTGTTGGTACAGTTATTCTTATCAAACATCACAGTTCTATTGGTACAGCGCTTGTCATCTGCGATCGCAATTCTCTTGGTACAGTTCTCATCAGAGATTGCAGTTGTCCTCCTACAGCGCTTGTCATATGCGATAGCAGTTCTGTTAGTACAGTGCTTCTCATATAAGATGGCAGACTCTAAATTACTTGTAATCTGCGATCGTAGTTCTGTTGGTACAGCGCTTGTCATCTACGATCGCAGTACTGTTTGTACGGCGGTTCTCATATGCGATCACAGTTCTGTTGACTACAATATTTTCTATGACTTTTAATTCAAATATTTTGTTTCATTTTAATTAAAATATTTTTAGAACTCTATTGATTCATATATTTTGTAGGCCTTTTACTTAAAATATTTTTAGACCTTCTGATTCAAATATTATGTTGGTCTTTTAATTAAAACATTTTGTAAGCCTTTTAATTAAAATATTGTTAGATTTTCTCGCTCAAATATTTTGTAGGTCTTTTAATTAAAATATTTTGTAGTCCTAACAATTAAAATATTTTGTAGGCCTTTTATTTAAAATATTTTTAGACCTTCTGATTCAAATATTTTGTAGGTCTTTTAATTCAAATGTTGTGAAGTCCTAACAATTAAAATATTTTGTAGGTTTTATCTTAATATTTTGTAGACATTTTAACTAAATTATTTTGTAGTATTTTTAATTTACTTGATTTCTATTATCTTCTCTTAATCAATAATCTTCCCCGTCTTTTGTTATCCGGAGGAACAACGTGCCCTTCCGGCCCATCGCCCGCAGTTGTGCAACCTCCGGGCTTCAATGCCTACAGGAAGACCTGGGACTATATATTTTCCACTATTTTCACTACTTTACCTTCACTACTTCCCTACAGATCGCTCCTTACCTTTTTGCGTGATGCGGCCTCGTTGCTATTACGCTCTTAATGAGTACAACAAAAAAGTTTCTTATGAACCTCCTTCTAATTGCTTCTCACACACGAAGAAAAACTCAATGGCGTGACCCGGATTTTCTTCGCTGTATGCTCTTTATATTAACCTCTCATCCTCACAATTTTTTACTCTTCAAAAAAATCATCCTAATTTTCTTCCCACAAATGTCAAATTTCATATAAAATGTTTTTTTTTTTGTAAATAAAAACATTTTTCAAAATGATATTCTGAGGCTAACAACAAAATCATGTGTTTGAATAAATAAATGATTAAAAAATTCTCTTTTGAAAGGACCAAAACACATGTAATCACCTTTGCTATACACCTTTCTTAATCACTTTTGTTATACACCTTTGTTATGCCTCTTTCTTAATCACCTTTGTTATACACCCTTGTTATGCCCTTTTCTTAATCACCTTTGCTACACATCTTTCTTAATCACTTTTGTTATACACCTTTTTTATGCCTCTTTCTTAATCACCTTTGTTATACACCCTTGTTATGCCCTTTTCTTAATTACCTTCGTTATACTCTTTTGTTATGTGCATTTCTTAATTACCTCCGTTATGCCCATTTCTTAATCACATTTGTTATGCCCTTTTCTTAATCACCTTTGCTATACACCTTTCCTAATCACTTTTTTCATACACCTTTGTTATGCCTCTTTCTTAATCACCTTTGTTATACACCCTTGTTATGCCCTTTTCTTAATTACCTTTGTTATACTCTTTTGTTATGCCCATTTCTTAATTACCTTCGTTATGCCCATTTCTTAATCACATTTGTTATGCCCTTTTCTTAATCACCTTTGTTATACACCTTGGTTATGCCCTTTTCTTAATCACTTTTGTTATATACCTTTGTTATGCTCCTTTTTTATTCACCTTTATTATACACCTTTGTTTGCAATTTTGTTATTCACCTTTGGTATACACCTTTCTTAATCGCCTTTGTTTTACACCTTAGTTATGCACCTGTTCGGCCCCATATGTGGTTTATTAGAATAAGGACTTCCGTAAATGAGTGTGTGGATTAATATGTATACATTATATGTACATGAACTACGTTAGAAATCAGCCTTCAATATGATGGATATATTATGTTTTTCAAGAGGAGAAAACATCTTTGTGTATGAATGAGATTAAAGATGGAAATCTCTTCCAAGGAAGATTAGAATATTATGCATCACTGTCTTCTTACCTAACACTTCTTCCAAGCCTGAATTCGCATATTAGCAAGAAAAGACAAGGAGGTTTACAGGAGGCGAGGCAGTGCGAATGAAGTAAGAGCAGAAGAACATGGATGAAAAAAAGAATATAAAGAAATGAATTAGAATGTTTTATGAATCCTAAAATAATACACCAGGTGGATTTGTAAACATTCATGGCAAGTACTTACATTAAACAAAGACATAAAACAATTTTTCTCGTGGGAAGGGGGGGGCGCAACGATATTTGGTGAAGGCTTTATAAGAAAATTTCGAATCACAAGTATATTACTACTACTATTATTGTTACCCTTACTAAAACCAATTCCACAACTAATTCTACTACAACTGCCTTTTTCCTTACAGTACGTGGTCATATTTCTTTAAAATCATGGAAGCTTTCAAAACGGCTCGTCTAAAAATCAGATTTGCTCGGCCGTTTTCAATTTCGTCCTGGTCTCAAAACGGCGATTTTATCTCCATCTCGAGGAAGCTGAAAATCGGGAGATGAGAGGCTTCAGATCTTCCTCGGAAAGTAAATTCCTGGGTTTCCTTCTTCCTCTCTTGAAAGGATCTTCCTCACAGGGAAGTCACCACCCACAGGGTGACCTGGTCTCGTTGTAGAACGGAGAGTTGAGCGCCCTCTTGATTTCTTAGGCCACTCGGTACATTTACCCGATCTCATCTGTTAAGAAACTCTCCTCGAGAAAGGAATGGCGGATTGCCTCCGTTGGATTACATTTAAACTAATGAATCAGGCACTACTCCATACCTACCTCACTTTCTCCACTTGACTCCCATTGTCCTTGTTCATATCCAAGGATAATGGCTGTCAGCGGTTTCATGGGTACTATGCTGCAGCTAACATTTGTAGGGTTGCCTGTGCATTCTAGGTCCCAATGGCTGCAAGAGGTTCCGCATACAATTTTTACTTTTATCTCCACCACTTTCGGCGAGAGGTGCCCTTGTTGGTTTTCGTTTTAAATTACCCCTCCCATCTTAAAGACTTGGTTTGTGAACCTTTTTGGCTTCGCTTCAGAGTTTCAATTGCATAGCAATAATCTCTATTTCATTAAGCACCACGTCTATTTTGTTTAATTATCTAAGTCATTTTAATTTTCACCCTTAAATTCTCTTTTATATCTATAAAGTAAAAATACATAAATATAAATTTATAATTAATTTAATCTTGCAAAGAAGCTTCATTTTCTAAGCCACTTTCTGCCTAAAGTGTCATGAATCAAGTATTCCAACCTGGTTCTGTCAAATGGTTCATAACCATTTAGGTCTGGCGGCCCAATCAATAAGGAGGGAGAGTCGAAGTTAGCCGATAACATAAGAACTCATTGTATGCAACAAATATGCACTTAGGAATTTATGTCAGAGGATATCAAAGTGGGAGTACTGCATTTGGGTTTCAATGCAATATTTCTTACGCTTACATTTTCTGAAAACTTTTTAAAGGAATTTCAAAATTAGGTTAACCTCTCCCCCAGCCCACCTACAAATATTTGGAACCCTTTTTTGATATTTTATCGAAGCAATTGTCTAATCAGGGAAGAATTTTAACATGTACCTCTCTATATTTCTTCAATTGGGCCGAAAAACATCCAGCCACTTCCACTGTGTACTCTTTGGTCCAGAGCTCGCGCTAGCCGAGTGGATACAGCGTTGGCCTCCCAACGTCGCGGTACGTGGTTCGATTCCGAATCCCGGCATGACTGGACACAGGCGTCATCGCACGGAGAGATCTGGCTACCGATTGGTGGACACGCTGTGCTCACCCCGTTATCGGGTGAGTAGATCTTACACCTCTCACCTCACACAAAGCCAATCACAATACTGCTTTCTTTCCCCTCTCGCCTTCACAGCACAACACACACACTCTTTCTGTTCCAAGGAGACCTGCCAATGGGTATCTATATTCACGTACCTCTGACGCGGAACAGGTCCTCCTCCCCCGAGGTTCCGAAGGCTTCCACCGGAACGCTGTTTGGTGTCAAAACATAATTCTTCCTGGCACCGCTCCCCAAAAGAGGACCGGCCCCTGGGGCCCTCGGGCGGACCAGCGATTGTCATTTTGACCTTAAATAAAAAATTTCATTATCCGGTCGGGAATTTGGAGATAGAAAATCGATTTGTGTATGAACAACTACCTGTGAATATACATGCTAGCCATAAATTATATTTATTTGTATAGAATAATATAAAATGAATATTAGACAAAGCTCAAATTAAACTATCCCAGGTATTTTAGAGATGCTTATTTCCAGGTGAGAAAAGTAATGGTCGCTCTTCTCCACGAATGAAAAATGCATGTCGCTTATCTTAAAGTAGGATACGTGAATTAATTTTAATAAAATGTAATTAACAAGTAAGTTTATGAGGTTGGAATTTAGTTATTTTAAGCTAAAATGTTGAAATAAAAAGTCCGTGATTAGTCGAGCTGTGTAAGAAAACAAAGTGTAACAGATATTAATTTCCTTCTATGATTTGGTCTAAAAAAATAAACCTAACCTAACTTTTGTTTAAGATCTCTAGTAGATTCTCCCATACAAGCAATTTTAAAGTTGCATTTTGTTCAGGAAAGATGATTTTAGTCTTATTTATTTTAAATTAAACTGATTTAGTTATTTTAAGCTACCAAATTCATCTTACTTGGAAAAATGACAACTTGAAATTCTCCAGGGGTATTTAGGTTCAGTTAAAGGAAAGTTGGTTTTCTTATATTCAGGTTAGAAAAGTTGGGGGGGTCACCCATATTCAGGAGTTATTTAGGGTTGCTTATCTTTAGGGGATCCAAAATATATATTAATAATCTTGTATAGAGGTGATTACCTAATAATAAATTACCAGTTTGCTTGAAAATACTGATGTCTTTGGGGCAAAGTTGCTTGAAAGGAGAAGTAGAAATTTTCATTATCAATATGATGGTGGTTTTGATAATGTGGGCCTTGAGATCATTTAAATATTGAACGTTTGTGGAAAAGACAAAGCTTTGGATAAATCCCTGACAGAACTCCGAAGAACTTACAGAAGGTGACCGAGAATAGAACCATCATCGTTCCCTTTCGCTGGTTAAGGAGATTCGCTGTTGGACCTCTTGGCTGGGTAACTCCTAAAGGGGGTATTGGCTTAATATAGGACATGTATAAACTATAAAATTATTATCAACCCTTGTTTCGCAAAAGGTAGACCTAATAGATAAAAACAGATGCAAAATTCGGATTTAGGAGGTCAAATTTATCAAGAAACACTAGAGAAAACCTAAAGTACATTTTTGACGCAGACCAGTGTAATGAGAGGCAGCTTAAATTGATATATTTATTTGGATTTAAAAGCTATGTTGTGAGTCAAAATTTGAACAAGGTAAATTTTTTTCCCGGCAAAACACAAAACCTTAGATAAAAGGTCATTGAATATATAATATAGTACCATTCTTTTTGTCTTGGTTTAATGGATATCATGGGAAAACATAATAGTATTTGATTACTGAAATTCCAGAGTACTTAAACATGCAAAAGGTTAATTGTGAAATTTGAGAGCATCATAAAATGGAATGCCACATAAAGCCTGATATTAATTTCAGTATAAAGGAAATATTCAGAAAACTGAACTTATACCTGCAATAAGTATTTCATGGTTCTCTCGTTGACCCACTCTTCCTTCCTATATCCCTCCTTCCTCTAAGCCTTCTTCTGTGACGCCTAGATCTATACGTCCAATTATATGCTGATGATGCAAATATTTTTCTCCTCGTCCGCAAATACGTCCGCTGTAAACGTCACTGATCTTTTATACTCCGCAAATGACACGATTGTTGGATGGCTATCGGTTAACATCCTCAGAATCAACCATGAAAAAGACAGATTCTTCTGATGAGCAGCTCAGGAGGTTATCCATGAAAAAAAAACTGAGCTTCATCCGATAGGCACATTAGCAGTTGAAACATAAAAAACTGAGGTTCTTCTGAAAGAAACTTCAGCAGGTCACTGTGATAGAATGGCCTGAGGCTGCCACGCCTTGTCTCTATCACATATCGAAACTCATGCTTCCCACGTGCATCCTGCGAGAGAGCGTAGAACGGCGTCTTATCGCCCACTATTCCCAAGTTTAATCAAGGAGGTTCAATCCCCCGTTTGCCTCCATGCGTCGATCTGGCCAGATTGAATTAGGCTAATGGAAAGATAAGATTTTTCCAAGCGCTACCGGGACATTCCATCGAAGTCCCCCATTGTCCCCTACGCCGAAAGGCTGGCTCCGGCTATTTATGCGATAGCATTTCGCGTTTGAACCAGATCCCGATTATCTACGCGAGGTATCACGCCGATCCGGTCTCCCTTATGCACCTAGGAACTCTCTACCTCAAGAACTTCCCTATTGTCCAGAAGAGGACAATATACTTGAGTGCCAAGGTTCGTGCCCCTCGAGACGCCAAGTCAACAGGGCCCCCCACTGTTGTTCAGAAAAAGACGAACTTTAGAACAGTCATTGTTCTTCGAGCCCGTTCTATAAGAAACGGTTCTCGTGCCCCTGTTGTTCAAAAAGAGAACAACTTTAGAAAAGTCATTGTTCTTCGAGCCCGTTTGACAAGAAACGTTTCTCGTTTCCCTGATATCACGTCAGTGGTAATTCAATTCCCCCCTTTTAACGTTCTTCAAGAGAACGCTTAGTTTCAACAATAACCTCAATTGTTCATCCAGAACATCTCCAATATCCTCTCTCAAGGATTGCTCGTACTTCCGAGAACCATTTCACTTTCACTACTCAAAGTCAGTCCTTCCCCTTTCGTTAAGGAAAACCCCCCCAAAAATCCCTTCTCCTGGAAAAGAAATTGCCAGTTGGACCGAAGATTCCTTTAAATCGCCTTCCTCTGCACGACGACCTTATAAATACGTAAGCTACGCATTGCATTTAACTCTTTAACTTTGTGCCCGCGTAACTCTGTGCTTTAAACAGGTTTAGCCAACCCTTTCCCTTCTTGTTTGTTTTGTCATTTTAAATCCCTCCAAATCATAATCCTCCGCTTAGTCAAATATTCCCATGACCTTTTTCGTTTCATGTGTATCTCCCATTTAAATCCCCGGTCATGTAAATATTTTTCATGTGTTGTTTTGTTAGATTAATTAATAAAATTCTATTTTATTAATGTTTGCAATATTATTTATCCTTGGGCTTTGTTCCACTTCTTAAGTATATTGAAGATAAATAAGCCCTCTCCAGGCCTATTTATTCACGTAGAGTCATTTTCGGCGATCTGATCAACCCGCACTCGAATATAGAATAATCCCCACAAATAATATATATATATTTATAGTATATCATCGGGAGCCTATTCTACGACAGTCACCTAAGAAAAACTCCAGATTCTTCTGATGGGCACCTCAGCCACCAACCATAATAAAACCTGAGGTTTTTCTGAAGGGCAACTCAGCAGAACAAGCATAAAAAGAACTGAGGTTCTTCTGATAGACACCTCAGCAGAGCAACTATGAAAAACTGAGATTCTTCGGATGGGCACCTCAGCAGGCAACCATGAAAAAACTGAGGTTTTTCGGATGGGGACCATAGCAGGTCAACCATGAAAAACCGGACGTTCTTCTAATGAGAACATCAGCAGATCAACCACGAAAAATAATAGTTTTTCTGAGGGGCACATCAGCAGGTGAACCAGGAAAACACTGAGGGTCTAGGGCACCACAGCAGGTCAGCCATAAAAAACTAGATTATTATAATGGGCACCACAGAACGTAACCTATGATAAATACTAAGGTTCTTCTCATGGGCAAATCAGCAGGTGAACCATGAAAGAACTAAGGTTCATATAAGGGCCACCACAACAGGTCTGGTATGAAAAAAACTGAGGTTCTAGTGATGGGCACCACAGAAGATCAGCCATGAAAAAACGAGGTTATTATAATGGGCACCACATCAGGTCAACCATGATAAAAACTAAGGTTCTTCTGATGGGCACCAGAGAAGGACAGCGATGAAAAAACTAAGGTTCTTCTAAAGGGCACCTCAACAGGTCAATCATAAAACTGAAGTTCTTGTATGGCACCTCATCAGGTCAACCATAAAAAGCTAAGGTTCTTCTCATGGGCATTTCAGGAGTTTTACCATAAAAACTTAGGTTCTTCTGATGTGAACCTCAGCTAGTCAGCCATAAAAAAACTGAGGTTCTTCTGAAGGGCACCTCAGCACGTCAGCCAAGAAAACTGAGGTTGTTCTGAGGAGCACCTCACCAAGTCAACTATGATAAAACTGAGGTTCTTCTTATGGGCACGTCAGCAAGGCAACCGTGAATGAAATGAGGTTCTTCTAATGGGCACCTCAGCAGGTCAACTATGAAAAAACTGAAGTGGTTCTAATGGGAACCTCAACAGGTCAACCATAAAAACTGAAGTTCTTCTCATGGGCACTTGGGAAGTTCAACCATGAAAAATACCGAGGTTATTCTGATGAGAAAATCAGCAGGTCAACCATCCCAAAAACTGAGGTCCTGATGAGCACTTCTGCAGGTCAAACATAAAAACTGAGGTTCTTTTGATGGGCACCTCAGAAGGTCAATCATTAAAATACTGATGTTCTTCTATTGGGCACCACAACAGGTCAACCATGAAAATAACTGAGGTTCTTCTGATATGCACCTCAGCCAGTTAACCATGAATGAAATGAGGTTCTTCTGATAGGCGCATCAGCAGGTCAACTACGAACAAACTGAAGTGGATCTGATGAGCACCTCAGCAGGTCAACCATTAAAAAACTGAGGTCCTTCTGATGGGCACCTCAGCATGTAAGCCATAAACACTGATGTTCCTTTGCTGGGCAACTCAGCAGTTCAACCATTAAAGAAAACCGGAGGTTCTTCCTATTGGCACCTCAGCTGGTGTTGCTCGCTGTAAAGTTGTAGCCCCCTTGTCTTCCTTTAGGTGTCTCCTTGATCGCGTTCCCCATCAACTTTGGAAAACCTGGTCTTTCTTTCGACTGTCAACTCGATTTCAAATCCCAGGTTGCTAAGATCATCAAATAATATCTCTGCGTTCTCTGTACCACTTTGACCCAATCAATTTCGAGATAGCTATCCATGCTTTTGTTACATATCGCCTGGATTACTGCAACTCTCTTTTCAATGGACCTCCAACACTATAAGTCCTTTTTTTCAACTTGACGGTCAAGGCTAAGGTCACTCGAGGGGTGGTTGTTGCCTTTAAGGTAAACCTACCCTCTCTTTTTTCTCATCGAACCTTCCAAATCACAAGTCGGATATGTCCCAGATATTTGTAAAAAGCCGAGGGTCGGGGGGGCAAACTTTTTGCCTCGCTAACTCCCCTTTCTCACATTCAAGATCTTAAACAATGCAACACTTTCCACATTGTTTTTGTCCAGCTAATAGAGAGGCCTTCAGTCAGGAAGTGCCCTCCTCCTTTCGGTTCATCGCATACCTTTCTTCTGAATGGGTGAACGGGTGATTGTGCCTTCTATATATTTGCATCCAAACTATGGCATGGTCTTCCTTCTACCCTACTCTCCTCTTCCTCTCCTGGCGCTTTCAAGTGTGCGTTGAAATCCCATTTATTATTTCAGGCCTTTTCCTAGTCGATAGACGGGCGCCCTGCGAATGCATCAAAGGCTTCGGGGGCACCATATAAAAGCTATATTATTATTATATTACTTACAAAGCCCACCATTCGTAACATAGGCAGACGAAACAGTGATGGCTTCTTATTCTCGAGGCGTAGTGGAATGCCTAAGTTAGCTATGAATCGCGCGCCTCACTTTACCTTGGTGGTGGAGAAGCGACCATGAATTGGGTGGTTTACCACTCGCAGGAGTGAAGAATAAAAAGAGATAGAGCGGCTCTGAACAGTTTTATTGAACCTCCACTCCAGCAATAATGACCGGCACATGAGAAATTGCGCGATTATGACGATAGGTAAAGATGGCACCTCAAAATTATATTTTAGATTTAAAAATTATTTTAAATATATGGAAAATCTCATCATAAATATTTTAAATATGCATTGCTATGCTAAAATGAATGTTTATAAGAAAACAACTGTTTTATTTCGGTACGGGTTTTACTATCGATTAATGAATGCATTTTAAAACCTTTTTAAATGAAGACGTAGAGGTTAGTTAGAAAGAAATCTAAATGGCTAAAGCTTATGGAAACTACCACAAGGTCGATCTCAACGCCCTATGTATCTTAATCTTCCTCAACAGCAGGTGGTGTTTCCATTCGGCAGCATAGAAATGAAAAACAAAGCAAACTCTTGTTGTAGCCAGTTATAATTGTGTTTAGTGGTTAGAATTGTGTTTGAGTTCTATTCGTTCCCTACCACTGCACTATATCGAGACGCGGCTTGGTATCAACCTACCATTTTTTAATTTGTACTAATTTTAACTCACTGTAATTTTAAAGTTAAAGAACAATCCACTGAGTCTAATTCCACTAATGGTGATGTGGGGTTATATTTTGGGGAACGCCGCTTATGAAAAAATGTGACTTATGGAAGATTATTCTTTAATTATTTAATGGAATTTAAACGAATTAGGAAGTCTTAAAGGTCTTTGAATAGGAAGCTTTTGATGTCAAGTGAATTATGACAAATCGTGACTTAATGAAGGAATCGGAGGGCTTGTGACGTAGACAGGAGTCTGAGCATAATCGATAAGTTGGCGAATATTTCCTCTTGTTTATTAATGCAGATTTGATTTGTGCCCTTTTTAGTGAGAGGGGACGAGGGGAAATTAAGGAAGAAGGGGAGCGTATTTCAATTACAATCATATTTATTGTTTAATAAATTAGTGAGGAAGCAGCCGTGTATCTCTCTTTCCCTTTTTGATTTTTGAATTATGGTAGTTACCCGGAATTATTCAAGGTTTATATATATATATATATATATATATATATATATATATATATATATATATATATATATATATATATTCAAATTCATTCGAAATGTTTACCATTTGCTTTCACGACCTACTCTAGACGGTACCAGAAATGGTTGCTTGCCCTGGTCACGGAGTTATTGTCAATGGATCATATTACTTCCACAATGACCACCCTAAGATCTCCTAAAGGGTTGCGAGCAGCCTTGCTGACATCTTTCCTAACAACGTCCCACCAGAAATAATCTAGGAAGTTGTAGTTATTGTAGCAAGGTGCCCACAAATCAACCAACCAGTGGTGCGGGATGTTGTTGAAAAACCACGACACCCATTCTTGCCTTGTGTATGTAAACAGAGTGCTGCTGAAAAGCCTATAAGGCCTTATGGTGGCTAGTTGTTCCATCTAATGCTTGGTTCCAATCTCTAGCTCGTCAATCAAAACGTTCACAATGAGCTTGAGGCTCTGGGGAAGGATGAGGGGAGGCATACCGTGGCCCTCACTTCTGACCACGCACAGTACGATCAATGAGTGGAATATTTCCTTTGGTTGATAGCCTGCGTGAGAAGCTTTCCGGAAAGCATTACTGCTTCCCTTGGTAGCCTGCGTGAGAAGCTATCGCTTCTCCAGCCCCCACGACCGTAGCCCAGGTTCTGGTGCTCATCTCTGTGGATGGTTGATTTGCTCACATCCATCTTTTTGACAAGTTTGCCCATGGCCTGACCAAGGTCTTCGGAGATCTGTCGGACACTAAAGACGAATTTCTTGTTTCTGGTAGTATCATAACGACGCTTTGTACACTATTTGCCCGTGGATGTTCGGCTCTTTCTAATTCTTTTTTTCGATAAATGAACAATAACCTTATTGTTCATTTATCACAAAAAAAAGAAAGGGCGAAGGAATTCACATACCTCCGTTTTCTGTTGGAGTTAAATGTTAGCTTATACAAAAGCCTTCTTAAAATTTCTCTTTTTAGAGAAATGGAAGGTTGCCTAGTCGTATATGTAACGCTCCTGAAGAGGGTTGAGGAAATCCAGAAGACTTCTCTAGCGGATTAAGGAATTCTTATTTTTACCCTTACCTAACCGCATTGACTAGAACGTTATCGTTCATTTATTAATATATATATATATATATATATATATATATATATATATATATATATATATATATATATATATGCTTATAAAGAGGGGTTAAATTTTAAAGTCATGATTAATGGTGAAAATCCCGGGGAAAATTAATTGTCCCATTAACTTCATCACTAAATTCTCAATTTATTTTATATCGCCATCTAAAAGATCAAATTAGGCTACTTTTAAGAAGCTTTTCAGTATTAAATCCTTTAAGTGTTTGTTTTACGTCTGTTGGAAACGACCTCTGGCAAGTAATCTCATAATTGCCGTCAAAAGGAGGAAATTGGGGGAATTATGACAGTTTTTGTACTTTTTTCATAGATTCTTCTGTTAACGCTAATTAGTTTAGGGAAAAGGGTGGGGACTAAAGGAGAGGACCTTTGTCAAAGATTCGTCGTTGTTACCCCCAATTTTTCAAGGTTGGTTTTGTTATAACTAAATGTATTTTAGAACACTTTAAATTTTGGGTTGTTTTGAACCCAACCCACCAGGGCAGAGTCAATTTCTTTGTTTGGCTATCTGCCACGACCGCATTAATTCCTTAGTACGTAAATCAAGCTATTGTTGTGAACAGGTGTTCCATAACAAAGTTAATGATTCGCCAGGATTAGGTTACCTTGCGAATCATAGATTCCAGTATCTCAAATCCCTCAGTTCCTAGCCAATTATTACCCAGTTTGCGCCGATGAATCGTGCTTTAACTCCTTCGCATGCGGCCTTAGTCAAACATTGTACATTAAAGATGCAAGCATTTATAGTTCCTAGAGGATGTTCTGGAGAATATATTTTTTTAAGTTCGTGATTTTTAGTTCCTATTCACTTTAGAAACTCTACTTTCCGGTCCTATTTTGTGTTGAATTAGTAGTGTGAAACCCTGATGAAATTTAGGACTCCTACAGATGTTAAAACATAAAATAATAAAAATTAAAATTAAAACTTGATAAAATGGGTTAAATCCTACCTCTCTGTGGAAAATAGATTTTAATCTCAAAGATCCGAGGGTAAATGGAGAAATGTATCTTACAGAACTCTTCTGATGATTACTGCCTTAGTGGATCTTATTCTTTGCTCTCTCTCCTCGGCTGAACTCGAGAATTGAACACAGCCCACTGGTTTACATATAGTCCAAATTATCTTAAAGGGTCAGGAAAATTCCATGAAGAAATGTTCCAAGTTTCATATGTAGGAAATATTCTTATGTTTGTACTTTGTGTAGAAGTTTAAATAACACGTACACAAGTGTACGCAGAAATACTCCGACACAAGCTGCGCGCCATCTCGTATCTCTAAATGCACCTCTCGCCTCGAATTCTCTGTCGCCCTTTTTCGCGCCACCGTAAACTCCGAGATGGCTCGAAGGCGTGAAAGACATACGGTCTGCCCAAAGCTGAAAAAAAGTCTTTCGCGCGACGATACTGATTTTATGAGAACTTGATATTCTCTCTCGATTTCTGCTCGCAAGGGAAATAAAAGGAAAACTTCTCCCTAGATTCAGGCAGAAGCTCTTGGACTTACGTCGAGTGTGTGAAGCTCGATCCACAAAGGAAACCGTTCGCCCGCTGCAAGGAAGGAACTTCTCGGGTAATTGGTTGTTGCCATCACGGTACTTGTAGGTGCCAAACTTCTTGAACCCTCCCCCCTTTAGAGTCTGAGGTTACACAGGACCTCCCTCTGCGGATTACCCTAGACGTAGCTAAGTAATCAGTTTTGGCTACCCACTCCAGGAGCCGAATAATCAAACAGGTACTTCGAGGAAGGAGTCCGATTTGAGTCACCGTTTGGCTCACCTTCGTGATCCGGCATAGGATCATTATATCACCGGTCTAGGATTACCTTCTCATTCGGTAACCTCGGACGGCCGGACTAGGTGCGATCATCGTCACCAGAAGAAGAACTTCACCGTCATTCTCAAATACACTTATGAACTCAAAGGTATCGTTAATTGAATTATCCCCTCCCCTAACTTCACCAGTTTATTTGTGAACTAGAATTCCCATCCTGAGCCCATAACCTCGAGTATTAGAAGTGCTTACTTAATTCAGTGCTTAATTCAATAATACTATTCCATTCTTTCTGTCGGGTTCCATTAAGACACAAGCATCCTAGTGAGTAATTTTCAAGTATAATCCCGACGACATTTTTTTAGACTTATTTATTCAGTGCAAGATTAATTCTATTTATATTTATATACGCTGTTGCTTTTTTCAAATTCATGTATATTAAAGATTATTTTTGTATATGTGTGTTTAACTATCTTGGACGATCCTTTGGCAATTATTAAGCATTCCTCTCGGCTTAAATCTCAATATTACACAGATCCACCCATGGTTGGCTTTTACCGAGTGGGGACACACTCAGGGGATCCTCATCTTACTTTTGATCAAAAGGTACCCAATGGGGTTATTCTTATTCACCGGAAGTGGCTAAGGTAGGTGTATTGAATACACTTCACCTCCGCTTTACCTCGGTGCGGTAATAAAATATATGTCCAGGAAGTGGGACTGGGATTACCAACTCACTAAACCTCGACACTTTGGCATCGATAATTTGAAACCTACCTTGGCTCTGAGGCGCTGTCCTTACTCGCTCCCTTTCTAATATTTCTTTCGATCATTAATTAGTTCCTTCTTCCTATTAGGCACTCATGGTGCCATGATAAAAGATTGATTTAGCTGTTTCCCTATCAGAATGATGTAAATATTGCTGAATATTAAAGAGAAATAGTGCAATTAAAATCCGCGATCTCTTTAATAGGTTTAAATACACTACTGCTCATAAATATTACTCTTAAAATTTAAAATTAAATATAAATTTACACATAAAAAGAAAGTAAATGAATCATTAGAGTTATTGAAGAACATGACAAAAGAAACAGATTTAACCCTTTAAAATTACATCGCTTCTGTGTGTAATTAGAATTAATTTCATGTCTGTTTCATTCTAAATACACAATTTGATGTTTATTTTTGTATTTTCTCATAATGTGAACATTCACTTATTTGGATCGTAAATAATACACGATTATTGAATACAGTTTTAATTACAGTTAACAAAACGTGTTTACTTCAAACAATAATTAAAATATGTTGTTTCAAAATTAAATTAAATATTTTGACAATTCATTCATATTAGAACAATGGCAATAACAGTCAAAACAAAACAATCAAAACAGTGAAATAGTGTACCAAACACTAT
Source organism: Ceratothoa steindachneri (assembly GCA_963969495.1). Lineage (NCBI taxonomy): Eukaryota > Metazoa > Arthropoda > Malacostraca > Isopoda > Cymothoidae > Ceratothoa > Ceratothoa steindachneri. The sequence continues at coordinate 53,099,481 of OZ018339.1, read as the reverse complement.
TGGTGCTACTTGCTTACTTAGCGTGGAAAGCTTCGCTACAGTGTCTGTGCATCCGTTTGTCACACTTTTCGCAATTCACTCGTGTGTTTTTCCAGCACACAACACATCATCCTTGTGTACATGATACCAGGTAATGGTTTACGCCGTCATATCTTGCAGTCTTGGGTGGAGGCGCTGTTGGTCTTGCTCGAGAAAGCCCTTCGTGTTACGATTCCACAAGTGACTCGGCAACAGTTTTTCTGAACTCGAAATGGAACAATTTATCTTCATGATTGACGTGATCATAAAATTTATAAGCTGCAACAATTGCTAAGTTTAGGACATGAGAAAACAAGTTCCACCACGATTTCTTTGATCAGAGTTTAGGCCTGTAGGATGACAGCATGCGATCACATACGTACACACCAGCCATGTCTATTTCATACATTTTTATGGCGTAAGGCTGAGCCACTCACTTTTTCTTTCATGTTTCACTCTTTTCTCAATTTTTCCTACAGGAGAAACTCCCCAATAGTTACTAGCCACGGTTACTCTACAATTGTAGTGCCATTTGACACATAGAATGGTTCCGTCTGACCTGTGGTCGTAAGTCCCTTTATCTGTTTTCTTCTTCTCTCTATCAGGCATTAGAGGGCAACGTTCAGTACGATTCACTCAGACTGTTCCACAACCATGGACGTTTTTCTTAGCTAACTTTGTCAAATACTGGTGACTGGCGAAAAGTTGTGGAAGAACACTACGTGAGATTCCTGCTTTTCTAGAGGTTGAGGCATTGTATTCACTACATGGTATGCCAAAGGACCTGCTCTGCTGCTATCCTGCCGCAGTAAACTTCAAAATTATAAGAAAAGTCGTTCGAGCCGCACAACCTCTATACTTGGTAGCCGAATCTCACTTTTTTATAAACTGCCTTGCGCTGTGGAGACCTCGGTAAGGAACCATCGATTCATCGATGCCTAGGAATTCGTAATATATTCCAAACTGTTGGCACTGTGTTTTCAGCATCTCAAACAAGGTTAGAACTTTCGCTACTTTAGACTGCAACATATTTTGATTATTTTATCAGCAATATGCAGAAATCGTTTGCTCAGCTTGAACCTGTCCCTGCTAATTGTTTTGTGGAAGATCGGTGCTTCCAAAGAGCAGTTCGCGGAACAGTAATCATTTTCTGAGGGTAGTCTATGGTAGCCACTTATCGAGAGTAGTCTTAAAAAACAGGACATTTCTTCTGTGTCAACGCTAAATGTCTTGATTGTTTTTTTCTCTCTTAGCATACAAATTCATTTGCTCTGTGATGTGATATGAATTATCATGTCGGGAATAAAGAACATCAGAAAGATAACAAAAACATCTTTACCACTGTGCTGGAAGATATCATCTTGTGATTGCAGCGGTGTAATTGGTCAGAGAAGCACATTTTCATTTTTACGCCATCTTTTGCTCGCACCAAAATCGACCTCAATATCGCTAGCAACTTCTTCAGGCTCAGTGTCCTGGTCCAGATTACCATCATTGTTTTCTTTGTCGTTGACAATATTGTTCGCTGTGACGTTGGTCGATATTATCTTTTTCGTATTCAAGGAATCAAGACCGATAAATGCCTCTGTTAGGCCTGAGCCTATGATAAAAAAAATGAGGTAGTGATAAAGAGGCAACCATTTTATAAACCAATCTACTCATTCGACACTTTGACGAGTGTTATGTCGATTTATGCGACCAGATAAGTGAAAAGTTGCTTCATCACTGAAGAACATGTTATTCAAGATAGAAGGCTCATTTTTGTGATGGTGTATGAGTGTCTCACATAGCTCTACACTTAGATCCAAGTCCTCTTCCATAAGCTTTTGAACAAATTGTATCTTAGGAGAAAACATTTTTAAGTCTCTACGTAGTATCATTTGAATGGTTGAAGCATGAATGGCTAATTCCCGCGAGGCTCTATTTATAGACTTCCCTCGTCTTCTGGTGAAAGCTTCTTCAACGATAGCAATGTTCCCTTAGAACGGCTACTTCTATGTCTTCCTGTGCATGGTCTATCAGCAAAAGAGCCTGTTTCCATAAATATTTTATGAATGGAATAAATTGTACAACGTGCTAGGCAAGTACAAAGTCTCATAGAAAGCACAAAATCTTCTTAGAGTTTCGGTTGGAGATTGGTAAACTTCCTGCCAAAGCAAAGATTTTACCCTTCCTTTCCAAACTCAAATGACCACCCGTTTTAACAGATGTAAGAATCAACTTATATACCAACAAAGTCTAATTTAATGAATTATATTATGTTACGAAATTGAAGTCCTCGGTTTAAAATATGAAAAAAAATGTAGCGGGGTTTTTGAATTACCCCATGATTTCGTATATTCTTTGATATGACATTTCCAAAGGTTATGATGGTTTGACGTTCTAAAATGGATTTTGAACACTCGAGAGACATAATAATCACAGATGAAGATGATTTTCAGATGTTTGAAGCATACAGGCTTTACAAAATTGTACTGACGAATACTTAAAAATGGGAAAACAAACGCTGATAAAATTTAGTTAAAAATTTCTTATACTATCATCGAGGTAGGATATTAACGATATAATTATGATATAAAGTATAGCAAATATATGGTAAAAAGGAATAACTATAAAAATGATATTTTAAGGAATGTAAAAATAAAACTTAAAATGTGCGCTCTTTTTTGTTAACTTAATTCTAACTGAATTCTTTAAAAATCAATCAATTATCATAATTTGGATAAGAATTTTATGTTTTGATTCAGGTTTTTTTAAATTTTAGTGGTGGTATTACTGTAAATACTTTCAAAAATTTATGCTCTCATGTTGTTTTTCGAGGAAGATTTGCATACCTTTCCTGGCCCAGAAAATCAGCTGGATTATATACATACACCCCGTAGACAAAAGTATAAAGAAACTTATGGAATATGAAATCATCGATATAACGTAATTATAATTTTATGGTAAATGAATTCAGTATATCTGTTATTTATTTATTTATTTTTTATTATTTCAATATCTAGTTGAATCTCCTTTTGGTTAATTTGCAGCCCATAATTCTTCGTGGCTTGGATTTTATCAAATTTTCACAAATTTGAGACGTTATCTTTTCCAACTCAGCTTGCAATTTTTCATACAGTTCTGTTTTAGTTGTGCTTGTTGTACCTCTTTTTGTTTTTTCCAGCACCCATCACGATGTTCTATTGGATTTAATTCTGGGCTCTGGACTAGCCGTCTATAGGGGTGTTTGCCCATTTATCCAAACCAATTTTTTGTTAGTTGAATGCATGACATGGGGATTTGTCGTCCAGTAAGACAGCGCTTTCCGCGGCAAGCAGCCTCTTGTGATCTGTCTCCAGAAGGTTTACAGACATTCACGTCTCGGTCTTTACCCAACGAACGGCCCCTATGTCCACTTGAAGATAAGCAGTGAGGGAACTTTCCTTCAATGGAAATGCCATGGACGCTCGACTATCTGGAATAGGCTGCAGCTGCGGAGACTACTCTCTTCGTGCTCTTATTTTGTTTCTTGTCTTCAGGAGGCAATGGTTGTGCATGTTCCCTGCCAACCATCAGGAGTACAAAGGTTTTTCAACCACAGAAGAACTAGATAGGGGTCCGTTGGATGTATGAGAAATTAACAACACACATGAAGTTTGTGCACTATTTGGCTTTAAATATCTCCTTTCAAGCATTGGGATAATTTCGCCGTCTCTTTGCATGGGTCTCGGGGCCCTTTTAGCTCCTCAGGTATTATAACGGCATATACCACCTCTGGGGAATAACACGACTAATCCGACCGTTCAAGTCATGGCAGACCTGCTCTAAGGGGCGTAGTTTGGTTGGCTAAATGAGGATGAATTCATATATCAGAGTCGGAGAACAACTCCATTATTTTGCCTCAAATTTTCCCTGTGCTTTCCAAACATACAGCCCAATTTGGGGTGTAAGGTGTTCTATGGCCTTCGTGGTAGAGATAGGTTTACCATCCAACTCTAATTTACCTGGGTGATTCCTCCTTAGAAATCACATCAATAGTGTTTGGAGATAGCGATGTTCCTGGCATTCTTGGAAACTGCTAATTAATCTATTTTTATAAAGCAGTTTAGGTCAGTTAATGACACCGTTGACTTTTTACCCCACCCTCTCATCGCCGTAGGCCTGTTTCCTATTCATGAAATATGTGGTCGTTTTGCACACTTTCTGGGTTTTAGCGGTTGGCCCAGGCTGAGACAGCCCTTGTAGAGCAATCGATATGCATATAATCTTTATAAGTGCCACCAGTAAGATTTTGATGTGTTAATTTCCTCAATCAAGGACCAGGTTCCGAGATGTTTCGAGGCACGCTCGGCACTCCCCTTGGCTTTAATAGAAGGAGATACCCCTCTTGCAAAGGTGTGGGGACGCGTCAAAAGGATTATTGACATGTTCTCACAAAACCTTGCCATCCTACAAGAAGATAAGACTATAATATCGTGCTCTGCTTCCAAAGAGGAGTCTTTCGTGACGGCTTTCTCTGCATTTTAAACTTGGAGGCTTCTATTCCAGCATTTCAAGCACGGCGTGGGTTTGATTAAGGTTACCAACCGAACTTCTCGTCCATAGGCGAATCCTTCAATGAACTGTTTACACTAAGCGAGTTACGTTCCACCGTCCCTTCCTGCGCAATTACCGCCACTGGTCCCGATAATATCCCAAATACCATGCTTCGAGATTTTGTGAATAATCCAAAGCGTTTTGGCAACCTTGTTCTACAGGATCTTGAAAAAGTATTGTCGGGGTTTACGGCCGAGTACGTATGTACGTTTGATTCGTACATGAATGAATCCGTTCGACTTTTCTCTAAGACTGCTCTAATTTAATCCTTTAATCAGGGGGTTTCGCATTATGCTATATCTATTGCTAGTGCTGCGTTAGAGGATCTAATTAAATAACTTCGACAAAATATACTTTTAATCAGATAAAAGAACGAAGTATTAAATCTTTAAATTTCACTAATTCTTTAGCAAGAAGGTCTAATAAAAATTAACATTACAGATGAGTAATACGGGATGGTTGACGCAAAAATCACTTTTAATACACGCGATGTAAACTTAATTAAGGAGAGTTCTTAAGTCATTGGAAATTGAAATAGTTGGGTTAAGACTACCAGATTGAAATGGTTTTGTCACGAACACACTTTCGCACGGAATGTGAAATAACAAAAATTGAATAATTTTTTATTCGTTTTACCTTTAACTCAGAGTGTGTCGACAGTTGGGTGACCTTGAAAGTGAGCCTCCTCGATGAGTTGGTCTGCTGACGTCCTCGCCTCAGTGAGGACGGTTGGGAAAAGAGCTGATGCTTCTCACTGGGTGGTGGAGGCGCGTGGCGATGCTTCTCTCGACTTGAAGATGTAAGTGAGGGGATCTTGGATGGATGGAAGTTATCCCGATCCCTGTGTCACCAATTCTAGCTTCTCGATGATGAGACTTAACCAAGATATGAATCTTTTCTCGAATAGGAATTCACTTTGGCCTTCGTCAATGGTGAGGGGTATCTTTGCTTTTTCAGCAAACTGAAATACGTGATTTTCTTTGGACGAGAATAATAAGAGAGTTGGTCTCGCTACCACTAGTCTGCTCTTCTAAGAGACCAAAGGAACAGCCTCTGGAGGAAAAGTCCCGCTTGGTTCTAACTATCTTCTTGATTCCTTATTTAACTCAAGGACTCGTTTTCTTTTCTCGAGGGATACACGGCTTCTCACAAAATTTCTCAAGATCGAACTATATATTCGTCTATTATCCCCTGGGGGAAGGGAGACGAGGGACTTTAGGAGGGGCAAATCCTCCCTAGCCCACAGTAAGCTTCTCCTAAAGCATAAATTTTCAACGCTATGACACTTCGCCCCTTCAGGTTTACGCACGGGGAAGGTGAGATTTCGTTTATTTGGCGAAAAATAGACACAAACAATCGGAGGGGACAGTAAGTCTCTACCTAGATTTTCTGCCGACGAAGCCTTAGGCTGCAAGATTTTCATTCTAAAGGCCCTTACACCCTCCTATCTTTATATTAACGGACTACACCACTAGTCCCGTAAAGTACGAAATCTGCTGACCGAAATCCTTCTTTGCGAGCGACTTCAAAGGATCTTGGGGCAGCGGGAAAAAGGGAGGGGGAGTGAAAGTCTTGGCCCATGTGAAAGGTAACGGTTGTCGTTGTATAAACAAACTAGCATTTGCTTGTCATCGTTATATTTATTCCTCTACAAGTATATCTACTAAGATTCAGCCAAGACTGAGGTGATGTACCCTGAGCCGGAATTGTTTCTAAATGAGACTCACATGAATATGGTAGAATTGCACAGTTTGCCTACTTGGTCTTGTCTTTGACCGAGCTCCACGAGAGAGGCTCAGATTCGCAGATTTAGGGTGTCATGTACTCATACCATGGATATACTTCGTTCCGTACCATTCATAACATAAAAGGGGTGGTAGGGCTATTTTTACTTTCTACATCTTTGTTCTTTCTAATCTTGACTACAGATGCGACTCTTACTCATCCAAAACCGAGCGAGAATTGAGGAAAGTGGACTCATTCTTCCACTTTGGTCTCCGTATGGTAAACGGTGCTTTCCGCGCATAGCCTGTAAAACTCTCCTTGTAAATGTTGGGAAGATGCCGCTCACTCTACGGTGTACACATTGCATTGTTTGAAAGAGCACAACATCTCCCTTTTTAAACAATGTCTTGCAACTAATCTGGGACCGATCTCTTCGGTACCTATTCCACCGTGAGACAGAGATCATACTCTCAGGTCGAGGCGTCTGTGGTTCTTCCCAGTAAGCCGTCCTGGAAGGAAGAACCTTTGAACATCTGTCGCAATGTTTCTGCTCCCAAAGCTTCTACAACACTAGGATTACTACGTTCACATTTCTTAGAGCCCATGTTTTGCAAAGGTGTTGCCGTAAAAATGTATTAGGATGGCTCTAAATCCAAAAAAGGGGTCGCCTACCATGACTTGTTCCTATTGTTTCAAGACGATGAGTCGCTTTCATGCCTTACATCTGAGTTTATGAAAATGCTGATGGCAATACTCCGCTGGGTGCGAAAGAATACACGTCATCCCGGTATGGAAACCAAAATTTTGATTTTTAATGACACAATGTACATAATAAGTGCGATCAAAGCGTTGGCTTATGGCACATCATTGGTTCGATAACCCATTACACCATTGCTTTCGCAAACTACACGATCACTCACAAAAAACGGGCCCCAAATTTCGATAGGCCTCACTTCTTATTTCTATAGGAATGAATGAAACTTTGGTGATAGTCAGATTATTGTGTTAAAAAACTTCATATCAAAAATTAGAGTCTTTGGACTTTTCTTCTTAATTCTAGAGCACGTGTTCGTGATGACCTCCATTTAGCTCTGTGCATTTCTTGAGGCGCAGCACAAAGTTGTCCATGACGTCCTTACAAGCCGACCGACTAATGGCTCTGATCTCCTCCCTAATGGCTTTCTTGAGTTCCGTGATGGTTCGAGTCTCCATGCGTACATTTTGTCTTTAAGTTAACCCGAGAGAAGGAAATCTGGGGGGGCTAAGGTCTGGGCTGTGAGGTGCCTACTCAAAATCAGTCTTGAGACCGATCACACGGCCACCAAAGTTCTCTGTCAATGCCGTGCACTTAGGGGAGTGTAGGGCCTTGGTGGCTACCTTATTTGGCCTGGAGGTCTCCCAGAAGACATTTGTCTTCGAGTTTACCTTTACTTCAAGATGGAAGTGAGCTTCATCTGAGGTCCGAAGGAGGTTAAGGAAAGTTGGGGTATTCTGAATTTTCTCCAGTATGTTGACTGCTATAGACTTTCTCTACTCCTTATCTAAGTCTATAAGGGTCTGATTCCTCTGTATTATGTATGGCTAAACTTTTACATCTATTAATAGCACTCTCCGGCAAGTCTCAGGGTATATACCGAGGGACTGACTTCTATTGTGCACAGAGCATTTCGGAGTCTGCTGAACTGACTCTCTGACGCTCTCGACCAGCTCAGTTTTACGCTTTCTAGGTCGTTCTGAATGGCTTGGACGGTTGTCATTCGCTGCATTGAAGTTTTCCATTGTCCCATAGTTCTCTAAGTGATCCGTCATCCAGGTCCTAAATTCTTCTCTTGGAGGGGGATTTTTCACATTCGAACTGATGCACTAAAGTGTCCTGCGCTTTCTTGAATAAACCTGTCTTGTAGTATTGTTTGACGCAGTATAATTTTTGCTGGAGCTCCCATTGAAATCTAGTTGTGTTCACAGACGTGGTTTCTGTCATGTCCTGCAAAGTAAGGGTGATTAGTGAAGAAATGAATGAAGGATATATCACCAAAAGTGTGTGCAGGGCCGTTTTGGAGATTGGCCCTGTAGAAGCATTATGAGATTATCGTCTGTTGTAGCTTAAGGAAAAGAATGTATGTGAAAAATGACCTGAGCTTGAATACCAAAGTAGCAGTCTACAGGGTAGTATGTATCTCGACTCTAACATACGGATGTGAAGCCTGGACCACATACAGCCGCCACATGAAAATGTTGAAGGCCTTCCACATATATTGCCTTCAGCGTATTCTGGGAATCACTTGGAGAGATATGATTGCCCACAACCAAATATTTAAGAAAACTTCATCTATCAGCATAAAAACTATTATTACACAACACCAGCTCAGATGGCTTGGACGCGTAATAAGGATGCCAGAAGACCGACTACCGCGAAAATTACTCTACAGCCAATTAAACGAAGGTCAACGTTCAGCAGACGGCCAAAAGAAAATTTACGAAGACAATATTAACGGAACTTTAAAGAAAATAAATAAAAACCCAACAAATCTGGAAGACTTTGCCGCCGATCAAGGAAAATATGCCGTGAGGGGGCAGAAAAACTGGAAAAAAACATTAGACAATCGAAAAATGACAGACGTACAAGGAGGCACGCCCGTCAACCTAACCGTGTACCACCCGACGTGAACTTTACCTGTCCTGTCTGCAACAGAGTGTGCAGATCAAGAATAGGACTCTACAACCATCAACGGAGTCACCGATGATCCAGAGGAGAGCGTCGTCATCGGATACGATGGACTTCTATAAGCAAGCAAGTAAGTAAGTGAGGATGTCAGAAAATGAGCGCGCTGAATAGAGTGCCAAGCAGACTGAATACTCTTCCCCACTCTGACTGCATAGCAGGAATCATGACAAAGAAAATGGAAGACTGTAAAGGCAAAACGAGAAACTAAGTTCACTCGGCCCCAAAACAAGAAATAAATAGGTCTACAGGAAGGTGCTTAGATAACTGCGAGGGTATAATGATACAATGAAGGATTCAAATGTATTAAATGAATACAGTGCACAAAAGGGTAACACTAGATACAACGCGTTAAATATATACAGTGCACAAACGCGTCACATCAAATTCAAACGTATTAAATGAACATATTTCACAAACGGGTGTATTAAATATGTCAAAGGATTAAACCACAAACGAAAACACGTTAGAAACTAAACACTGCTACTCCGGACAATCGGTACAGGAACGGAATATATCCCCTATATTACGTCCTTTATAAAAAGCTGTAGGTCTCGACAACGAGAACTTGAGAATGGGGCGTAAGATGAAAATAAATATTCCAAATACCTGTCACGGGAATAGTGAGGCAATACACGGATGGCGGTTGTCCTGGAAACGGGGAGAGTCGTACGAGCCCAAGCGAATTCCGACTTTCTGTTGAGAGTGAGGGAGACGAGTAAATCGGGAGCTTGCAATCGGTGCAGCGGCAGATGCTGGCAGGGGTCTGTAGGTATCAGCAGGTCCTCGCTGTATGAACTCTTGATCGGCTCTATTTCTCATGTCTTACGTCTTGAAAAAGGTAAAACTAAAGGTGTATAGTCATAGTATAGTGGATAGGGTTTTTAGGATAAGTGGTGAAGAGGAATGAGTTAGAGTTAGTTGCTGGGTGACCAGCCATCTCTTGGGTTCTTATTCTTTTATTTTTCTTTATTAATCTTCTGTATTCTTGATGGGGCTCTCGCGCCTCTGTAGTTCTTCAATAGTTTGCATTTTTTGTTGTTTTTTTTGTTGCTGATTTCCTTGATTTGGTTTCTGCTTTGAGTCTGCAATCTTACCTTGCAGAGTATGAGGGAGTCCCTATTTATACCCTTCATCATGAACGCCTATGTGACGAAATTCAGCCGGCTTTCAGTTCGTCGACGCGCGCTCCAGCCTCAACGGCGTAAACTAGGTACTAAGTTATCATACCGCGCTTCCCAGGAGTTAGGATATAATAATTTATGTTTGATTTCATTGTCATTTTCATTAATTTATATATTTCAATGATCATTAATTTAAAAGTAACATATTCAGTAATTTTCTAAAGAATGATAATTTGGCTTGGCTAAACTTTGATGTTAACCAGGTGTTACATTTTTCACTAAAATTTAATATCGCGTGACTCATGACAAAGGCTCCGGCGCAAAAGAAAAGGCGTCGGATCTCTCAGTTCTCTCAAAAAGGTTAACTTCATCGTATTGTTAACGAAAGGCATTCTGGACGTCTTTTTCAGTAAATTCATTGTTACAAGAGAAAGTTAATGATAGCTTACCCAAAATACTAACAAGAGGAATAAGCTATTCAAGGCGGCAACGATATTCTCTGGAACGAAATATCATAAATCCCTGGATACAGTATTAGTCCTTTTCTCAAGGTAACCCAATCATTTATCATCCTCTTTGCTCATGTTATGTTTAACTCATTAAAAGTTCTTATAAGGACGTAAGTTACAAAAGGGTCGTAAAGCACGTGGTAGGTTATCCTTACAGAGATATCTCACGGGAACCTAAATTTCGATGCTATTTTCCCGCGACTTTTCCTAAATATACTCTTTTGGCTGTATGGTTTAGGTCGTTGTTTTTTTCGCCTCCTCCATACTATCCGTCAGATATTTCATCCCGGGGGATCTTTGCGTTCGATATCTGTCTTTGTACGGACGAGTGGCGTCATTACCGATAGCTTCTCTTGCGTATTCGTGACAAGTTTTTGCACTTACGATTTTGGACTGATTTAGTTCTTGGAAGGGGTAGACTTTCTTCATTCTAATTAATTTAGAGGGGACTATTGGGCGCATACTCGGAATCCAGAGGAAGGAGACCTCCCTATAGCACCTGATCGTGCTTTTATAATTTTGTTTTTGTCTGTCATTTTCTTTGTTTGTTGGTGAGTTGAAGTTTGTTGTGGTTCTTCGTTTTTAATTTAGTTAAGCTATTTTCCTCCTAAAGTATAAATGAGAATATATTTTGTAATTTCAGTGGATATATATATATATATATATATATATATATATATATATATATATATATCACAACCTAAACTTAACATTCAATTAAATTTGAACGGAATACTGCCGAGCTGTAGTACGAAGTACGACGGTTACTTAATCTCCTCCTATGAAGGTTCATCACCTCTTTGGGCATGACCGGGAATTTGAACTTCGTTGTAAAGCCTCCCCCTTTTGACCTTGTCTCAATTTGCTCGCAAGTTTGTCAGTACGTTCGCACTTGCTGATCTCTTTGTTTGTTTGAATATGTGTGTTCATCCATTGATATATAAACCAATGTTCTGCTCGTTTTATTTGTAATTTTACTTTATCTCTGAATAAAATACGAGTGTATCGAAAAGCGTCAAATAAATAGTGTTTTTCTAAAGGATTCTTCTCGTATTTCTCCCCATTAAATTTAAAATCCGAGTTTTAATGAAATTCGGAGAACTTATCCACGCCCTCAACTCAGCAGTCGCTTTTAACAAAACTTGCTACGATGAAGATATATTGCTCCACTTTACCTATATATATATATATATATATATATATATATATATATATATATATATATAATTTTTTATTAGATTATAGTTCCTGTAGTTAGCTAATAAAGGCATTTTCTTTCAGTAGAAGAAACATGAGGGGAGGGGGGGGGGGGGTAGGCAGCATAAAATAGTAAGATAAATTGTAGGGAGGTAGTGTCGGTGACCCCGTTCCCGTCCCGACAGTGGGTCGGGGACCCTCACACCTATTTCAGACCCCACCCAAGCTTCCCAGACCATCGCAAGAGCAGACCCGCTGCCTCCCGGGGTCTCTCCCAGAGATCCACCGGGCCTAGGTCTGTGTTTATCTGTGGACAGTTGAAGAGATGTGTGGTGTCGTGTATCTGTCTTGAGCATTTAGAGCTGTTTGGTGTTTTACGTGTTGTGGGAGATATTTTGTGCATGTATGACGTCACAAGGGGTGATTTGTTTGTTCGTATCTGTGCTAGTGTTCTTCTGATCTGCTTTGTGAGTGTTTGTCTGAGTTGTGTATGGTTGGAGGGGGTGCACTTAATATTTTGTTGTGGGTTCTGTTTGTCAAGTATTGTTGTATGATCTGAGAGTGGATTGTTTTCATGTTTTGCTTGATTGTGTTATCTGTTGTTGCGTTAGGGTCTGCGTCTAGGTTGGTGGTGTAGTTGTTGTCGTTATCGAAAATGGTCTGTTTTTTGTGTCGGTGATTTGGAGGTTGCCTGGTGATGTGGTGGAAGGGATGATTTGGATGTTGTGTTTTCTGCCTGAGTTGTGATGCATGTAGTTTTAGGTGATATTTGATTGGTATGATGTTTGTCTCGTCGTGTAGATGTTGGGTGTTGGTGTCAAGAGTGAATCCTTTGGCAGTGCAGAGGGCTTTGTTTTGTCTTGTCTGTAGTTTTTTGGTGTTGGTTTCTGAAATTATTTGAGACCAGATTGTGTTGGCGTATTCTAGTGCTGGTCTTGTGATTGTCTTGTATGTGTTAATGAGCGTTTCCTTGGTTTTCCCCCAGTGTCTAGTTGGGAGTGCCTTGATGACTTTGAGTGTCTTCGTGGCCTTGACTATCGTGTTTTGTATGTGTTTTTAGTATGTAAGTTTGGGATCAAAAGTGAGGCCAAGGATCTTGGGTTCTTTTCTGGTGGGGAGTAGTATGTTTTCTATGTTTAATTTAGGGTTGTGTTGTATTCTGCCGGGTCTGGTTTGAAGAGAGTGGTCATTGTTTTGGTGGTGTTTAGTTTTAGTGAGTTTTCTATTGTCCATGTGCGTATTCTGTTCATGTAAGGTTGTGTCTCTTGTGCAGCGGCTTCTGGTTTGTTGTGTGAGGAGAGTATTTTGATGTCGTCTGCGTAGCTGATAATTTTTACTGTTTGTGGGGAGTTGGTATATCTGAGGTGTAGATGTTAAAAAGTGTTGGGGAAAGTACTCCTCCTTGGGAAACTCCGGATTTTGTGTGTTGGGGGTTAGATTTTGTGTTTTTGTATTTGGGTGTATTGGAGTCGTCACTTCATGTAGTTTGCTATGTACTTGATGAGGGTGGTGGGTATGGTGAGTTTGTAGATCTTGTTGATTAGTTTGTGTACGTTTACTGTGTCGAATGCTTTGGATATGTCAAGGGCGACTGCTATGATTCTATGTGGTGAAATTTTCTTGTTAAATCGATTTGTGATTATGTTGTTTATTGTGTGTAATGCTGTGGTGGTTGAGTGCATGGGTTTGAATCCATGTTGGTGTGGTGTGTTTGGGATGTTGGATGTGATGTTGGGTAGGATAATTTTTTTCTAGTGTTTTGGTTATGGGGGAAAGCAGCGCTATTGGTCTGTAGGAGTCTCCTTTGTTTATGTCTTTGTTTGGTTTGGGTATTGGAATTATTTTTGCTGCTTTCCATTGTTTAGGTATGCTGTTTGTGTTTATGGCAGGTTGTAAGTGTGTGTGAGGAAGTTTATGGCGTTTTGACCTAGGTGTTTAAGGTGTTTGATGTTTATGTCAGGGTCGGTGGAGTTGTTGTCTCTTGCTTGTTTTATGGCTCTGATGGTCTGTTCTTTTGTGGTTGTGAATTGTGGTTTGTGAAGGTTTTTTGTAAATCTGTCTATTTTCCTTTTTTCATTTTTCGTTTGGTCTATGGTCGTGTTTGTGAATTGTTTATTGAAGTGTTCTCCTTTTTATATGGGTGTTGTGCGTTCTTGGATTTCGAAGGTGATGGTGTTGTTTTGTGGCTGTGTTGGTTTTTGTTTGTGAGTCCAGCTATGGTTTTCCAGAGTTTGTGTGTGTTTCTTTTATTGTCCCATTTCTGGTCTAGGTGATGTTTCCATGATTCTTGTTTGTGTTCTTATATGGCGAGTGGATCGATGCGCTTATCTGTGGCTCTTTTTACGGTTCAAGTTATCATTTGTGCTGTGTTTTATTTTTTTTGCAGTGTTATTGCCTGTGCTTTCACCATTTGCTGTGTTGCTTTTTAGTGGGGTTTTTTTCAAGCCACCCGTTGTTACTTCCGCTCTGTCTTCCCGCCTCCCCCTCACCGACCGCTAATCCTGATTCGTCACTATTTTTTTCCCTCGTTTCTTGTTTATATCGTAATTTTATTTGTTCACACTATTCGATTACTCTTTATTTTGTCTCGATTGTTGCTTCTCCCGTTATTGTGTCGCTTAAGCCACTCTACTTATATAGTTAATTTGCTTTTCCCATTATTGTGTCGCTTAGCCACTATGATTGATAGGTTAACGATTCTTGACCTCAATGGAACTGCTACCAGTGTTTCTCAAAACACTCTTACTCACATTAATGCATTGGGAATTTCTCGTTCCCGCCGCCAGACTAAACGTGGTTTCCTTTTAGCTCCTGCTCTTAGAAAACTTTTTTACTAGAATCACCTCCCCCCCATTTACCCCTGATTCTTCTTCACCTGCCCCTTTACCCGTTCTCTCAGCGTCTCTCCTCAATGTCAGAAGCCTCTCGAAGAAGGCTGACTACATTCATGACCTGCTCGTTAACACTCAAGTCACTCTCCTTGGATTCACGGAAACTTGGCTTGCCCCTTCTGCTTGCTGTTTAAATATCGCTACCCCTGATGGTTACGTCCATTGCCATACCTTCCGTAACTCTCGCGGTGGTGGAGTTGCTCTCATTCACAGTGCCTCCTTCCCTCTAAATAATCTGCCCTCTCCGCCTCTTCTTTCTTTTGAGGCCCTCATCAATGTCTCTGATTCCCTTCACCTCTCTAACTATCTTAGTTCTCTACCGCCCCCCCCCAGCTCCTCCCTCGAGCTTTTTCTTGATGAATTTAGTAACCTCCTCGCTGGCCTCTCCCCCACTGGTTTGCTGCTAATCCTCGGTGATTTCAACCTTCCTGGCCACAATCCTAATTTCAAAGCCTTTTCTGAAATCCTTGATCTCTTCTCCCTCACCTAACACGTTTCTTCCCCTACCCACTCTCACGGTAACATTTTAGACCTTGTAATCTCTGACTGTCTTATTTCCAATCTGACGACTACAAATTTATCCAATGCTATATCTGATCACTTTCTTATCAATTTCAATTTCTCTACCCCATTTTATATACCTTCCCAGCTGTCTCATAATCCTAAGCCTTTCCGTCGACTTGCCTCCATTGATATTCCCTCCCTATCTAATGATGTGGCCTCCAAACTTCCTCCCATTGATGCTTCTACCTCTCCTGACCAGATTCTCTCTTCTTTGGAGCAACCCCTTCTCACTTGTCTTGATGCCCACTCTCCCCTTGTCACCCCTTCGAACTCCCGTTGTCACCGTGCCCCTTGGTACTCTATGAAACTCCTGCGTGCTAGGCAGTCCATGCGTGCCCATGAAAGAGTCCTTAGAAAGGCTCGCACCCGTGGGCAAGACATGACCCCTCTCTTGCTGGCGTTCCGACTTGCGACAGCTTCCTACGTTGAGAAATTAAAATCTGCTCGTAAGGCCTACTCACGTAATCTGCTTACTGATAATAGGAATGATCCCCGTACCGTCTTCCGTCTGCTCTCCCGTCTTACTTCCCCAGCCCAGGTCTCCCCACCCATTAGCCCTGCTACTCTCTCGAATTTCTTCACAGATAAGGTCACTAACCTCCGTGCCTCCCTCCCTCAGCCTTCTGTTTCGGCTCCTGCTATTCTCCCTGACTTCCCGCCTCAGCTGCTTATCGTTTTCCCAGCTGTGACCACGTTGGAGCTTACAGCCCTGCTCTCGCGTTCTAAGAAATCGGGCTCCCCAAAGGACATTTTTCCGCCTAAACTGTTATGTAAAATTCTGCCTCTCTCTCTCTTTTTCATAACGAAAATAGAGGGAGAGGTGACGCCCCCTTGTCGCGGGAAGAGAGCTTGTGTGGACCTTGGACTTTTCGAGCTATGTCGGCGGGGGTACCGCTCCTGGGTACCCCTGGTAGGGCTTCCCTTGTCGATTTGGTCGGAAACGAGGTTTCAGACTAAGTGCGTCATTCCTTCCTTTTTCTACTCTATCCCTCTCCTTTTTTTACTTTTATCCTATCTCCCACTCATACAAAAAGAAAAAAAAGCCTACTTCTATCGTGTCACTCTCTCCCTTTTTTCCTTTATCTACCTATAAGGACCTGGCAGCTACCTCATGCGTCAGAAGAGAGGCTTTGGAACCTCTATAAACAACGGCAATCGACGCTCACTGGTTGCGAGAGACTAGGACTAGAGGTGTCCTAGGCGTTGGGGCACGATGAATGGGATGAGGGTAGTGCCCCGTTAATCCCTTCCCTGGCGCGTAATTATTGACCGTTCCCAGTGCCCGTTGACGGGTGCTTATGGTAGCATTGGTCCGAGGTGACGGCCCTTTGTTCCCATGTTGGTTGTCAGGCCAATAAAAAGCCTTGGGTCGAGTTCCTTGGTGTGGCGGGATATCCATTGAACGCTACTCCGAGATCCTGGCCGTTGTGAAGGGAACTAGTAGGAGTTTAGTAAGGGGCGTGCTTCGTTGTTGTTCACCTGGTGAGAAATCGATGGCCCCTTCGGGGACCGTCAGTCCTGCTTGGTTGGGAGCCACGGCACGCCGAGGTTTTACGACTCGGTCGGACGAACAGCAGCACATGGAGCGTGCCTTCTGAAAGATCCGAAACCTCTCCGATCGATAGGCGGGAGCGACTCACGCTGGGAGAACTCACCAACCCCCCTTTTTATCATTGATTGGTCAAGAGTTTTTAGAGAGAAAGAAAGCGCTCAAAATGACAGGCAAAAAAGGACCCGTTCGTCTTAAACACAACTGTGCAATATGCCAGTTAGAAAAGTGGCGCGTTGACTTTCCGGAGGGCTGCTACTCAAAATGCAGCCCTGAAAGTATCTGCACTACTTCCATATTGACGCGAGAGGTGCAGAAATTAAAAGACCATTATAGAGCCTCAGAGGAGAGAGCTAAGGTCCTTGAAGGAAAGTTGGAGAAGCTTGAAGCCCTTAACGTAGCTCAGGTTCGATGCCTAGAAGAGGCGCCGCCCACTGACGTGTCGGAATCCCCTGGTAATGAAGCGGACATTCCGGCATCATCTGAGGCTAAGCTAGCTGAGGCGAGAGAAAAGGAGAAAAAGAAGAAAGGAGAAACGAAGAAAAAAAAGAAAAAGAAGATAGTTAAAACAAAAGTAGAACCAAAAATAGAAGAAAAACAGATAAAGAAGAAGAAAAAGAAAGATAAGAATGCGGGGAGTAAAGAGGAAAAGGGGAGACCTCTTCCACAAGGGAAGACCCCGTCTTCAGAGACCAAGTGTCCGAAGGTCACCCTCATTGGTGACTCGCAAACACGGGATCTGCAGCCGCTGCTAGCGGCCCGCCTTCACACTAGCGTGAAGGTAAGCTGCCTGTCAGGACGGGGTAACCAGAGCATCAGAGTAGAGGCAGAGAAAGCTCAGATTTCTGACAATTCAGTTGTTGCTCTGATGGTGAGCGGCAACGACCTCTACCTCAGAGGGGGTAAGGTTGGCCTCAGTGGTAAGACCATCCAAACAGTGATGGGAGCCGTGGACGACATAGGGCTTAAAATTCGCAAACGTGTGGTGGTTGGGATGCTTCAGAGAAGAGGTCCATCCCGAACCGCTCACGAAAGAAACGTCGCAGTGAACAAAAGGTTGGCGGATCTCTGCACGGCAGAAGGAGTCTTCTTCGTGGACCCCTATCGTACCTTTATCGGTAGAGACGACCTCTACCAAAGGGAAGGGGTACATCTCTCTTTAAAGGAAAGGCCTTTCTCGCCAACCTAATTCAAGATGTCGTGGAACGCACCCAAAGGAGCGTTCGAAACAGAGCGAAAGCGGACGTGCGCCAGCATGCCCGTGTCACTCCTGGAACGACCTTCTCGGAGGTCGTCAAAAAGGGTGTGACCACGAAAACAGAAAAGCCAAGAAACGGAAGAGCGTAGTGAGTCCTACACTAGGGGACTCCCTCAAAGTTCTTCTGTTCAATGCGAGGTCAATCAGGAATAAGTTTCTTGAGCTCCGTGGCCTCGTAGTAACAGAGGAACCTGAGATGGTGGCCATAACGGAGTCGTGGATAAAAACCACAAGCCGAGATTTTGAAGGTGAATTCACGATTCCCGGTTACCAGCTCTTCCTGAAAGATTAGCAAGACAGAGAGGGTGGCGGTGTGATGTTGTATTTCAAGGATACTCTCAACTCGACGGATTGCAACATCATATCCGACCATGAACTGCTAGGTGTTGACCTAGAGATAGGTCCTGCCAAATACAGGACCCTGGTGCTTTATAGACCTCCTGCCCAACTCGTTGAAAAGGACAGAGATATGTACCAGCTAGTAAGAGAACTTGTCGAAGACAGAGTGTGTATCGTAATGGGTGATTTCAACACACAAGTTGACTAAGAAACCAGAGAACCCTGTGGCGAGAACGCACTACTCCTGGAGTTCACGAACAACGAGTTCCTCACTCAATGGGTGAGAGAGCCAACGAGAGGAGACAATATCCTCGACTTGGTTTTCACCTCTGAGGATGACATCGTTGAGGACCTCTCTGTTGGCGAAGAGCTCGGTGACAGTGACCACCGACTAATTAGATTTGTAGTCAAAGTCCCCAAGGCAGAGCCTGCAACTAGTAAATCAAGAACACTGGATTTGAGAAGAGCAGACTTTGCAGGTCTACGCGCGGGACTGACTGACGCGAGGCTAGAAGAGTGCGATGCAGTTAAAGACTCTTGAAACAGTTTCAAAACCACATTCATGAGTCTTCAATCGCGTTTTATCCCTCTGAAATACCCCCGTCGGTCCTCTGTTCAACCAAAGTGGTTTAATCGAGAAATCAGGCCACTGCTTAGGGAGAAGAGAAATGTGTACCGGCAATCGAAGATCTCGGGTGACTTTGACGAATACCGGAGGCTAGCCAGGAGAGTAAGCTCCAGCATAAGGGCGGCTAAGCGGTCTGAGGAACTCCGAGTAGCGAGACTCTGTAAAGAGAATCCCAAGGAGTTTTTTGGATATGTGAACAGCCGTAAACCAATCCGTCGAACGATTGGCCCTTTGAGGAATGAGGAGGGGACATTAAAGAATTCAGATGCATAAAATGCTAACCCACTCAAGGACTACTTCTCTTCAGTGTTTACTGAAGAGTGTGGTCCCATTCCCCAGCCGACGGATTCCTACTCGGGGGGAAAAGCTGGAGGCAATGGACTTCACCGAAGGAGAAATAAAGAAAAAGATCGCTGACCTAAAGACGAATAAGTCCCCTGGACCGGACGGGTTTCTACCTAAAGTGTTGAAGGAAGTATGCGATGAAGTATCACGACATCTGTGCGCTATCTTTAACATGTCAATCCGGACCAAATGCGTTCCTAGAGACTGGCGTGAGGCGGAGGTGACTCCTATCTTCAAGAAAGGAGACCGTAACTAACCGTCGAATTACCGACCTATCAGTCTGACTTCGATAGTCTGTAAACTCATAGAAAGCAGCATGGTGGACAAAGTGACGTCGTATTTAAAGTCACACCTGCTACTGAGGAGTTCCCAGCACGGCTTCCGAAGGCAACGATCATGCCTGACGAACCTTGTGGAATTCTTCCACTTCGATTTCAGTGAGCACGATCGGGACAAGGCGGTGGATGTGGTCTACCTAGACTTTCAGAAAGCCTTTGATAAGGTACCACACTGCCGCCTTCTCCGGAAAGTGCAAGCGCTAGGCATAGAGGGCAATGTAGCCGGATGGATTGAGAACTGGCTAAGTGGCAGACGGCAACGGGTGGTGGTGAATGGACAGTCTTCTGAGTGAAGGCCCGTTACTAGCGGGGTGCCTCAAGGTTCTGTCCTGGGACCACTACTATTCATAATCTACGTCAACGACATGGACGGAGACATGGTTGCCAAGGTTTTCAAATTTGCCGACGATACCAAGCTTGGTATGAACGTTCCAAATGATGGAAATACTGCCCGCCTGCAGGAAGATCTTGGGAAGATTGTGGAGTGGTTGGACACGTGGCAAATGCCTTTTAACGTGGGAAAATGCAAAGTGATGCATATCGGCCACAGAAACCCCCAATCTCAGTATATCCTTAAGGGCACTGCTATTGAATCCACCGACACTGAGAAGGACTTGGGTGTAACAATCACTAGTGACCTCAAGTTCTCGAAACAGTGCATTGAGGGGGAGAAAAAGGCCCAAAGGATGCTAGGCTATATTAAGCGCCAGTTTGGTTATCGGAACCAGGAGATTGTACTGTGCCTGTGCAACTCACTTGTCCGACCGCACCTGGAGTATGCCGTACAATTTTGGAGTCTTTTATTGCAAAAGGACATCGCGAGATTGGAACGCGTACAAGCCAGGGCAACCAAGCTAATTCCCTCTATCCGACATAAAAGTTATGAGGATAGACTAAGGGAATTAGATCTGTTCTCGTTGGAAACCCGTAGACTGCGTGGTTAGCTCATCGAAGTTTTCAAAATACTTCGAGGGTTCGACAATGTTGACTACCGGGATATTTTCACACTGAGTGAGAACAGAACGCGCAATCACGGCTTCAAACTTGAACTGAAGCGTTACAACCGCAATCTGTGTGGAAATTTTTTAATTTTTCACTTACAGTATCTGCGGTATGTGGAACGCACTTCCAGTGGAAGTTGTTAACAGTGAATCTGTTGACCAGTTCAAGTCAAGACTAGACAAGGTCTTGAAAAGTGGCCGTTTAGGGACGCAAAACAATTGAGCAGCCTCGTGCCCGCTCGATTGCTAGTCCAAAGGTACCCTCTTTGAATGGACCGTAAGGTCTCCTAGGGTACCTTATTTCCTTGTTGTTGCTACTCCTTGTTGTTACTCCCAACGCTTCTTCACCTGTTCAACACTTCACTTGCAACTGGTCTTGTTCCCTCTTCCTTCAAACGTGCCCACATCCGTCCGATTCTTAAAAAGCCTCAACTGAACCCCACTGACCCTTCCAATTATCGCCCGATTTCGCAACTTCCTTTCCTCTCTAAGGTTCTGGAGAGAGTGGTTGGTTCACGCATCAACAGTCACATGGTGGCCTGTAACATTGATGAAACCTATCAATCTCGTTTCAAGTCAGGTCACTCCAGAGAAACTGCCCTTCTCAATGTGCCCGATCGCTTACGAAGAGCCGCGGACAGGGGTTGTGTCTCCATCCTCGTTCTACTCAACCTCTCCTCTGCCTTTGATACTATTGACCATACCGTCCTACTTGATCGTCTCCACTCTTTCCTCGGCATATCAGGCACCGTGCTTGACTGGTTTCGCTCTTATCTCTCGTCTCGTACCAAATCCGTTGTGATTGATGACGTTTCATCCGACTCTACCCCCATTAGCTTTGGAGTGCCACAAGGCTCTGTCCTTGGTCCTATACTATTTCGTATCTACCTTCTCTCTCTTAGTTCCCTTTTCCGTAATCTCGATCTTTCCTTCCACCTATATGCTGATGACACTCAAATTTTTGTTTCCTTATCCCCCACGTCTCTCGCCTACTCTATCACTGGCCTCTGGGCTGCCTACTCCTCCATTTCTGACTGGCTCTCTACCAACTTCCTCAGGCATAATCACTCCAAAACTGAGGTCCTCCTCGTCGGCACCCCTGCTCTTGTCAAAAAATCTAAATCTCTCTTTCCCTCTCTTGCCACATTTAAGCGTCTCCTGAAAACGCATCTTTTCAGTATTGCCTTCTCCCCCCTCTTGAATTTCCATTGAATTTCCATTCTCATCTCAGCACAACGTGCGCTCTGGGAAGGCCTCAGGCTTATTTATTATAAGGTTGGGGTCTGATGGGTTTTGTGTTCTAGTGTTGTTCTGTTCTGCTATGAGGTTTCTGATTGGTTCAGGGAGTATTTTTTGTGTGTTGTGTATTTTCCCACGTGGGATGTTGTGTTTGTATGTGTGTAAGATAGTGTAAGTTAGTATTTTGTTTGCCGTGTGTGCATCTTTGGAGAGTTGGATATTGGAGAGTACTTGTTCAATTTCTTTTGTGTATTCTATCTAGTTTGCCTTCTGATAATTTGTGTATATTTTGAGGTTTTGTTGTAGTAAGATGGGAGATGGTCAGAGGAGAAAGCGTGTATCGTGTTCCAGGTTAGGTGTCTGTGTAGGGTGTTTGTTGAGGTGGCGATGTCTAGCGAAGTAGGTTGTTGGTTGGAGTGTGTGGGTATGCGGGTTTGGGTATCTGTGTTTAAGGTTATGTGATTTGAGTTTTGGATGATGTCGCCGATGAATTCTCCTCTGCGGTCTTCTGTGGGTGAGTTCAAAAGTTCTGAGTGTGCATTGATGTCTCCTGTGATTATGGAGTTCGTGAAAGTGGTTGCGGGGGTGAGGAAGTTTGTTATGTCTGCATCTTCATTTGGGTGGTTGGGGTTCGTGGTGTCTCTGGATGGGATGTTGAGGTTTGTGAGGTGTAAATTCTTAGTCTTGCTTAGATAGATTTTAGTGATTTGTGCTTCAGTTTTTTGTATGTTTATGTTGTTTGGGGGGGATGGGGGAGGGTTATGTGTGGGTGATGTTGCTTTTGATGTATGTGATGAGGTCTCCTCCCTCTTGGTGTTTTCTGTCGATTCTGATTTATGTGTACATAGTTTGTGATTTGAGGGGTTTTCTGTTTTTCCGTGAGTTTGGTTTCTTGGATGGTGGTTATGTCTATTTCATGTTTGTTTGTGAGGTGCTCGACTTCTGTCGTTTTCTTGTGCAGTCCATTTATGGTTATTTGTAGTATTTTTAGATTCTTGTTGTGTGTGTTTCGTTTGTTTGATTGTCTAGAGGTTTGTGATGTTTGTGGGAGTGTGGGTTGTGAGTTTGTTGGTTGTGGTTGGGTGGGCGTTGATAGGTGTGGTGCTTGGTGTTTTGGGCACATCCAGTGTTTTGTTTATTGTTTGATTTTAGTATTTGTGCATTTGAGATGTACCCAATGTGTTGTGGTGTTGTTGCACATTATGGGTGTTTGTATTTTTGTGATGTGTTTATTGCATAGTGTACATGTTCATGTTGTGCGGCTCAGGTTGATCTCCACGTCCCCCCCCCCTTCCCCCGAGGAGAAGCAGAGTCGCTGCCCACGTGACCGGGTCCACGGTGCAGAGCAACAAAAAAGGTGATATTGGGCAGGGGAGTCTTGGTTGATTTGAGCCTCGGCTTCTGCTTCTGTCTTCGCATTGGTGTGTCCGGTTTCGACATCCGCTTCGGCCTCGGCTTCAGTCCGACGTTGTGCATGCCAATCAACTTCGGACCAATGGTAGATATAGTTGTGATATTAAAGATGGCATTCTACTTAGAACCTAGACACAAAAGGTACGAACTTAAACATTCTTATTTGGTTATCGGAATAAATGGCCTTCTTTAATCTTATTCCCAACCATTTCTCTGTCTAATATTGATTATTATGCTTTGCTATTTAGGGCAATAATAACATTTATTGCGGCTGAATTGCTCGGAATAGGCAAAGGTAATAAGGATTCTATCCATTTAGGCAATTTTCTGCCAAATATTTGTTTTAATCATCACAAACTCTATAATTTAAGAAGGGTATCTTTTTGAGTATTTGAATAATAATTTTATCTTAGTTTGGTTATGACTTATGTTTTTTTATCAAAGTTATTTCTAATAATTCTTTTATAATATCAAAAAACAAAATAGTGAAGTTTAGAATTAAACATAAGTATCGAAATTTGTGAAATTTTTTAAAACAAAAAGAATTACAAATGTTGAAGTTCAGAAAATTTATTTTTATATATCTTTTATAATTCTACATTTCAGCAACGTGTTATTTTAAAAGGGGGGAAATTTAATTCCTTTTTAAAATTATTATAATTAGCGAAGTTCAAAAATTTATAAAAATTTAATCATGGCTGCTTTTTTTTAGATTTTAAATTTTAATCATAGTAGCGAAGCGCAAGCTCCTCCTTAAGGTGGAGCTTGCAACAACAACAAAAATAACAACGATAACAATGAAAAAAGGAAAAACACAAAGGGTAGCAAGCACCCTGGGGTCTCTAGGGAAGACCCCGGCGCAGGAATGTGCGACCGACAGAAAACAGTTAGATAAGGTGGAGGAGACAACCCTCTTCCAAAAGTCAAAAAAGGTCCACAAGAACATAAAACTTTTTCATCTTGACAAAATAAATTCCTCTCCGCTTAAAAAACGTGCGTATAGAAACTTAAAAAAAAAAACACATGAAAAAAGAAAATTGTGAAGATACAAATTTAATTAATTCCAAGGAAAGTCGATTAAATTACTACATCAAATTCTTCCCCCCCCCAAAAGAAATATTATAGCTGAAAAATAACTCCATTTAGGAATCAATCTATTAAAAAGGGGAATAAATTCGGTACTCCCCTGGAGCGAAAAAAATAGCTCCACTCAGTGGGGACGAAATGATGGGGGTTAAAAAGTGGGTAAAAGTGAATGAAAAGTAGTGAAAGTCAAAGAGCAATAGAGTTGAGGTTTGATGGATTATCGAATATTAATCCTTTATTCCTTAAATCCTTAAGAGGATACGCACGTACAAATACCCCCCCAAATATATAAAGACATCATGGAAAGTAAGATTTTGTTTGGGGTCTTTCTTCCGTTTCCCTGGGCAGGGTTCTGAAATTGCAGTCCATCCCTTCATTTTTCAGGCAGAAAAATCTATAAATTCCTCTTACTCGTATGTGAACACCTCCATAAATTCATCGCCCCATTTCCTCGAAATTATTCACCCTCTACCGATGCAACGTAGCTGTTTCCTTTTGGTGTTGTATCAGACAATACGAAAGGAAGAAGTATCACGTTAATGTTTGGTTGTTCTATCCTAGGATAAATGATGCTATCCTGCTTGTAAAAGCTTATTGATCTAAGAAAAGAAAATGCGAGGAATTTTTTACATAAAGAATAATAAAAAAATCAAAGGTTAATTAATTACTATAAGAGTTAATATGGTCAGTAAGAAAATTTGTCCGATAGCGAGCTAGGGACAGCATAAAAGACAAGAATAGTCTCGTAATAGCAATGAATTTGATCGGATCACTTGATTTTTTTTTTAACATGGAATTTAAACACAATTGATTAAAACCTGGACTCCCTACAACGACTCACTAAACTCTATTATTTTTGCTCTGATTGGACGCGTTGTAGTAAATCTCAAGGAGAGTGAGTTTAGATCATAGTTGAACTCATGATGTCACAAATGCCATTGGAAAAATCCACACCGATGTACTTACTCTTCTATTTCAATAACATTTCTTTTAGGTGCACATTAAGGATTTTTTTATTTAAATCCAAATTACACTTCCGATTATACTTACCACATTTAATAGAGTTTAATAGTAATTGATGGTTAGCAAGAAATGACATAGGTTTTTCAATGTTGCCCTTAAATCGTACAAGAAGCTGTCAATACACAGAAGAGCGCGAGTTTCGCAATGAATATAGCGTAGAACTGATTGACGTAATTGCCATAGCTCTGTGTCATGGTAATGATCGAAATATATCAATAATGGGCTTTCGTGGCTATGTTTAAATTTATTACACTATAATTTCTATGGGTAGGTACCTGGCTATCACTTTGTAGTCGTATCATTAATATAATAACCTACTTACCAGTATGTGGACATGAATGATGGGGTTTTTTGTATAACTAACCGGTGGGGTAAGGGGCACACATTTTGTCTATCTCTAACTGTGCTTTTGTATTATTACTGAAATTTGGTGGAATTTATACTGAAGCTACTGTCAAGATGGTTGATATAGAATATGAATGTGTGCTGACCATGAATCATCCCCGGCTGCATGAGAGGTTGTAAAGCAAGAGGCCAAACCCGACAGGAATTGTGGGATATTTTGGCCGACTCTTGTTGACAGCAGGGCTGAGTCTGCTGTTTTCCGACTATAATCATGCTGGACCGCTGTCACTCGGATGAAGTAGTCCCAATGGTATTCAGGTTGGGGTCGAGTGAGAACGAACCCCGGCAATACATCAGAAAATGGAGAATGGTTCGCAATGGTTGATTTTGATATGGCTAAGCAAGTGGGAGCAATTATTGAACTGTATGTGCGCTGGTTTTTAAGTTTGGGTTAGATTTATAATCAATGAAACTTGAATTAAATTAGTTGACTTTCAGTTTTACAGTAAATTGTATTGAATTATTAAGGGGGATGAGACAACACATAATACCTGATGATTTATGATATTAATTTAATTATAGCCAATAACCGCCTAATGAAAGAATACAAAA